>NC_069402.1:21989866-22024866 GCF_026875155.1 Cherax quadricarinatus
ATGGTGGGCAGCAGTAAGTAGTAGTAGAGGTGGTGGACACAGCAGTAGTAGTAGTAGTGGTGGTGGACAGCAGTAGTAGTAGTAGTGGTGGTGGACAGCAGTAGTAGTAGTAGTAGTGGTGGTGGACAGCAGTAGTAGTAGTAGTGGTGGTGGACAGCAGTAGTAGTAGTAGTGGTGGTGGACAGCAGTAGTAGTAGTAGTGGTGGTGGACAGCAGTAGTAGTAGTAGTACTGGTGGTGGAGAGCAGCAGTATTAATGGTGGGGGACAGTAGGAATAGTAGTGGTAGTGGAGAGCAGTAATAGTAATGGTGGTGGACAGCAGTAGTAGTAGTGTAGTAGTGGTGGTGATGGTGGTAGTGGTAGTGGTAGTAGTGGTGGGAGTAGTGGAGGTAGTGCTGGTAGTAGTAGCGGCAGTAGTAGTAGTGTGTAACTGTAGTTGTAGTGGTGGTAGTAGTAGCATTAGTAGTGGTGGTGGTAGTAGTAGTAGTGGTAGTGGTTGTAGTGGTAGTAGTGGTGATTGTCGTAATAATGGTGATAGTGGTGGTAGTGGTAGTAGTGGTGGTTGTGTTAGTTGTAGTGGTGGTAGTGGTGGTAGTGGTAGTAGTGGTAGTTTTGGTGATAGTGGTAGTATTGGTGGTAGTGGTAATAGTAGTCGTTATGGTGGTAGTGGTGGTAGTGGTAATTATGGTTGTAGTGGTAGTAGTGGTGGTTGTGGTAATGGTGGCAGTAGTGGCTTTAGTGGTAGTAGTGTTGGTAGTAGTAGTTGTGGTGGTCGTGGTAGTTGTTGTAGTAGTGGTAGCAGTTGTGATATTGGTAGTAGTTGTTGTCGTGGTATTTGTTGTGGTAGTAGTGGTAGTTATGGTTGTTGTGATTGTAGTTGTGGTAGTGGTGGTGGTGGTAGTAGTGGCAGTAGTGGTGTTAGTGGTGGTAGTGGTGGTAGTGTTAATCGTGGTAGTAGTGGTATTTGTGGTAGTATTGGTGGTAGTAGTAGTGGTAGTTGTGATAGTAATGGTAGTAGTGGCAGTAGTGGTAGTGGTGGTAGTGTTGTTAGTGGTAGTGGTAGTTATGGTGGCTCTGGTAGTAATGGTCGTAGTGGTAGTAGTGGTGGTCGCTGTAGTTGTGGTTGTAGTGGTAGTAGTGGTGGCAGATGTAGTAGTGATAGTGGTGGTAGTAGTGGTGGTAGCGGCAGTAGTGGTGGTAGTATTGGCAGTAGTGGTGGTAGTAGTAGTAGCAGTAGTGGTAGTAGTGGTTGCATTGATATTACTGGCTGTAGTGGTGGTAGTAGTGGTAGTAGTGGTGGCAGTCGTAGTAGTGGTGACAGTCGTAGTAGTGGTGGTGGTAGTGGTGGTAGTAGTGGTGGTAGTGGTAATAGTGTGGGTAGTAGTGGCAGTAGTGGTGGTAGAGATGATAGTGGTAGTAGTTGTATTAGTGGTAGTAGTGGTAGTCGTGGTGGCAGTCGTAGTAGTGGTGGTAGTAGTGAGGGTAGCAGTGGTAGTAGTGGTAGTGGTAGTAGTGGTAGTAGTGGTGTTAGTGGTGTTTAGTGGTAGTAGTAGTGGTAGAAGTGGCAGTAGTGGTAATAGTGGCAGTAGTGGTGGTAGTGGTAGTAGTGGCAGTAGTGGTGGTAGTGGTAGTAATGGCAGTAGTGGTGGTAGTGGTAGTAGTGGCAGTAGTGGTGGTAGTGGTAGTAGTGGCAATAGTGGTGGTAGTGGTAGTAGTGGCAGTAGTGGTGGTTAGTGATAGTAGTGGCAGTAGTGGTAATAGTAGTAGTAGCGGTGATAGTGGTAGTAGTGACAATAGTGGTGGTAGTGGTAGTAGTGGCAGTTGTGGTGGTAATGGTAGTAGTGGTAGTAGTGGTGGTAGTGGCAGTAGTGGTGGTAGTGGTAGTAGTGGCAGTAGTGGTGGTAGTGGTAGTAGTGGCAGTAGTGGTAGTAGTGGCAGTAGTGGTAGTAGTGGCAGTAGTGGTGGTAGTGGTAGTAGTGGCAGTAGTGGTGGTAGTGGTAGTAGTGACAGTAGTGGTGGTAGTGGTAGTAGTGGCAGAAGTGGTGGTAGTGGTAGTAGTGACAGTAGTGGTGGTAGTGGGAGTAGTGGCAGTAGTGGTGGTAGTGGTAGTAGTGGCAGTAGTGGTTGTAGTGGTAGTTAGTGGGTAGTAGTGATGGTAGTGGTAGTAGTGATGATAGTAGTAGTAGTGGCAATAGTGGTGGTAGTTGTAGTAGTGGCAATAGTGGTGGTAGTGGTAGTAGTGGCAGTAGTGTTGGTAGTGGTATTAGTGGCATTAGTGGTGGTAGTTGTAGTAGTGGCAGTAGTGGTGGTAGTGGTGGTAGTGGTAGTAGTGGCAGTAGTGGTGGTAGTGGTAGTAGTGGCAGTAGTGGTGGTAGTGGTAGTAGTGGCAGTAGTGGTGGTAGTGGTAGTAGTGGCAGTAGTGGTGGTAATTGCAGTAGTGGCAGTAGTGGTGGTAGTGGTAGTAGTAGCAGTAGTGGTGGTAGTGGTAGTAGTGGCAGTAGTGATGGTAGTGGTAGTAGTGGTAGTAGTGGTAGTAGTGGTGGTAGTGGTAGTAGTGGCAGTAGTGGTGGTAGTGGTAGTAGTGACAGTAGTGGTGGTAGCGGTAGTAGTGGCAGTAGTGGCAGTAGTGGTAGTAGTGGCAGTAGTGGTAGTAGTGGCAGTAGTGGTGGTAGTGGTAGTAGTGGCAGTAGTGGTGGTAGTGGTGGTGGTAGTGGTAGTAGTGACAGTAGTGGTGGTAGTGGCAGTAGTGGCAGTAGTGCTGGTAGTGGTAGTAGTGGCAGTAGTGGTGGTAATTGCAGTAGTGGCAGTAGTGGTGGTAGTGGTAGTAGTGGCAGTAGTGGTGGTAGTGGTAGTAGTGGCAGTAGTGATGGTAGTGGTAGTAGTGGCAGTAGTGGTGGTAGTGGTAGTAGTGGTAGTAGTGGTGGTAGTGGTAGTAGTGGCAGTAGTGGTGGTAGTGGTAGTAGTGACAGTAGTGGTGGTAGTGGTAGTAGTGGCAATAGTGGCAGTAGTGGTAGTAGTGGCAGTAGTGGTAGTAGTGGCAATAGTGGTGGTAGTGGTAGTAGTGGCAGTAGTGGTGGTAGTGGTAGTAGTGACAGTAGTGGTGGTAGTGGTAGTAGTGGCAGTAGTGGTGGTAGTGGTAGTAGTGACAGTAGTTGTGTAGTGGTAGTAGTGGCAGTAGTGGTGGTAGTGGTAGTAGTGGCAGTAATGGTGGTAGTGGTAGTAGTGGCAGTAGTGATGGTAGTGGTAGTAGTGATGATAGTGGTAGTAGTGGCAATAGTGGTGGTAGTTGTAGTAGTGGCAATAGTGGTGGTAGTGGTAGTAGTGGCAGTAGTGTTGGTAGTGGTAGTAGTGGCAGTAGTGGTGGTAGTTGTAGTAGTGGCAGTAGTGGTGGTAGTGGTAGTAGTGGCAGTAGTGGTGGTAGTGGTAGTAGTGGCAGTAGTGGTGGTAGTTGTAGAAGTGGCAGTAGTGGTGGTAGTGGTAGTAGTGGCAGTAGTGGTGGTAGTGGTAGTAGTGGCAGTAGTGGTGGTAGTATTAGTAGTGGCAGTAGTGGTGGTTAGTGGTAGTAGTGGCAGTAGTGGTGGTAATTGCAGTAGTGGCAGTAGTGGTGGTAGTGGTAGTAGTGGAAGTAGTGGTGGTAGTGGTAGTAGTGGCAGTAGTGATGGTAGTGGTAGTAGTGGCAGTAGTGGTGGTAGTTGTAGTAGTGGCAGTAGTGGTGGTAGTGGTAGTAGTGGCAGTAGTGGTGGTAGTGGTAGTAGTGGCAGTAGTGGTTGTAGTTGTAGTAGTAGCAGTAGTGGTGGTAGTGGTAGTAGTGGCAGTAGTAGTGGTAGAGGTAGTAGTTGCAGTAGTGGTGGTAGTTGTAGTAGTGGCAGTTGTGGTGGTAGTGGTAGTAGTGGCAGTAGTGGTGGTAGTGGTAGTAGTGGCAGTAGTGATGGTAGTGGTAGTAGTGATGGTAGTGGTAGTAGTGGCAGTAGTGGTGGTAGTGGTAGTAGTGGCAGTAGTGATGGTAGTGGTAGTAGTGGTGGTAGTGGTAGTAGTGGCAGTAGTAGTGGTAGAGGTAGTAGTGGCAGTAGTGATGGTAGTGGTAGTAGTGATGGTAGTGGTAGTAGTGCCAGTAGTGGTGGTAGTGGTAGTAGTGGCAGTAGTGATGGTAGTGGTAGTAGTGATGGTAGTGGTAGTAGTGGCAGTAGTGGTGGTAGTTGTAGTAGTGGCAGTAGTGGTGGTAGTGGTAGTAGTGGCAGTGGTAGTAATGGCAGTAGTGATGGTAGTGGAGGTAGTGGCAATAGTGGTGGTATTTGTAGTAGTGGCAATAGTGGTGGTAGTGGTAGTAGTGGCAGTAGTGTTGGTAGTGGTAGTAGTGTTGGTAGTGGTGGTAGTTGTAGGAGTGGCAGTAGTGGTGGTAGTGGTAGTAGTGGTAGTAGTGGTGGTAGTGGTAGTAGTGGCAGTAGTGCTGGTAGTTGAAGTAGTGGCAGTAGTGGTGGTAGTGGTAGTAGTGGGAGTAGTGGTGGTAGTGGTAGTAGTGGCAGTAGTGGTGGTAGTGGTGGCAGTAGTGGTGGTAGTGGTAGTAGTGGCAGTAGTGGTGGTAGTGGTAGTAGTGGCAGTAGTGGTGGTAGTTGCAGTAGTGGCAGTTGTGGTGGTAGTGGTAGTAGTGGCAGTAGTGGTGGTAGTGGTAGTAGTGGCAGTAGTGATGGTAGTGGTAGTAGTGTTGGTAGTGGTAGTAGTGGCAGTAGTGGTGGTAGTTGTAGTAGTGGCAGTAGTGGTGGTAGTGGTAGTAGTGGCAGTAGTGGTGGTAGTGGTAGTAGTGGTAGTAGTGGTGGTAGTTGTAGTAGTGGTAGTAGTGGCAGTAGTAGTGGTAGTAGTGGCAGTAGTGGTGGTAGTTGTAGTAGTGGCAGTAGTGGTGGTTGTGGTAGTAGTGGTAGTAGTGGGAGTAGTGGTGGTAGTGGTAGTACAGGCAGTAGTGATGGTAGTGGTAGAAGTGATTGTAGTGGTAGTAGTGGCAGTAGTGGTTGTAGTGGTAGTGGTAGTAGTGATGGTAGTGGTAGTAGTGGCAACAGTGGTGGTAGTGGTAGTAGTGGCAGTAGCGGTGGTAGTGGTAGTAGTGGCAATAGTGATGGTAGTGGTAGTAGTGGCAATAGTGGTGGTAGTGGTAGTAGTGATGGTAGTGGTGGTAGTGGCAGTAGCGGTGGTAGTGGTAGTAGTGGCAGTAGTGGTGGTAGTGGTAGTAGTGGCAGTAGTGGTGGTAGTGGTAGTAGTGGCAGTAGTGGTGGTAGTGGTAGTAGTGGCAGTAGTGGTGGTAGTGGTAGTAATGGCAGTAGTGGTGGTAGTGTTAGGAGTGGCAGTAGTGGTGGTAGTGGCAGTAGGTGGTGGTAGTGGTAGTAGTGGCAGTAGTGGTAGTAGTGGCAGTAGTGGTAGTAGTGGTAGTAGTGGTAGTAGTGGTGGTAGTGGTAGTAGTGGCAGTAGTGGTAGTAGTGGTAGTAGTGGCAGTAGTGGTAGTAGTGGTGGTAGTGGTAGTAATGGTGGTAGTGGTAGTAGTGGCAGTAGTGGTAGTAGTCTCAGTAGTGGTGGTAGTGGTAGTAGTGGCAGTAGTGGTAGTAGTGGTAGTAGTGGCAGTAGTGGTAGTAGTGGTAGTAGTGGTAGTAGTGGTGGTAGTGGTAGTAGTGGTGGTAGTGGTATTAGTGGCAGTAGTGGTAGTAGTGGCAGTAGTGGTAGTAGTGGTGGTATTGGTAGTAATGGTGGTAGTGGTAGTAGTGGCAGTAGTGGTAGTAGTGGTAGTAGTGGCAGTAGTGGTAGTAGTGGTAGTAGTGGCAGTAGTGGTGGTTGTGGTAGTAGTGGCAGTAGTGGTGGTAGTGGTAGTAGTGGCAGTATTGATGGTAGTGGTAGTAGTGATGGTAGTGGTAGTAGTGGTAGTAGTGGCAGTAGTGGCAGTAGTGGTAGTAGTGGCATTAGTGGTAATAGTGGTGGTAGTTGTAATAGTGGCAGTAGTGGTGGTAGTGGTAGTAGTGACAGTAGTGGTGGTAGTGGTAGTAGTGGCAGTAGTGGTGGTAGTGGTAGTAGTGATGGTAGTGGCATTAGAGGTAGTAGTGGTGGTAGTGGTAGTAGTGGCAGTAGTGGTGGTAGTGGTAGTAGTGACAGTAGTGGTGGTAGTGGTAGTAGTGGCAGTAGTGATGGTAGTGGTAGTAGTGGCAGCAGTGGTGGTAGTTGTAGTAGTGGCAGTAGTGGTGGTAGTGGTAGTAGTGGCAGTAGCGGTGGTAGTGGTAGTAGTGGCAATAGTGATGGTAGTGGTAGTAGTGGCAATAGTGGTGGTAGTGGTAGTAGTGATGGTAGTGGTGGTAGTGGTGGTAGTGGCAGTAGCGGTGGTAGTGGTAGTAGTTGCAGTAGTGGTGGTAGTGGTAGTAGTGGCAGTAGTGGTGGTAGTGGTAGTAGTGGCAGTAGTGGTGGTAGTGGTAGTAGTGGCAGTAGTGGTGGTAGTGGTAGTAATGGCAGTAGTGGTGGTAGTGTTAGGAGTGGCAGTAGTGGTGGTAGTGGCAGTAGTGGTGGTAGTGGTAGTAGTGGCAGTAGTTGTAGTAGTGGCAGTAGTGGTAGTAGTGGTGGTAGTGGTAGTAGTGGTGGTAGTGGTAGTAGTGGCAGTAGTGGTTGTAGTGGTAGTAGTGGCAGTAGTGGTAGTAGTGGCAGTAGTGGTAGTAGTGGTGGTAGTGGTAGTAATGGTGGTAGTGGTAGTAGTGGCAGTAGTGGTAGTAGTCTCAGTAGTGATGGTAGTGGTAGTAGTGGCAGTAGTGGTAGTAGTGGTAGTAGTGGCAGTAGTGGTAGTAGTGGTAGTAGTGGTAGTAGTGGTGGTAGTGGTAGTAGTGGTGGTAGTGGTATTAGTGGCAGTAGTGGTAGTAGTGGCAGTAGTGGTAGTAGTGGTGGTAGTGGTAGTAATGGTGGTAGTGGTAGTAGTGGCAGTAGTGGTAGTAGTGGTAGTAGTGGCCGTAGTGGTAGTAGTGGTAGTAGTTTCAGTAGTGGTGGTAGTGGTAGTAGTGGCAGTAGTGGTGGTAGTGGTAGTAGTGGCAGTAGTGATGGTAGTGGTAGTAGTGATGGTAGTGGTAGTAGTGGTAGTAGTGGCAGTAGTGGCAGTAGTGGTAGTAGTGGCATTAGTGGTAGGAGTGGTGGTAGTGTAATAGTGGCAGTAGTGGTGGTAGTGGTAGTAGTGACAGTAGTGGTGGTAGTGGTAGTAGTGGCAGTAGTGGTGGTAGTGGGTAGTAGTGATGGTAGTGGCATTAGAGGTAGTAGTGGTGGTAGTGGTAGTAGTGGCAGTAGTGGTGGTAGTGGTAGTAGTGACAGTAGTGGTGGTAGTGGTAGTAGTGGCAGTAGTGATGGTAGTGGTAGTAGTGATGGTAGTGGCATTAGTGGTAGTAGTGGTGGTAGTGGTAGTAGTGGCAGTAGTGGTGGTAGTGGTAGTAGTGACAGTATTGGTGGTAGTGGTAGTAGTGGCAGTAGTGTTGGTAGTGGTAGTAGGGAAAGTAGTGGTGGTAGTGGTAGTAGTGGCAGTAGTGGTGGTAGTGGTAGTAGTGGCAGTAGTGGTAGTAGTGGTAGTAGTGGCAGTAGTGGTAGTAGTGGTAGTAGTGGCAGTAGTGGTGGTAGTGGTAGTAGTGACAGTAGTGGTGGTAGTGGTAGTAGTGGCAGTAGTGGTGGTAGTGGTAGTAGTGACAGTAGTGGTGGTAGTGGTAGTAGTGGCAGTAGTTGTGGTAGTGGTAGTAGTGACAGTAGTGGTGGTAGTGGTAGTAGTGGCAGTAGTGGTGGTAGTGGTGGTAGTGGCAGTAGTGGTGGTAGTGGTAGTAGTGGTAGTAGTGATGGTAGTGGTGGTAGTGGCAGTAGTGGTGGTAGTGGTAGTAGTGGCAGTAGTGGTGGTAGTGGTGGTAGTGGCAGTAGTGGTGGTAGTGGTAGTAGTGGTAGTAGTGATGGTATCGTTGACGTACATAATGTTGAACAAGGCTGTGCTCGCCGAGGAAGCAGATGGTGGGGAGAGAATCTTCTGATACACTATCCTAAACTGTCGAGTTAGAAATGCAAGTTAGTCTAGTTAATTCATAGCTTGTATCCTAGAGATAGTCTTTCCTATGTACTGATCATCCAGGCTATATGTGCGTGCATTGCACTGCATACTGCTAGCACCAATAACCTGAGTGATCACCTTGTGGCGACGACTCCTGGAACAATCAACAGGCAAACATCTATGGACTCAACACTTTGTGAAATCACAAACACATTTATTTTTCCTTTGGTACCTGCAGGCCATTGTGGTGGACAAAAGCTGTCACTGGCGCCATAATGGCACCTCCCTCAGGTGAAGAAAAAGGCCATCATAGTGGCACTCTCTAACAGTGGAAAAACAGAGAACACAAACCAACAGTGAAAAAAATTCCATACATTGGTGCCAGTGGCACTATACAATGGTGCCAGTGGCACTATACAGTGGTGCCAGCAATATCACAGAGTGGTGCCAGTGGCATTATACAGTTGTGGCAGCAGTACCACTGTGGTGCCAGTGGAATTATACAAAGGTGCCAGCAGGACCACAGAGTGATGCCAGTGGTACTACACAATTGTGCCAGTATGACCACAGAGTGGTGCCACTTGTAACATACAATGGTGCCATCAGTACCGCAGAGTGGTGCCAATAGCACATTCAGTGGTGAGGGTATAAACCACTATAGTGGTGCCAATAGAACCACTATAGTAACACCAGAAGACCCACTATAATGGTGCTAGTAGCACCATAGAGTCGTGCCTAATAATCATAGTTGTAGATACCATTGCAACACTGCCCAGAGGCCGACACTTGTCAAGTCGCCAATGTCTTAATGTCTGTCTTCAACCTTCAAGAAAGACCCGTCTTATTTCCTAGACGGTGGGGAGGGGGAGGGAGGGAGGGAAAGAGGGAGGGAGGGAGGGAGGGAGGGAAGGAAGGCGGGAGGGAGGAGGGAAGGAAGGAGGGAGGGAAGGAAGGCGGGAGGGAGGAAGGGAGGGAGGGAGGGAGGAGGGAAGGAAGGAAGGAGGGAAGGAAGGCGGGAGGGAGGAGGGAGGGAGGGAGGGAGGGAGAAGGAAGGACGGGAGGGAGGGAGGGAGGGAGGGAGGGAGGGAGGGTGGGAGGGAGGGAGGGAGGAGGGAAGGAAGGAGGGAGGGAGGGAGGGAGGGAGGGAGGGAGGGAGGGAGGGAGGGAGGGGGACGGGGGAGGGAGGGAGGGGAAGGAAGGAGGGAGGGAAGGAAGGCGGGAGGGAGGGAGGGAGGAAGGAGGGAGGGAAGGAAGGCGGGAGGGAGGGAGGGAAGGAAGGAGGGAGGGAAGGAAGGCGGGAGGGAAGGGAGGGAGGAAGGAGGGAGGAGGGAGGAAGGCGGGAGGGAGGGAGGGAAGGAAGGAGGGAGGGAAGGAAGGCGGGAGGGAGGGAGGGAGGGAGGGAGGGAGGGAGGGAAGGAAGGAGGGAGGGAAGGAAGGCGGGAGGGAGGGAGGGAGGGAGGGAGGGAGGGGAGGGAGGGGGAGGGAGGGAGGAAGGAAGGAGGGAGGGAAGGAAAAGCGGGAGGGAGGGGGGAGGGGGGAGGGGGGGGAAGGAAGGAGGGAGGGAAGGAAGGCGGGGGAGGGAGGGAGGGAGGGAGGGAGGGTGGGAGGGAGGGAGGGAGGGAGGGAAGGAAGGCGGGAGGGAGGGAGGGAGGGAGGGAGGGAAGGAAGGCGGGAGGAGGGAGGGAGGGAGGGAGGGAAGGAGGGAGGGAAGGAAGGCGGGAGGGAGGGAGGGAGGGAGGGAGGGAGGGAGGGAGGGGAGGGAGAGAAATTTGCTCATCTGTCAATGTAATTTAAAATAGTGAGAACATTTTTATTTAGGTTAAATCACCTTAAAGATACTTGGGTGTCCCTCCTGAACGGGTTCAAGATTTAATAGGTGATGTCTCTCACTGACAGTAACTGCAGAATGTCGTTTCTGATCGGCTTAAAACTTTCCAGACTGGCGTGTGTCCCAGTAAAGGAAGGTCGACGTTCTTAGTGTACTCCATGAACTACAGTTTGCCAGCTCTACTAATTAGAGATTTTGATTTTATACACAGATATAAAGAATGCCTCTTCCGATCGACTTTATACTTTGCGGAACATTATTATAAAAATCTTTGCTTTCACTTTGAGCCGTGTAAATTTTAAAATGCCAATTTTATTAAATAAATTAGTTTGCTCATAATAACTAGACAATGCCTCTACCTCTCGGCTTCACAGTATCAAGTGTTGTTGTGTCTAAACTGGAAGTATTTTTGTACTGACGTTGGCCTTTGTAGGAGCCAGTTTTATAGACGAAATATATAAATAAGCCGAAGAGGCGAGTTTGGCCTACAAAGCAAGAGTATTTTCTGCCATAACGCTGCGAAAATTACTCTAAATATAACCCATATATATATATATATATATATATATATATATATATATATATATATATATATATATATATATATATTATATATATATATATATATATATATATATATATTCGAGTTCGAGTCCTTGGCTAGTCACAGTGTTGTTATTAATCAATACCACTCGTTCGTGGGCACAATACCACTCGTTCGTGGGCACAATACCACTCGTTCGTGGGCACAATACCACTCGTTCGTGGGCACAATACCACTCGTTCGTGGGCACAATACCACTTGTTCGTGAGCACAATGCCACTCGTTCGTGGGCACAATACCACTTGTTCGTGGGCACAATACCACTTGTTCGTGGGCACAATACCACTTGTTCGTGGGCACAATACCACTTGTTCGTGGGCACAATACCACTTGTTCGTGGGCACAATACCACTTGTTCGTGGGCACAATACCACTTGTTCGTGGGCACAATACCACTTGTTCGTGGGCACAATACCACTTGTTCGTGGGCACAATACCACTCGTTCGTGGGCACAATAGCACTCGTTCGTGAGCACAATACCACTTGTTCGTGGGCACAATAATATAAAATATTGCTCGTTGTACTAGTACACCAAACAGGAACTAGAATGAAATTAGCCTAGAGTCATTCACACCATCGTATGTCCTTGGGTAGCGAGTACAACATCCAGTTCCGCTGGATGCGCTACTCTTAAGGATTGTATGGTGCAGTGGATTAAGGCGTCATGAGTTTTCGCCCACCATGAGGCAGGCCAAAGCAGCATGGGTTCGAGTCCTTGGCTAGTCGCAGTGTTGTTATACATATATATATATATATATATATATATATATATTATATATATATATATATATATATATATATATATATATATAAATATATATATATATATATATATATATATATATATCATAGGTAGTAGGTTGGTAGACAGCAACCGCCCAGGGAGGTACTACCATCCTGCCAAGTGAGTGTAAAACGAAAGCCTGTAATTGCTTTACATGATGGTAGGATTGCTGGTGTCCTTTTTTCTGTCTCATAAACATGCAAGATTTCAGGTACGTCTTGCTACTTCTACTTGCACTTAGGTCACACTACACATACATGCACAAGCACATATATACACACCCCTCTGGGTTTTCTTCTATTTTCTTTCTAGTTCTTATTCTTGTTTATTTCCTCTTATCTCCATGAGGAAGTGGAACAGAATTCTTCCTTCGTAAGCCATGCGTGTTGTAAGAGGCGACTAAAATGCCGGGAGCAAGGGGCTAGTAACCTCTTCTCCTGTATATATTACTAAATGTAAAAGGAGAAACTTTCGTTTTTTCTTTTGGGTCACCCTGCCTCGGTGGGATACGGCCGGTGTGTTGAAAGAAAGATATATATATATATATATAATATATATATATATATTATATATATATATATATATATATATATATATATATATATATATATATATATATATTTTATATATATATATATATATATATATATATATATATATAATATATATATATATATATATATATATATATATATATAATATATATATATCATTAAAGATTAAAGATTTAGACAGCAAAATATATTCAATTAATATGACCCAGAAGAATATGTAAGCAGATAAAAGATAACGTGACACATGACAACACTTCGTCAATATTATGTTAATATTTATTCATTTAATTCACAATAGAAATTACAGTGACACTATAGTTACTTGTATTATTTGGAAACATTATGAAGGAAAGATGGAATAAAAACAAGGACAGAAAAGGGTGAAAAACTGGATTTATTTTTTTGGCGAATAGGGAACCTTTGGAATCTTTAGGCTGAGAGTTCCAGATTTTATGGACTTTTATGCACACTAAGATTTTACACAGGTTGAGTCGGACACGGAAAATATCATAGAAATTTTTGTGTCTATTATTATGTGTGAACTCTGTTGTAGGTCTCATGAGCAGGATTAATATTTGATCTGATTGTCCTGTATATATGTTATGCTCAGTATTATGAGATAATATGTATACTGAGTTAGATTAAACTTTCGAGGAGTCGAGGAGTGTGTTGTCTGGCACCGAACTGGTCGATTACTCTTACAGTAATCTATAGGTGAAATAAAGACAGAGTAGAGAGTTGTATAAGGTCAACAGTGATGTTTGAGGTACGTAGTAATGAATGTTAGACAGAATGCCAGCTGATTTGGAGACTTTTTTTTCTAATGTTCTGGACGTTTCGCAATGTGAAAATCGTTAATTATAACATTTAACTGGACATTTGCAGATCTGATAAAAAAAAAAAGGGAGAAGGTCTTGTCAATGTTAAGAGTGAGTTTAATGGTAGTCATCCAGGTAGATTATCTTTAGGAGTTCCACATTATCAGTGTCAGTGAGAAAATTCGGATTTGGACTGGAGATGGCAAAAGTGATTTCGTCTACACAGAATAGCTTGAAGAAGAGATGCTTTTGGAAGATCATTAATGTATATGAAGAAGAGAAGAGGGCGAAGAACACTGCCTTGGGGCACCTCTATGTTGATACATCGAGCTGAGGAAGGGGCTGGGTTTACGCAATACAGAGATACTTCTCTAAATATCGCTAAGGTACAGAAGGAAATAAATGGTGTAAAATACCGAGACTGTGGAAATATAAACACTTAAGCAGTATAATGTGATCTTTTGTTGACTACGTTTCGCCCACAAAGTGGGATTTATCAGGTCACAAACAGATCTGGATGAATGGTTCAGAGAACCGACAAGTTGATAAATTACACACATGTGCAGCATTTGTGGTATCGTTAATGAGGAAACGTTTCGCCATTTAGTGGCCTCATCAGTCCTATACAAAGGAGAATGGTGAAAAACATGAGGAGTTTGAGTCCCTCAGCCTTGAGTCGATATGATCAGTCCATCAATCTTTTCAAGATTGATGGACGTTTCACCAGTGTGGCGAAACGTTTCACCACTGTGTGGCGAAACGTTTCCTTATTAAAGATGCCCAAATGTTGCACATATGTCTAATTTATCAACTTGTCGGTTCTCTGAACCATTCACCAGATCGGTATGTGATTTTGATAAAGCCCACTGTGTGGGCGAAACGTTGTCAATAAAAGGGTCACTTTAAATACTGTCATATGTAGCATCTTGCCCCAGAAAGGAGTGGGCAATGAAGGGATGTCTAGGGAATTGGTATAAATCGCGGGCTGACGGGTTACGTAAGGAATTGAATCCCATTCATTGAAACTGGGCCCTTTTTCTTTGGAAAAACGTGATTGATGAAAGGGTGGGGTTCATCTCCTGGGATGGAGGGTTTTGCTTTAGCCGTTCGTTGGAAGGGTAATTGATAATTTTTCTAGGAAATTAAAAAAGATAGATTATAGGGGTATGGGTGTTTGTGGAAAAAAATTCGGGCGCAGTATTAGGGTTAAAAAAAACATTTTATTCCCGGGATCCTCGGGAATTTTTTAAAAGACAATTTTCAAAAAAAATTTTTGTATAAGGGCAAAAAAACTGATAAACAAAAAAAAGAGGATATTTAGAGGGAAACGGTGACTAGCCCTTAAAGGTTTACTATACAAATTTAGGGTCTAAGAAATAAGATAGATGGCTAAATTATTTGAAAGTGTGGTAATATAGTATTTTTGGAACGGACTGGTTAAACCTGAAAGATAGAAAAATGATCTGACGCAAATACGGGGTTATAAACATTCCAATGATAGGGCAACAGGAAGGGGTTTGGTGTGGCATGTTTTCAGAGAAAGTTTTTAAATTGTTTCTTAGACATGATATAGTTTAAAGGAAACACGAACCAGAATCTTTTTTGGCTACGTTTCTCTAGGGCGTGAAAAATTAATTTTGGGTGTGTTTTAAAGGGCCCCCAAAAACCCTTTGATAGGGAGGGCAGTAAGCTGTATGGGAGAAATTCAAAGGGCATCTGATAAAAAAAATTTGGATTGGGAGATTGGAACAATATGACGGGAAAATCTTGAGCCTTTTGACTTTCTTGATACGGTTCAGGATGTTTTTTTTGAACAGGTTGGCAGAAAAAGTGGAAACGTCTGTTTTTGACTTGGTTTTGCCAACAAAGATTACAATTAAAAATTTGAGTTTAATGATGATTTGGGGGGAAAGTGATTACAAATCACTTTTTTTAGTATATCAGGAATTACCCAGAAAATGCAATAAAAATCTCTGCCCCGATTTTGCTTGGCCGACTTCATGGACTGAAAAATTACCTGGGTGGGCAAATTGGGATGTCCTGACTATGGGTCAGGTAGGTGTCTTGGTTCCCAATAGACGTTTTTCAGAGCATAGTTCTAGTGCCCAGACAATTTTTTTCCCTATAGGAAATTTTAGCCTAAAAAAAATATCCCAAATGGATGAACAATAGTTAAAACTCGCTTGGTCCCAAAAGAGAGGCATAAAATGGGCGTATAAAAAAGGGGGATGGGCATTTTTTAAGAAATAATTTTAAATTAAAGAGGAAATAAAGAACGGAATAGAAAAGAAAAAAAAGGGTTACAGGCAAAGGTCGCAGGGTTTTCAAAGACAAACCCCAAAAAAGGGGTTTTTTTCGGGTATACAGAAGTAAGATTAGGGGCAAGTTGGCCCCCTTAAGAGTAACTCTGGTCAGATCACTGACAGTGTAAGGATATGTGTGAAATTCAAATACCCACTTCCCCTCAGTTTTCACCCGGAAAAAAACTGTGATATTCCTGAGTAATAGATTTGTAGAGGTGATAAAAAAACTATAAAAGATTGCGGTAACTGTGACATTGTCCTCAGACAAAAAAGAGAAACTAAAACCCAACAAATCCCCAGCCCTGATGAACTGTTTTCAAGGGGTGTTAAAGGAATGAAAAAGGGAAAAATTTGATACTTTGGCTAAACTTTTTAAATTTTACTCAAACGGGATAGTGCTGATAAGTGGAAAATGGCAAATGTTACCCATTTACAAGGGAGGTGGGCAGGTCCTTGGCTTCGAAAAGACCCAAAAAGCCTTACTTCCATAGTGGAAAAATTTTATGGGCAATATTGCCCAAGCAATTCGTTGCCATCTTGACATGCACAGATTGTTAAGAATTCAACCGGTTTACAAAGGGGCGTTCCCGTCTTACGATTTACAAAATTTTTCCTAAGGGGGGAGGTAGATCATGGTTTTTAATATGTATTTTGTATATGGACTTTAGTAAGGTTTCGATAGAGTTCCCCACAAGGGCTATTTAGGAAACTTAAGGCACACGGAAATAGGAAGAAATTTTTTCCTGGGGGAGGGCAGGCTGACAAATAGACAGCAAGGGGTTTGATAAAGGGGAAAAACAAATGGGGGCACGTCCAAGGGTGTCCTCAGGGGTCGTGTTGGGCCCCCTTTTTGTTTACAAATTTTCTAAACGACATAAAAGGGGAATAAATAGCGACATAGCAAATTTGGTGCACCCAAAATGGCGTCCAAATTTATTCTAAAGGACCTTAAACACTCCAAGATGATTTGAATGATGATGCAATGGTCGGAGAAGTGGCAGTTGCAGTTTAATATTGACAAATGCAAAGTTCTAAATGTTGGACAGTTAAATAAATAAACTAAATAATGTAGATCTTAATACTACTGATAGCGAAAAGGATTTAGGAGTTCTGGTTAGCAGTAATCTAAAACCAAGACAACAGTGCATTAGTGTTCGCAATAAAGCTAACAGAATTCTTGGCTTCATATCTAGAAGTATAAATAATAGAAGTCCTCAGGTTGTTCTTCAACTCTATATATCCTTGGTTAGGCCTCATTTAGACTATGCTGCTCAGTTCTGGCCACCGTATTACAGAATGGATATAAATGCTCTGGAAAACGTACAGAGGAGGATGACAAAGATGATCCCATGTATCAGAAAACTTCCCTATGAGGATAGACTGAGGGCCCTAAATCTAGAAAGGCGTAGAATTAGGGGGATATGATCGAGGTGTATAAATGGAAAACAGGAATAAATAAAGGGGATGTAAATAGCGTGCTGAAAATTTCCAGCCAAGACAGGACTCGCAGGAATGGTTTCAAGTTGGAAAAATTCAGATTCAGGAAGGATATAGGAAAGCACTGGTTTGGTAATAGAGTTGTGGATGAGTGGAACAAACTCTCGAGTACAGTTATTGAGGCTAAAACGTTGTGTAGTTTTAAAAATAGGTTAGATAATTACATGAGCGGGTGTGGGTGGGTGTGAGTTGGACCTGACTAGCTTGTGCTGCTGGGTCTGGTGCAGTGCTCCATCCTTGAGTGGAGGTGACCAGACTGGGTGGGTCATTGGTCTAATCCGGGGTGGGTGGGTCATTGGTCTATTCCGGGGGGGGGGGGACACGGACCTGCTCCGCATGGGTCATTAGGCCTGTTGCAGTGTTCCTTCTTTCTTATGTTCTTATGTTCTTAAGTGTTTATATTTCCAAGGTACAGGGGGCTGGGCTTATGCAATACAGGGATATCTATCTTGAATCGCGCAGCGACCGACCTGAATCTAGTTAGTCTCGCTGGTAAGTGGCAAAACCGCACGAGTCCTTCAGCGCTTGAGATACAGGCGGTAGCTCAGGAGACTGTCAATTCCCTGGACTAAGAACCTCCCAACAGCGTTTAATTCCCTCCAGGAAGGACCAACAGGTGGATTAGTATCGAGGGGATTTATTTCATTACCTTGGCTGGTGCTCGCCAGGATAAACACAGGATTAACTTCTAACATCTGGCCCCGGCTCCAGCTGGCCCTGGCTCCAGCTGGGCCCCGGCTCAAGCTTGCCCTGGCTCAAGCTGGCCCCGGCTCAAGCTGGCCCAGGCTACAACTGGCCCAGGCTCCAGCTGGCATAGACTCCAGCTGGCACAGGTTCCAGATGGCCCAGGATCCTGCTCCCCCAGGCTCCAGCTCCCCCAGGCTCCAGCTCCCCCAGGCTCCTGTTCCCCCAGGCTCCAACTAGCCCAGGCTCCAGCTAGCCCAGGTTCCAGCTAGCCCAGGCTCCTGTTCCCCCAGGCTCCAGCTAGCATAGGCTCCTATTCGCCCAGGCTCCAGCTGGCAAGTAAAATCTGCCGGAGTTTTCCCTTACTTTTTCCCCGCCGCTGAGCTTAATATCGGGGAAAATTCGGGAAGGAAACGGGTTCATTTCCCTGAGCTCCTGGTGTGGCAAGGAAATATTAAGTTGAGTAACTTAGAGTTTTAATGGCAAGCACAACAGTTGTTGTTGTTGCTGTTGCTGCTGTGTTGCTGTTACTGCTGTGCTGCTACTGCTGTGTTGATACCGCCGTGTTGCTACTGCTGTGTTGCTACTGCTGTACTGCTGCTGCTGAGTTACTACTGAGGTGCTACTACTGCTGTGTTGCACTGCCGTGTTGCTACTGCTGTGTTGCTACTGCTGTACTGCTGCTGCTGAGTTACTACTGCTGAGTTACTACTGCTGTGCTACTACTGCTGTGTTGCTACTGCCGTGTTGCTACTGCTGTGTTGCTACTGCTGTACTGCTTCTGCTGAGTTAATACTGCTGTGTTGCTAGTGCTGTGTTGCTAGTGCTGTGTTGCTACTGCTGAGTTACTACTGCTGTGTTGCTAGTGCTGTGTTGCTACTGCTGTGTTGCTACTGCTGTACGGCTGCTGCTGAGTTACTACTGCTGTGTTGATACTGCTGTATTGCTACTGCTGTGTTGCTACTGCTGTATTGCTACTGCTGTGTTGCTACTGCTGTACTGCTGCTGCTGAGTTACTACTGCTGTGTTGCTAGTGCTGTGTTGCTACTGATGTATTGCTACTGCTGTGTTGCTACTGCCGTGTTGCTACTGAAATGTTCCTACTGCTGTTACCTGGAGGTTGCCTGGAGGTTACCTGGAGGTTATTCCGGGGATCAACGCCCCCGCGGCCCGGTCCATGACCAGGCCTCCCGATGGATCAGGGCCTGATCAACTAGGCTGTTACTGCTGGCCGCACGCAGTCCAACGTACGAGCCACAGCCCGGCTGATCCGGCACTGACTTTAGGTATCTGTCCAGCTCTCTCTTGAAGGCAGCCAGGGGTTGTTGCTACTGTTGTGCTACTACTGCTGTGTTGCTACTGCTGTGTTGCTACTGATGTGTTGCTACTGCAGTGTTGCTACTGCTGTACTGCTGCTGTTGTGTTACAACTGCTGTGTTTCTACTGCTGTGCTGCTACTGCTGTGCTGCTACTGCTGTGTTGCTACTGCTGTGTTGCTTCTATTGTACTGCTACTGCCGTGTTGCTACGTCTGTGTTGCTACTGCTGTGTTGCTTCTTCTGTGTTGCTTATGCGGTACCACTTCTGCTGTGTTGCTTCTGCTGGGTTGCTTCTGTTGCACTGCCACTGCTGTGTTGCTACTGCTCTGTTGCTACTGCTGTGTTGCTTCTGCTGTGCTGCTACTGCTGTGTTGCTTCTGCTGTGCTGCTACTGTTGTGCTGTTATTGCTGTGTTGCTTCTGCTGTGCTGCTACTGCTGCTTTACTTCTGCTGTGCTGCTAATGCTGTGTTGCTACTGCTGCTACTGTTGCTGGTGCTTCTGCTGTTGGTGCTGGTGCTGCTTGTGCTGGTGCTACTGCTGTTAGTGCTGCTGCTGCTGGTGCTACTTCTGCTGTTAGTGATGGTGCTACTGCTGTCAGTGGTACTCATGCTGGTGCTACTGCTGCAGGTGGTACTGCTGTCAGTACTGCTGCTGCTGGTGCTACTATTGCTGTTGGTACTGGTGCTACTGCTGTTGGTGTTATTACTGCTGTTGGTGTTTTTGCTACTGCTGCTGCTACTGCTGTTGGTTTTGGTGCTACTGCTGCTAGCGCTGGTGCTACCACAGCTACAACTGTTGCTGGTGCTACTGCTGCTAGTGCTGGTGCTACTGCTGCTGGTGCTACTACTGCTGTTGGTGTTGGTGTTGCTGCTGTTGGTGTTCATGCTACTGCTGTTGGTGTTGATACTACTGCTGTTGGTGTTGATGCTACTGATGTTGGTGTTGGTGCTACTGCTGTTGATGTTGGTGCTATTGCTGTTGGTGTTGATACTACTGCTGTTGGTGTTGGTGCTATTGATGTTGGTGTTGATACTGCTGCTGTTGGTGCTGCTGCTCTTGGTGTTGTGCTACTGCTGTTGATGGTGGTGCTATTGCTGTTGGTGTTGATACTACTGCTGTTGATATTGTTGCTATTTACGTTGGTGTTGATACTGCTGCTGTTGGTGCTACTGCTGTTGGTGTTGTGCTACTGCTGTTGGTGTTGATACTACTGCTGTTGTTGTTGATACTACTGCTGTTGGTGTTGGTGCTACTGCTGTTGGTGTTGGTGCTACTGCTGTTGGTGTTGTGCTACTGCTGTTGGTGTTGATACTACTGCTGTTGTTGTTGATACTACTGCTGTTGGTGTTGGTGCTACTGCTGTTGGTGTTGGTGCTACTGCTGTTGGTGTTGGTGCTACTGCTGTTGTTGTTGATACTACTGCTGTTGGTGTTGGTGCTACTGCTGTTGGTGTTGGTGCTACTGCTGTTGGTGTTGGTGCTACTGCTGTTGTTGTTGATACTACTGCTGTTGGTGTTGGTGCTACTGCTGTTGTTGTTGATACTACTGCTGTTGGTGTTGGTGCTACTGCTGTTGTTGTTGATACTACTGCTGTTGGTGTTGGTGCTACTGCTGTTGGTGTTGGTGCTACTGCTGTTGGTGTTGGTGCTACTGCTGTTGTTGTTGATACTACTGCTGTTGGTGTTGGTGCTACTGCTGTTGGTGTTGGTGCTACTGCTGTTGTTGTTGATACTACTGCTGTTGGTGTTGGTGCTACTGCTGTTGGTGCTATTACTGCTGTTGGTGTTGATACTACTGCTGTTGGTGTTGATACTAACGATGTTGGTGTTGGTGCTACTGCTGTTGGTGTTGGTGCTGCTGATGTTGGTGTTGATACTACTGCTGTTGGTGTTGGTGATACTGCTGTTAGTGTTGGTGCTGGTGGTGTTGGTGCTACTGCTGTTGGTGTTGATACTACTGCTGTTGGTGTTGATACTACTGCTGTTGGTGTTGGTTCTACTACTGTTGGTGCTATTACTGTTGTTGGTATTGATACTACTGCTGTTGGTGTTGATACTACTGCTGTTGGTGTTGGTGCGACTACTGTTGGTGCTATTACTGCTGTTGGTGTTGATACTACTGTTGTTGGTGTTGGTACTACTGATGTTGGTGTTGGTGCTACTGATGTTGGTCTTGGTGCTACTGCTGTTGGTGTTGGTGCTGCTGCTGTTGGTGTTGGTGCTACTGCTGTTGGTGTTGATGCTACTGCTGTTGGTGTTGATACTACTGCTGTTGGTGTTGGTGCGACTACTGTTGGTGCTATTACTGCTGTTGGTGTTGATACTACTGTTGTTGGTGTTGGTACTACTGATGTTGGTGTTGGTGCTACTGATGTTGGTCTTGGTGCTACTGCTGTTGGTGTTGGTGCTGCTGCTGTTGGTGTTGGTGCTACTGCTGTTGGTGTTGATGCTACTGCTGTTGGTGTTGGTGCTACTGCTGTTGGTGTTGGTGCTACTGCTGTTGATGTTGGTGCTACTGCTGTTGGTGTTGGTGCTACTGCTGTTGGTGTTGGTGCTACTGCTGTTGGTGTTGGTGCTACTGCTGTTGGCGTTGGTGCTACTGAGTTGGTGTTGGTGCTACTGATGATGGTGTTGATGCTGCTGCTGTTGGTGTTGGTGCTACTGCTGTTGGTGTTGAAACTACTGCTGTTGGTGTTGATGCTGCTGCTGTTGGTGTTGGTGCTACTGATGTTGGTGTTGGTGCTACTGATGTTGGTGTTGATGCTACTGCTGTTGGTGTTGGTGCTACTGCTGTTGGTGTTGAAACTACTGCTGTTGGTGTTGATGCTACTGCTGTTAGTGTTGGTGCTACTGCTGTTGGTGTTGGTGCTACTGCTGTTAGTGTTGGTGCTACTGCTGTTGGTGTTGATGCTGCTGCTGTTGGTGTTGGTGCTACTGCTGTTGGTGTTGAAACTACTGCTGTTGGTGTTGATGCTGCTGCTGTTGGTGTTGGTGCTACTGATGTTGGTGTTGAAACTACTGCTGTTGGTGTTGATGCTGCTGCTGTTGGTGTTGGTGCTACTGATGTTGGTGTTGGTGCTACTGCTGTTGGTGTTGGTGCTACTGCTGTTAGTGTTGGTGCTACTGCTGTTGGTGTTGATGCTGCTGCTGTTAGTGTTGGTGCTACTGCTGTTGGTGTTGAAACTACTGCTGTTGGTGTTGATGCTACTGCTGTTAGTGTTGGTGCTACTGCTGTTGGTGTTGAAACTACTGCTGTTGGTGTTGATGCTGCTGCTGCTACACCTTCAAGTATCTGTTTCTCGTGTCTCACACAGCCTGTTCATATCTGCTTTTTCAGTCTTCTGAGTGTTTTATATGTTATTATCATGTCTCTTCGGGTTCTTCTGTCCTCCAATGTTGTAAGATTCAATTTCGTTAATCACACCTTGTAAGTCTTATCTAGCAGTTGTGCAACATGCCTCGTTGCACACTTCTGCACTCTCTTTCTCTTAACATGTCTTAATGTCTTTTCAGGTGTATGTTCCACACTGTTGCTTCGTATTCAAGGATGGGCTTGGCTTACATTATATTAAGGACCTGGATGACTCTGTGTTGAGATTTTTCATTTGATGAATGCCTCTGGCAATATGCTGAGCACTGGGCTCACCACTAGGTTTGTCTTTCTTTAAGGTCTGCAGCCTCTTTCTCCCAGTTTATTTTCTCGTGTCCACTCTTAAACCCTTCTCCAATCTTTTTAACTTTGCTTTACAAAATTTGCCCACATTCATTAATAGCCTTACCCTGTCCTCAAATGCCAGACATAGTAATACTGGAAGGTCTATAACAAGCATCAGTGAATCAGATTTCTAAATGAGCATGATATGGGTAGAACTGTGAACACTGTTAAGCCTACTCATATGTATAGCAGCCTATTATGACCTGTGCCTAGAATTTAATGTGTCGTGTACGATGCATGACTGTTATAGTTGATGATCTTTCTGAATACTTCCCACGATTCATAAGAACATAAGAACATAAGAAAGGAGGAACACTGCAGGAGGCCTGCTGGCCCATACTAGGCAGGTCCTTTACAATTCATCCCACTAACAAAACATTTGCCCAACCCAATTTTCAATGCCACCCAAGAAATAAGCTCTGATGTGAAAGTCCCACTCAAATCCAACCCCTCCCACTCATGTACTTATCCAACCTAGATTTGAAACTACCCAAAGTCCCAGCCTCAATAACCCAACTAGGTAGACTGTTCCACTCATCAACTACCCTATTTCCAAACTAATACTTTCCTATGTCCTTTCTATATCTAAACTTATCTAATTTAAATCCATTACTGCGGGTTCTCTCCTGGAGAGATATCCTCAAGACCTTATTAATATCCCCTTTATTAATACCTATCTTCCACTTATACACTTCGATCAGGTCTCCCCTCATTCTTCGTCTAACAAGTGAATGTAACTTAAGAGTCTTCAATCTTTCTTCATAAGGAAGATTTCTAATGCTATGTATTAATTTAGTCATCCTACGCTGAATGTTTTCTAACGAATTTATGTCCATTTTGTAATACGGAGACCAGAACTGAGCTGCATAATCTAGGTGAGGCCTTACTAATGATGTATAAAGCTGCAATATGACCTCTGGACTTCTGTTGCTTACACTTCTTGATATAAATCCCAGTAATCTATTTGCCTTATTACGTACGCTTAGGCATTGCTGTCTTGGTTTAAGGTTGCTGCTCACCATAACCCCCAAGTCCTTTTCGCAATCTGTATGGCTAAGTTCTACACCATTTAACTTATAAGTACTAGGGTTATGGGCACTCCCAAGCTTCAGAACCTTGCATTTATCTACATTGAGCTGCATCTGCCACTTTTCTGACCAAGAATAGAGTTTGTTTAAATCCTCCTGAAGTTCCATAACTTCTACGTTTGAATCAATTATCCTACCTATCTTTGTGTCATCGGCGAATTTGCTCATATCACTAGTAATTCCCTCATCAAGATCATTGGTATATATTATAAACAACAACGGGCCCAAGACTGATCCCTGTGGAACGCCACTTGTTACAGATCCCCACTCGGATTTAACCCCATTTATGGACACTCTCTGCTTCCTGTCAGTGAGCCATGACTCGATCCACGAGAGCACTTTTCCCCCAATGCCATGAGCTGCCACTTTCTTTAACAGTCTATGGTGCGGAACTCTATCAAAAGCCTTACTAAAATCTAAGTAAATAATATCAAATTCTTTATTGTGGTCAACAGCCTCAAAAGCTTTACTGAAGAAAGTTAATAAATTAGTTAGACAAGACCGGCCTCTTGTGAATCCATGCTGATTCCATGCTGATTCACAATTGTTAATCTTGAACAAATCTCCAGCAATCAAGGAGCTAAATACAGAAGGAGAAAACTCATCGTTAACCTGGAAAGCAGATAATTTCGTTAACTACCCGCATCATTGGTATAAGAATTACGAGCCCATTGGCACACATGAATTTAATGATGATTCAGTGACCACCACTGAGAACTTGGTCACAGATCAAAGGGATAGAAAAAGGGGACAAAAATCTTCCATCATAAGTGACAACAAACACCATCATAAGTATTATAATGATCCACAACTACGCAGTTTAATTAATACAAGTAGCTAGAAGGACTGGTAGTGTATCATGTATGCTGAACCCAAGACTTAGAACTTTCCAAGCTGCACTAACAAATACAAGGAATAGAAAACAAAAATTTAAGTAACAGGAATGGGAACAATTTGTTAGTGGATTAAATTGATCTGTTCCTTTATGTTTGGCTTGGAAAGATATAAATAAAATAACTAAGAAAAAGACTGGTAATGGTGCCCATCCTTTTCCTCTTGAAAAAGCAAATGACCTCATAAATAGCTGTTCCACAATATCCTGGCATGAAAATTTCCCATCCGATATTAAAAGCAAACTAGAGAGTGCTTCTGAAGGAAGGTTGAAATTGTTAAATTTTATGATCCAAAATATTAATGAGAGTGATTGCCTCTTCATCGAGTATGAATTAAATAATGCATTAACAAAAGATTGATCACCTGCTCCTGGAGAGGATGGTACAACTTATGACATCCTCAGAACTCTAAGACAGGTCCCTGATAATCCTTTATTTGCACTGTATAATCTCAGCTACATCGAGGGAGTTCGTCCTACCTCCTGGACCATTAGCCTCATTCTGCCCATTCCTAAGCCACAACAGCCAGATACATTTAAACCGATCTCCTTAACTTTGCCTTGTGAAACAGTTGAAAGAATAATACTTAGCAGACTAGACAACAGAATCAGTCACAAACTCTCACCTCATCTCTATGGTATTTAATGAAAGGATGAAAGTGAGCAAATTTGTGTTGGCATCTTTCTCTCTATACACTCTTCTACTAATTTTGCCACATTTGTTGATAAAAAATCTGTATATGTATCACAAATAGAATAGTTATACTACACAGTACAACGTACACAGTTGGATAATAGATTATTTGTCACATAGAGTATTCTCTGTCCTGTACAAGGGCTTTAAAAGCGAGTCTAAAGAAATGTCCCTAGTTACACAACAGGAAGGAATTCTTAGTCTCTTGCTATTTAATGTTCTGATTAATGCTCTCTGCTAAATGGTCTACCTATCTCACTTAAACATATAATTATAAGCTATGCTGATGACATCATGATCCATACAACAGGGCATAAGAAAATGAGTACCATTCTTAATGAAGGTCAAGCAATTTGTAATCGATTAGGTCTCATGATATCTTCCTCTAAAACAAAGATATTGACAAGCAAACAACATCCCCCACCCATCTGTTTGAAGGGTGAAAACATTAGCTACGTTAAATCATACAGATACCTTGGTGTAGAGTAGACGCACCCTACAATAAATCCATCATACCACAATTAAGTAAGAAATGCAAAAAGAGGTTAAATACTATCACAGCTGTTGCTGGCTACGACCTCAAGTATGGTGCTAATGTTGCTGGCTACGACCTCAAGTATGGTGCTAATGTTGCTGGCTACGACCTCAAGTATGGTGCTAATGTTGCTGGCTACGACCTCAAGTATGGTGTTAATGTTACTGGCTACGACCTCAAGTATGGTGCTAATGTTGCTGGCTACGACCTCAAGTATGGTGCTAATGTTGCTGGCTACGACCTGAAGTATGGTGCTAATGTTGCTGGCTACGACCTCAAGTATGGTGCTAATGTTGCTGGCAACGACCTCAAGTATGGTGCTAATGTTGCTGGCTACGACCTCAAGTATGTTGCTAATGCTGCTGGCTACGACCTCAAGTATGGTGCTAATATTGATGGCTACGACCTCAACTATAGTGCTAATGTTGCTGGCTACGACCTCAAGTATGGTGCTAATGTTGCTGGCTACGACATCAAGTATGGTGCTAATGTTGCTGGCTACGACCTCAAGTATGGTGTTAATGTTACTGGCTACGACCTCAAGTATGGTGCTAATGTTGCTGGCTACGACCTCAAGTATGGTGCTAATGTTGCTGGCTACGACCTCAAGTATGGTGCTAATGTTGCTGGCTACGACCTCAAGTATGGTGCTAATGTTGCTGGTAACGACCTCAAGTATGGTGCTAATATTGATGGCTACGACCTCAACTATAGTGCTAATGTTGCTGGCTACGACCTCAAGTATGGTGCTAATGTTGCTGGCTACGACCTCAAGTATGGTGCTAATGTTGCTGGCTACGACCTCAAGTATGGCGCTAATGTTGCTGGCTACGACCTCAACTATAGTGCTAATGTTGCTGGCTACGACCTCAACTATGGTGCTAATGTTGCTGGCTACGACCTCAAGTATGGTGCTAATGTTGCTGGCTACGACCTCAAGTATGGTGCTAATGTTGCTGGCTACGACCTCAACTATAGTGCTAATGTTGCTGGCTACGACCTCAAGTATGGTGCTAATGTTGGTGGCTACGACCTCAAGTATGGTGCTAATGTTGCTGGCTACGACCTCAAGTATGGTGCTAATGTTGCTGGCTACGACCTCAAGTATGGTGCTAATGTTGCTGGCTACGACCTCAAGTATGGTGCTAATGTTGCTGGCTACGACCTCAAGTATGGTGCTAATGTTGCTGGCTACGACCTCAAGTATGGTGCTAATGCTGGCTACGACCTCAAGTATGGTGCTAATGTTGCTGGCTACGACCTCAAGTATGGTGCTAATGTTGCTGGCTACGACCTCAAGTATGGTGCTAATGTTGCTGGCTACGACCTCAACTATAGTGCTAATGTTGCTGGATACGACCTCAACTATGGTGCTAATGTTGCTGGCTACGACCTCAAGTATGGTGCTAATGTTGCTGGATACGACCTCAAGTATGGTGCTAATGTTGCTGGCTACGACCTCAACTATAGTGCTAATGTTGCTGGCTACGACCTCAAGTATGGTGCTAATGTTGCTGGCTACGACCTCAAGTATGGTGCTAATGTTGGTGGCTACGACCTCAAGTATGGTGCTAATGTTGCTGGCTACGACCTCAAGTATGGTGCTAATGTTACTGGCTACGACCTCAAGTATGGTGCTAATGTTGCTGGCTACGACCTCAAGTATGGTGTTAATGTTGCTGGCTACGACCTCAAGTATGGTGCTAATTGTTGCTGGCTACGACCTCAAGTATGGTGCTAATGTTGCTGGCTACGACCTCAAGTATGGTGCTAATGTTGCTGGCTACGACCTCAAGTATGGTGCTAATGTTGCTGGCTACGACCTCAAGTATGGTGCTAATGTTGCTGGCTACGACCTCAAGTATGGTGCTAATGTTGCTGGCTACGACCTCAAGTATGGTGCTAATGTTGCTGGCTACGACCTCAAGTATGGTGCTAATGTTGCTGGCTACGACCTCAAGTATGGTGCTAATGTTGCTGGCTACGACCTCAACTATAGTGCTAATGTTGCTGGCTACGACCTCAACTATGGTGCTAATGTTGCTGGCTACGACCTCAAGTATGGTGCTAATGTTGCTGGCTACGACCTCAAGTATGGTGCTAATGTTGCTGGCTACGACCTCAACTATAGTGCTAATGTTGCTGGCTACGACCTCAAGTATGGTGCTAATGTTGGTGGCTACGACCTCAAGTATGGTGCTAATGTTGCTGGCTACGACCTCAAGTATGGTGCTAATGTTGCTGGCTACGACCTCAAGTATGGTGCTAATGTTGCTGGCTACGACCTCAAGTATGGTGCTAATGTTGCTGGCTACGACCTCAAGTATGGTGCTAATGTTGCTGGCTACGACCTCAAGTATGGTGCTAATGCTGGCTACGACCTCAAGTATGGTGCTAATGTTGCTGGCTACGACCTCAAGTATGGTGCTAATGTTGCTGGCTACGACCTCAAGTATGGTGCTAATGTTGCTGGCTACGACCTCAACTATAGTGCTAATGTTGCTGGTTACGACCTCAACTATGGTGCTAATGTTGCTGGCTACGACCTCAAGTATGGTGCTAATGTTGCTGGATACGACCTCAAGTATGGTGCTAATGTTGCTGGCTACGACCTCAACTATAGTGCTAATGTTGCTGGCTACGACCTCATGTATGGTGCTAATGTTGCTGGCTACGACCTCAAGTATGGTGCTAATGTTGGTGGCTACGACCTCAAGTATGGTGCTAATGTTGCTGGCTACGACCTCAAGTATGGTGCTAATGTTACTGGCTACGACCTCAAGTATGGTGCTAATGTTGCTGGCTACGACCTCAAGTATGGTGTTAATGTTGCTGGCTACGACCTCAAGTATGGTGCTAATGTTGCTGGCTACGACCTCAAGTATGGTGCTAATGTTGCTGGCTACGACCTCAAGTATGGTGCTAATGTTGCTGGCTACGACCTCAAGTATGGTGCTAATGTTGCTGGCTACGACCTCAAGTATGGTGCTAATGTTGCTGGCTACGACCTCAAGTATGGTGCTAATGTTGCTGGCTACGACCTCAAGTATGGTGCTAATGTTGCTGGCTACGATCTCAACTATAGTGCTAATGTTGTTGGTTACGACCTCAACTATGGTGCTAATGTTGCTGGCTACGACCTCAAGTATGGTGCTAATGTTGCTGGCTACGACCTCAAGTATGGTGCTAATGTTGCTGGCTACGACCTCAAGTATGGTGCTAATGTTGCTGGCTACGACCTCAAGTATGGTGCTAATGTTGCTGGCTACGACCTCAAGTATGGTGCTAATGTTGGTGGCTACGACCTCAAATATGGTGCTAATGTTGCTGGCTACGACCTCAAATATGGTGCTAATGTTGCTGGCTACGACCTCAAGTATGGTGCTAATGTTACTGGCTACGACCTCAAGTATGGTGCTAATGTTGCTGGCTACGACCTCAAGTATGGTGCTAATGTTGCTGGCTACGACCTCAAGTATGGTGCTAATGTTGCTGGCTACGACCTCAAGTATGGTGCTAATGTTTGCTGGCTACGACCTCAAGTATGGTGTTAATGTTGCTGGCTACGACCTCAAGTATGGTGCTAATGTTGCTGGCTACGACCTCAAGTATGATGCTAATGTTGCTGGCAACGACCTCAAGTATGGTGCTAATGTTGCTGGCTACGACCTCAAGTATGGTGCTAATGTTGCTGGCTACGACCTCAAGTATGGTGCTAATGTTGCTGGTAACGACCTCAAGTATGGTGCTAATGTTGCTGGCTACGACCTCAAGTATGGTGCTAATGTTGCTGGCTACGACCTCAAGTATGGTGCTAATGTTGCTGGCTACGACCTCAAGTATGGTGCTAATGTTGCTGGCTACGACCTCAAGTATGGTGCTAATGTTGCTGGCTACGACCTCAAGTATGGTGCTAATGTTGCTGGCTACGACCTCAAGTATGGTGCTAATGTTGCTGGTAACGACCTCAAGTATGGTGCTAATGTTGCTGGCTACGACCTCAAGTATGGTGCTAATGTTGCTGGCTACGACCTCAAGTATGGTGCTAATGTTGCTGGCTACGACCTCAAGTATGGTGCTAATGTTGCTGGCTACGACCTCAAGTATGGTGCTAATGTTGCTGGCTACGACCATAACCATGGTACTAATGTGAGAATAGTGAGAATAATGTACATAGTCTTTATTAGGTCTTCAATTGATTATGCTGCGCCCATGTTAATATTAGCTAAGGAAAATTTTCTCCGGCCCTTGTAACTAATGAAAAAATGAAGCTCTCAGAATTATTTTTTCCCTCCTAAATACACCAAGGTTCTTTAATATTTATCATTGAGATTACTTGAAATTAAAATGTTAAGAAATATGTCAGGTACTGTTTTCACTAATCTTACTAAATGTCTAGAGGTAAATACACATAGATCTAAATGGGTTATCAAAACATGCAATTATATTAACTTGGACGAACTGTATCACTGTAGACAACAAGAGCATTTCACTCCTGCATGGAAGTTTGGAATTTGTGTTCATTTAATATCACATACCTGCAAGTATCTCCCAAGAAGCTCATCACTAGTAATCCCTTCCGTAAGTCACTTGCAAAGATTTTGCCACGGAAGTGTCTAGTTTATTATGCACCCAGTATGCATTCTGTGGACGGCAGCTCGAGAGCATATGGATACACAAAAGGCCTAGGATACTGTCTATCTCTAAATTCGTCACTAAGAGGACAATTAAGCACACAGTGATTAAGATAGTGACCATACGGCTGGCCACATACTTTGCACTTGGTTTGATCATCATCTGTGTGTCTCCCAAACTACCAGAAGTACTTGTAACCAAGTCCAAGACTGATCACTACAACATCAGTCAGTCTGTTCACATTGCAAGTTGATCCACAATCGTACTTAACTACGTTCATGTTATCATAGTGGGTTATAGACGTACTCAGGTTTCTAATTGCATTCATATAACATTCACTATCATTATTTAATTTTCTCTTAAAATTATATTCTACATCATCCTTCAGGGTACTTTTCTTGGTTAATATATCAACTTTATGATGAAGGAGTAGTCCGGTGTGTGGTGGCATCCATAACAATTGTATATTAATTTCTTTTCTCAGGATTTTTCAGCATCTGTACCTGGCTTCTCCAATGAACACGCCGTTTGAGTCATTATGTGAGTCAACAGTCTTCAGTGATGACATAGAATCAGTAATGATGATAGAGTCTAGGTCATTGTCATTAGTTAGCTTAAAGCCATTAGGATGGCAAACAATTCAGTTTGCAGTGTAGAAACCCAGTTGTTAATTCTTATGCATAACTCGACAAAATTCCTATCGTTCTTAACTAGGGAGGTGGCAACAAGAGCAGATGCAGCCCTGCCAGACGACTCCTGTCTAGATCCATCAGTGTATATAACTTGTGATAAATTATTACTACCAGTTAGGCGAGAAATTTCTTCTTGAGCAGTTGCCTTTACAAGTTTCAAACAAATTGTGAGGAAGACGCCAACGGCTCATGGCTTCAAACATGCCTAGGAAATGCTTCAAGAGAATGGTTGTGAAAATAGAAAGGTACAAGATTTACGCACTGTAGCCCAAACAAAATAGTCTTACCATCTTATGATCAATAGATTTGTAATAACTTAATAAAATGGAAGCAGTTGCCTGACGTATATCAAATTAGTGCAACCAAGAATATTAAAGTTGCGGATATGCAGCTTATAACTTAAGGTCAACCAACTGTTGTGTGATGTATGTTAAAAAGAACTTCCCACATTCACTCCTTGCAGTTTGTATGCAATCAATTTGCAATGATTCTCATTGGTTTCCCATCTTCAGTGTTGATAGTCAACTGCATTAGAATCTCAGGTTGCCCTCTGTACTATTCCTTTTGAGTGTATTGAAGTAGAGATCCCAGCTTATGGAATACGGGGATACCTTTCTTGGATCACCAGGGTAGAGGGAGCTGGGCTTACGGGATATAGGAATATCTTCATGTATTACACAGTGACCGAAATGTCTAGCTGAGAAGACGTTTAGCTCGGACGAGCTTCATCACTCCAGTACAGCGAGACGTAAAACAGACATTGATAGGTCAGCAAAACTGTTTGTTGCACACTCCATATATACAATTATATTTTCTCAGAGGAGCAGCTAGTTTATTATGTACCCCATGTCCATCCTGTGGACGGTAGTGGCTAGTTTATTGTGTACCCCATGTCCATCCTGTGGACGGTAGTGGCTAGTTTATTGTGTACCCATGTCCATCCTGTGGACGGTAGTGGCTAGTTTATTGTGTACCCCATGTCCATCCTGTGGACGGTAGTGGCTAGTTTATTGTGTACCCCATGTCCATCCTGTGGACGGTAGTGGCTAGTTTATTGTGTACCTCATGTCCATCCTGTGGACGGTAGTGGCTAGTTTATTGTGTACCCCATGTCCATCCTGTGGACGGTAGTGGCTAGTTTATTATGTACCCCATGTCCATCCTGTGGACGGTAGTGGCTAGTTTATTGTGTACCCCATGTCCATCCTGTGGACGGTAGTGGCTAGTTTATTGTGTACCCATGTCCATCCTGTGGACGGTAGTGGCTAGTTTATTGTGTACCCCATGTCCATCCTGTGGACGGTAGTGGCTAGTTTATTGTGTACCCATGTCCATCCTGTGGACGGTAGTGGCTAGTTTATTGTGTACCTCATGTCCATCCTGTGGACGGTAGTGGCTAGTTTATTGTGTACCCCATGTCCATCCTGTGGACGGTAGTGGCTAGTTTATTATGTACCCCATGTCCATCCTGTGGACGGTAGTGGCTAGTTTATTGTGTACCCCATGTCCATCCTGTGGACGGTAGTGGCTAGTTTATTGTGTACCCATGTCCATCCTGTGGACGGTAGTGGCTAGTTTATTGTGTACCCCATGTCCATCCTGTGGACGGTAGTGGCTAGTTTATTGTGTACCCCATGTCCATCCTGTGGACGGTAGTGGCTAGTTTATTGTGTACCCCATGTCCATCCTGTGGACGGTAGAGGCTAGTTTATTGTGTACCCCATGTCCATCCTGTGGACGGTAGTGGCTAGTTTACTGTGTACCCCATGTCCATCCTGTGGACGGTAGTGGCTAGTTTATTGTGTACCCCATGTCCATCCTGTGGACGGTAGTGGCTAGTTTATTGTGTACCCCATGTCCATCCTGTGGACGGTAGTGGCTAGTTTATTGTGTACCCCATGTTCATCCTGTGGACGGTAGTGGCTAGTTTATTGTGTACCCCATGTCCATCCTGTGGACGGTAGTGGCTAGTTTATTGTGTACCCCATGTCCATCCTGTGGACGGTAGTGGCTAGTTTATTGTGTACCCCATGTCCATCCTGTGGACGGTAGTGGCTAGTTTATTGTGTACCCCATGTCCATCCTGTGGACGGTAGTGGCTAGTTTATTGCGTACCCCATGTCCATCCTGTGGACGGTAGTGGCTAGTTTATTGTGTACCTCATGTCCATCCTTTGGACTGTAGTGGCTAGTTTATTGTGTACCCCATGTCCATCCTGTGGACGGTAGTGGCTAGTTTATTGTGTACCCCATGTCCATCCTGTGGACGGTAGTGGCTAGTTTATTGTGTACCCCATGTCCATCCTGTGGACGGTAGTGGCTAGTTTATTGTGTACCCCATGTCCATCCTGTGGACGGTAGTGGCTAGTTTATTGTGTACCCCATGTCCATACTGTGGACGGTAGTGGCTAGTTTATTGTGTACCCCATGTCCATCCTGTGGACGGTAGTGGCTAGTTTATTGTGTACCCCATGTCCATCTTGTGGACGGTAGTGGCTAGTTTATTGTGTACCCCATGTCCATCCTGTGGACGGTAGTGGCTAGTTTATTGTGTACCCCATGTCCATCCTGTGGACGGTAGTGGCTAGTTTATTGTGTACCCCATGTCCATCTTGTGGACGGTAGTGGCTAGTTTATTGTGTACCCCATGTCCATCTTGTGGACGTTAGTGGCTAGTTTATTGTGTACCCCATGTCCATCCTGTGGATGGTAGTGGCTAGTTTATTGTGTACCCCATGTTCATCCTGTGGACGGTAGTGGCTAGTTTATTGTGTACCCCATGTCCATCCTGTGGACGGTAGTGGATAGTTTATTGTGTACCCCGTCCATCCTGTGGACGGTAGTGGCTAGTTTATTGTGTACCCATGTCCATCCTGTGGACGGTAGTGGCTAGTTTATTGTGTACCCCATGTCCATCCTGTGGACGGTAGCGGCTAGTTTATTGTGTACCCCATGTCCATCCTGTGGACGGTAGTGGCTAGTTTATTGTGTACCCCATGTCCATCCTGTGGACGGTAGTGGCTAGTTTATTGTGTACCCCATGTCCATCTTGTGGGCGGTAGTGGCTAGTTTATTGTGTACCCCATGTCCATCCTGTGGACGGTAGTGGCTAGTTTATTGTGTACCCCATGTACATCCTGTGGACGGTAGTGGCTAGTTTATTGTGTACCCCATGTCCATCCTGTGGACGGTAGTGGCTAGTTTATTGTGTACCCCTTGTCCATCCTGTGGACGGTAGTGGCTAGTTTATTGTGTACCCCATGTCCATCCTGTGGACGGTAGTGGCTAGTTTGTGTACACCATGTCCATCCTGTGGACGGTAGTGGCTAGTTTATTGTGTACCCCATGTCCATCCTGTGGACGGTAGTGGCTAGTTTATTGTGTACCCCATGTCCATCCTGTGGACGGTAGTGGCTAGTTTATTGTGTACCCCATGTCCATCCTGTGGACGGTAGTGGCTAGTTTATTGTGTACCCCATGTCCATCCTGTGGACGGTAGTGGCTAGTTTATTGTGTACCCCATGTCCATCCTGTGGACGGTAGTGGCTAGTTTATTGTGTACCCCATGTCCATCCTGTGGACGGTAGTGGCTAGTTTATTGTGTACCCCATGTCCATCCTGTGGACGGTAGTGGCTAGTTTATTGTGTACCCCATGTCCATCCTGTGGACGGTAGTGGCTAGTTTGTTGTGTACCCCATGTCCATCCTGTGGACGGTAGTGGCTAGTTTATTGTGTACCCCATGTCCATCCTGTGGACGGTAGTGGCTAGTTTATTGTGTACCCCATGTCCATCCTGTGGACGGTAGTGGCTAGTTTATTGTGTACCCCATGTCCATCCTGTGGACGGTAGTGGCTAGTTTATTGTGTACCCCATGTCCATCCTGTGGACGGTAGTGGCTAGTTTATTGTGTACCCATGTCCATCCTGTGGACGGTAGTGGCTAGTTTATTGTGTACCCCATGTCCATCCTGTGGACGGTAGTGGCTAGTTTATTGTGTACCCCATGTCCATCCTGTGGACGGTAGTGGCTAGTTAATTGTGTACCCCATGTCCATCCTGTGGACGGTAGTGGCTAGTTTATTGTGTACCCCATGTCCATCCTGTGGATGGTAGTGGCTAGTTTATTGTGTACCCCATGTCCATCCTGTGGACGGTAGTGGCTAGTTTATTGTGTACCCCATGTCCATCCTGTGGACGGTAGTGGCTAGTTTATTGTGTACCCCATGTCCATCCTGTGGACGGTAGTGGCTAGTTTATTGTGTACCCATGTCCATCCTGTGGACGGTAGTGGCTAGTTTATTGTGTACCCCATGTCCATCCTGTGGACGG
>NC_069402.1:22029866-22178040 GCF_026875155.1 Cherax quadricarinatus
TGGAAATATGTAGCAACAAAATGCAAGGAGGCAGTGGAAAGGTTCATTCCCAAGGGCAACAGAAAACAAGGGGAAGACCAGAACAAGCCCCTGGTTTACCCGACGGTGTAAGGAGGCAAAAACAAAGTGCAATAGAGAATGGAAAAAGTACAGAAGGCAGAGAACACACCGAAAATAGGGAGATAAGTCGCAGAGCCAGGAATGAGTACGCACAGTAAGGAGGAGGCCCAGCGACAGTATGAAAATGACATAGCAGGGAGAATCAAGACGACCCGAAACTGTTGTATAGCCCATCAGGAGGAAGACAACAGTCAAAGCCAAAGGTTCAGATTAAGGACAGAAGTGGAGAACTCACAAGAAATATCAGGAGGGTATGTGAAGCTGAACAGAGATTTAAGGAATTTTTTTACAGTAAGACAGGAAGGGCTGTGGAAGACAGCACAGAAGGGAACATCAAGGGGGAAAATATACCAACAAGTGTTGGATGACATACGAACAACTGAGGAGAGGTGAAGAAGCTCTTAAGTGACCTTGACACCTCAAAGGCGATGGGGCCGGACAACACTCCCCATGGGTCCTTAGAGAAGGAGCAGAGATGCTGTGTGTGCCTCTAACCACAATCTTCAACACATCCCTTTAAACGGGCAACTACCTGAGAAATGGAAGACAGCTAATGTAGTCCCCATATTTAAGAAAGGAAACAAAACAGGCACTAAACACAGACCTGTGTCTCTGACATGTATTGGTGCAAAGTCATGGAGAAGATTATCAGGAGGAGAGTGGTCGAACACCTGGAAAGGAACAAGATTATAAATGAAACCAGCATGGGTTCAGGGAAAGGGCAAATCTTGTATCACAAACCTCCTGGATTTTATGACAAGGTAACAGAAGTAAGACACGAGAGAGAGGGTTGGTAGATTGCGTTTTCCTAGACTGCAGGAAGGCCTTTGACACAGTTCCCCACAAGAGATTAGTGCAGAAGCTGGAGGATCAGGCACACATAAAAGGAAGGGCACTGCAATGGATAAGGGAATACCTGACAGGGAGGCAGCAACGAGTCATGTACGTGAAGAGGTATCACAGTGGGCGCCTGTTACGAGCGGGGTCCCACAGGGGTCAGTTCTAGGACCAGTGCTATTTTTGATATATGTGAACGACATGATGGAAGAATAGACTCTGAAGTGTCCCTGTTCGCAGATGACGTGAAGTTGATGAGAAGAATTAAATCGGACGAGGATGAGGCAGGACTGCAAAGAGACCTGGAGAGGCTGGACATGTGGTCCAGTAACTGGCTCCTCGAATTCAATCCAGCCAAATGCAAAGTCATGAAGATTGGGGAGGGGCAAAGAAGACCGCAGACAGAATATAGGCTAGGTGGACAAAGACTACAGACCTCACTCAGGGAGAAAGACCTTGGGGTGACCATAACACCGAGTACATCACCGGAGGCACACATCAACCAAATAACCGCGCAGCATACGGGCGCCTGGCAAACCTGAGAATAGCGTTCCGATACCTCAATAAGGAATCGTTCAAGACACTGTACACTGTGTATGTTAGGCCCATACTGGAGTATGCAGCACCAGTCTGGAACCCACACCTGGTCAAGCACGTCAAGAAGTTAGAGAAAGTACAAAGGTTTGCAACAAGGCTAGTCCCAGAGCTCAAGGGAATGTCGTACGAGGAAAGTTAAGGGAAATCGGACTGACGACACTGGAGGACAGAAGGGTCAGGGGAGACATGATAACGACATACAAGATACTGCGGGGAATAGACAAGGTGGACAGAGATAGGATGTTCCAGAGAGGGGACACAGGGACAAGGGGTCACAACTGGAAGCTGAAGACTCAGACGAGTCACAGGGACGTTAGGAAGTATTTCTTCAGTCATAGAGTTGTCAGCAAGTGGAATAGCCTAGCAAGTGAAGTAGTGGAGGCAGGAACCATACATAGTTTTAAGAAGAGGTATGACAAAGCTCAGGAAGCAGAGAGAGAGAGGATCCAGTAGCGATCAGTGAAGAGGCGGGGCCAGGAGCTGAGTCTCGACCCCTGCAACCACAATTAGGTGAGTACAATTAGGTGAGTACACACACACACACACACACACACACACACAGGGGTCGAGCAACACTCGCCCAAGACACAACGCAACACTACACTGGGAGACTTGTGTTGGCTGGTAGCATCAGCAGCATCACATAACAACAGAGTGCACATCCATGTGTACATCCATATGTACATCCATATACTCTCCAGTTTGATCACGATAACCTATTACATCACTCCACCTGAGATGATTGCGATAGACAGGTGCAAAGTAGAGTGTTATTGTTCTCCGAGTCACGGTGTTACATACTCTTGTGCTGGTATTTCAAGGGTGACTCCTACTGTTGTGTACACACACTCAACACCAGCGCAGTCTGGTTATGTTCTTGCTATATAACAACTTGCTTTAAATACTGTTTCCTTCAAGGCAATAAGATAATAATTATAACAATAATAATAACTATAACAATAATTATAAATAATAATAATAATAATAATAATAATAATAATAATAATAATAATAATAATAATAATAATAATAATAATAATAATAATAATAACAACAACATTAAGATTTACTCATCAGGTGGATGTGCCTGGCTGGGTCTGCATGTCCTTCACTCATGTCACGAGTGAAAGTTACCCTCGATAATTCACACGAATAACTGTTGTATAAGTGCGCACCCAACGTCAGCGCATCACTGCAGGCGAGCGTGGGGATACCCGCGAGCGTGGGGGTACCCGCGAGCGTGGGGATACCAGCGAGCGTGGGGATACCAGCGAGCGTGGGGATACCAGCGAGCGTGGGGATACCAGACGTAAGGGTGTACGGATTTATCACGTGACTGGTGGAACACTACTGCCAGTGACTGGTAGTCCTCCACACTGACACACTGACTTGTGGAACACTACTGTCAATGACTGGTAGTGCTCCACAAGTAGTGCTCCACACTGACACACTGGTTGACTGGTGGAGCACTACTGTCAATGACTGGTAGTGCTCCACACTGATACACTGGTTGACTGGTGGAACACTACTGTCAATGACTGGTAGTGCGCCACACTGACACGCTGGTTTACTGGTGGAACACTGCTACCAATGACTGGTAGTGCCCCACACTGACACACTGGTTGACTGGTGGAACACTACTGTCACTGACTGGTAGTGCCCCACACTGACACACTAGTTGACTGGTTGAACACTGCTGTCAGTGATTAGTAGTGCTCCACACCGACACGCTGGTTGACTGGTGGAGCACTACTGTCATTGACTGGTAGTGTTCCACACTGACACACTGGTTGACTGGTGGAACACTACTGCCAGGGATCAGTAACCAGTCTCATCTCAAACGCTGAGATTATCTCAATAATCAGATTCAACATATGAAAATCAGGGACAAGAAAGTAGCGAGTCTTCAAGTTTCTGGTCCGTTGACTAACATACCAGCTACATAATCACTCGCAGTGACTACACAATACAGCCAGCAATAACTTTAGATCATCTCATGCCTTGTATTGACTTTGATGACCTCCTCAAACCGCGTCTGAATTACAAGTGTTTCAGGTTCGGGGAGAACAGTCGTAAACAGTGTTTTAAGATAGCCATGGGCTTCCAGGCAGCTTTATTCTGGCTGAGCTCAGAAGGAGCATCTAAAAACTAAGTATGCCTTACACATCATCCCCTGGGACCTTGATCAAGGTCCCAGGAGCGAAACGTTTTCTAATAAATATGTTTGCTCAAGTGTCTTTCAAAACCATGTCAGTATTCTGTTAGTGTTTCTAAATGTTTGGATATAAACACTGGGTCTACTAAGATGAATAGTATAGGATCACCCATCCAATTTACACAGGTGGGAGAGAGGCTCGCCTTCATAGTGTACTGGAAATCCACTAACATGGACCTGCACTATGATACAGGCTCACGAAATCGTGATACCATGATTGCCAAGATATCACGGTATGGGTGAAGCTGGAGCCCATGGAAGGCAGGTCCCCAAACAGGCCAGCTGGTCCAACTAGTTTAGCGGTTAACACATTGGACTCCATGGACTCCCAAGGCTTCAAGTCCAACCCGTTCTCTGATTTATGACAGAGGATTTGCAGCCTAGAGTGTTAATGTGCTTTCAGTCGCCCCTGACCGCAGACTGACACATAGCATCATCAGTATTGACACACGACATCATTAACACAGACACACGAGCAAGCAGTATCATCAACAAGAACAAGCAACATCATCAACACGAGCAAACAGCATCATCAACACGGATAAACAGCATCATCAATACACAAACATCAACACGAACAAACAGCATCATCAACACGAGCAAACACCATCAACACGAGCAAACACCATCAACACGAACAAACAGTATAATGAACACGAAGAAACAGCATCATCAACACGAACAAACAACATCATCAACACGAGTAAACAGCATCATCAACACGAACAATCAGCATCGTCACCACGAGTAAACAGCATCTTCAACACGAACAAACAACATCATCAACACGAGCAAACAACATCATCAACATGAAAAAACAGCATCATCAACACGAGCAAATAACATCTCCAACACGAACAAACAGGATCATCAATATGAGCAAACAACATCATCAACACGAACAAACAGCATCATCAACACCAACAAACAGCATCATCAACACGAAGAAACGACATCGTTAACACAACCCCACAGGAATGATCACCCATTAGCTGCGCCATTGGTCGCGCTGGAGCCAAACATGCTAGGAGGACGAGCGCTCTTGGTAACATGACTCTCCGTCTCTTCATCTACGGTTAAGGTTTTAGTTAAGAAGAGACCAGTTAGGACTATCAAAACCAGCACAGGTGTGGATGTTATCCCGTGCTGTGGATGTGATAAGGAATATGTTGGCGAGACATCCAGAACCCAGAACCAACAGTAGAGCGAGCACAAATACGCAAACAGTAGCAGCTTATGTTAAATACACAGATCAGTAGAACAACTCATGTGAAATACATAGAAATTCAGAAGGGTTCTAGATGAGATGGAAAGATGCCAAGTTGGTGGTGAGTGAAGACTAGAAATGTAGCTATCTTGATGCTGCCTTCATCCTCAGATAGTTTTATTAGTTTAAGGTGTCAGCCAAGCTGATACTACCCTTCCACACACACTACACAGGCAGGTAAAGCTTGCTCTAGCAACTGGCACCACCAGACCTGACCCTACCTCTCTCACATGACTTTCCATTTTATACATTCAGTGCTTTTCTGTTCTCTGTATTGCTCTTCTGTTCTCTGTACTGCTTTTCTGTTCTCTGTATTGCTTTTTTTTGTTCTCTGTATTGCTTTTCCGTTCTCTGTATTGCTTTTCTGTTCTCTGTATTGCACGGTAATGTACTAGGAGTTGCCAATGTGCATTTATCCTCGAGTCTACAACAGGACAACCACAACTACATCAAAATAGCTATCAGGGACGTGCTTGGATTAGAACATAGTGAAGGAATGTTTGTGTAATGTTAAGAGCGAATGCCAGGGCGCATGAACGTGTCTTGTATCACACTCTACTTCATCACTAATTCTGTATGCTGCATCATTTTCAGTCTATTTACGCACATTCAGTGTGTCCTTGGCAGAGTCTGGAGCAAGAGGAATTGTTATGAAGACTCCTACTGCGTCATTATGAAGATACACCTTCTGATCTACCAGGAGACACACCTACTGAATTACCATAGAGACACACCTACATAAGGACAAACCTATTGTACCAACATAGGGACAGGCTTACAGTACCAACATAAGGACAGGCATACTGTACCACCATAAGAACAGGTTTACTGTACAAACATAAGGACAGGCCTACTGTACCAACATAAGGACAGGCCTACTGTACCAACATTGTATACCCAGTTGAGGTTTATATTTCGCACTGGGTGGCCTTTATATTTCGCGTAATCTGTGCTGCCGCCTAGTGGTATAGGCTTACTTCCAGCTTACCTCGGCTCACCCTGCCTTGTTTTCACTTGGCGCCAACTCAACCTGGAGACAAGAAATGTACTCTCTCTCTTTCTCCCTCGCGGGCTTGGGGGCCTTGTCATGGCATTAGGTAAAAATCGAAAGATTCTCGTTATATGGGAGAACCAGCAAATTCCTTCTTGGAGGTAATGTTCTCCTAGGTTCAATCTTATAATAAGTCTTCAGAGCTGCTATCAAGGCCTTTTCCACAAAACCTTAGGGTATCGCAGCGTTGGCCCGGTGGCCCGGTGGCCTGGTGGCTAAAGCTCCCGCTTCACACACGGAGGGCCCGGGTTCGATTCCCGGCGGGTGGAAACATTTCGACACGTTTCCTTACACCTGTTGTCCTGTTCACCTAGCAGCAAATAGGTACCTGGGTGTTAGTCGACTGGTGTGGGTCGCATCCTGGGGGACAAGATTAAGGACCCCAATGGAAATAAGTTAGACAGTCCTCGATGACGCACTGACTTTCTTGGGTTATCCTGGGTGGCTAACCCTCCGGGGTTAAAAATCCGAACGAAATCTTATCACAGATTTCTGCAATTTCCTCATCTTGAAACTCGGGGTTACAAATGCGTAGAGCTTTCAGAAACATTTTGAGAAACACATTCCTTTTAATTCTAGTTTCGTGATTGGAATGATAGTGGATGTAGGAGCATACACTGCTTGCCTTCATATATATTGTGAATGTGAAATTTCTATCAATTTTTTAGATCAGTACATCAGTTAAGGGGAGTTTGCAATCACCTTCCTTTTCAACTGTAAATTTAATGGACAGGGCAGGCTCACTGAGTTTCGGTAGGAAACTGCCAAAATCCAGGGAGGACGGCTACAGGATAGTTTACTAGCGAGAATCAATAAGCTTCCTCCGTCCACTAAATTCACAGTTAAAAAGGAAGTCGATTGCAAACTCTTCTTTCTTGATGTCTTGATCTACATATTCCGTTAAGAAAGAAGAAAAGGTAGAAGAGAAGAAGTAAACTGTAGAAAGACGCTCCCTCTACCGCAGACGACGAAGAATCATTGAGCTCCTCAAGAACTCTAGATTATCTGATACACAGAAGGAAGCGCTGACCAGGGAAGTGGAAAGTATTGAGTTTAAGTTAAAGGATTCATATAGGATCTAGGGGAGACAGGATGAGCAAAAAACAAGGCAAAAACCACATCTAATATTGGCCTTTCCTCAGACAAGATGGGACCTACACTGATGGCAACAAAGAAATATAATGAGATGAAATCTCAGTACAACTGTGTGTTTAGCGAGCCGCTAATCAGTCTAAAGATCGAGAATCCATATGATTTTTTTTCATGAATGAGCCTCAAAACTCCGTCAATGTATGCCAAATTTCTGACACTACCCTAACTCCACTAGAGTCTGAGAAAGTCATTAACAGCATGCCCATGCACTCAGCCCCAGGCCCAGACTAGTGGAACTCTGTGTTCATTAAGAGCTACAAGAAACTCCTTTTGCATGCCCTAAGTATACTACAGAGGAGCTTAAACATGGGTGAAATTCCACAGTCGCTAAAAACAACAGATATAGCCCCACTCCATAAAGTGGCAGAAAAACATTAGCTAAGAACTATAGACTAATAGCTCTAACGTCCCACATCATAAAAATCTTTGAAAGAGTACTAAGAAGCATGAATACAATCCACATGGATTTCCAAAAACTTCCAAATCCAGGTCAACATGGGTTCAGAGCGAGTCACTCGTGCCTCTCGCAACTGCCGTATCACTATAATATGGTCTTGAATGCACTGGAAAACAAACAGAATGCAGATATAATATACACAGACTTTGAAAAAGCAGGATCTTCAACTTTCTAACCAATCAAACACAAAGAGTAGTGGTAAACAGAGTTAAATCAGAAGCTGGCATAGTGAAGAGCTTTATTCCACAAGGCACAGCATTCGACCTTATCCTGTTCGTCATCCTCATATCAGACATAGAGATGTAATCCATAGCACAGTGTCATCTTTCGCAGACGATACTAAGATCAGCATGAGATTACCATCCACTGAGGACACGATTAGCCTCCAAGTTTTCCTATGGTCAACGGAAAACAATATGATGCTCAATGAAGACAAATTCCAAATATTCCATAGTGGAAAAGCTGGAGGAGATAATAATAAGAACTGAGTATACTACGAACTCTAATCATACAATAGAATGGAAAAGTAATGTGAGGGACCTGGGAGTGGTAATGTCCGAGGATCTCACTTTCAAGGATCACAACAATGCCACGAACACAAATGCGAAGAAAGTGATAGGACTGATAATGAGAATGTTCAAAACAAGAGATGCCAAGCCAGTGATGAGCCTTTGTAAATCACTTGTTCTCTTTAGGCTGGAATGCTGCTATACATTAACCTTTCCATTCAAAGCAGGTGAAATTGCAGATCTAGAGAATGTACAGAGAACTTTTACTTCAAATATAAGTTCTGTCAAGCACCTTAACTACTGGGAACGCTTGGAAGCACTTGACTTGTATTCAGTGGAATGCAGGTGAAAGAGATATATCATAATCTATACTTAAAAAATCCTAGAAGGAATGGTCCTTAATTATCACACAGAAATCACTCCCTTTGAAAGCAAAAGACTGAGCAGACGGGGCAAAATACCCCCAATGAAAAGTAGGGGTGCCATTGGTATACTAATAGAAAACACAATAAGTGTCCGGGATCCAAGACTGTTCAACAGCCTCCCACCAGGCATAAGGGGAATTGTAGATGAATGGTTCAGAGAACCGACATGTTGTTGAATTAGACACATGTGCAACTCTTGGGTATCTTTATTGAGGAAACGTTTCGCCACACAGTGGCTTCATCAGTCCATACAAAGGAGAAACTTGAAGAACAGGAGGAGAATGAGGTAATCAGTCCCTCAGCCTTGAGTCGATGTGGTCAGTCCATCAATCTTGAATAGAATACGGCATATGAGCGGAGAAACAGCTTATAAACCGTAGACAGGTGAGGGGCAGCAGTCGTAGGTGGTGTCACATTTGTCCAATGTGGAAGTAGGTCGTGCCCAAGGATTAGGCAAGTAAAAAATTCCCAAGTATTAAGATCCCAAGAAGTTGCAGTGTCTGACAGGGTTGTAGATGAATGGGTCAGAGAACCGACATGTTGTTGAATTAGACACATGTGCTGTTTCTCCGCTCATATGCCGTATTCTATTCAAGATTGATGAACTGACCACATCTACTCAAGGCTGAGGGACTGATTACCTCATTCTCCTCCTGTTCTTCAAGTTTCTCCTTTGTATGGACTGATGAAGCCACTGTGTGGCGAAACGTTTCCTCAATAAAGATACCCAAGAGTTGCACATGTGTCTAATTCAACATAAGGGAAATTACCAATAGACCCATGGCTGCCTTCAAGAAGGAGCTGGACAGATAATTAAAGTTGGTGCAGGATCGGCTGGGCTGTGATTTGTATGTTGGACTACATGTATCCAGTAGTAACAGTCTGGTTGATCAGGCCCTGATCCACCGGGAGGCCTAGTCGTGGACCAGGCGGCGGGGGCGTTGATCCCTGGAATTCCCTCCAGGTAGGGAGACCGAATGTATAGAAACTTTAACTTCACAGTGTATAGGAAGGCAACTAGTGTATGCTCCTTCATCCACTATTATTCGAATCATGAAACTAGAATTTAAAGGAGCTTATTTCCCAGATGTCTCTGAGAACTCTATGCATCTGTAGCCCCCAGTTACTAGATAAGGAAATTACTAAAATCAATGACATTGCGACGAGACTGTGATACCCAAAGGATTTTGTGGAAAAGGTTTATATAGCACCTAGGAACACTCACTGCAGGCTTCACCTTAGGATAGCACTACCAAAGAAGAATTTGCTAGTTCTCCCATATAACAAGAATTTATCGGTTTTGCCTAATGCTCTAAAAAAAAAAAAGAGTGAACATACATGTAGTGTTCAAGAATTCAAGGACTGTGAAGAACATACTGATCAAGAATTCACCAGCAAACATACTAGGTGTGTACGAAGTGTCTTGCAGAGGATGCAATCTATTTCACATCAGACTAACAGGTAAACCCCTTGAATCTAGGTTGACACAACATCAGTATTTAATCAGGATAATTCAAGAATCAAATACCAGATTTAATCACAAACTGGGTTGCAAAAATACTGCTAAATGGTCTGAAGCCCAAATTATGGTTCCTAGCCAGTCAGTGTTGGAAAGAAACATCTTAGTATCAGCAGTTATAAGTATGATATCCTTTCATTTTATAATAATAGGTTAGGATTATACAAACTTGATTCATTCTTAACTGAGACCATTGTACATATTCTTAAACCTGATAATTCACGAAGCCTCCTGATTGCCTTCAAGGACCCCAATGGAAATAAGCCACTTTGTCTGACTTTTTTGGGCTATCCTAGGTAATGTACATGTATGCTGCTATATGTTAATTTATGTAACTGTATTTATGTGTACCTGTACCTAAATAAACTTACTTAGATGTTGTACTTCAGCATAAACATTATGACATCTGCCTGCCTGTATCGGATATTCTCTTCACTTGTGCTCGAGTCAGGTTTGGAACGACTATTGTGGACCATTTGTTCCCCAATAGCTTGGGAGGAATAAGTTCGTGTATGCGAGTTGTTGCCCAGGTGGTACATGTTTGTGTGTGTGCCGTAGTGACCATTCTGTTGGCCTGTTACCCCTCTGGTCCTCACTTTTGGTTTCTTAGTTTATGCTGCGAAGTTCTAAGCATTGTGGCAACTGAATGCATTTATCAAAAAAGTAATGGCTTGATAAAGCTCCTGGAGAGCGAAACGTTGCCACAATAAAGTTCTACAAATGTATTTACACGACAGATAGATATGTCATTTAGAATGGTTGTTTTTGTAATACTCATCTGTGCTTGTTATCTCTTACAATAATGTTTTACCACTGAATACTTCATTACTTAGTTAATCTTAAGTTAATTTTAAGCCAGCCCGTAATGCTATGCATTCAAGTGGCTTTGGCATGCTGCATTTAACTGTATTCTTTTGTACTTCTCTGTATCATGTTCAAATTAATAAATAAATAAATAAATAAATAAATAAATGGTGTTACAGGAGCCCCCATTTTTGTTGAGTTAACCCAAACATAGACCGTCCCATTTTCTATAGAGATTCCATTCTCTGTGAAGTCGTCGCATGTTCTACAATTTTACTCGTAAGAAAAGATTTCGTTCGGATTTTTAACCCCGGAGGGTTAGCCACCCAGGATAACCCAAGAAAGTCAGTGCGTCATCGAGGACTAATTTATTTCCATTGTGGTCCTCAATCTTGTCCCCCAGGATGCGACCACACCAGTCGGCTAACACTCAGGTACCTATTTGCTGCTAGGTGAACAGGACAATAGGTACAAGGAAACACTTCGAAATGTTTCCACCCTCCGGAAATCGAACCCACGCCCTCCGTGTGTGAAGCGAGAGCTTTAGCCACCAGGCCACCGGAAATGTATTCAGGTACAGGTACACTTAAATACAGTTACATAAATTATCATACATAGCAGCATGTGTATATAACGTACGACAACCAAAATAAGTCAGACAAAGTGACTTATTTCTATTGGAGTCCTTGTTGTAAGTTATTATTTAAACCTTAGTTCCATCGCTAGCTCACACACTGAGGTTCGGGGGTCGATCCCCGGTACGGCTGGATAACATTAGGGACGTGTTTCCATAAGACACCTGTTGTCTATGTTGACCCATCAGTATAAAATGGGTACCTGGGTTAGTCGACTGGTGTGGGTCGCATCCTGGGACAAAACTGATATGTTGCATAAGTGTCCCAATCTTCAAAACTTATCTAATTTGCCCGAAATACTCAGCATAGCAAGCGGCTTTCTATATAGTAGTATGTCATTGATGTCAACTAGGACTGTATACCATGTACATGTACTTGTAGTAATATAGACATTATTATTATTATATTAACCGTGAACAGCAGTTACAATAAGATGAGAATATTGCTTAAAGAACTGGAGTGCCGTTCACAACATTTGTCTTGAGAATATTTACAGAAATAATGGAAAATTCTCAGACCAGACGAGTCATTGTATGAACGCCAAAAGTTTCTGAAATTTCTAGGATTAATTAACAAAATAAATAATTTTTAGTCAGTCATATTGAATATACAAACTTAAGTATTTGTATATAAGTAATGATAAAAACAAAAACAAAAAAAATGGCAGTGCTGGTTTGAAAATTACTTATTGTTCCATTGAACGGAAGGACATTCAAGGCCATTTGACAGCCCTGTAACAATTATCGATTATATGTTATATAATTGATAATTGTTTACTGTTTACTACCATGATTACGACGGTTATGGGCTTATCTACCGTCGTTTTCTTTTCTTCAAATACTCTCCTTGACTTCTGGCACTCAAGGTCTCTGATTGGCTGATCCTGGGGCCGGCTGGCACCTGCCTCTCACCGATGGACAGTGTTACATTTATTTTTAAAAGGGGTGAACCAATAAGCCAGCGGAAGGCCTCCGTAAGATGACCAAAAGCTCCAATGGCGGGTCATCATATGATTAAGACCCACGTCAGGAAACACTTGTCGTGTTTCCTGTGTCTGCGACACACCAGCTGGGATCTCTCCTCCATTTCAATCTCCTCAATGTATTGCTCTTGAAAAAGTGTTGGTTTTGTGACAAGAAAGACTGAGTAACGTTATTCTTTTTCCCTGTGGTTGCCTTGTACTCTTGATCGCTTGAATGTGATTCTCATATATATATATATATATATATATATATATATATATATATATATATATATATATATATATATATATATATATATATATATATATATATATATATACAGTGTACCACCCCTCCCACACATCCCACACTAGTGTGTGTAACCCCTCCCACATATCCCACAATAATATTTCACCCTTTCCACACATCCTACAAGAATGTGTGTGTGTTAGTTACCATTTTGTCCTAGGCACATGTCGATTAGACACTAGGCCTGTTGTGTGTGTGTGTGTGTGTGTGTGTGTGTGTGTGTGTGTGTGTGTGTGTGTATAAAGCTGAGAGAAGTTATTATTCAAATAAATACCCATTTTCTGTGGCAGCCTTAGCACGGGTTGAGGGGGCACCACATCTACAGTGGCAGCGTCCAGGTACTGACGGTCCTGGTACTACTGGAGCCCAGCGTCCAGGGAATGACGCTGGTTCTGGTAATACTGGAGCCCAGCACCCAGGTACTGACGCTGGTCCTGGTATTACTGAAGCCCAGCACCCAGGTATTGACGCTGGTGCTGGTATTACTTGAGCCCAGCACCTAGGTATTGACGCTGGTCCTGGTAATACGTGCCCCTGGTGCAACACACTGGAAGGCGTGGTCAACACCGTACCTGCAACACAAAAACACAACGCTTAGACACGCAGAAAACTTTACCCATATGTATGGAGGCGTTCATGTTACACTTTATTGAACAATGAACTTCAGAAAGATATTTAACCTTATTTTGTATTAATTATATACAGATTCTTGATAATTGCAACCAACAAGGAGTGCAGAGTGTTCCATCAGAAAGAAGAAAGACGAAGTTTTGTACTTTCATCGGTGATATAGCCACGGGGAAAGAGATTATTTTTTCTACTGGAGACACTGCCTCCCAAGTTTTTTCAGTGCCTCCCCTTTGCCTTTACTTTTGATATATATACCTTTGAACAGTTTCGAGAGTTTCACTACTCTCGGAGCCCGGCCATCGGCCAGGCTCATCTGGTGCTTGCCTGGTCAACCAGGCTGTTGCTGCTGGAGGCCCACTGCCCCACATATCCATCACAGCCTGGTTGATCTGGCACCTGGTGAAGATACTTGTCCAGTTTCCTCTTGAAGGCTTCTACACTTGTTCCAGGCGTGTTACTGATATCTTCTGGTCTTGTTATGGCCTTTAAAAGGAATGTCAACTTACATAATTATTCCCAGGTCTTTTACGTGTTCCTTTCGTTCTATTTGGTGACCCTCTTGAGTTTTGTATATAGTGTTCCTTTTGAGTTATTCATTCTTTCCATACCTAAGCAGCTGGAACTTATCACCACTGAACGTCATGTTGTTCTCCACTTCCCACTGGAAAACCCTGTTTATGTCTTCTGTTATTTTTCAGTGTCTTCTACCGTAGTGACTTTCATGCTTATTTTAGTGTCATCTGCAAATGATGATATAAAACTGTGACGGGTGTTTTTGTCCATGTCTGCTATGAGGATGAGAAACAGCAGAGGTGCCATGACATTACCATGGGGAACTGAGCTTTTTAACTCGCTGATGCTGGATTTTGCTCTTCTTACTACTACTTTCTGTGTTCTGTGTGTTAAGAACACGAAAATCCATCTGTCTACCTTTCTCATAATTCCTATGAGCCATTTTGTGCCATATCACTCCATAATCGCATTTGTCAAAAGCCTTTGCAAAATCTGCGTTTTGGTTGCCTTCCAGTGCCTCCGTAATTCTGTCATAATGGTTCAGCAGCTGTGACAGACATGATCGTTCTGCTTTAAAACCATGCTGGTTCGGGTTATGTTGGCTGTGCTGGTCCAAAAAATCTGTTACCTGCCGTCTCATCACTCTTTCGAAGATTTTTATGATGTGAGAAGTTAAGGCTACTGGTCTGTAAATTTTAGCTAGTGCTAGACTACCTCAACCACTCTTATTTTACTTTAACTATAATAATTTACAAATTTAATATTAATATTATGCTCCTTATTTGAGCTGTGATGGAGGCTTCGTCGCACCAACCGCCAGCAACAAGCATCGACTGGAGGAAGAGGAATCTAGAACACTCTCAGTGGAGGATATCTTGTAATAGTTTAACAAACCTAGAAATTAATTTTCTGATATTAGATGGTTCGTTAATGGTGTTTCAAGCCTGTTGACTCCACCTAACATGTTCACCACCGGTCAGCAATACTTTAATATCTAAAATAAGGATTAAAGTTAACCCCTCGTCATATATACACTGAGCGCAGTGCTCCTCTGGGTGAAGATTGAGAATGCAACACATGGGAATCTTTATTAAGGAAACGTTTCGCCACACAGTGGCTTCATCAGTCAAATACAAAGCAGAAAGGGGTAAGGAGAGGAGAAGTTTGAGGTAATCAGTCCCTCAGCCTGGAATCGATGTGTTCAGTCCAACACTCTTGTAAAAAGCACAGCATATGGCCGGAGAAGTGACTTATATACTGTAGTCAGGTGAGTCGAAGCAGGAGGGGGCGGGATCACAATGGAACCTTCCACTTGTGTAAGTACGTCTTCGTCCGAAGGTTGGACAATTAATGAAGAATTCCATGTATCCCCTTGTATCAAGATCCAGCACAAAAGTAGTTACAGGTCCTAACCCCATCCTAAGATATCCTAGTACAAAGGAGCCTTGGGAGAAAACTGTCGACCTGTTGACGAATTTTTTGACCTCGGAGAAAAGTAAAAAAAAAAAAAAAAGAACACTTGCTTGTGATGGTCGATAACTTGACATAGTACTGTGAGTTAGTACCCATTCGACAAAACTGCCGAGACCGTTGCAAATGCTTTCAGAGAGTACATTATCCTTCATCATACTTGCCCACGTGTTCTCTTGTCGGACAATGAGTCGGAATTCATTAATGCCACAGTGCAGGATCCTTGCTGTAGGTTCGGCATATCCCAAGCGCCCGTGGCCGCACATCATCCAGCAAGCAACGACCTTGTCGAGCACACAAATCACAAAATCCTAAAGGTGCTCAGAGTGACCATCAGTTTGAGTTGTACAACATGGAATAATGCCATTCCAGATGTGCAGAGTACCCTAAACTCTTCGCACAAAAGCTTGATTGCAGAGAGACATCCCATTTTGCATTGTACAGAAGAATTTGCCTTTAGGAATTCTGTGTTGCGACAGCATGACCAGACTAACAATAGCGAGCATCCTTCTACTACTCCTTCCTCTGCTGACGTGATCACTGACTGTTTCCCTGTCTATTGGTATACTCATGATCTATAGCTTAGGATAGTAGTACATTTCTGTGACAATGAGACTCTTTCGCTGACTATACAAATTGTCTTCTTGCTGAAATGGGAATCAACAATCATACATTTTACAGTATTTAAAGCTCATATAGTGGAGACAGTGTGGACTACACCATGTATATATTTCATGTATATAAGTACATCCATTGTATCTTCCTTGTAAGTTATGCAGCTATAAGTTTTATCTCTCATGCAGCATATACTGTATGGTCAGTATCATAGGCCAGGGCAGTACAGCGCTCTCGTGTCACATGTCACACCTTAGGAAATGCTACTGTCAGTCATTACTTTACAGATGCCAGATGGATCGACGTCCCTTAATGTGTTAACAATGTCTGATGTCCTGTTGTCCTATGTAATTCTGTGAGCCAACTGAACAGAAATTTATGCTCCAGTAATGTCTTGACGTCCCCTGGCCACATCCATCGCCACCTTTGTCAGCAGTTTCTCTTCTGAAGTTAGCTTTATAGATTTTTTTTAGGCCACAGTTGTTTTACTATTTCTGTAACAGGGTAAACTAAAGTCAAGTTCCACAGTAGCATTTCAGTTTTCACTTGCTGCACGCCAGTGCTGTTGGGTCGGGACGACCTGAGGTGCGTGACAAAGTAATGCAATAAGGCTCCTGCCCGCCATATCAACCCCCCCCTGCCCCCCTGCCCCCCTGCCCCCTGTCCCTCTGCCCCCCTGCCCCCGTCGGATGTAATTTCGCAGTATGGCCACTAGGCCTAATGTTACCATCTAGTGGGTTTTGTTCTAACCTGGACCTGGGTTCACCAGGTACTGTATCTCTCACTCTTACTCCCACTTTGTTTCAAACAGCAACTCAAACTTGATCTTGGTGATGGTGTGCCCTCAACCTTGTATGTATGTATAATGTTCGCCAAGACCAGGGTCCTGGCACGGGTCTTAATCTTGAGATGACCCGTCTCTGGCTCCTGAAGGAGAATTGATTCTTCACTGTTGCAGCATATGCTGCTCAAGCACTGTTCCGGACAGTTCAGCTAGTGTGCCTCATAAGCGACTGAGGTTACTCCATCTCAGCTGTTTCCTGAGCTGGGGACTGGGCTCTGTCCGCTCTGATAATCTGCAGATTCATGGTATCCACTGTTTCCTGCTCTGTCAGTAAGCACACCCTCAGGAGTGTGCTGACCATCTGCCGGAACATGCTCTGTTGTTCCGTGGAGGTGATTGTGTTGCAGATAATGTCCGTGATTGCCTTGATGAGTGTTAAGAGATCCTCTCTGTTGAGGGCCTGCGTTGTCGGTGGGTTCGAAGCAGTGGATGTTATCTGGGCTGTTGTAATCTGTGGGGACTGCTGAGGGTTGTATTTCTTCACTGTGCACACCGTGGCCTGTTACTGTATGCCAAGTTGTGTACCCGGCATCTGCTGGTGAGGTGCAGCCACAGCCTGCAAAGTGGCTATGCCTGGCAAGGAGGCCGGTGGGGGCTTGAGTAGTGCCGTCTGCTGATTGCGTTGCCCAGATGTTTCCTGTTGGCGCCGCTTGTTCCTCATGTTTTTGTTTCTTCGTTGCGGTAGTGGGGGAGAATGCTCCTGTTCATGACGCCTGGTTGAGTCTTCAAGGGTCGGAAATTCCTGGGCATTGAGTTGGGTTGCCTGATGAGAGTTCTGCAGTATGGCAAGATTCTCTGCACCCATCGTCTGCTGAGGGTGATGCTCTGCCGTAGCCTGCTGTCTCGTCGTTGGTGTCTTCCAGGCCTCACGAATTCTAGTGAGCCTCTCAGGGCATCGAGGGTTCCAGGCATGGTGTTTCTGCCTGCAATTCGGGCATCGTGGAGTGGGTGGCGATGCATTCTTCAGCTTGGTGATGCATTCCTCGGTAGGGCGGGGCTCGCTGCAGACACCACAGATTACTCTGTTCGGACAGAGTGCGCCCAGGTGTCAGTAACGCTGGCACTTGAAACAGCGAACTGGTTCTGCGTGAAGATCCTGACATCGTACCTGCCCCAAGAACCGAGGTCCAGCTGGGATGGCAGCGGTCCTACATGCTGAATGAGGATCTGCCGGGTTGGTGCGTTGCCTGCCGATTTTGCCTTGAGACGCTGAGCTGACACGACACTGGGGTGAGCTGCTACTGCCTCGATGGGCATCATCAGCGGGTATCGCATCACTACACCCTTGGTGACCTGCCGAGAATCCAGTTCCTCCAGGGTGAAGGAGCGGTCTGTCTCCATGACTTTCTTCAAGGTGATATGCATTTCTCTGTTGATAGGAGTCAATATTGGTTCTCCCCTCAGGTTGAACCATATCTTGAACCTCAGTTTGTGCCGTGTGGACTGTCCGTACCAGCTACCTCTCCATGCTGCCGTTACACTACCAAGAATGACAACTACTAGAGTGAAAACTACCAGAGATGACAACTACCAGAGATGACAACTACCAGAGATGACAACTACCAGAGATGACAACTATCAAAGTTAACAGCTACTAGATGACAACGTCCATAAATGACAACTACCAGAAATGACAACTACTAAAAATGACAACTACTAAAAATGGCAACTACCAGAGACGAATATTACCAGAGAAGACAGCTACCAGAGATGAATATTACCAGAGAAGACAGCTACCAGAGATGAATATTACCAGAGAAGACAGCTACCAGAGATGAATATTACCAGAGAAGACAGCTACCAGAGATGAATATTACCAGAGAAGACAGCTGCCAGAGATGAATATTACCAGAGAAGACAGCTACCAGAGATGAATATTACCAGAGAAGACAGCTACCAGAGATGAATATTACCAGAGAAGACAGCTGCCAGAGATGAATATTACCAGAGAAGACAGCTACCAGAGATGAATATTACCAGAGAAGACAGCTACCAGAGATGAATATTACCAGAGAAGACAGCTACCAGAGATGAATATTACCAGAGAAGACAGCTACCAGAGATGAATATTACCAGAGAAGACAGCTACCAGAGATGAATATTACCAGAGAAGACAGCTGCCAGAGATGAATATTACCAGAGAAGACAGCTACCAGAGATATAACTACTAGTGATGATAAGTTCCAGAGATAACAACTACCAGAGATAACAACTACCAGAAATAACAAGTAGCAGAGATAACATCTACCAGAGATAACCACTAGAGATAGCAACTATCAGAGATAACCACCAGAAATAAGAACTACAATAGATAACTACCAGAGATAATAACTGACAGAGAAAACAACCACCAGAGATAACAATCACCGGAGATAAATACCAGAGATAAGTTTCAGAGAAGACAACTACCAGAGATAACTACCAGAGATAACAATTACCAGAAATAACTACTAGAGATAATAACTACCAGAGATGACAACTACCAGATATAACAACTGCCAGAGATAATAATTACCAGAGATAACTACTAGAGATAATAACTACCAAAGATAACAACTACCAGATATAACTACTACCAGAGATAGCTACCAGTTATAATTACCAATGATAACAACTATCAGTGATGACAACCTTGCAGCCAAAACACCTTCAAACAGCTGTGTTGTTGGGTCGTTGTTCTAACACACGAAACACCAGACAAACATCTTAATTATTTTTAATAACGATAAAGACTGGATCTTTTATCTTGTCTTCCTCCTCCACCGGAAGTCGAAAATGAAATTTATTAAGTCAAGATTCTCAAGAAATTGCCTCTGGGGATTAATCTCATTTTTTTTCTGTCCGTTGTAGCATTATTAAGAATCCTGACTAATGTTTTTTGTGAAGGATCTAATTATTATTATTATTATTATTATTATTATTATTATTAATTATTATTATTATTATTATTATTATTATTATTATTTGGGAATAGGAGGCACTCTGGTTTAATCTCGGAAAATGTTAACTCCATAGCCTTGGATCAAGAGCCCTTCACCAGTATCAATGTATCCTTCGTCCTCCCTCCTCTTCCAGGGCTTCTGATATACCTCTGAAGGATTTCAAGAGTTTTTCTGTTCTCGCAGCCCGTCCTGGGACAGGCTTGTCCGATATTTACCTGATCAACCAGGCTGTTGCTACTGCGGTCCCCTGGCCTACATGTACATCACAGCACTTGGCGGAGGTACGTGTCCAATTTCCTCTTGCAGATTTCTACACTTGTTCCGGCATTTTTTCTGATATTTGGTGATAAGAGTGTTAAAGGATGGGGACAAGGATGTTGATACAATGTTCCTTTAGTGTACCCACTGCGTCTCTCTTTTTCACTGGGCTTATTTGACACATTCACCTATATGTCTCGCTCCAGTATGTTGTTATGGCAGTGTGTTAAGTTTGGAACCAGACCCTCAGAACCTTCTAAGTATATGTTATCACGTATCTCTCTTTCCTTCGCTTCACTGAGTACATATTTAGGACTTTGAGACGTTCCCAGTAATTTCAATACTTTAATGGTTCTATGCGGACAGTCAATAATCTCTGTATCTGTCCTAGCGGTAATATCTCTGGCCCTGAGAAAAACCATCAGCAGTGAACAATACTCTTAAGTGAGAAAGAACACGTGATCTGAAAAGTGTCACCATTGGCACTATTTCCCTTTTTTTGAAAGTTCTCATTATCCACTCTGTCATTTTCCTGATTTTCGAGAAATTTGCCTTATGTTCTTTGATAAAAAGTTCAGCTGACATTATTACACCCAGATTTTTCACATATTCTTTTGTTCTGTTGGGTGATCTTGTGTGTTATATACAGTGTATACTGAACGTCAAGTTGTTCTCCACTGCTTACTGAAAGACTTTAAATTACATCTTCTTGCAGTTTTCTCGTGTCTTTTAACGAGGTGATTTTTTAACTTAATTTAATATCATCTGCAAATGATGATACGCAAATGTAGCAAGTGTTTTTATCTATGTCTGCAACGAAGATAAAATAAAAACTGAGGCACAGTTACATATAATTTGAAGATACTAAAATAAGCATGAAAATCACCACAGTAGAGGACACAAAAAATTGCAAGAAGATATAAATAAAGCCTTCCAGTGGACCACAACAGTGTTATTATCACAACCGAGAAGAAAGTGATAAGATGGATAATGAGAACTTTTGAAACAAGGGATGCCAAGCCACTGACGATCTTCTTTAAGCCACTTGTTTTCTCTAGGCTGGAATTCTGTTGTACATTAACAGCCTCTTTCAATGCAGGCGAAAATGCACATCTGGAATATGCACGGAGAACCTTCCCTGCATGCACAACTTCAGTCAAGCGCCTTAATTACTAAGAACGTTTGAATTTCCTTGAACTGTACTCCCTGGAATGCAGGCGAGAAAGATATATTATAATTTACACCTGAAAAATCCTATATGTGGTAGTAACCCATAGTATGTGTGTGTGTGGTAGTAACCCATAGTGTGTGTGTGTGTGTGGTAGTAACCCATAGTGTGTGTGTATGTGTGGTAGTAACCCATAGTGTTTGTGTGAGTGTGTGTGTGGTAGTAACCCATAGTGTGTGTGTGTGTGTGTGTGTGTGTGTGTGTGTGTGTGTGGTGGTAACCCATAGTGTGTGTGTGTGTGTGTGGTAGTAACCCATAGTGTGTGTGTGTGGTAGTAACCCATAGTGTGTGTGTGTGGTAGTAACCCATAGTGTGTGTGTGTGTGTGTGTGGTAGTAACCCATAGTGAGTGTGTGTGTGTGTGGCAGTAACCCATGGTGTGTGTGTGGTAGTAACCCATAGTGTGTGTGTGTGTGTCGTAGTAACCCATAGTGTGTGTGTGTGTGTGGTAGTAGCCCATAGTGTGCGTGTGGTAGTAACCCATAGTGTGTGTGTGGTAGTAACCCATAGTGTGTGTTTGTGTGTGTGTGTGTGGTAGTAACCCATAGTGTGTGTATGTGGTAGTAACCCATAGTATGTGTGTGTGTGGTAGTAACCCATAGTGTGTGTGTGTGTGTGTGGCAGTAACCCATAGAGTGTGAGCATGAGTGGTAGTAACCCATAGTGTGTATGTATGTGTGTGTGTGTGTGTGTGTGTGTGTGTGTGTGTGTGTGTGTGGTAGTAACTCATAGTGTGTGTGTGTGTGTGTGTGTGTGTGTGTGTATGTGTGTGTGTGTGTGTGTGTGTGTGTGGTAGTAACCCATAGTGTGTGCGTGTGTGTGGTAGTAACCCATAGTGTGTATGTGTGTGTGGTAGTAACCCATAGTGTGTGTGTGTGTGTGTGTGTGGTAGTAACCCACAGTGTGTGTGTGTGTGTGGTAGTAACTCATAGTGTGTGTGTCTTTGTGGTAGTAACCCATAGTGTGTGTGTGCGTGTGGTAGTAACCCATAGTGTGTGTGTGTGTGTGTGTGGTAGTAACCCATAGTGTGTGTGTGTGTTGTAGTAACCCATAGTGTGTGTGTGTGTTTGTGTGTGTGTGTGTGTGTGTGTGTGTGTGTGGTAGTAACCCATAGTGTGTGTGTGTGTGGTAGTAACCCATAGTGTGTACTCACCTATTTGTACTCACCTATTTGTGGTTGCAGGGGTCGATTCACAGCTCCTGGCCCCGCCTCTTCGCTGATTGCTACTAGGTCCTCTCTCTCCCTGCCCCATGAGCTCTATCATACCTCGCCTTAAAACTATGTATGGTTCCCTCCTCCACTACGTCACTTTCTAGGCTATTCCACGGCCTGACTACTCTGTGACTGAAGAAATACTTCCTAACATCCCTCTGATTTATCTGAGTCTTCAACTTCCAATTGTAACCTCTTGTGTCTGTGTCCCTTCTCTGGAACATCCCGTCTTTGTCCACCTTGTCTATTCCGCGCTGTATTTTATATGTCGTTATCATGTCTCCCCTGACCCTCCTGTCCTCCAGTGTCGTCAGGCCGATTTCCCTCAACCTTTCTTCGTAGGACAATCCCCGTAGCTCTGGGACTAGTCTTGTTGCAAACCTTTGCACTTTCTCTAATTTCTTGACGTGCTTGACTAGATGTGGATTCCAAACTGGTGCTGGATACTCCAGTATGGGCCTGACGTAAATGGTATACAGAGTCTTAAACGAATCCTTACTGAGGTATCGGAACGCTATCCGTAGGTTTGCCAGGCGCCCGTATGCTGCAGCAGTTATCTGATTAATGTGCGCCTCAGGAGATATGCTCGGTGTTCTACTCACCCCCAGATCTTTTTCCTTGAGTGAGGTTTGCAGTCTTTGGCCATCTAAACTATATTGTGTCTGCTGTCTTCTTTGCCCTTCCCCAATCTTCATGACTTTGCATTTGGCAGGGTTAAATTCAAGGAGCCAGTTGCTGGACCAGGCTTGTAGCCTGTCCAGGTCTCTTTGTAGTCCTGCCTGATCCTCATCCGATTTGATTCTTCTCATTAACTTCGCATCATCTGCAAACAAGGACACTTCTGAGTCTATCCCTTCCGTTATGTCGTTCACATATACCAAGAACAGCACAGGTCCTAGGACTGACCCCTGTGGAACCCCGCTTGTCACAGGCGCCCACTCTGACACCTCGTCGCGTACCATGACTCGTTGTTGCCTCCCTGTCAGATATTCTCTGATCCATTGCAGTGCCTTTCCTGTTATGAGTGCCTGATCCTCTAGCTTTTGCAGTAACCTCTTGTGAGGAACTGTGTCGAAGGCCTTCTTGCAGTCCAAAAATATGCAGTCGATCCACCCCTCTCTCTCTTGTCTTACTTCTGTCACTTTGTCATAAAACTCTAGTAGGTTTGTGACACAGGATTTTCCTTCCCTGAAACCGTGCTGGTCGTCAATTATACACTTGTTTCTTTCCAGGTGCCCCACCACTCTCCTCCTGATGATTTGCCGTTTTCCATACCTCAGGGAGTTGCCCAGTTTCAAATGATGTGTTGAAGATCTTTGTTAATGGCTCACACAATATCTCTGCTCCCTCTTTATGGACCCATGGAGAGATGTTGTCTGGTCCCACCGCCTTTGAGGTGTCAAGTTCGCATAGCAGCTTCTTCACCTCCTCCTTGGTTATATGTACCTCATCCAGCACTTGCTGGTGTGCCCCCCTGTTCTGATTTCCTAGAGTCCTACTGGTTTCCACTGTAAATACCTCTTTAAATCTTGTGTTGAGCTCCTGACATACCTCTTCGTCATTTCTTGTGAATTCCCCATCACCCTTCCTCAGTCTGATTACCTTATCCTTGACTGTTGTTTTCCTCCTGATGCGGCTGTACAACAGCTTCGGGTCAGTCTTTACTTTTGATGCTATGTCATTTTCACATTGTCTCTGAGCCTCCCTTCTTAACTGTGCATATTCGTTTCTGGCTCTTCGGCTGATTTCTTTATTTTCCTGAGTTCTCTGTCTTCTGTACCTTTTCCATTCTCTAGTACACCTAGTTTTTGCCTCCCTACACCTTTGGGTGAACCAAGGACTCGTTCTGTTCTTCCCATTATTTCTGTTTCCCTTGGGAACAAACCTCTCCTCTGCCTCCTTGCATTTTGTTGCCACATAGTCCATCATTTCTTATACTGGTTTTCCTGTCAGTTCCCTCTCCCACAGAATATCTTGAAGGAAGTTCCTCATGCCTGAGTAGTTCCCCCTTTTGTAGTTTGGTTTTTCCCAGCCTATTCCTGCTGCTCTCTCCACTTGGAGCTCAACTATGTAGTCGAAGCACAGAACCATATGATCACTAGCTCCCAGGGGCCTTTCATACATGATACCCTCGATGTCCGAACTACTCAAGGTGAATACAAGGTCCAGCCTTGCTGGTTCATCCTCTCCTCTCTCTCTGGTAGTGTCTTTAACATGTTGATGCATGAGGTTTTCCAGTACCACATCCATCATCTTGGCTCTCCATGTTTCGGGACCCCCATGGGGCTCCAGGTTTTCCCAGTCAATCTCCTTGTGATTGAAATCACCCATAACTAGTAACTTTGCTCCCCCCATGTGTGCTCTGCTGGCCACCTCGGCTAGTGTGTCGATCATTGCTCTGTTGCTCTCATCGTATTCTTCTCTTGGCCTCCTGCAGTTCTGTGGTGGGTTGTACATTACTGCAATTATCACCTTATGTCCCTCAGACTGGATTGTTCCTACTAAGTAGTCCCTTTCGCCCGTGCCATTCATTCGTTCCATTATCTCAAAACCCCACTGGTTTTTAATGAGCAGTGCAACTCCTCCTCCCCCTCTCCTCCCTCCAGATGGAAAGACTGAATCTGTTATTATTCTGGTGAGTTTTGTTTCTGTGAGTGCTATTATGTCTGAGGATGTCTCCTTGATTCTTTCGTGCCACTCCTCATACTTGTTTGTTATTCCATCTACATTTGTATATCACACCTTCAACTTCTTTTCTAAGACTGTGGTCTGGGAGGTATATTGGGGTTGGGGAAGTGGGAGACCTGGTAAGGAACTATGGGTTGTTGCTGTGGGGGTGGAGTTTGTAATGTAGTGGGTGGGGGCATTGGATTTGGCATGGGTGTTTTGATTTAGAGTGTTTGGTTGCACTGGGGTTGACCTGGTTGGGAGGCTTCTATAGGAAGTTGTGAGGGAGGCTGTATTTGATCTTCCTGGGTCTGGGATCTCCTGTCTGTCTTCTCCATCCCCTCTCTTTCCTCCTTTTGCCTTTGTACCATCTCTCAGTTTCTGCCTTTCTTCTTGTGTTCTGTCGCGGTCGAGATACACCTTCCTGTATGCCGGCATGTCCCTTAATCGTGCTTTCTCCTGCAGGATCCTGGTCCGAGTCGCTTCCGCCTTGAAGGTCACTTTCACTGGCCTGGTTCTTTTTTTTACAAACCCCCCTATTCTCCGAAAATTTTCCAGCTGGGTCATGTCGTCTTCTTCTATTGCTTTCATGATGCTTTCAATTGCTTTATTTTTCCCTTGTTTTCTTGCTTCATATGTTTCCCCTTCAACTTCCTGGAGCCCATACACAAAGACTGACCTCACCCTTTCATTCTCCCACTGCATATCCCTGTGTATCCCCTCATTTAATTTAGTTTCCTCCACTGCAGCTTTCCTTTCTTCAGTTTCACTGGCCAATGTACTTGGGCTCAGTGGCCTGTCATTTTCCCTTCTCGACTTTCCTTGGGCTCTGTTGTTGTCTGTTAGGGCCTCCACATAAAGCTTAGCTCTTTCATTTACTACAGTCTCCTCTGATAGAGCTTCTCCATGCAGTTGTGCCCCTTCTTTACCTACAGTCCCCTTATTTGTGGCTGAGGTAGCAGTCTCTGTTGTCAATCCCAAAAAGTTCTTTAGTTCTTTAGGCTGTTTCAGATTTTTCAGTTCCTCTTCTAAACTCTGTATCCTAGCCTCTGCTGCTTTGACATGCACCCCCCACTTCCTGCTTTCCATATCTATCCTCTCTTCCATTCTCATGCTAAGTTCTTCTAGTTTCTTTTCCCATTCATGATCCTTTTTTATGAGCTCTGTTGCCCAATCTTCCTTTGCAGCTTCCTCCTCCAGTCCCTTGGTTTTTCTTGTTGCTCTCTGGCAACCCATTTTTGTTTTATCCTGATTGCCTCAGAGTGGGAAACCTATGTAGTTCTGAATGTTAGGTTAGTAGTGTGTATGTCAGAGTGTGGGGGGGGGAGGTAGTGGAGGAACTGTGGCTATGTGGGAGAGGAGTGGGGAGGGGTGGGGAGGGGGAGGATGAACGGAGGAGGGAGAGGGTGAACGAGGGAGGGGAGGGATCAGGGGAAGTAGTGAGTTGTCAGTGGTGAAGGGGGGAGTGTATGTGTGAGTCTGGATATGTGTGTGTGAGTGTGTGTGTGTGTGTGCATGTGTGTGTGGTAGTAACCCATAGTGTGTGTATGTGTGTGAGGTAGTAACCCATAGTGTGTGTGTGTGTGTGTGTGGTAGTAACCAATAGCGTGTGTATGTGTGTGTGGTAGTAACCCATAATATGTGTGTGTGTGGTAGTAACCCATAATGTGTGTGTGTGTGTGGTAGTAACCCATAGTGTGTGTGTGTGTGTGTGTGTGTGTGGTAGTAACTCATAGTGTGTGTGTGTGTGTGGTAGTAACTGATAGTGTGTGTGTGTGGTAGTAACCCATAGTGTGTGTGTGTGTGTGTAGTAACCCATAATGTGTGTGTGTGTGGTAGTAACCCATAATGTGTGTGTTGTAGTAACCCATAATGTGTGTGTGTGTGTGTGTGTGTGTGTGTGTGTGTGTGTGTGTGTGTGTGTGTGTGTGTGTGTGTGTGTGTGTGTGTGTGTGTGGTAGTAACCCATTGTGTGCGTGCGTAAGTAACCCATAATGTGTGTGTGTGTGTGTGTGTGTGTGTGTGTGTGTGTGTGTGTGTGTGTGTGTGTGTGTGTGTGTGGTAGTAACCCATTGTGTGCGTGCGTAAGTAACCCATAATGTGTGTGTGTGTGTGTGTGTGTGTGTGTGTGTGTGTGTGTGTGTGTGTGTGTGTGTGTGTGTGTGTGTGTGTGTGTGTATGTGTGTGTGTGTGTGTGTGTGTATGTGTGTGTGTGGTAGTAAACCATAATGTGTGTGTGCGTGTGTATGTGTGTGTGGTAGTAACCCATAATGTGTGTGTGTGTGTGTGGTAGTAACTCATAGTGTGTGTGTGTGTGTGTGTGTGGTAGTAACCCATAGTGTGTGTGTGTGTGTGTGTGTGGTAGTAACTCATAGTGTGTGTGTGTGTGTGGTAGTAACGATAGTGTGTGTGTGTGGTAGTAACCCATAGTGGTGTGTGTGTGTGGTAGTAACCCATAATGTGTGTGTGTGTGGTAGTAACCCATAATGTGTGTGTTGTAGTAACCCATAATGTGTGTGTGTGTGTGTGTGTGTGTGTGTGTGTGTGTGTGTGTGTGTGTGTGTGTGTGTGTGTGTGGTAGTAACCCATTGTGTGCGTGCGTAAGTAACCCATAATGTGTGTGTGTGTGTGTGTGTGTGTGTGTGTGTGTGTGTGTGTGTGTGTGTGTGTGTGTGTGTGTGTGTGTGTTGTGTGTGTGTGTGTGGTAGTAAACCCATTGTGTGCGTGCGTAAGTAACCCATAATGTGTGTGTGTGTGTGTGTGTGTGTGTGTGTGTGTGTGTGTGTGTGTGTGTGTGTGTGTGTGTGTGTGTGTGTATGTGTGTGTGTGTGTGTGTGTGTATGTGTGTGTGTGGTAGTAAACCATAATGTGTGTGTGCGTGTGTATGTGTGTGTGGTAGTAACCCATAATGTGTGTGTGTGTGTGTGGTAGTAACTCATAGTGTGTGTGTGTGTGTGTGTGTGTGGTAGTAACCCATAGTGTGTGTGTGTGCGTGGTAGTCACCCATAGTGTGTGTGTTAGTAACCCATAGTGTGTGTGTGTTTGTGGTAGTAACTAATAGTGTGTGTGTGTGGTAGTAATCCATGGTGTGTGTGTGTGTTTGTGTGTGGTAGTCACCCATAGCGTGTGAGTGTGTGTGTTAGTAGCCCATAGTGTGTGTGTGTGTGTGTGTGTGGAAGTAACCCATAGTGCGTGTGTGTGTGTGGTAGTAACCAATAGTGTGTGTGTGTGTGTGTTGTAGTAACGAATAGTGTGTGTGTGTGGTAGTAACTCATAGTGTGTGTGTGTGTTGTGTGTGTGTGTGTTTTTGTGGTAGTAGCTAATAGTGTGTGTGTGTGTGTGTGTGTGTGTGTGTGTGTGTGTGTGTACTCACCTATTTGTACTCACCTATTTGTGGTTGCAGGGGTCGATTCCTAGCTCCTGGCCCCGCCTCTTCACAGGTTGCTACTAGGCCCTCTCTCTCCCCGCTCCATGAGCTTTATCAAACCTCGTCTTAAAACTGTGTATGGTTCCTGCCTCCACTACGTCATTTTCTAGGCTATTCCACTGCCTTACAACTCTATGACTGAAGAAATACTTCCTACTATCTCTCTGACTCATTTGTGTCTTCAACTTCCAATTGTGGCCTCTTGTTTCTGTGTCCCCTCCCTGGAACATCCTGTCTTTGTCCACCTTGTCTATTCCACGCAGTATTTTATATGTCGTTATCATGTCTCCCCTGACCCTCCTGTCCTCCAGTGTCGTCAGGCCGATTTCCCTTAATCTTTCTTCATAGGACATTCCCCTTAGCTCTGGAACTAACCTTGTCGCAAACCTTTGTACTTTCTCTAGTTTCTTGACGTGCTTTATCAAGTGCGGGTTCCAAACAGGTGCTGCATACTCCAGTATGGGCCTGACATACACGGTGTACAGTGTCTTGAATGATGTGTGTGTGTGTGTGTGTGTGTGTGTATGTGTGTGTGTGGCAGTAAACCATAATGTGTGTGTGTGTGTGGTAGTAACTCATAGTGTGTGTGTGTGTGGTAGTAACCCATAGTGTGTGTGTGTGTGTGGTAGTAACCCATAATGTGTGTGTGGTAGCAACCCATAGTGTGTGTGTGTGAGGTAGTAACTCATAGTGTGTGTGTGTGTGTGGTAGTAACCCATAGTGTGTGTGTGTGTGTGTGTGTGTGTGTGTGTGTGTGTGTGTGTGTGTGTGTGTGTGTGTGTGTGTGTGTGTGTGTGTGTGTGTGTGTGTGTGTGTGTGTGGCAGTAACCCATAGTGTGTGTGTGTGTGTGTGTGTGTGTGGTAGTAACCCATAGTGTGTGTGTGGTAGTAACCCATAGTGTGTGTTAGTGACCCATAGTGTGTGTGTGGTAGTGACCCATAGTGTGTGTGTGGTAGTGACCCATAGTGTGTGTGTGTGATGTTGACCCATAGTGTGTGTGTGTGGTAGTGACCTATAGTGTGTGTGTGTGGTAGTGACCCATAGTGTGTCTGTGTGGTAGTAACCCATAGTGTGTGTGTGTCTGTGTGGTAGTAACCCATAGTGTGAGTGTGTGGTAGTCACCCATAGTGTGTGTGTGTGTGGTAGTAACCCATAGTGTGAGTGTGTGGTAGTCACCCATAGTGTGTGTCTGTGTGGTAGTAACCCATAGTGTGTGTGTGTGGTAGTAACCCATAGTGTGAGTGTGTGGTAGTCACCCATAGTGTGTGTCTGTGTGGTAGTAACCCATAGTGTGTGTGTGTGGTAGTCACCCATTATTTTAAAGTCACTTTTCGTGACTTTACAATAATTTAATAATAACAAACACAATAAAATATATATATTTTTCGTTAGGTTCAGAATGATTTTTGCGAAAATATTGCATACACAAATTTTCACTTGCCTTATTCGGCAAGAAGACCGTTACTATTTAAGCCAAAACCGCAAGTTTTACCTATTCGGCACGACATATATATATATATGTCATAATGAATCAGATATTTAGTTATTTTTTGAATATACAGGAAGGATTTATTACATCCTTGCAGCGTATAATAAGGCCAGTCAAGGCAAAGGTTTACAATTAATAATATCTACGTTATGTGGTGACGCAGACTCCCACAGGAACTGGTATCCCAGCTGACGCCTGGCAGTAGTGACATCCCATAGTCTGTTGATCTTGTAGGATGCCCCACAGACATGTGGCTCTTCCTGCATAATAGAATGATGATGGGAGGATCGATTAGAGTCTGCCTTGCTCTGACTCATTCTATTCTCAGACTCTCCCACATTCCCTCTCATTAGACTTTCACTCCCTCTCTCCAACACGATACAACCAGATCCTCCCTTCCCGACACTCATAAATCATGTGTGTGTGTGTGTGTGTGTGTGTGTGTGTGTGTGTGTGCATGACATGAGGTCTGGTCTCAGACCGAGCCGCGGGGACGTTGACCACCGAAACCTTCTCCAGGTAAACTCCAGGTAAGTGTCATAATCACTGTCTCTCTCTCACTGTATCACAACACTTGTGTGTTAATGCTCATAATAAAACATGTGTTCCTCCCTCGTGTGCCTGAAGTGATGGATATATTGCAATGCCTCAGTAAAGATTCGAAATATTTATTCCCATACAGTTTATTAATAAAAGTACAAGCTGAACCATCGGGAATATTTCCCCCTTACCAGTGCGTTTCGAATATGTAAAAATCTGTGTATAATTTGTATATTCATAAGACTATGTATTCGTATATTTATATGAGTATATGTGTATATGCCAACTGTTGTGCTTTGTGTGTAACTCAGTAAATCAGCATAGCTTCTCTGATCAAATCAATGCGATATATAGCAGCTTCGTCCTGTTAGGTAAGACACATATGCAACAGTTAGACAACTTTATTCCGAAACGTTTCGCCTACACAGTAGGCTTCTTCAGTCGAATACAGAAAGTAGGCAGGAACAGTAGAGATGTGAAGACGATGTAATCAGTCCATCACCCTTAAAGTCGTAGAATTTGAGGTTGTCAGTCCCTCGGCCTGGAGAAGTTCAGTTCCATAGTCAGGAACTATCTGAAGATCAAGCGACAGTGCGGAGACTTAAATACTGTCGGAAGGAGAGGTGCAGGGTAGTAGTAGTAGTAGTAGTAGTAGTGAGAGGCAACTGAGAGGTCATGTCCCTCTCCAGATCCAACCCTTCTCATTTTGAAAAGCTTGTCCAAGGTGTTTTCTGTACCAAGATGCCACGTGTTGCAGTGTTGACAAGATGAACATCAAAATGGTATACAATACCGACAGGTTGTTAGGTAAGACACATATGCAACAGTTAGACAACTTTATTCCGAAACGTTTCGCCTACACAGTAGGCTTCTTCAGTCGAATACAGAAAGTAGGCAGGAACAGTAGAGATGTGAAGACGATGTAATCAGTCCATCACCCCTTAAAGTCGTAGAATTTGAGGTTGTCAGTCCCTCGGCCTGGAGAAGTTCAGTTCATAGTCAGGAACTATCTGAAGATCAAGCGACAGTGCGGAGACTTAAATACTGTCGGAAGGAGAGGTGCAGGTTAGTAGTAGTAAAGTAGTAGTATGAGGGCAACTGAGAGGTCATGTCCCTCTCAGATCCAACCCTTTCTTCACTTGAAAAGCTTGTCCAGATTTTATGTGTACCAGATGCCACTGTTTGCAGTGTTCTGAAAAGATAACTTCACAAATGGTATACAAATACCGACATGTTGTTAGGTAAGACACATATGCAACAGTTAGACAACTTTATTCCGAAACGTTTCGCCTACACAGTAGGCTTCTTCAGTCGAATACAGAAAGTAGGCAGGAACAGTAGAGATGTGAAGACGATGTAATCAGTCCATCACCCTTAAAGTCGTAGAATTTGAGGTTGTCAGTCCCTCGCCTGGAGAAGTTCAGTTCCATAGTCAGGAACTATCTGAAGATCAAGCGACAGTGCGGAGACTAAATACTGTCGGAAGGAGAGGTGCAGGGTAGTAGTAGTAGTAGTAGTAGTAGTGAAGGCAACTGAGAGGTCATGTCCCTCTCAGATCCAACCCTTCTCACTTGAAAAGCTTGTCCAAGGTGTTTTCTGTACCAAGATGCCACGTGTTGCAGTGTCTGACAAGATGAACATCAAAATGGTATACAATACCGACAGGTTGTTAGGTAAGACACATATGCAACAGTTAGACAACTTTATTCCGAAACGTTTCGCCTACACAGTAGGCTTCTTCAGTCGAATACAGAAAGTAGGCAGGAACAGTAGAGATGTGAAGACGATGTAATCAGTCCATCACCCTTAAAGTCGTAGAATTTGAGGTTGTCAGTCCCTCGGCCTGGAGAAGTTCAGTTCCATAGTCAGGAACTATCTGAAGATCAAGCGACAGTGCGGAGACTTAAATACTGTCGGAAGGAGAGGTGCAGGGTAGTAGTAGTAGTAGTAGTAGTAGTAGTAGTGAGAGGCAACTGAGAGGTCATGTCCCTCTCAGATCCAACCCTTCTCACTTGAAAAGCTTGTCCAAGGTGTTTTCTGTACCAAGATGCCACGTGTTGCAGTGTCTGACAAGATGAACATCAAAATGGTATACAATACCGACAGGTTGTTAGGTAAGACACATATGCAACAGTTAGACAACTTTATTCCGAAACGTTTCGCCTACACAGTAGGCTTCTTCAGTCGAATACAGAAAGTAGGCAGGAACAGTAGAGATGTGAAGACGATGTAATCAGTCCATCACCCTTAAAGTCGTAGAATTTGAGGTTGTCAGTCCCTCGGCCTGGAGAAGTTCTGTATTCGACTGAAGAAGCCTACTGTGTAGGCGAAACGTTTCGGAATAAAGTTGTCTAACTGTTGCATATGTGTCTTACCTAACAACCTGTCGGTATTGTATACCATTTTGATGTTCATCTTGTCAGACACTGCAACACGTGGCATCTTGGTACAGAAAACACCTTGGACAAGCTTTTCAAGTGAGAAGGGTTGGATCTGAGAGGGACATGACCTCTCAGTTGCCTCTCACTACTACTACTACTACTACTACTACCCTGCACCTCTCCTTCCGACAGTATTTAAGTCTCCGCACTGTCGCTTGATCTTCAGATAGTTCCTGACTATGGAACTGAACTTCTCCAGGCCGAGGGACTGACAACCTCAAATTCTACGACTTTAAGGGTGATGGACTGATTACATCGTCTTCACATCTCTACTGTTCCTGCCTACTTTCTGTATTCGACTGAAGAAGCCTACTGTGTAGGCGAAACGTTTCGGAATAAAGTTGTCTAACTGTTGCATATGTGTCTTACCTAACAACCTGTCGGTATTGTATACCATTTTGATGTTCAGCTTCGTCCTGCCCAACTGGTCTTGGGTCGGCTTACAATCACTTAGTGCTGCTTGCTACACAACCCACTTTTCACATCCGACTCTTATTTTCATCAACATAATCATCGAATTTATACACTTATCTTCTCTCTTTTCCTTGACATAACTGATCCTTCAACATTACTGCTACTCATTCCTTAGGCATAACACTCTCGGATACACATGACCTAGTCCCATTTATTTCTCCCCACTGAATAGGGAGGAGAAGGACTGGGAGAGGTAAGAAAGGTTGTGGGTACACGGGAAGATAGTGGAAAGAAAGGTTGTGGGTGAAGAGGAAGAGAGAGGTAAGATAGGTTGTAGGTAGACAGAGAAAGGTAACACATGTTAAGTGGCCTGACCTCCTGGAATGGTTTTAAGAGAGTGGTTTTTGTCACATAGTGACCAGCCTTGTTTTTGCTTAGGTACAGAATGTTGTTTGTAAATGTTGATAGTTACTGATATAATGAATTTTCTTGGTTTATATGTATTATGTTATGTATGTATATATGAATATATTTATACATATATGTGCGCATGTACAGTATGTATATATAATTTCAGTTGCCCCAACTCTGTGATAATGGATATCTTCGTAAAAAATCCATTTCTCCTGTGTGTGGGATAGTCCATCTTGAGAAATAGTATTTCCTAAGTAATAGTAGCTCCAGGTCTACTAGAAGAAAATCTTTGAAGTTGTCGCAGCTACCTTCCTGGAGGGTGTTCCGGGGGTCAACGCCCCCGCAGCCCGGTCACAGACCAGGCTTCTTGGCGGATCATTGCCTAATCAACCAGGCCGTTACTGCTGGCTGCACGCCACCCAACGTACGAGCCACTGCCTGTGTAATCTGGAACTGACGTTAGACGTCTATCCAGTTCCTTCTTGAAGACAGCTATTGGTAATTCTCCTTATATTTGATGGGAGGCTGCTGAATGGTCGTGGGTCTCTCTGGAATGCTTGACAATTTTCTCATTACCTTACTAAAGGACGCCATGATTGCTGTATATATATATATATATTCCTTTTTTCATATAATTTTATATTACTGAATTTTTCGTTAATAGCTAAAACAAAAATTTCATGATTTATATCATTATTTGACTTACGTTATTAGCTCATGTACGTAGGTAGAGTGTAACAACTGCGCCTCTCAGTGTGCTCGTTGAACGAGAGTTTTGACTAACTACCAATGTTGCAGACTACCTGTCCACTTGTTTCACAGTTGGTGCCAGGAGTAAGCTGGTACGAGTCACCTGATGATGTCTCTCCTGGGCCTGCTATGCTCTCTCTCTGTCGCTGTTCCTCGGGGAGGAAACACCTCCATCTCTGCTCTGTTATTTAGACACTGTTTTGATAATGTCTCCACTGGTGAATCAGGACATTCATCTAGTAACTGTATGCAACTCTGTTCACAGAGCATTATTTAGACTTAGCGATAATTGACGTTTTCAGAGGTTGTGTGTTGTGAGACTCTATATCTCTGGTCCCGAGTTCAACTCTCGGTCTACATTGTTTTGGCAGCTATGTACCGTCGTAATCGGGAAACTGGAATGGCTGAACTCAGTTCATTATAAAAGAGTTTTATGCCATTTCGTGGGAGATCTACCGAAGGTCTCCTTGATTCCTTGCCTGACACTGTGCTGTTCATTGCTGCTTTGAGCATTATTGCTGTTTGACGAAAGGGTCGTTATAATGTTCAAGCAAGCTGTTTGATTGCCTCGTTGATACAGAAGTTAGCTTGCTTAGGGACTTCTTGCTGTTTAAGTCTGGTCAACCGAGCACTTACACAGCTTTCACAAATGCATACACTTACACATATATTGCTCTTGTACTTATGAATACATTTCATCATAGCAACGTACCAGATGGAATATATTCATAAGAGTATTATATTGTACTGTATATCATCTGAAGTGCCCATACCACTATATATCTTAAATAAAGAATGAGTATGATATATAACTAGTATAAGTAATACTCCAAGAATTGTGCAGTTACTTATCTCCTTAATTATTTAAGTTACACTGATTGCAATTATTACCACCTAGATAACTTTGTTATTAAAAATCTTAACTTTTATTTGGTTGGTTGTATTCATCCAGTTGTAATCCCGAAGCGCTATTGAGAAGCCACATAATTTTACGGAGTAACTGGACTAGAATACTCTGACAACAGTTACAAAACCAGAAACAGGCTAGATACCAGAGTGGGGTTCAATAAGTTGATCTAGTGTTCTCTGGAGATAACTTAGTAGATGTCACATTTTGCAACAAAGTCTTCCAAAGTCTCTGTTTCCATCTCATAACTCATGACAACAGAGTAGCCAAACACTGCTGGTGTTCTCACAGCATAACTAATAAACGCAAGATAGTCGCACACGCTTGGTGGCTCTCAGAGTCAAACTATTAAACAGAATTCCTTTCACTCTTTGGAGTTCTCTACTTTGAGATTTGGTATTAGTTACGAGCCACGGAATAAGCAGCAGCAGCAGCAGCAGCAGCAGCAGCAGCAGCAGCAGCAGCAGCAGCAGCAGCAGCAGCAGCAGCAGCAGCAGTAGCACTACTTGCTCTCACGACAGTCTTGGTGTTCTCACAGACTAATAAAAGACACACACTGCTGACTTCCTCCCCCACTCTACCATTCCTCACCCACCATCACTCCCCACCTCACCCCTCCTTCCTCACTCATCATCACCCACTCACTCTCCCTCACCTTTCATCACCCACCCTCACTCTCCCTCACCCACTAATCTTCTCGCATTCCTTTACTATTGACTTTACCTCTGTCGTTCTCGACTCCCTCCCTCAATCTCTGCATACATCCCTTACCCCTCTCTCACCCCCTCCCCCTCTTCTACTACGACTTCTACTATGCTCCTCCCTCATGTCCTTGAGGAATAGAGACGTCACGGCGTCCTTCAATGTGTATGTTCTTGTGTGCGTGTGTACTCACCTGTGTGTGTGTGTGTGTGTGTGTGTGTGTGTGTGAGTGTTTATACTCACTTATATATAGTTGCAGGGATCGAAGCCTAGTCCCTGGCCTCGCCTTTCAGTTTGCCGCTTGGCAAGTTCACTTCTTCCTAGCCTCGAGTGCCCTGTCGTTCCTACTCATCAAACTATGTATGGAGTCTACCTTCAGCACTTCTTTGACCGGGTTATTCTACCTGATACTCTCAGGCTGAAGAAATACTTTCTGACCTACCTATGACTTATCTGTGCCTTTAACCTCCAATATCCTCCCTTCCTCTTCCCGAGTACCTGTTTCCTTCCTCTCACTCTATCCCTGTGTATCTTATCAGCTCTGAGTATTTTGTATGTCGTTATCATGTCTTCTCTAGTTTTCTGTCGTCTCTTCGTAGCTCTTAAGTTTTATCTCTGGAAGAAGCCTCTTTGCATACTTTTGCGTTTTCCCCACTTCTTATTATAATCAAAAGTAAGCACTAAACCCACAAGGGTCATACAGCGCTTCTCCAGTTTGTAAACATAATTTATCAGGTGTGGATTCCATGTTGGTGCTGCGTACTCCACGATGGGCCTGACATATGTTGTGTAAAGCGCCGTGAATGACGCTATTGTGATTCCCGAGGGTGATCCTAGATCTGTCAGACGAGCATTGGCTGCAGACGTTATGTGGTTTATGTGACCATCTGTGGTGATATACGAGCCTGGCCCATGGCCGGGCTCAGAGAGTAGGTAAACTCACGAAACTCTTCAAAGGTATATCAAAGGTAAAGGTACCAGAGACCATACTCCTATGTGAGCATAGCGTGTGGTGATATACCAGAGATCATACTCCTAGGAGAGCATAGTGTGTGGTGACATACCAGAGATCATACTCCTAGGTGAGCATAATGTGTGCTGATCTACCAGAGATCATACTCCTAGGAGAGCATAGTGTGTGGTGATATACCAGAGATCATACTCCTAGGAGAGCATAGTGTGTGGTGACATACCAGAGATCATACTCCTAGGAGAGCATAGTGTGTGGTGACATACCAGAGATCATACTCCTAGGGGAGCATAGTGTGTGGCGATATACCAGAGATCATACACCTAGGGGAGCATAGTGTGTGGTGACATACCAGAGATCATACTCCTAGTTGAACATAACGTGTGCTGATTTACCAGAGATCATACTCCTAGGGGAGCATAGTGTGTGGTGATATACCAGAGATCATACTCACTCCTAGGTGAGCATAACGTGTGCTGATATACCAGAGGTGAGCATAGTGTGTGGTGACATACTGTGCGGTTTAGGACTGTTGTTAAGAGCCTTCCTCCACCAGGGACTTTATCTAATCCCAGAGTGACAAGCAAATATATAGCTGAGAGACGTGAGGTGTGGAGATGGGTCAGTGATGTCACCTGCAGTTACGTGATCAGCCGAGTGGAAACGTGAAACTTTAAAAATACTTACGTCATTAGGCTGACTTCACTATTTTTCCAGTGTGGTGTATGTAACAGAAAAGTCAAATCCAGTGAGAATAAGTTTGGCCACAACTTCAGATATAAGGAATGAACCCGATTTCCGTGATGGCGTCAGTCATGGTATAGAGAGCAGATGCTGAGCCCAGTCTGCTTACTTGATAACTAGCTGGGCACTGACATCACTTCCTGGCCGATCACTGTAACGTTACCGCTCCTCTCCCTTTCTTCCCATTTATCAGTGCCAGGAGGCAGTAGTCTAATGTGGGAGGTAATACAGTGCCAGGAGGCAGCAGTCTACCGTGAGAGATAATAGAGAGCAATGAGGCAGTAGTCTACCGTGAGAGGAAATACAGTGCCAGGAGGCAGAAGTCTACCGTGAGAGGTAATACAGTGCCAGGAAGCGGTAGTCTACCGTAAGAAATAATAGAGAGCAATGAGACAGTAGTCTACTGTGAGAGGTAATACAGTGCCAGGAGGCAGTAGTCTACCGTGAGAGGTAATACAGTGCCAGGAGGCAGTAGTCTACCGTGAGAGGTAATACAGTGCCAGGAGACAGTAGTCTACCGTGAGAGGTAATACAGTGCCAGGAGACAGTAGTCTACCGTGAGAGGTAATACAGTGCCAGGAGGCAGTAGTCTACCGTGAGAGGTAATACAGTGCCAGGAGGCAGTAGTCTACCGTGAGAGGTAATACAGTGCCAGGAGGCAGTAGTCTACCGTGAGAGGTAATACAGTGCCAGGAGACAGTAGTCTACCGTGAGAGGTAATACAGTGCCAGGAGACAGTAGTCTACCGTGAGAGGTAATACAGTGCCAGGAGGCAGTAGTCTACCGTGAGAGGTAATACAGTGCCAGGAGGCAGTAGTCTACCGTGAGAGGTAATACAGTGCCAGGAGGCAGTAGTCTACCGTGAGAGGTAATACAGTGCCAGGAGGCAGTAGTCTACCGTGAGAGGTAATACAGTGCCAGGAGACAGTAGTCTACCGTGAGAGGTAATACAGTGCCAGGAGACAGTAGTCTACCGTGAGAGGTAATACAGTGCCAGGAGCAGTAGTCTACCGTGAGAGGTAATACAGTGCCAGGAGCAGTAGTCTACCGTGAGAGGTAATACAGTGCCAGGAGGCAGTAGTCTACCGTGAGAGGTAGTACAGTGCCAGGAGGGCTATAAGTCCCTAACCGTGAGAGGTAATACAGTGCCAGGAGGCAGTAGTCTACCGTGAGAGGTAATACAGTGCCAGGAGGCAGTAGTCTACCGTGAGAGGTAATACAGTGCCAGGAGGCAGTAGTCTACCGTGAGAGGTAATACAGTGCCAGGAGGCAGTAAGTTCTACCGTGAGAGGTAATACAGTGCCAGGAGGCAGTAGTCTACAGTGAGAGGTAATACAGTGCCAGGAGGCAGAAGTCTACCGTGAGAGGTAATACAGTGCCAGGAGGCAGAAGTCTACCGTGAGAGGTAAGACAGTGCCAGGAGGCAGTAGTCTACCGTGAGAGGTAATACAGTGCCAGGAGGCAGAAGTCTACCGTGAGAGGTAATACAGTGCCAGGAGGCAGAAGTCTACCGTGAGAGGTAATACAGTGCCAGGAGGCAGTAGTCTACCGTGAGAGGTAATACAGTGCCAGGAGGCAGAAGTCTACCGTGAGAGGTAATACAGTGCCAGGAGGCAGTAGTCTACCGTGAGAGGTAATACAGTGCCAGGAGGCAGTAGTCTACAGTGAGAGGTAATACAGTGCCAGGAGGCAGAAGTCTACCGTGAGAGGTAATACAGTGCCAGGAGGCAGAAGTCTACCGTGAGAGGTAATACAGTGCCAGGAGGCAGTAGTCTACCGTGAGAGGTAATACAGTGCCAGGAGGCAGACGTCTACCGTGAGAGGTAATACAGTGCCAGGAGGCAGAAGTCTACCGTGAGAGGTAATACAGTGCCAGGAGGCAGTAGTCTACCGTGAGAGGTAATACAGTGCCAGGAGGCAGTAGTCTACCGAGAGGTAACACAGTGCCAGGAGGCAGTAGTCTACCGTGAGAGGTAATACAGTGCCAGGAGGCAGTATTCTACCGTGAGAGGTAATACAGTGCCAGGAGGCAGACGTCTACCGTGAGAGGTAATACAGTGCCAGGAGGCAGAAGTCTACCGTGAGAGGTAATACAGTGCCAGGAGGCAGTAGTCTACCGTGAGAGGTAATACAGTGCCAGGAGGCAGTAGTCTACCGAGAGGTAATACAGTGCCAGGAGGCAGTAGTCTACCGTGAGAGGTAATACAGTGCCAGGAGGCAGTATTCTACCGTGAGAGGTAATACAGTGCCATGAGGCAGTAGTCTACCGTGAGAGGTAATACAGTGCCAGGAGGCAGTAGTCTACCGTGAGAGGTAATACGGTGCCAGGAGGCAGTAGTCTACCGTGAGAGGTAATACAGTGCCAGGAGGCAGTAGTCTACAGTGAGAGGTAATACAGTGCCAGGAGGCAGAAGTCTACCGTGAGAGGTAATACAGTGCCAGGAGGCAGTAGTCTACCGTGAGAGGTAATACAGTGCCAGGAGGCAGTAGTCTACCGTGAGAGGTAATACAGTGCCAGGAGGCAGTAGTCTACCGTGAGAGGTAATACAGTGCCAGGAGGCAGTAGTCTACCGTGAGAGGTAATACAGTGCCAGGAGGCAGTAGTCTACCGTGAGAGGTAATACAGTGCCAGGAGGCAGTAGTCTACCGTGAGAGGTAATACAGTGCCAGGAGGCAGTAGTCTACCGTGAGAGGTAATACAGTGCCAGGAGGCAGTAGTCTACCGTGAAGGTAATACAGTGCCAGGAGGCAGTAGTCTACCGTGAGAGGTAATACAGTGCCAGGAGGCAGTAGTCTATCGTGAGAGGTAATACAGTGCCAGGAGACAGTAGTCTACCGTGAGAGGTAATACAGTGCCAGGAGGCAGTAGTCTATCGTGAGAGGTAATACAGCAGGAACAATCATAGAACAACAACAATACAGCAAGAGCAATCATAGCACAACAACAATACAGCAGGAACGTGCATAGCACATCGATAATACAGCAGGAACGAGCATAGCACAACAATAATACAAGAGGAACGAGCATAGCACAACAACAATACAAGAGGAACGAGCATAGCACAACAACAAGATATTCTCATGGCCAGCGACATCATCTACAGGTCACAACACATGGGAACAACACAACAATGTCCACAGCAGTAGTCAGTATTACTGACACCAGGCTCAGTAACTTGACTAAATTCCAGACTGACAGTACAAATACAGTCCAACCAAAGTTAATGTAAAGGCTTAGCTTTCGCACATTAATAAAATGACTCATAATACAAGCTGCTGTTAATTCCCAGAATGCCTCTTCACCCTGAGGCTGCAGGAGTCAGGCACAAGTGATGTAGTAAAGGAGTAAGAAGGTGTCAGCTACACGCCTTTGTTTGTCGCAGCCCAAAAGAGAATGAATGCTCGAGAGAAAGGTGAGCCAATGAAAACGCAGTGGACACTTATCAAAACTGGCAACCAGCTGCTTCGGTAGTCTGTGATGTGCTTAGTAATAACTGCATGTATGTACTTTAATAACCCCAGCAATCAAAGCAAAACAATGAACTTTTGTACTTTACTTGAGTCTATTAGGTTAAGTAAAATATTCATTAACTTTACCCAGTAAATATTATGGATCCATCTCTGATTCCTCCACACTTACTCTGCTTTCTTCCCCTAAGGTTTTCTTGGATCCACTGGAGTATATGCCCTGATTCTCTTGTCTGCTTCTCATATTTATGTCTCATTTGGGGTACAATAGCAGATACCTTCTTGCAGTCCAAGAATATGCAACCCACCCATCCGTCTCTCCTGTGTTACCTCTGATACTGTGTCATGGTACTCCAGCAAGCTTATAAGGAAAGATTTGCTACCTCTAAATTTCTGCTGGTTATTGTTTATGAAACTATTTCTCTCCAAGTGCTCTCCCACTCTTCCGATTATCCTCATTCCCTACATGGTATGCATGGCAGTGATACTGATCTGTCGTTCACTGCTTACTGTTTGTCTTTATTCTTTGTCGTTATTTCTTAACTAGTGAGATTATGACACTTATGCAACATATGGGAATCTTTATTGAAGATACGTTTCGCCACAGAGTCCAATACAAATCAATTTACAAATACAAATCAGAAAGGTGTAAGGAGAGGAGGAGTTGGAGATAGTCAGTCCCTCAGCCTGGAGTCTACGTGTTCAGTCCATCAGTCTTGTAGAAAGTAGCACAGGGCCGTAGACGTGGCTTATATACTGTAGACAGGTGAGGCAAAGGAGGTGGAGGCGGGGTCATAGCGGTACCATCCACTAGTCGAAGTAGGTCTTCGTCCAAAGGTTGGACAAGCTTGAAGAAGTCTTTGTATCATAGCCACGTCTACGGCCCTATGCTGTACTGTCTAAAAGATTGATGGGCTGAGCACATCGACTCCAGGCTGAGGGGCTGATTACCTCGAACTCCTCTTCTCCTTACACCTTTCTGATTTGTATTAGAGTGATGAAGCCACTGTGTGGCGAAGCGTTTCTTCAATAAAGATTTCCATATGTTGCATAAATGTCTCAATTCTTCAAGTTGTAGGTTTACAAAACCATTCATCATAACTACTGAGATTATGTTTGCTGTCTGCCAGATCTCTGGCAACTGTACATATTCTTTGACATGTCATCTTAACAAATGGTTCTGACAGTGCTTCTGCACTTCTTCCAGAATCTAAGGTGATACTTCATAAGATCTCATTGCCTTCGGTGTCTGGTACATGTTGATGTACTCATTCTCCTCGGCTTTCTGCCGTCGCTCCTGTTTCCACTGAGAGCACTTTTTGAAACTATTTGTTCACCACCTCGCAGGCTTCCTTCTCATTCCTCATGAGCTCTCCTTCCTTCTTCAGTTGAATCGCCTGGTCTTTTACTAACATCCTTCTTCTGATGTGGCTGTGAAGCAATGTTTGTTCAGACTTGGCTTTCGCTGGTATGTCAATTACTAATCGTCTCACAGCCTCTTTCCTTAACCTCGCTTATGCGTTGCTGACTTTTTCTCGCTTCTCTGTTCTCGTTTCTCTTCTGTTCTCGTTTGACCTTTGTTCTCGTTTGTCCTCAGTTCTCGTTTGTCTTTTGCCTTACATAGTTTTTCCACACTCTTGCACTTTTCTTTCATCCTCTCTGCATCTTTGATAGAACCAAGGCTCTCTTTGATTCTGCATTTTCCCTTGTTCTTCTGGGTAAGAAGTTCTCCTCTGTCTCCTGGCGCTCTCCAGCTCGGCACTCAATCAACTCATCCTCTGACTTACCTTCCAGTTCTTTACCTTAATGCACTACATTCAAGAATTCTCTCATCCCTTGAAAGTTTCCTCTTTTGAAGTCTGTTTCTCGTGCCTTCCACCCGCCGTCTTCACTCAGTGCTTTATTCCACAAGGTATTCCATCTTGAATGCTTTAAGTTTGCTAGTGAAGACTTATTTATATGTACTCATTGCTCACATATATTCGAGTGGAGGGGTAGGGTCTCAGCATCTATCCACGCCTTTTCGCTGGGTTCTCTCTTCTGGCTTCGAAAGCCCTATCGTACCTCTTCTTGAAGCTGTGTGTGTGTGCTTGCTAAATCAATATCTAATGCTACATGAATGAATGAATGAGGAAGGATTATGTGAAGCTTCTCGGAGCTCCGTGAAAGAACCCTCGGCTCAAAACCGATGATCCCGGGATTGATCCTGGGGCAAATATCAACGCTGGGCATGTTTGCTAACACGTGCTTCCTCTGCTCACCTAGCAGTAAATAGGTTCCAGGATATTAGCTGTCTATTGTTAGTAGCATCCTAGGTTGTGATAGTATACCTTAGATAATATACCTTAGATAGTATACCTTAGATAGAGTTGGGCTCTGATATGTACTGAAGTAAGATAACAACTGTTATTGTGTCAGTGATCTGAGTTAGGATAATAGCTCTTATCCTGTAAGTAATCTGAGGAAGGATATCCGATCTTGGTTTGTAAATGGGCTTAGGTAGGATAATAGTTCTTAGAATGTATATGAACTTAGGATAACACGTTTTAGCTTGTGTAAGAAAGGTATAAAATACCGACAATATGAAAGTTAAGACACATGTGCAACATCTGGATATCTTTATTGTAGACGTTTCGCCATCCAGTGGCTTTATCAATACAGATTCTAGGACATAATAGGAAGACAGTAGAACTATATACTGTCTTCCTATTATGTCCTAGAATCTGTATTGATAAAGCCACTGGATGGCGAAACGTCTACAATAAAGATATCCAGATGTTGCACATGTGTCTTAACTTTCACGTTTTAGCTTGTAAATGAGCTAAGTTTAGAAAATAGAACCAAGTTTGAAAGTGAGGGGAGGCTGGATAATAACCATAGCCTATAAATGAGCTAAATTAGGGTAACAGCTCGCTACTTGTAAATTATATGAGGTTGCCACAATGAAGAGATGTGTTCGACAAGGCACAGTATTCGCTCTCATCCTTTACTTCATCCTCATATCTAAAAGAAGACAGAGATGCAAACCATAGCACTGTGTCTTCTTTGTTTACGATACTAGAATTTGCATGAGTGTCATCCAGTGAAGAGACTGTAAATCTCCAAGCATATATAAACCAAATCTTCCACTGGGCCACAGAAAACAATATGATGTTCAATGGGGACAAATCTCAATTAATTTGATATGAAAAACTTGAGGAAATAGAAGATATATCAGAGTATAAAACGAATTCTAACAACACAATAAAACAAAAAACTAATGTGAAAGACTTAGGAGTGATAATGTCAGAGGATCTCACTGTCAGAGATCACAACAGTGTCATTATCGTAACTGCGAAGAAAAATGATAGAATGGATAATGAGAACCTTCAAAATAAGTTATATTTGGCCAATAATGATCCTCTTTAAGTCACTTGTTCTCTCTAGGCTGGAATAATGCAGTACACTAACAGCCCCTTTCATGGCAGGTGAAACTGTATATTTGGAGAATATACAGAGAACTTTCACTGCAAGTGTATAAGTTCAATAAAGCACTTCAATTACTGGGACTGTTCGAAGTTCCTTGACCTGTATTCCCTGGAATATAGGCAAGAAAGATGACTCATAATTTACACCTAGAAAATCCTAGAGGGGCTGGTCCCAAATCTACACACAAAAATCACTCCCTACGAAAGCAAAAACTCAGGACACAGTGTAACATAACCCCCCTATGAAAAGCAGGTGCCGTGAGTACGCTGAGAGAAGATATAAAAAGTGTGAGCCTAAGATTGTTAAACAGCCTTCCATCATAGATACGGAGAGTTACCAATACACCCCTGGCTCTCTTCAAAAGGGAATTGGACAGATTCCAGTCGGCCTGTAGTTTGCATGTTGGACTGCGAACGGCCGGCAGTAACAGTTTGGTTGATAAGGCCCTGACCCATCGGGTGGTCTGGTCATGGACCTGACCGCTGGGACTTTGACCCAAGGAACGCCCTCCAGGTAGACTCCAGGTTGGATACACCGGTTTTGAAAGTTGAGATCAAGTTATTGGTATTTAAGGTTTGAAGCCAATCAGACGAGGCATTCACACATTAACGAATGAAAACCAGCAATTTCATCAATAAAATAGGCGAATAGAAACTTATAGAGCCCAGAATTAACCCACACCTTTCTTTAAGTAAAAAAAAAAAAAAAAAAACAGTGTTTAAGATTTGAAGCCAATCAGAAGAAACATTCAGTTATTGCATGGAAATAAAATTATCTAAAAAAAAATGGCAAATTTCAACTGACGTAACACAGCATCATTGTTGTGCCTCCTTAGAGAAAAACCGCAGCATTAGTGTACGAGGTTAAGTTAACAACGGTGTGAGGAAAAAGAGAGAAACACCCCTTGTACTCACTAGCAATTAACATCTTACAGTTCTGAACAGTTATTAATACATTCCAGTCACTTACCCTTAATACAGCAGCTGTAGGCTGATCTAGTGTAGCGTGTAGGGGACCAGCGTCCTCTTGGTTTTCACAGATAGCAATCACAGTCTTTGTCTAGGGACCAGTGCCCCCCATCCCTACGTAAATTGAAATCAAATTGTAGCCCTTGTTTAGGGGCCAGCGCTCCCTAGGTAAGCGGAAATCACAATTACAATCTTGATTAGTGGAAATCGCAATCACAATCCTTGTTTAGGGGCCAGCGCTCCCTAGTAAGCGGAAATCACAATCACAATCTAAACTGGTGGAAATCACAATCACAATCCTTGTCTAGGGGCCAGCGCTCCCTTAGTATTCACAAACAACAACAAAAGTCTTCCCCCGTACGCTCACACGCCCAGACTGTCTCTCTCCTCCTCCCCTTCACCCTCTTATATCCTTCCTCCTCCATTTCTAAGACCTGTCCCCTCAAGTCTCGTAAAACCATTTGTCTGCTTCACGCTCCTTGAAAGACCTTTCAAGACCCTCTATGTTAGAGGTTACTATCTTAGGATTATGGTTGTCTCAATGCTTTTAGGCGGAGCTGCGCCATATAAACACAGGAGATTCAGGTTATCATGGTATCCTCTGTTACGTCAACTTGCATATATAGCAGTTGTCAAGTTATCAGTCATAGGCAGTCCGATCCTCGTAGCTCAGTGACTCACATAAGAACATAAGAACATAAGAAAGGAGGAACACTGCAGCAGGCCTGTTGGCCCATACTAGGCAGGTCCTTTACAACTCATCCCACTAACAAAACATTTCCCCAACCCAATTTTCAATGCTACCCAAGATATAAGCTCTGATGTGAAAGTCCCACTCAAATCCAACCCCTCCCACTCATGTACTTATCCAACCTAAATTTGAAACTACCCAAAGTGCTAGCTTCAATAACCCAACTAGGTAGACTGTTCCACTCATCAACTACCCTATTTCCAAACCAATACTTTCCTATGTGAAAGTTAAGACACATGTGCAACATCTGGATATCTTTATTGTAGACGTTTCGCCAACCAGTGGCTTTATCAATACAGATTCTAGGACATAATAGGAAGACAGTAGAACTATATACAAAAGATGAGGTAATCAGTCCCTCGGCCTTGGAGTTAATGTTCACAGCATCGTGGTGGAGGAGAATCTGGAGAAAAGGCAAGAAGACTGGCGGTTATATGCGCGTCAGTGGATAGGGACGGACAGCAGACGAGGGCAGTCACTGGTAGGGACTGATTACCTCATCTTTTGTATATAGTTCTACTGTCTTCCTATTATGTCCTAGAATCTGTATTGATAAAGCCACTGGTTGGCGAAACGTCTACAATAAAGATATCCAGATGTTGCACATGTGTCTTAACTTTCATATTGTCGGTATTTTATACCTTTCTTGCACACACTTTCCTATGTCCTTTCTAAATCTAAACTTATCTAATTTAAATCCATTACTACGGGTTCTCTCCTGGAGAGAGATCCTCAAGACCTTATTAATATCCCCTTTATTAATACCTATCTTCCACTTATACACTTCGATCAGGTCTCCCCTCATTCTTCGTCTAACAAGTGAATGTAACTTAAGAGTCTTCAATCTTTCATCATAAGGAAGATTTCTAATGCTATGTATTAATTTAGTCATCCTACGCTGAATGTTTTCTAACGAATTTATGTCCATTCTGTAATATGGAGACCAGAACTGAGCTGCATAATCTAGGTGAGGCCTTACTAATGATGTATAAAGCTGCAGTATAACCTCTGGACTTCTGTTGCTTACACTTCTTGATATAAATCCCAGTAATCTATTTGTCTTATTATGTACGCTTAGGCATTGCTGTCTTGGTTTAAGGTTGCTGCTCACCATAACCCCCAAGTCCTTTTCGCAATCTGTGTAACTATCACAGTGTAGCACCAAACTGCCAGTGCTCCCACTGTGTAACTATCACAGTGTAGCAACACACTGCCCGTGTACCCACTGTGTAACTGTCACAGTGTAGCAACACACTGCCAGTGTTCCCACTGTGTAACTATCACAGTGTAGCAACACACTGCTAGTGTTCCCACTGCGTAACTATCACAGTGTTGCAACACACTGCCAGTGTTCCCACTGTGTAACTATCACAGTGTAGCAAGAAACTGCCAGAGTTCCCACTGTGTAACTATCACAATGTAGCAACACACTGCCAGAGATCCAACTGTGTAACTATCACAGTGTAGCAACTCTGCCAGTGTTCCCACTGCGTAACTATCACAGTGTAGCAACACACTGAGAGAGTTCCCACTGTGTGACTATCACAGTGTAGCAACAAACTGCCAGTGATCCCATTGTGTAACTGTCAGTGTAGCAAAACTGCCAGCGTTTCCACTGTGTAACTATCACAGTGAAGCAACACACTGACAGTGCTCCCACTGTGTAACTATCACAGTGTAGCAACACACTGCCAGTGTTCCCACTGTGTAACTATCACAGTATAGCAACACACTGCCAGTGTTCCCACTGTGTAACTATCACAGTATAGCAACACACTGCCAGTGTTCCCACTGTGTAACTATCACAGTATAGCAACATACTGCCAGTGATCCCAGTATGTAATTATCACAGTGTAGCAACACACTGCCAGTGTTCCCACTGTGTAACTATCAGAGTGTACCAAGAAACTGCCAGAGTTCCCACTATGTAACTATCACAGTGTAGCAACTCTGCCAGTGTTCCCACTGTGTAACTATCACAGTGTAGCAACACACTGCCAGTGTTCCCACTGTGTAACTATCAGAGTGTACCAAGAAACTGCCAGAGTTCCCACTATGTAACTATCACAGTGTAGCAACTCTGCCAGTGTTCCCACTGTGTAACTATCACAGTGCAGCAACACACTGCCAGTGTTCCCACTGTGTAACTATCAGAGTGTACCAAGAAACTGCCAGAGTTCCCACTATGTAACTATCACAGTGTAGCAACTCTGCCAGTGTTCCCACTGTGTAACTATCACAGTGTAGCAACAAACCGCATGTGCTCCCACTGTGTAACTATAACAGTGTAGCAACACACTACCAGTGTTCCCATTGTGTAACTATCAGTGTAGCAACACTGCCAGAGTTCCCACTGCGTATCTATCACAGTGAAGCATCAAACTGCCAGTGTTCCCACTATGTAACTATCACAGTGTAGCAACACACTGCCAGTGTTCCCACTGTGTAACTAACACAGTATAGCAACACACTGCCAGTGTTCCCACTGTGTAACTATCACAGTATAGCATCACACTGCCAGTGATCCCAATATGTAACTATCACAGTGTAGCGACACACTGGCAGTGTTTCCACTATGTAACTATCACAGAGTAGCAACACACTGCCAGTGTTTCCACTGTGTAACTATCACAGTGTAGCAACACACTGCCAATGTCCCCACTGCGTTACTATCACAGTGTAGCAACACATTGCCAGTGTTCCCACTGTGTAATTATCACAGTGTAGCAACACACTGCCAGTGTTCCCACTGTGTAACTATCACAGTGTAGCAACAAACTGCCAGAGTTTCAATTGTGTAACTATCACAGTGTAGCAACACACTGCCAGTGTTCCCACTGTGTAACTATCACAGTGTAGCAACACACTGTCAGTGTTCCCACTGTGTAACTATCACAGTGTAGCAACACAAAGCGATTGTTCCCACTGTGAAACTATCACAGTGTAGCAACACACTGCCAGTGTTTCCACTGTGCAACTATCACAGTGTAGCAACACACTGCCAGTGTTCCCACTGTGTAAGTGTCACGGTGTAGCAACAAACTGCCAGTGTTCCCACTGTGTGACTATCACAGTGTAGCAACACACTTCCAGTGTTCCCACTGTGCAACTATCACTCGTACTATGTAACTATCACAGCGTAGCAACACACTGCCAGTGTTCCCACTGTGTAACTATCACAGTATAGCAACACACTGCCAGTGCTCCCACTATGTAACTATCACAGTGCAGCAACACACTGCGAGTGTTTCAACTATGTAACTATCACAGTGTAGCAACACACTGCCAGTGTTTCCAGTATGTAACTATCACAGTGTAACAACACACTGCCAGTGTTCCCACTATGTAACTATCACAGTGTAGCAACACACTGCCAGTGTCCACACTGCGTAACTATCACAGTGTAGGAACACACTGCCTGTGTTCCCACTGTGTAACTATCACAGTGTAGCAGCACACTGCCAGTGTTCCCATTGTGTAACTATCACAGTGTAGCAGCACACTGCCAGTGTTCCCATTGTGTAACTATCACAGTGTAGCAGCACACTGCCAGTGTTCCCATTGTGTAACTATCACAGTGTAGTAACACACTGCCAGAGTTCCCACTGTGTAATTATCACAGTGTAGCAACAAATTGCCAGAGTTTCAACTGTGTAACTATCACAGTGTAGCAACACACTGCAAGAGTTCCCACTGTGTAACTATCACAGTGTAGTAACACACTGCCAGAGTTCCCACTGTGTAATTATCACTGTGTTGCAACACTGCCAGTGTTCCCACTGTGTAACTATCACAGTGTAACGACGCACTGCCAGTGCTCCCACTGTGTAACTATCACTGTGTAGCAACACACTGCCAGTGTTCCCACTGTGTAATTATCACTGTGTTGCAACACTGCCAGTGTTCCCACTGTGTAACTATCACAGTGTAGCAACACGCTGCCAGTGTTCCCACTGTGTATCTATCACAGTGTAGCAACACACTGGACTGATGAAGCCACTGTGTGGCGAAACGTTTCCTGAATAAAGATTCCCATATGCTGCATAAGTGTCTCAATCTTCAACTTGTCGGTTTTTCAAACCATTCATCACAACTGTCAGACACTGCAGCATCATGGGATCTTGTTACAAAGAATTCTTCAACACTTGTTCAACCTTTGGACAAAGACCTACTTCGACTAGTGGATGGTACCACTATGACCCCGCCTCCGCCTGCTTCACCTCACCTCACTACAGTATATAAGCCATGTCTACGGCCCAATGCTGTATATTCTACAAGATTGATGGACTGAACACATCGACTCCAGGCTGAGGGACTGATTACCTCATACTCCTCCTCTCCTTATGCCTTCCTCTTTGTATTGGACTGATGAAGCCACTGTGTGGCGAAACGTTTCCTGAATAAAGATTCCCATATGCTGCATAAGTGTCTCAATTTTCAACTTGTCGGTTTTTCAAACTATTCATCACACATGTAGATTGTGAACAGCAGGGGGCCCAACACTGACCCATGTGGAACACCGCTCGTGACGCTTCCCCACTCTGATTTCTCCCCATTTATGCAAACTCTCTGCTTCCTATTTGTCAACCATGCCTCTACCCAGGAAAAAATTTCTCCTCCTATTCCATGTGCCTTAATTTACCTCAATAGTCTCTGATGTGGGACCCTGTCAAAAGCCTTACTGAAGTCCATATACACAATATCATATTCATTACCATGATCTACCTCCTCAAATACCTTAGTGAAAAAAGTTAATAAATTCGTAAGGCAGGAACGCCCCTTTGTAAAACCATGCTGAGATTCGTTGATTAATTTATGCTTTTCAAGGTGGCTACGAACTGCCTCGGCAATTATTGATTCCATAAATTTTCCCACTATGGAGGTTAGGCTTATTGGTCTATAGTTCGAAGCTAAGGACCTGTCACCTGCTTTGAAAATAGGTATCACATTTGCCATTTTCCACTTATCTGGCACCATGCCAGTTTGTAGTGATATGTTAAAAAGATTAGCCAAAGGTTTGCTAAGCTCCTTCTTACATTCCTTTAGAACCCTTGCATACAGTTCATCAGGGCCTGGGGATTTGTTAGGTTTTAATTTATCTATTTGCCTAAGGACCATGTCACTTGTGACCTTAATCGTGCAGAGTTTATTATCGTCCTGGTCAACATAATTTATCATTTCTGGAATATCGCTGGTATCCTCCTGTGTAAAAACTGAGAGGAAGTATGTGTTAAAAATTCTACACATTTACTTATCACTGTCAGTGAGCTGACCCGAGGAACTTTTGAGTGGGCCTATCTTGTCCCTGATCTTACTTCTGTATATCTGAAAGAATCCTTTTGGGTTAGTCTTCGATTCTCTTGCAACTTTAACTTCATAATCTCTTTTTGCTTTTCTAATTCCCTTTTTTATTTCTCTCTTTAACTGAATATATCGATTTCTAATTGTTCCTCTCCTCTTTTGATTTGCCTATATATGCCTCTCTTTTGACCAATCAGATATTTTAATCCTCTTCCCCCTTTACCACCTCCTCTACCCCCTTTCCATCCCTCTATTCCGTTTCCACTCTTTTTTTAACAGGGTTTGACAAGATTAGGTTAAGAATCCCTAGCGTTATTCACAATTATTTACAAGTTAAGGATTTCTAACATTATTTACAAGCTAAGAGCTGTTACCTCTATCAGCTCATTTGACAACATTTTTATCGTCATGAAGCATACAAGTAGGGAACAGGATGAAGTTGGAGCCATCTGTGGGCCAGCATTTTCATCTGATCAACTTACTTTATCTCGTTGACATCATAATGCTGTGCGAATGTGTCCCATACTCGAGTCATCCTGGGGATATATGATCTCAGATGGAGTGATGTTCTGGAGAAGGGTACAACCAGAGTGAAGTTGCTGCTTTCTGCCTGTCTTGTGGTATAGAAGCTTGTTTCACGCTGTCCTCGATGTGGATCCAAGTGTGGTGCTTTGACAACATTGGCCTTGTACATAACAGTAAGGCCACCCACATCCCTCCTGTGTTGAAGGCTCTGCTGAAATGACAGATCTATCCAGGATGGGTCCAGGCGAGAGATGAGATGTCTTACTCTGTTCTCTACCCTCTTTACCACCCCCTCTACCCCCTTTACCACCCCCTCTACCCCCTTTTCACCCCTCTTTTCCCTTTCCATTCCTCTACCCCCATTCCAACCCTCTACTCCCTTTCCACCCCTCTACCTGCTTTCTACCCCTCTGTTCGCTTTCCACCCCTCTATCCCCTTTTCGCCCCTTCTACCCCCTCTACCCTCTTTTCCACCCCATATAACCCTTTCCACTCCTCTTCCCCCTTTCCACTACTCTACCCCATTCCACTCATCTACCCCCATTTCCACCCTTTCTACCCCCTTTACTCCCTTTACACCCCTCTACCCCATTTCCACCTCTCTTCCCGCTTTCCATCCCTCTTCCCCCTTTGTTATTCACGTTGCTGCTAACCATAGCATGTTTTTGAACGCCGCTCACCCCTTGGCATCATTCGTGAGTCAGTCTTAAGATAGAGAGCAGAGAGGCAGGGCGGGCCTGGCGCTTCCCATATGTTCCGTTATAATTATACTCCATTATTATCTATGTGACTTTCCTTTACCCAGTCCATGTAATCGAACCCCCCGCATGACATCAAGCCCTCTTTCCAAGTCCTCAACCCCTTTCCTAACCTTCCACTCCCTCTAACTCCTTTCCCCTCCACTCCCTTTTCATCCCTTCAAAGACCCTTTTCCACCCTATCCACCCTCTTCCTCCTAGATTCCTACCTGGAGGGTGTTCCGGGGGTCAGCGCCCCCGCGGGCCAGTCCTTGACCAGGCCTCACGGTGGGTCAGAGCCTAGTCAGCTAGGCTGTTACTGCTGGCCACACGTAAACCATCATACGAACCACAGCTAGGCTGATCGGGTACTAACTTTAGGTTTCTGTCTACTTCCCTCTTGAAGACAGCCAAGAGTCTATTGGTAATCCCCCTTATGGCTGGTGGGAAGCTGTTGAATACTGCTGGGCCCCTAACACCTACCGTTTTTCTCTTGTGGCGCCCCTACTTTCACTGGGAGTATGTTGCACTATCTGCCAGGTCTTTTACTTTCGCAGAGAGTGATTTCTGTGTGCAGATTTGGGACGAGTCCATCTAGGAATTTCCAGGTGTAGATTATGCTGTATCTCTCTCGCCTGTGCTCCAGTGAGTACAAGTTGTTACAAAAAGCGTCTTCTAAAACAGACGTCTCCAGAGCAGCTAATTGATCCCCTGTAGCCACTAGCCTGTTTCTGACTTCGAAACAAGAGGTTGGATTTTATTCTATTTCAGTTATTCAGGCTATTCCATAGCATTCTTTAATGTTAATAAGGATTCTAACTGAATGAACATAAAACAATAAAATAATATTTAAGATTTTGACTAGTAAAGTTGTCTAAAGGTGTATCTATACAATGTTAAAATGATAAATTAGACACATATGCAACTCTTGGGTATCTTTATTGAGGAAACGTTTCGCCACACAGTGGCTTCATCAGTCCATACGAAGGAGAAACTTGAAGAACAGGAGGAGAATGAGGTAATCAGTCCCTCAACCTTGAGTCGATGTGGTCAGTCCATCAATCTTGAATAGAATGAAGACATCGACTCAAAGTTGAGGGACTGATTACCTCATTCTCCTCCTGTTCTTCAAGTTTCTCCTTCGTATGGACTGATGAAGCCACTGTGTGGCGAAACGTTTCCTCAATAAAGATACCCAAGAGTTGCATATGTGTCTAATTTATCAACATGTCGGTTCTCTGAACCATTCATCTACAAATGTTAAAATATTTAACATAAATGAGAAGACAAGCTCCTACAGTTCTCTTAATATATTTATCTTGGTATACCTTCAAGAACTAAGATTCTTAAGTACCGACTGGTACATACTATGAAAAGATTCAAGAATATGAACAATGCAATAATATAACTATATACAATTAAGTAAGAATAAGGCTATAAGCTGAGATATAGTAAAGTCTCCGTATTACCCGACTTAGATTTGTACCGTCAACAAATGTATACGTCACAGAGTGACAAGTAATACGTTCCGACTCACCCACGGAGACGTACTCTACACAGAACGACCTCGCCCATGGAGACGTACTCTACACAGAACGACCTCGCCCATGGAGACGTACTCTACACAGAACGACCTCGCCCATGGAGACGTACTCTACACAGAACGACCTCGCCCATGGAGACGTACTCTACACAGAACGACCTCGCCCATGGAGACGTACTCTACACAGAACGACCTCGCCCATGGAGACGTACTCTACACAGAGCGACGTTTCGCCTCATTCATGGAGACGCACTCTATACAAACCAGAGTATAACACAAAGGAGATGATAGAGCAGACTAAGGTTGCGGTCACCACAAATCAACAGCCAGAGAGAAACAGAATTCTCGAGGTAATTGCGTGAGGCAAACCCAGCAGCCCCAACATCGGGTATGATCATGTGACTTAAAGATATCCTACCTATTTACATATGCTGGTTCAAATAATTTTATAAAGCACGATATTCTCATTTTAACTTCTAATGAAAACATCTCCAATATAAAATTACATGGTAATTAAAAATATACAGAATATTAATACAATAAGATCACAGTAAACAGGTGATATCAGAATATGCAAAACAACCACTGTGAAAGAAAAGTGAAATTTCAAGCGTTTTCGTGACTTTTCATATTATCAAGGAAGTCACGAAAGCGCTTGGAATTTCACTATTCCTTCACAGTGGTTGTTTTGCAGTGAATATTAAATGAATACAGAATATACATTGCCTCCAGTTCAGAGGGCGCAACACAGGTCAAGTGATGCCAAAAATCCCAGTAGCTAAGGTGTTTGGTGGAACTGATATGTGCAGTAACAGGAGGCCTGGTCGTGGACCGGGCCGTGGGGGCGATGATCCCCGGAAATACACATCAGGTAGACTCCAGGTACTCTGTATATTCTCTAGAACTGCGATTTCACCTTCCTTTGGATGACGCTATAAGTGTACTGCAGTATTCCAGCCTTGAGAGAACAAGTGATTTAAAAAGGACCACCGTAGGGTTGCCATCTTTACTTCTTTTCTATCCCCTCCACACGTTCCACCCCCTAAAAACACCCCTTTCCACCCTCTGCACCACATTCCACCCCCTCCATCCCTTACCAAGCCCTCCACCTCCTCCACCCCTTCCTTCTTCCCAACATACACAACATGCCACTCACCCCCCCCTCCCTACCATTCCTCCCCACCTCTCTCACCTCCCCCACCTAACATTCCTCCCCACCTCTCTCACCTCCCCCACCTAACATGGGTCAAGGCTGAGGCTTCACATTTCAGTTCCAACAACAAACTCACTTTTAAACCTCCGCTGGAACACCCATAAATAAGACTCAATTCATGGTGGTTCATGCCATATACCGTGTGTGTGTGTGTGTGTGTGTGTGTGTGTGTGTGTGTGTGTGTGTGTGTGTGTGTGTGTGTGTGTGTGTGTGTGTGTGTGTGTGTGTGTATGTGTGTGTGTATGTGCACTCACCTAGTTGTACTCACCTAGTTGAGGTTGCGGGGGTCGAGTCCGAGCTCCTGGCCCCGCCTCTTCACTGATCGCTGCTAGTGTGTGTGTGTGTGTGTGTGTGTGTGTGTGTGTACTCAGCTATTTGTACTCACCTATTTGTGGTTGCATGGGTCGAATCGTAGCTCCTTGTCCCGCCTCTTCGCTGGTGTGTGTGTGTGTGTGTGTGTGTGTGTGTATGTGTTTCATTCATCATTTCTCTTCTCTTCTCAGTTCTCATCCATCTTTCTCCAGTGGTCGTCTATTCTCCATCTCCTCCCTCCCTCCCTCCCGTCCACCTCACCGTTGTCAAGTGCCGGAGTGAAGTGCCTGACCCTGGCTGGCCCTCAAGAGTGTCAGGTACCCAGGAATGTCCTGTCCCTCAAGGTGCTGAGGGAGGGGAGGAGGAGGGAGGAAAGGAGGCGGGGAGGGAGGGGAGACGGAGTGGGGAGGGAGAGGGAAAGGGAAGGAAGAGGAGGGAGGGGGAGGGAGGGGGAGGGAGGGGGAGGGAGGGGGAGGGAGGGGGAGGGAGGGGGAGGGAGGGGGAGGGAGGGGGAGGGAGGGGGAGGGAGGGGGAGGGAGGGGGAGGGAGGGGGGAGGGAGGGGAGGGGGAGGGAGGGGAGGGAGGGGGAGGGAGGGGAGGGAGGGGGAGGAGGAGGGATGGGGAGGGGGAGGGAGGGGTAGACTGGCAGGAGGTGCAACGAGTGAGAAGGGTAAAAATGGAATAACTACAATGTGGGAAATAGAAATGATGGAAAAGGGGATGGAGAGAGAGAGAGAGAGAGAGAGAGAGAGAGAGAGAGAGAGAGAGAGAGAGAGAGAGAGAGAGAGGAGAGAGAGAGAGAGAGAGAGAGAGAGAGAGAGAGAGAGAGAGAGAGAGAGAAGGCCAACATTGTCAAGATACCACTCTTGGTTCCACTCTGAGGACAGTGAGAGGTGTGCTTCTACACAAGATGGGCAGCAGTTACACTCTGTATCCTTCTCCAGAACATCACTTCATCTGAGATCATTTATTCCTAGGATGACTCGAGTCGGGAACAAATGAAATTGCTGGCCCACCGAGAGCTTTAACTTCATCATGTAGATTTTTCAGATGTAAGTTATGATGTATCTTAATTGCCTGTGTTCCAAGGAGTACAGGTCAAAGGACTTCAAACTATCCCAGTTATGGATGCGCTTGACTGTACTTTTATGTGCAGCGAAGGTTTTCTGTATGTTCTCCAGATGTGCAATTTCTCATGAAAAATTCATTCATATTATCGACTTTTAGTGTAACTATCCGATCACTAAACATTGAGTCATATTGAGACTTCAGTATCTCACTCATTTTTTTGCTGTCATCTGGAGTCTACCTGCCTGGAGTCTACCTGCCTGGAGTCTACCTGCCTGGAGTCTACCTGCCTGGAGTCTACCTGCCTGGAGTCTACCTGCCTGGAGTCTACCTGCCTGGAGTCTACCTGCCTGGAGTCTACCTGCCTGGAGTCTACCTGCCTGGAGTCTACCTGCCTGGAGTCTACCTGCCTGGAGTCCACCTGCCTGGAGTCTACCTGCCTGGAGTCTACCTGCCTGGAGTCTACCTGCCTAGAGTCTACCTGCCTGGAGTCTACCTGCCTGGAGTCTACCTGCCTGGAGTCTACCTGCCTGGAGTCTACCTGCCTGGAGTCTACCTGCCTGGAGTCTACCTGCCTGGAGTCTACCTGCCTGGAGGTAATAGACAGGACAAGCTTCCATCCTCTGCAGGGGTATACATAATCCCTTGTAATGACTGCAGCAAATTATACGTGGGCGAAACATCAAGAGACCTCCAACAACACTCAATACCGAAGAATCCTGGCATCATCGCCTATCTCTATATCCAACAATTTCTATAACATAGCTGAACCACTTGCCAAGAAACTTCTTCATCGCTATCCCACATAAGAACATAGAAATGGAAGAACACTGCAGAAGGTCTACTCACATACTTATCTAATCTCCCTTCCAAGCTACCCAAGATTTTAGACTCTATAACCCCACTCGGTACATCATCAGAAGCAGCATTCTCCACCTGATCTCAGCATTCTGAACCTGACTATAAATACTCGCGTCCCTTCCACCCCAGGTAGATCTGTTTGTGACTTGAAAAAGCCCACTGTGTGGGTGAAACGTTGTCAATAAAGGATCACATTATACTGCATGTGTTTATATTTCCATTGTTTCGGTATTTTATACCATTTATTTCCAATCCCACTAGATGTTTTTATTTTTGAAGTTGAATTTGGTGAAGGCATCCTCATAACTGATCTCATTTTGCTGGTCTGGACCCCAGTGTATACACGTTTGACCTTCGATTATGTTGTGATCCGAACTGATATATTTCGTACCAGTGTCAATATTAGTGAAAATCAGGTTAAGTGTATTTTCCAGTCTTGTTGGTCCACTGTTTGCTGGTTTAAGGTGAATTTATTACAGAGATTCGATAGCTTGTGTGTGTGTGTGAAAATTTTCACCTGAGCTGCCTTCTGGGGTTATCTCCACTATAACGTTATTTGCCACAATCTTCAATTTTAAATGTTTTAAACTGAAATCACCAAGCAACAAGACATTTGGGACAGCAATTGAAAGATTTTCCAGACAGTAGTCTATTTTCAGTAACTGTTAAGTGAATTGTTGAGAAGTTGCATCTGCCAGCTTATATACAACCACAATGACTAGGTTTTGGTTCTCAATCTTTACTTTCAAAACTTCAACTATGTCATTTGTGGTGCTTGATAATTCTGAGCAAATGAGCGACTCTGTGACATACAGGCACCTTCCCTTGTTGCCTGTTCTTTCTGTCGCAAATTGTCAAAGTGATCTTTTGTGCTGGTTTCTGTGAAAGCTACAAACACTGCATCTGACTCTGTGAGAAGTCCACTGATAAAAGGTATTTTGTTTTTTGTTGAAAGCTTTAGACCCTGTATATTTACAAAAAATTACAAATGTTGTTGTATTGATTGTTTGTTGGGGGCTTTATTTGTTGGCATTAATATCTGTTGTCGTGGAGTGGAGGCCACTGACTGTGCCTCCACTCCAGCAAAGCTCAGAGGTGGTGCAGTATTTTTGTCATTTCCTGCCAATTTTTTCCTATTCCTAGCACTAAAAAGAATCTCTTTCTATTGAATGGTTGTAACTACCATGGTTTGTTTCTCAAGGTTTGTGGAATCAGTACCTTCTGGTGCCTTTCAAATGGTGTGTCTGGCAGTTTGTGTTGCAGCATTGTCTTTCACGAACCGATGAATAACACATTTCAGGGAGAAAAAATTACAGGAAGAAAATTGACACACTCTTTTAGTCATGAGGTCGCGGCACTTTTTTTTTTTTTTTTGGTGGGGGAAGATGGTCAAAGTTGCACGTTCCATTTGTTTTTCCAGATGCTCCATGCCTGCAGATGCCCCAGGCTAGGATTTGTGGGGGCTGAATTCTCTACTGGTGCAGTTTTTTGGATCTGATCCCACACTAACTTCGGCACCTGTAGAAGCATCGGTGCCACCACCAGTTATGTCTAGTATTGTATCAACACCATCTCCTGAAGCATCATCCACATTTCTGATATCGCCAGCTAAAACGCTACATTGCATTCTTACATCTTGTGTTTCTAGGTCTGAATCTGTTTCTTCAGAGGTACCAAGACCACAATAAACAAGACATCAGGCGGCACAACAGACTAACCTCTGCACTCACAAACAGATGAGTACAGGGATACACTTACGGGACCAGGGATACACTCACGGGACCAGGGATACACTCACGGGACCAGGGATACACTCACGGGACCAGGGATACACTTACGGGACCAGGGATACACTCACGGGACCAGGGATACACTCACGGGACCAGGGATACACTCACGGGACCAGGGATACACTCACGGGACCAGGGATACACTCACGGGACCAGGGATACACTCACGGGACCAGGGATACACTCACGGGACCAGGGATACACTCACGGGACCAGGGATACACTCAAAGGCCCAGGGATCGATTCAGAGGGCCAGGGATCCCCCTCACAGAGCCGAGTCAGTGAAGCAGATAATGACTAGGTTTACATTCATGAGCATTTTGACCAGACTGACCAAGAACACTCTGACCAGGAACACTCTGACCAGGAACACTCTGACCAGGAACACTCTGACCAAGACCACTCTGACCAGGAACACTCTGACCAAGAACACTCTGACCAAGAACACTCTGACCAAGAACACTCTGACCAAGAACACCCTGACCAGGAACACTCTGACCAGGAACACTCTGACCAAGAAAACTCTGACCAAGAACACTCTGACCAAGAACACTCTGACAAGGAACACTCTGACCAAGAACACTCTGACCAAGAACACTCTGACCAAGAACACTCTGACCAGGAACACTCTGACCAAGAACACTCTGACCAGGAGCACTCTGACCAGGAGCACTCTGACCAAGAACACTCTGACCAAGAACACTCTGACCAGGAACACTCTGACCAAGAAACACTCTGCCAGGAGCACTCTGACCAGGAACACTCTGACCAGGAACACTCTGACCAAGAACACTCTGACCAGGAACACTCTGACCAAGAACACTCTGACCAAGAACACTCTGACCAAGAACACTCTGACCAGGAACACTCTGACCAAGAACACTCTGACCAGGAGCACTCTGACCAGGAACACTCTGACCAAGAACACTCTGACCAGGAGCACTCTGACCAGGAACACTCTGACCAGGAACACTCTGACCAAGAACACTCTGACCAGGAACACTCTGACCAAGAACACTCTGACCAAGAACACTCTGACCAGGAACACTCTGACCAAGAACACTCTGACCAGGAACACTCTGACCAAGAACACTCTGACCAGGAGCACTCTGACCAGGAGCACTCTGACCAAGAACACTCTGACCAGGAGCACTCTGACCAGGAGCACTCTGACCAAGAACACTCTGACCAGGAGCACTCTGACCAGGAGCACCCTGACCAAGAACACTCTGACCAGGAGCACTCTGACCAAGAACACTCTGACCAGGAGCACTCTGACCAGGAACACTCTGACCAAGAACACTCTGACCAGGAACACTCTGACCAGGAGCACTCTGACCAGGAACACTCTGACCAGGAGCACTCTGACCAAGAACACTCTGACCAGGAGCACTCTGACCAAGAACACTCTGACCAGGAGCACTCTGACCAGGAACACTCTGACCAAGAACACTCTGACCAGGAACACTCTGACCAGGAGCACTTGACCAGGAACACTCTGACCAAGAACACTCTGACAAGAACACTCTGACCAGGAGCACTCTGACCAGGAACACTCTGACCAAGAACACTCTGACCAGGAACACTCTGACCAGGAGCACTCTGACCAAGAACACTCTGACCAAGAACACTCTGACCAAGAACACTCTGACCAGGAGCACTCTGACCAAGAACACTCTGACCAAGAACACTCTGACCAGGAACACTCTGACCAGGAGCACTCTGACCAAGAACACTCTGACCAAGAACACTGACCAGGAGCACTCTGACCAGGAACACTCTGACCAAGAACACTCTGACCAGGAACACTCTGACCAGGAGCACTCTGACCAGGAACACTCTGACCAAGAACACTCTGACCAAGAACACTCTGACCAGGAGCACTCTGACCAGGAACACTCTGACCAAGAACACTCTGACCAGGAACACTCTGACCAGGAGCACTCTGACCAGGAACACTCTGACCAAGAACACTCTGACCAAGAACACTCTGACCAGGAGCACTCTGACCAGGAACACTCTGACCAAGAACACTCTGACCAAGAACACTCTGACCAGGAGCACTCTGACCAGGAACACTCTGACCAAGAACACTCTGACCAGGAACACTCTGACCAGGAGCACTCTGACCAGGAACACTCTGACCAAGAACACTCTGACCAAGAACACTCTGACCAGGAGCACTCTGACCAGGAACACTCTGACCAAGAAACACTCTGACCAGGAACACTCTGACCAGGAGCACTCTGACCAAGAACACTCTGACCAAGAACACTCTGACCAAGAACACTCTGACCAGGAGCACTCTGACCAGGAACACTCTGACCAAGAACACTCTGACCAAGAACACTCTGACCAAGAACACTCTGACCAGGAGCACTCTGACCAGGAGCACTCTGACCAGGAGCACTCTGACCAAGAGCACTCTGACCAGGAGCACTCTGACCAGGAGCACTCTGACCAGGAGCACCCTGACCAGGAACACTCTGACCAGGAACACTCTGACCAGACTGACCAGGAGGAAACATACCAGCTTCCATCTCCACACAAACATCTCACATAAACTTTCTAATCAATAGACCACAAGGAGTAATTGTAAACAGAGGCTGCCATAGTGAAAAACTCTGTTCCACAAGATACAATACTCGCCCCCATCCTTTTCCTCATCCTCATACCTGACACTGACAAAGAGGTAAATAAAATAATATGATCTTCATCGAGAACAAATTTTAATTACTTCGTTGTGGAAGACTTGAGGATGTAGAAGACAGAATGGAATATAAAACAGATTGTTAGTACGCAGTAGAGCGAGAAACTAACATGGAGTACTTGAGAGTGATAATGTCATGGCATCTCACTTTCAAAGATCACAACTATATCATTATCACATTTGCTAGGAAAAGTGAAGGTTTAAAACACGGAATGCCAAGCACACTTCACCCCTACACACACACTTCACAACACCACACACGCTTCACAACACCACACACACTTCACAACACCACACACACCTCACAACACCACACACGCTTCACAACACCACACACACTTCACAACACCACACACACCTCACAAACCAACACGCTTCACAACACCACACACACTTCACAACACAACAACACCTCACAACACCACACACGCTTCACAACACCACACACATTCACAACACAATACACACACTCACAACACCACACACACTTCAAACACAACACACCTCACAACACCACAACGCTTCACAAAACCACACACACTTCACAACAAACACACACCTCACAACACACACACGCTTCACAACACCAACACACTTCACAACACCACACACACCTCACAACACCACACACACTTCACAACACAACACACACCATACAACACCACACACGCTTACAAAATCACACACACTTACAAACAAACACACTCACAACACCACATCACGCTTCCAACACACAACACAACACCACCACCACACACACTTAAAACTTCACAACACCACCACACACCTTCACAACCCCAAACACACACTTCACCCCAAACAACACACACTCACACCACCACACACACTTCACACCACCACAAACACTTCACACCACCAACACACTTCACACACCACACAAACACTTCACACCACCACACACACTTCACACCACCACACACACTTCACACCACCAAAACACACTTCAAAACCACCACACACACTTCACACCACCACACACACTTCACACACCACACAACACTTCACAACCACCACACACACTCACACCACCACACACACTCACAACACCACACACACTTCACACCCACACAAACACTTCACAACCCCACCATACACACCTCACACAACCACAACACAACCAACACCACCACACACATTTCCCACACCACACACACTCACAACACCACACACTTCACACCACCACACACACTTCACACCACCACCCACTCAAACACCACACACTCAACAACCCCACACAATTACAACACCAACACTTCCACAACACCACACACTTCACAACACCACACAATTTCACACCACCACACACACTTCACAACACCACACACTTCACAACACCAACCCCACTATCCAAAAAACCACCAAAACACACTTCACAACACCAAAACCCCCTTCACAACCCCACACACTTCACACCCCCACACACACTTCACAACACCACACACTTCACAACACCACACACTTCACAACACCACCACACTTCACACTACCAAACAAAATTCACCCCACAACACACACTTTCACACCACACACACTTCACACCCCACACACACTACACCACCACACACACTTTACACCCCCACACACATTCAACACCCACACACTTCACCCATCACACACCACTTCACACCCCCACACAAAATCCCACCACCACACACACTTACCACCACACACACTTCACACCACCACACACACTTCACACCACCCCCACCCCACTTCACACCCCCCACACACCTCACACCCCACACACACTTCACACCACCACACACACTTCCCACACCACACAACACGCTTCACACCACCACACACATTTCACACCACCAACACACACCAAAACCACCCCCACACACTTCACACCACCACACACACTTCACACCACACACACATTCACACCCCATCACACAAAACTTCACACCACACACACTTCACACCACCACACACACTTCACACCACCACCACAACTTCACAACCACCACACACATTTCACACCCACACACACTTCACACCACACACCACTTCACACCCACACACACATTACACACCACACACCACCCACCCCACACCACACATTCACACCATCCACACACACACCACCACACACACTTCACCCCCACACACATTCACACCACCCACACTTCACACCACCACACACACTTCACACCACCAACATTTCACCCCACACATTACACCACCACACACACTTCACCACCACACACACTTCACACCACCACACACATTTCACACCCCACACACAACTTCACACCACCACACACACTTCACACCGCCACACACACTTCCCCCCCCACACAACTTCACCCCCCGCACACACTTCACCCCACCACACACCTTCACACCATACACCATTTCACACCCCACACACACTTCACACCACACACCCACTTACACCCCACACTTCACACCACCACACACATTTACACATCCCACACTTCCACACCACACACACTTCCACCACACACACTTCCACCCCCCAACACACTTCCCACCACCACACATTCACCACCACACACACTTACCCACAACCCTTCCACCACCACAACACTTCACCCACCACACACACTTACCCACCACCCCCCTTCACACCCCCGCCCCCCAACCCCCCCAACCCCCAAAAATGTGGGATGTAAGTTTTCGGTGTCGGAAAAAAAGATTCGTAGATTTAATGATGACGGGGAGAGAGGAAGAAAGAGGGAGGGGAACAGGGGGGAAAAGGAGACAGAGAGGGGGGGTGGAAAAAGGAGGGAAGAGTAGAAATGGGGGAAAGAAAAGAGGAGAGGTTGAGAGGATGGTAAAGAGAGGAAGTGTTGGTCAACATTTGGGGTGTGGGGATTTGAAATGGGGGGGGGGGTACACCTGTGAGGGGTCAAAGGGGCATAGAGGCAGGGTCACAGTGTCAAAGGGTTTAGGGGTCACGGGGGTCACAGGGTCGTTGTGGCACACACACCATGCTTCAGGGGTTGAATGCCCTAGCCCTTGGGACCATCACAACGTACCTCCCACCCCCTTTCCATTTTTTGGACCCCGCCCCTGGACCTTTTGTGAAAGGTTCCTAAGAAATTTTTCCCCCCAGGTCTCCAGTGAAAACCCTTTTCTAAAGGTTTCCTGTAAACTTACCTCCAAGGTTTTTCCTAGTTAACCCTTCTATGGTCCTAGTGAAAAATTTCCCCTAAAGGGCTCCTAGTGAACATTACCTCTAAGGTCTCCTAGTGAACATTACCATGTTTTGCAATGGGCAACAGAAAACTATATGATGTTCAATAAAGACAATTTAACTACTCCGTTATGGAAAACTGGAGGAAATAATAACTAGAACTGAGTATACTACAAACTCTAATCACACAATAGAGCGGAAAAGTAATATGAAGGACCTGGGTGTGGTAATGTCTGAAGACCTCACCCTCAAGGACCACAACAGTGCCACTATCACATCTGCGAGGAAACTGATAGGATGGATAATGAGAACATTCAAGACAAGAGATGCTAAGCCAATGATGATCCTTTTTAAATCACTTGTTCTCTCTAGGTTGGAATACTGCTGTAAATTAACATCCCTATTCAAGACAGGTGAAATTGCACAGCTAGAGAATGTACAGTGAACCTTTACTGCACGTATAAGTTCCATCAAACACCTTAACTTCTGGGAGCACCTGGAAGCACTTGACTTGTACTCATTGGAGCGCAGGCGAGAGAGATATATCATAACCTACACCTGGAAGATTCTGGAGGGACTGGTCCCTAATATGTACACAGAAATCACTCCATACGAAAGCAAAAGACTTGGCAGGCGATGCAACATACCCCCAGTGAAAAGTAGGGGCGTCACTGGTACACTAAGAGAAAGCACAGTAGTGTCCGGGGCCTAAGACTGTTCAACAGCCTCCTACCAGCAATAAGGGGCATTACGGGAAGACCCCTGGTTGTCTTCAAGAGGGAGGTGGACAGATACCTAAAGACGGTGCCGGATCAGCTGGGCTGTGGTTCGTACGTTGGATTGCGTGCAGCCAGCAGTAACAGCCTCGTTGATCAGGCCCTGATCCACCGAGAGGCCTGATGGTGGACCAGGCCGCGGGGGCATTCATTCCCAGAATGCCCTCCAGGTAGACTCCAGGTAGGTACCTCCAGGTCTTCCTTTTTCAACTCCCTATCTCCTACCGTCTGCCTCTCACTGTCTTAGTTTCCATCTCACGTAAACAGTAGGAAATCTCTACTTCCTGTATGTTCCCAACATGAAGGACATGTCATGCCCAAACACATGTTAGAAATATGTACTCTCATATACTGCTACATACATGCAGGTGGTACTGTGGTGGGTGTGTAGACGTGTGTGTGCGTGTGTATTTACTAATACTTATATGGTCATTGAACTATGTACCTAAGTAACTATCATATGGAACAGAGTGAATTTTTTAGATCTTGCCACTGAAATGGCTAGTTCATTGTGCATCCAGATCCATCCTGTGAATGGTAGCGTAAGAGCATATGGTCACACTAAAGGCCTAGGAACTAGGCCACTAAAAGGTTAACAGAAATGTATCTGGATTTTTATCTATAGTTCACTTATCTGTCAGAAGCAAATTTAGGAAATTTTTCTAATATATCAGGTATCTTATTTTCATTGATAAGATATCTTATGTTCTTATGTCATTATACTATCTATATTCCTCAATAAGTGGACAATTAAACACATAGTGTTCAAGAGAGCGACCATAGAGCTGGCCACATGCTTTACATTTGGTTGGATCATTATCTGTGTGTCTCTCAAGCTGCCAGAAGTACTTGTAACCAAGCCCAAGACAGGCCACTACAACATCAGTCTGTTCACATTGCAAGTTGCTCCATAAGTGTACTTATCTAAGTTCATGTAAGGGTTGGATGCCAAAAGTGGGTCATAATAAGTGTGTATGCACCAGGAGAAGAGAGGAGTGTAGAGGAGAGAGAGAGAGAGATTTTGGGAGATGTTAAGTGAATGTATAGGAACCTTGAACCAAGTGAGAGAGTAATTGTGGTACAGGACCTAAATGCTAAAGTAGAAGAAACATTTAGAGGGTGTGGTAGGTAAGTTTAGGGTGCCAGGTGTAAATGATAATGGGAGCCCTTTGATTGAACTTTGTATAGAAAGGGGTTTAGTTATAGGTAATACATATTTTAAGAAAAAGAGGATCAATAAGTATACAAGATATGATGTAGGGCGCAATGACAGTAGTTTGTTGGATTATGTATTGGTAGATAAAAGACTGTTGAGTAGATTTCAGGATGTACATGTTTATAGAGAGGCCACAGATATATCAGATCACTTTTTAGTTGTAGCTACACTGAGAGTAAAAAGGTAGATGGGATACAAGGAAAATAGTAGCAACAAGTAAGAGAGAGGTGAAGGTTTATAAACTAAAAGAGGAGGGAGTTAGGGTAAGGTATAAACAACTATTGGAGGATAGATGGGCTAGTGAGAGTATAGGCAATGGGGTCGAATATGTATGGGGTAGGTTTAAAAATGTAGTGTTAGAGTGTTCAGCAGAAGTTTGTGGTTACAGGAAAGTGGGTGCAGGAGAGAAGAGTGATTGGTGGAATGATGATGTAAAGAGAGTAGTAAGGGAGAAAAAGTTAGTATATGAGAGGTTTTTACAAAATAGAAGTGATGGAAGGAGGGAAGAGTATATGGAGAGAAAAAGAGAGGTTAAGAGAGTGGTGAAGCAATGTAAAAAGAGAGCAATTGAGAGAGTGGGTGAGACGTTATCAACAAATTTTGTTGAAAATAAGAAAAAGTTTTGGAGTGAGATTAACAAGTTGAGGAAACCTAGGGAACAAATGGATGTGTCAGTTAAAAATAGGAGAGGAGAGTTATGAAATGGAGAGTTAGAGGTATTGGGAAGATGGAGGGAATATTTTGAGGAATTGTTAAATGTTGATGAAGATACGGAAGCTGTAATTTCGTGTATAGGGCAAGGAGGAATAACATCTTGTAGGGGTGAGGAAGAGCCCATTGTGAGTGTGGGGGAAGTTCGTGAGGCAGTGGGTAGAATTAAAGGGGGTAAGGCAGTTGAGATTGATGGGATAAAGATAGAAATGTTAAAAGCAGGTGGGGATGTAGTTTTGGAGTGGTTGGTGCTATTATTTAACAAATGTATGGAAGAGGGTAAGGTACCTAGGGATTGGCAGAGCACGTATAAAGGGCAAAAGGGACAAAAGACAGTGCAAAAATTATAGGGAAATAAGTCTGTTGAGGATACCTGGTAAAGTGTATGGTAGAGTTGTTATTGAAAGAAGTAAGGAATTAAGAGTAAGATGGAGAGTAGGATAACAGATGAACAAGGAGGCTTTAGGAAAGGTAAGGGATATGTAGAGCAAGTGTGTTTACAGTGAAACATATAGGTGAACAGTATTTAGATAAGGCTTAAGAGGTTTTTGTGGCATTTATGGATTTGGAAAAGGCGTATGACAGGGTGGATAGGGGGGCAATGTGGCAGATGCTGCAGGTATATGGAATAGGAGGTACGTTACTGACAGTAGTGAAGAGGTTTTATGAGGATAGTGAGGCCCAGGTTAGAGCTAGTAGGAAAGAGGGAGATTATTTCCCAGTAAATGCAGGCCTTAGACAAGGATGTGTGATGTCACCATGGTAGTTCAATATACTTACAGATGGGGTTGTAAGAGAAGTGAATGCGGGGGTGTTGGCAAGAGGTGTGGAGTTAAATGATAAAGAATAAAATACAAAGTGGGAGTTATAACATTGCTTTTTGCTGATGACACTGTGCTTTTGGGAGATTCTGAAGAGAAGTTGCAGAGGTTGGTGGATGAATTTGGTAGGGTATGTAAAAGAAGAAAATTAAAAGTGAATATAGGAAAGAGTAAGGTTATGAGGATAACAAAAAGATTAGGTGATGAAAGATTGGATATCAGATTGAAGGGAGATAGTATGGAGGAGGTGAATGTATTCAGATATTTGGGAGTGAATGTGTCAGCAGATGGGTTTATGAAAGATGAGGTGAATCATAGAATTGATGAAGGGGAAAAGGGTGAGTGGTGCACTTAGGAGTCTGTGAAGACAAAGAACTTTGTTTTTGGGAGCAAAGAGGGGAATGTATGAGAGTATAGTTTTACTAATGCTCATATATAGGTGTGATGCATGGGTGATGAATGTTGCAGTGAGAAGGCTGGAGGCAATGGAGATGTCATGTCTGGGGACAATGTGTGGTGCGAATATAATGCAGAGAATTCGTAGTTTGGAAGTTAGCAGGAGGTGCGGGGTTGCCAAAACTGTTGTCCAGAGGGCTGAGGAAGGGTTGTTGAGGTGGTTCGGACATATAGAGAGAATGGAACGAAACAGAATGACTTCAAGAGTGTATAAATCTGTAGTGGAGGGAAGGCGGGGTAGGGGTGAGCCTAGGAAAGGTTGGAGGGAGGGGGTAAAGGAGGTTTTGTGTGGTCAATCGTCACGTGAGGTCACAGGCCCTGAGCTGCTTTGGAGATTAGTGTGAAAAGTTACAAAGCCATGGCTTGCTTTTGCAGTGTTTTAAAAATTGAGGTTGGAGAGTTGAAGGAGGAAGTCTTGCTTCTCCAGGAGGAAATTAAGAGGCTGAAGGTTCACCTCAATGGGTTTGGGAGCAAGTGTGAGGTGGCTGGAATGGTGGAGGGGAATAAGGCTACCATCAGCGAGGTGCAGTCTGTCTCTTGCTGCGAGGAAGCTATAGGTGGGGAGGTAGCAACGGCTACCAGCAGTGAGGTGCAGTCCAGCACCTGCTACAAGTGGCAAGTGGTTCCCAGTAATGGAAAGAGCATCAAAATAAGGAAAGTTAAGAGAGAAGATTTGAAGGTAGGAAATCACTTCTCTGTTCTTCAGGATGAGTGTACTTCAGTGGCCAGTGAAGGCAAAGGTACTACTTCCCCTGCAAATAGAGGTAAGTGCATACTTGTGGTTGGTGACTCAAAGGTAAGATATATGGACCGTGCTTTCTGTAATAGGAATAAGAAGTAAGAGATAGAGTGTGCTTCCCTGGAGCTGGTGTTAGTGACATAGTCAACAGGTTGGATAATATCATGTCAGGTAATGGGAACAAGCCTATTATCTGTCTCAGTGCTGGTGGAAATGATATTGGGAAGGGTAGGAGAGAAGAGCTGCTAGATAAGTACAGGTCAGCTATATATTTAATTAAGTCTAAAGGAGGGGTCCCAATCATATGTAGCATCTTGCCTGGAAGGGGAGTGAGCAATGAATGGTTGTCTAGGGCAATTGGTGTAAATTGCTGGCTAGACAGATACTGCAAGGAACTTGCAATCCCATTCATTGACAACTGGGACAACTATTATGGCAAACATGATATGTATGCAAGGGATGGGGTACATCTCTCTGGGGCAGGGGTAGTAGCTCTTGCAAGAGCTACTACCCCTAAGAGGGCCATTGCTGAAATGCCAAGGATTTTAAACTGACAGAAGATAGAGGTATGGGTGTGTGTGTAAAACAGTCAGGTTGCAACACTAGGATTGAAAACAGTAAATGTATAAAAGACATTCAACATTAAGTTATAAATAAAGGCAATAGATCAAGTCAGAAAACAAAAGGATTAAAACATCTCATTGGTCAAAAGAGAGGCATAATTAGGCAGATCACAAGAGGAGAGGTGCAATTAAGAAATCAATATATTCAGTTAAACAGAGAAATAAAAAAGGGAATAAGAAAAGCAAAAAGAGATTATGAGGTTAAAGTTGCAAGAGAATCGAAGACTAACCCAAAAGGATTCTTTCATGTATATAGATGTAAGAGTAGGGATAAGAAAGGCCCACTCAAAAGTTCCTCGGGTCAGCTCACGAACAGTGATAAGGAAATGTATAGAATTTTTAACACATGCTTCCTCTCAGTTTTTACACAGGAAGATACTAGCGATATTCCAGAAATAAAGAGAGTGCAAAAATTGTAAGGGAATAAGTCTGTTGAGTATACCTGGTAAAGTGTATGGTAGAGTTATTATTGAAAGAATTAAGAGTAAGATGGAGAATAGGATAGCAGATGAACAAGGAGGCTTTAGGAAAGGTAGGGGGTGTGTGGACCATGTGTTTACAGTGTAGAACAGGATGATGATAAACTATGCACGATTAGGGTCAGAAATGACATGGTCCTTAGGCAAAAAGATAAATTAAAACCTAACAAATCCCCAGGCCCTGATGAACTGTATGCAAGGGTTCTAAAGGAATGTAAAGAGGAGCTTAGCAAACTTCTGGCTAATTTTTTCAACATATCACTACAGACTGGCATGGTGCCAGATAAGTGGAAAATGGCAAATGTGATACCTATTTTTAAAGCAGGTGACAGGTCCTTAGCTTTGAACTATAGACCAATAAACCTAACCTCTATAGTGGGAAAATTTATGGAATCAATAATTGCCGAGGTAGTTCGTAGCCACCTTGAAAAGCATAAATTAATCAATGAATCTCGGCATGGTTTTACAAAGGGGTGTTCCTGCCTTATGAATTTATTAACTTTTTTCACTAAGGTGTTTGAGGAGGTAGATCATGGTAATGAATATGATATTGTGTATATGGACTTCAGTAAGGTTTTTGACAGAGTCCAACATCAGAGACTACTGAGGAAAATTAAGGCACATGGAATAAGAGGAGAAATTTTTTCCTGGATAGAGGCGTGGTTGACAAATAGGCAGCAGAGAGTTTGCATAAATGGAGAGAAATCAGAGTGGGGAAGCGTCACGATGTGATGCAGTTCAGATGGGCTTGTGAGGTCTCTAGGGAGACCTAATTATATGGTCACACCTGCCTTAGCAAATGTCGGGTAGTCACGCCCACGTCTGAGGTCTTTTGTTCTTGACGGCGTCAGACCTCGGCGTCAGGTCGTAACACATGGTACATACCCCATTGGGGAGGGGATACTTTGACTACGATATAAGCCCAGGGAACAGCTGAGCAAGGAGGTTGTTGGTGACAGGTCCGGGGAGCGAGAGCTCTGGACAGCCGCGTGTGTAGTGGACCACGCATTGGGAATCTCGGGTCAGCTGGTCGGTGAATTAAGAGTGAGTACTAGTCCATGTTACTGATAACATCTACCTTTCCCCCTGGTAATAAGTCTCATAGGTCAATTGTTATATTATGTAAATGTCCATCAGTATATGTGGTATTCTAGCCCTTTTATGTTATTAAGTAAACTATAGCCATAGTTCCCATTTTTTTTATTTTGTACCTCAATATGCTATTCCCTATTCTGTTAAGTACTGGGATACACAGGAGACGTGCTCACTCGCTGGGATACCTCAGGTAGAGTGGGTAGAGGTCTCACAACGAGCGGTATTCCACAGGGGTCAGTGTTGGGCCCCCTGTTGCTCACAATCTACATAAACGACATTGATGAGGGCATAAAGAGCGACATCAGCAAGTTTGCCGATGACACCAAAATAGGCCGTCGAATTCATTCTGACGAGGACATTAGAGCAGTCCAGAATGATTTGAATAGACTGATGCAGTGGTCGGAGAAGTGGCAGATGCAGTTTAACATAGACAAATGCAAAGTTCTAAATGTTGGACAGGGAAATAACAATGCCACATATAAACTAAATAATGTAGATCTTAATATTACAGATTGTGAAAGAGATTTAGGAATTCTGGTTAGCAGTAATCTGAAACCAAGACAACAGTGCATAAGTGTTCGCAATAAAACTAACAGAATCCTTGGCTTCATATCAAGAAGCATAAATAATAGGAGTCCTCAGGTTGTTCTTCAACTCTGTATATCCTTGGTTAGGCCTCATTTAGATTATGCCTCACAGTTTTGGTCACCGTATTACAGAATGGATGTATATGCTCCGGAAAACATACAAAGGAGGATGACAAAGTTGATCCCATGTATCAGAAATCTTCCCTATGAGGATAGACTGAGGGCTCTGAATCTGCACTCTCTAGAAAGGCGTAGAACCAGGGATGAATATGATTGAGGTGTATAAATGGAAGACAGGAATAAATAAAGGTGATGTAAATAACGTGCTGAAAATATCTAGCCTAGACAGGACTCGCAGCAATGGTTTTAAGTTGGATAAATTCAGATTCAGGAAGGATATAGGAAAGTACTGGTTTGGTAATAGAGTTGTGGATGAGTGGAACAAACTCCCGAGTACAGTTATAGAGGCTAAAACGTTTTGTAGTTTTGAAGGTAGGTTAGATAAATACATGAGTGGGTGTGGGTGAGTGTGAGTTGGACCTGATTAGCTTGTACTACTAGGTCAGTTGCCGTGTTCCTTGGGTGAATGTGACCTGACCTGACTAGGCTGGGGCATTGGCATAAGCCGGTAAGAGACTTGGACCTGCCTCGCATGGGCCAGTAGGCCTGCTGCAGTGTTCCTTCTTTCTTATGTTATGTTCTTATGGTAGGAGTGAATGAAGACAAATAGTTTTTAATACTTGACGTGCTGTTGGAGTGTGAGCAAAGTAACATTTATGAAGGGATTCAGGGAAACTGGCAGGCCGGTCTTGAGTCCTGGAGATGGGAAGTACAGTGCCTGCACTCTGAAGGAGGGGTGTTAATATTGTAGCTTTATAAACTGTAGTGTAAAGCACCTCTCTGGCAAGACAGTGATGGAGTGAATGATGATGAAAGTTTTTTCTTTTTCGGGCCACCCTGCCTTGGTGGGAATCGGTCGATGTGTTAATAAATAAAATGAAGATCTACTCAGGCTTCTAATTGTATTCCTATAGCATTCCTTTTCATTATATACTTTTCTCCTAATATTATTCCTAATGCTAGGCACAGATACACCAAGGATGTAGTCTACATTATCATTCAGGTTACTTTCCTAGGCTAACATATCAACTTTAGCATGAAGGAGTAATCCGATGTGTTATGGAATCCTTAACAACACACGAACACAAGAAAGAAGGATCATTGCAACACTCCTAGTGGCCAGTGCTGGCAGGTCCAAGTCACCTACTGGCCTAAGGTACTGGCCAAAGCCAGTCAGGTCCAAGTCACATCCACTTAGGAAGGATGGAGCACTGCATCAGACCCACTAGCACAAACCAGTCTAACCTATTTGTTTGTCTAACCTATTTTTAAAGCTACAAGAAGTTTTAAGAACATAAGAACGAAGAAACACTGCAGCAGGCCTACTGGCCCATGCGAGGCAGGTCCAAGTCTCCTACCGGCTTAAGCCAATGCACCCAACCTAGTCAGGTCAGGTCACATTGACTTAAGGGAGGAACATGGAAACCGACCTGGTAGCACAAGCTATCAGGTCCAACTCACACCCACCCACATCCACTCATGTATTTATCCAACCTATTTTTAAAGCTACACAACGTTCTGGCCTCTATAACTGTACTTGGGAGTTTGTTCCACTCATCCACAACTCTATTACCAAACCAGCACTTTCCTATATGCTTCCTGAATCTGAATTTTTCCAACTTAAAACCATTGCTGCGAGTCTTGTCTAGGCTAGATATTTTCAGCACACTATTTACATCCCCTTTATTTATTCCTGTCTTCCATTTATACACCTCAATCATATCCCCCCTAATTCTACGTCTTTCTAGAGAGTGCAGAGTGCTTCAGTGACTTTTTTTTTTTTATTCGCCGATATTCTCCCGGCTCGGGTCTTTTCCAAGTGGTGATGACCCGGCCTTGGCTCCCTATCTGGGGAGTATCTCGAGACCTAAGTCTCCCATGGGAGGAGGTACAAGTACCCCCTCATCTTTGGAACCAAGTGTCTCCAGGCCTAGCCACGTCCCCGCCCTCACGGGGCTCGTAGGGAGAAGCTAGGCCTCTGGTCTGCCATCTACCCCGCCCCAAAGGGGCTCATGGGGATGGCAGTCTTATGAGCTGCAGGTGATACCAAGCTCAAGCTCCTTCAGTGACGTTATTCGGGAGTTTGTTCCACTCATCCACAACTCTATTACCAAACCAGTGCTTTCCTATAGCCTTTCTGAACCTAATTTTTTCCAGCTTGAAACTATTGCTGCGACTCCTGTCTTAGATACTTTTAGCACATTATTTGCATCCCCTATATTTATTCCTGTTTTCCATTTATACACCTCAGTCATATCTACCGTAATTCTACGTCTTTCCAGAGCGTGCAGAATCAGGGCCCTCAGTCTATCCTCATAGGAAAGATTTCTGATACATGGGATCAACTTTGTCATTCTCCTCTGTACGTTTTCAGATGCACTTTTATCCATTTTATAATACGGTGACCAGAACTGTGCAGCATAATTTAAATGAGGGTTAACCAAATATACCAAATATACCGTTGTGTTACAGTGTCTAACGGTATTGTTGAGAATGGTATAAAATACCGACAAGTTGAAGATTATGACACATGTGCAACAGTTGGGTATCTTTATTGATGAAACGTTTCGCCTACACAGTAGGTTTCTTCAGTCAAATACAAAGGGAGCAGTAGAAATGAATTAAAGATGATGTAATCAGACCATCAACCTTGGAGAAAAAGTATTTGAGGTGGTCAGTCCCTCAGGCTGAGCGACCGACCACCTTCGACATGCTTCAGCTTCATATCATTCTGGATCATGGAGCTGAACTCTTCTCCAAGGGTGATGGACCGATTATATTTTTTTTTTATTTCTACTGATTCCTTTGTAATTGGAAACGTTTCGCCACACATTGGCTTCATCAGTCCGTACATACGAGAAACTTGAAGAACAGGAGGAGAATGAGGTAATCAGTCATTCAACCTTGAGTCGATGTGGTCAGTCCATCAATCTTGAATAGAATATGGCATATGAGCGGAGAAGCAGCTTATAAACCGTAGGAAGGAGAGGTGTAGCAGTCGTAGGTGGTGCCACATTGGACAAATGTGACACTGACCCCTGTGGAACACCACTTGTGACGCACCTCCACTCTGATTTCTCCCCATTTATGCAAACTCTTTGCTGTGCAAGAATGGTATATAATACCGACAAGATGAAATTAAGACACATGTGCAACATCTGGGTATCTTTATTGTAGACGTTTAGCCATCCAGTGGCTTTATCAATACAAATTCCAGGACATAACTTGAAGACAGTAAGACTATGTACAGAAGATGAGGTAATCAGTCCCTCAACCTTGGAGTAGGTGCGAAGAGCACCGTAGTCGTGGAGATTCTGAAGCAGAAGCAAGGAGCCTGGCGCTTATATAGTAACGTCAGGTGTAGCAGACGAGGGCATAGTCACTGGTAGGCGGGATTCCCCAGTGGAAGTAGGTCCTTCCCAAAGAGATGGGTTAGTTGTAGTAGTAGTTGTCGTAGTCGTGACACTGCAACATCATGGAATCTTGATTCTGAGGACATGTATATAACCTTCACGACTACGACAACTACTGCTACAACTAATCCATCTCTTTGGGAAGGACCTACTTCCACTGGGGAATCCCGCCTACCAGTGACTATGCCCTCGTCTGCTACACCTGACGTTACTATACAAGCGCCAGGCTCCGTGCTTCTGCTTCAGAATCTCCACGACTACGGTGCTCTTCGCACCTACTCCAAGGTTGAGGGACTGATTTCCTCATCTTCTGTATATAGTCCTACTGTCTTCAAGTTATGTCCTAGAATTTGTATTGATAAAGCCACTGGATGGCGAAACGTCTACAATAAAGATACCCAGATGTTGCACATGTGTCTTAATTTCATCAAACTCTTTGCTGCCTATGTGTCAACCACACCTGTATTCAGGAAAAAAAAATTCCTCCTATTCTGTGAGCCTTAATTTTCCTCAGTAGCGTTTGATGTGGCACTCTGTCAAAACCCTTACTTAAGTCCATATACACGATATCACATTCATTATCCTATTCAAATACTTTAGTGAAAAAAGTTAGTAAATTCATGTCAAGAACGACCCTTTGTAAAACCGTGCTGCGATTCATTAATAAATTTATGCCTTTGAAAGTGGCTTCGAATTACCTCCATAATTACCGATTCCATCAATTTTCCCGCTGTGAAGGTTAGGCTTAATGATCTATATTTCGAGTCTTACAAGACACACTACAGTCTCAAAAGACACACTACAGTCTTAAAAGACACAGTCTAGTCTTACAAGACACACTACAGTCTTACAAGACACACTACAGTCATACAAGACACACTACAGTCTTACAAGACTCAGTCTAAGGACCTGTCACCTGCTTTCTAGACAGGTATCACATTTGCCATTTTCTACTTATCTTGCACTATGCCAGTTTGTAGTGATATGTTAAAAAGACTAGCCAAAGGTTTGCTAAGATGTTTTTTACATTCCTTCAAAACCCTTGTGAATAGTTCATCAGGGCCTGGGGATTTGATAGGTTTTAATTCAGCAGTTTGTCTGAGGACTATGCAACTAGTGACCTTAATCATGCATAGCTTATTTTCATCCTGTTCTACATAATTCATTATTTCTGGAAATTTTCTAGTATCTTCCTGTGTAAAAAATGAGAGGAAATAAATGTTAAAAATTCTAACATTTCTTTATCACTGTCAGTGAGCTGACTGGAGTAACTTTTTAGTGGGCCAATCTTGTCCCTAAAATTTCTTCTATATCTGAAAGAAAACTTTTGGGTTAATCTTCAAATCCCTTGTGACTTTAAGAACATAAGAACATAAGAAAGAAAGAACACTGCAACAGGCCTACTGGCCTATGCAAGGCAGCTCCAATTCTCGTACCAATTCTCGTGTCTGAGGTTAGACACGTCACTTAAGGGAGGATCACGGCATCCGACCTAGTAGCACAAGCTAGTCAGGTCCAACTCACACCCACCCACACCCACTCATGTATTTATCCAACCTATTTTTAAAACTACACAACGTCTTAGCATCTATGACGATACTCGGTTGTTTGTTCCACTCACACACAACTCTGTTACTAAACCAGTGCTTTCCTATAAATTTTTCCAGTTTAAAGCCATTGCTGCGAGTCCTGTCTATGTTAGATATTTTTAGCACGCTATTTACATCCCCTTTATTAATTCCTATTTTCCATTTATACACCTCAATCATATCCCCCCTAATTCTATGCCTTTCTAGAGAGTGCAGATTCAGGGCCCTCAGTCTATCCTCATAGGTAAAGTAAAAGGACACAAGTGCAACTAATGTGACATTTATTGTGGCAACGTTTCGCTCTCCAGGAGCTTTATCAAGCCATGGCTTGATAAAGCTCCTGGAGAGCGAAACGTTGCCACAATAAATGTCACATTAGTTGCACTTGTGTCCTTTTACTTTACATATTGTCGGTAATTCTACCAACTTTATTACTATCCTCATAGGGAATATTTCTGATACATGGGATCAACTTTGTCATCTTCCTCTGTACGTTTTCCAGAGCATTTATATCCATTCTGTAATACGGTGACCAAAACTGCGCAGCATAAATCTAAATGAGGCCTAACCAAAGATATATAGAGTTGAAGAACAACCTGAGGACTCCTGTTATTTATACTTCTTGCTATGAAGCCAAGGATTCTGTTAGCTTTATTGCGAACACTAATGTACTGTTGTCTTGGTTTCAGATTACTGCTAACCAGAACAATCCGTAATATTAACCTCATAATCTCGTTTTGCCTTTCTTATTACCTTTTATATTTCTATCCTTAACTGAATATATTGATTTCTTAACTGAATATATTGATTTCAGATGTTTTAATCTATTGTTTATCCATTTGGGATCATTTTTATTTGATTTGATTTTCCTATTTGGAACATAAGTTTTCTGGGCAGCTAGAACTATGCTCTGAAAAACGTTAAATTGGCAGTCAACACCTAACTGACCCAAAGTCAGATTATTCCAGTTCAATCCACCCAGGTAATTTCTCAGCCCTATGAAATCAGCAAAACATAAGTCAGGGACAGAGATTTGATTGCAGTTATTAGGGTAATTCTACGATATATTGAAAATGAGTGATTTGTGATTGCTTTCCCCAAGTTCATAATTAACCTCAAGATTATTAATTAATGATTCCTTGATGACAAGAACCAAGTCAAGTAGATTGTTTCCTCTAGTTGGTTCTGTCACAAACTGTTTTAAAAAGCAGTCCTGAATCGTATCATGAAAGTAGCTAGACTCAAGATTTCCTGTAAAATTGCTCCAGTCAATTTGTTCCTTTATAAGATGACTGCACTCCCTCACAAGGTTTGGGGACTTGTAAATCACACCCAAGATTAGTTTTTCATGACCCTCGAGGAACTGTGGCCTAACAGATTCAGTGTCCAAAGCTTCTAATTTTATTTATACGTTGTCTAATACAACAATTTAAATTATCTCTGACATACGTCACCACTCCACCACCTTTCCTGCTAATTTATAGCCTTGTATGTGGCATTCAGAAGGCATGCCACATACAAGGGTTGAACCAGATCTCTGTTATAGCAATAATATTTATGCTTCCTGCACTTGCAATTAATCTTAGCTCATCTATCGTATTTCTTACACTCTTACTATATGTATAGAAAACCTTAAGGGAAAAACCATACCAGGGGTGGGGATAGAACCTGCAATTGAGGGGACTTGAGCTAGAGTTCGTCACGGCCATGCTGATGGGAGATTCGTCTGTAAAAACTTGCATTTGTGGTCACAGTGGTGCCTATGCTAACCTTCCTGTGGTGTTTAAATATACCTAATTGGATGAATCATATTGTAGTCAGCTGGCCCAGTGGCTAATGCGTTGGCCTGGAGTTTTATGATTCTCTGATCGCGGGTTCTATCCCCGCCCGTGGTATGATTTGTTTGCAATTGTGTCATTACGATTTTGTGAGTCAAACCTTAAGGGAGCTAGTCACTCGCTGCCCTCTACTGTTTCTCATTATTTGTTGACCAGTTCCATTGTCTTTGTAACTTTATGATGAATAATGTCTTTTAAACATATCCCTGGTGTATGCTGGTAATATCTGCTGTTTTCAACCCTTGTGCTGCAACCTGTTTGTTTCCCACACACATCCATACCACTATCTTCCATCAGTTAGCAATGGCCCCTCAGTCGAGTTGGCTAATGCTACCACTCCTTTCCCAGAGAGATGTACCTCATCCCTTGCATATATATTGCATTTGCCATAGAAATTGTCCAAGTTGTCAATGAATGGGATTGCAAGTTCCTTGCAGTACCTGTCTAGTCAGTAATTTATCCCAATTGCTCTAGACATGCATTCATTGCCCACTCCACTTCTAGGCAAGATGCTACATATGATAGGGACCCTTTCCTTAAACCTAATTATATCTATAACTGACCTGTATTTATCCAGCAGCTCCTGTCTCTTGCCCTTTCCAATATCATTTCCACCAGCACTCAGATAATGGGCATGTTCTTATTAACTGACATGGTATTATCCAACCTGTTGACTCATCAACACCAGCTCCTGGGAAACACACCCTCTGCCTCACCTTCTTATCCCTCATGCAGAAAGCACAGTCTGTATATCTTACTTGTGAGTCACCGACCACATGAATGTTCTTACCTTTATTATCTCTGGGGTTAGGGGTGCCTTTAACCTCACTGATCATTGAAATACACTTGTCCTGGAGAATAAAGAAGCGGTTTCTTACCTTCAAATATTCTCTTTTAACTTTCCTTATCTTGATGTTCCTCACTATACTGGGAACCAATTCCCACTTGTAACCTCCTTCAGCACTATAACTTCAGATTTGAAAACACAACAGTAGTAAGCCGTTTTGCTCTATAATCCTCCACACTAATTCCCAAAGCAGCTCAAGAGAGTATGACCACTCGTTAACCCTGACCAATGAGTAATGCTTGTTCCCGGATTTTTGAGTATCTATACCTGGCCTCTCCAGTGAGCAGGTACAGCACAGAGTGGATGCTCCAGTGATGATGTGATTGATGAATTAATTATTAAATTAATAATGTAACAAAATCAAAAGGCTGGAGCCATTACATATATTCTTAGACTTATAATGACTCCGTATTCTTATCTACTTGGTGTTCTTATTTACTCGTATTTATACGAAGTTAGATATATTATGAAGTTTAAATTGTCCTTTTATTCCCTCCCTCACTCTCTCTTCCCTCCCTCAATCTTTCTCACTCCACCACTCTCTCATCCCTCTCTCACTCTCTCCTTACTCTGCCATGTACAAGTTCTCCTGCCACGGCTCTGGGTGATAGGACAGCCTCATAAAACGTTCAGCTTCAGCCGTGTATGTGATGATGGCGAGTCTTAACATCGTTGCAGTTCTGCTCGAAGTGAACCTTCGACGCTCCTGAAGCTGATCATCGCTTACTGAAACACTTGATCATATCTTTACTGCACTACTGATGACTCCCAGCTCGGGTTGACGCTACTGATGTCTCCCAGCTCAGGCTGACGCTACTGATGTCTCCCAGCTCAGGTTGACGCTACTGATGTCTCCCAGCTCAGGCAGACGCTACTGATGTCTCCTAGCTCAGGTTGAAGCTACTGATGTCTCCAAAGCTCAGGTTCAGGCTACTGTTGTCTCCCAGCTCAGGTTGACGCTACTGTTGTCTCCCAGCTCAGGTTGACGCTACTGTTGTCTCCCAGCTCAGGTTGACGCTACTGATGTCTCCCAGCTGATTAACACTGCTGATGTCTCCTAGCTCACACTGAAACTGCTGAAGTCTCCAAGCTCAGACTGACACTGCCGAAGTCTCCCAACTCAGACTGACACTTCTGAAGTCTCCCAGCTCAGACTAACACTCTCAGTAGTAGTAACCAGTTACCAGTAACCGTCCGTTGACTCAACGACCAACCGTCTCTGCCTGAGTCACGGTCTTTCATATTGTGCTGACCTCAGCAGTATTCAAAGGCCCCCTCACATAGGGTACTGCAGCCGGCTAGTCAGTATTACGAGTGTAACCAAGGAGATAGGTACGGCTGGCAAGGGCTCTGTCCACATAACAGCAATTATACGTAATAACAGCCTACGTGAGTATTTCTTCCCTAATCCACGTATCGAACTCCCACATGATAAATGGTGTACAGCGGTGTGGAGCGTGGATTTACGTTTTTAAGGGTAATTCAAGGCGTTTGAAGACTGTTGTGAGTAGCCGGCAGGGTCAAAGGTGAATCTCCAGCCACCAGCCACTACCCTCGCGCACCTCCAGACACCAGCAGCCTGACTCCCCTCACACCTTCATCCTGCAAGCCTGTTGCAGCCGTTTCAAGCTTCCTGGCTTAGTTCGTGTGCTAATTGCTTCAATCTCCGAGGGTTGACCCGATTTTGCAATTAAGCCAGTCAGTAAGCCAGACTGTGGAAGTGAACGCCAGTCAGCCTATCATCCAGCCTGTCTCCTGTCATCCAACTGCTCCTCCGTGCTTTGGCATCGTTACACTCGTCTTCCAGTCAGCCATCTCGGGGTAAGCAGTCAGCCAACCCAGCTTCTAACCCAGCTGAGAGAGAGAAGTAAGCCACGCAGTAAGAAGTAAGCCAAGTTCCTCTGAGGTATTGTCTATATCACTTTGTGCTCCCTGTTGGATGCTAAGAGTGGTTTTCACCATTCCTGTGGCATAGAGTGGGTTATCAAGCCACCTTCCTGGGTAGAGAGTGGAATGCGCGCCAGTGACCGCCAGCAGAGGCACACCCACCACCCCACCACCACCACTCTCTCCCACCACTAGACACCTCATCTACCTGTGGTTGTTTGTACCCTTGTACCGGGTCCTAGTACTGTTTTGGCTCACATAATTGGTCAAGAGATTGTAGCTGGCGCCAACGACAACCCAATTATGTGAGTTCTACGAGAACGCGCATTCTTCCGACAACAGTGAGTGTAGGTGACGTCAGCCCTCACCGCCCGTCTACTACTCCAGACTCCAGTGATAATTTTCTTGAGACATTTTTCTTGCATTTAAAGACATTTGCGTGTGTGAGACATTTATAGTAAATTTGCTTGTGTACTCTAAACCTTGTGTTTTCAGTGTAAACGCAGTATTCTTTGACTCATTATTTTTACAATATTTTTCAGTGTTTTCACTTATCTTATATTTTTATTCTGTGTTTTTCTTTATGCTACTCCTGTCTCTAGTAAGTATTATTGTGTAGTGTACCAGTCAGTCACCCTGTGTGAAGTGATTCAATTTTTTTATTGTATTCTTTCAGTGTTGTGTCATTGTATTTCATGCAGTGATATTCACCCCAGTATACTAAATTATCCATTTATTTCTATGTGTGTCCTTTTTTCGTATGCCAGCAGTGTCTCATTCCTCTAATTTTTTCGCAGACTGTGTACCATTATTTTTGCCAGCAAATTTTTGTCGTATCAGTCACAGCAAGATTTTGTTGTATCAGTCACAGCAGGAATTTGTTGTAAGAATAAACTAATACTGTTGTGTGCTCCGCCACTGTAAGTGTTATATTCCCTGTTTTGTTCCTGTGTTTTATTTTTTTTATAATTCTTGAACAAATTCACTCTTGATGCAATTTCAATTACTTTTAACGTAAAGTGTTTTCCTTACTCTGTTTGAGTAAATTGTTTTGTCTAATTTACAATTAAGAGTTAAAGTGTTCAATCAGTTAATTTTTTTTTGATCTTCATATTTTAATTTTATCATTTAACCTGAGTTTTCCCAGTGACACTTTATTACTGCAGTGATTATTTCTACACTTTATTTTGTTGCACTTGTTCTGAAGTGAATTTGTTGAACTTGTTCTGCAGTGAATTATTTCCTTTTCTTGATATTTTTATGAATTATATTTTAATTTTGTCTATGCATTCTTAGAAAATACTTAAATTTCCCAGTTAACAATTTAATAATTTTATTTTACACTTTCATATTAATTTAAAATTTTAATTAATTAATTTCTTTATTAGCAAGAGTAAAGACAGCTCATTTTGAATTTAATTCAGTCTCCAGTAATATTTTTACTTGTATATTTCAATGTAAATTTTTTTTTTCTCTTGGTCAATAGTCCTTTAAATTGAGTTTTCCTTCCTCTTGCAGTGTATTTAGACATTATTCTGCAAAATTAGTTGTATATCTTTTCATTTCAATTCTAGAATTTTATATCATTTTATTGTTCATTATTTTTGCCTTATTTGTTCTCGTGTTACTTTGCCATTATGTCTCACATACCGTCAAGTGATACTTTAGTGAATGTCGACACTCAGACCTCTCAGGCTACTGCTGGTCCTGTCATCAGTCCTCACAGTTCCTTACCGACTGACAGACCGACCCAGACACCGAGATATTATAGTTATACTCGTGATTCCCTTGATGCGTTACCTTTATTCAATGGCCATGTACATAGTCTTGAAGCATGGTTTGCAGCCATTCGTTCTCGTGCTAGTGCCCTAGGTGAAGGTCTTCCTTCAGAGGAAAGCCTTATCAGACTTGCTAAAGAAGCTCTTTATAGATCTCCTGCTGCTGTTCACGTTGTTGATCTCCTTGATATGCGAGACTTCAGAATCTTACTAAGTGGTCACAATATGAGAGAACTGATTCGTTCTTTCCTTGTCCCAGTAAAAACAGCTGACCCATATTTTGTTCTTAGGGAACTAGTGAATGCTAACAACCCATGAGTAATGAATCGTTGAGTGCATTTGCTGTTAGATTAGACAAACTTTTATCATCATTTATCAATGCTGTCCAATCATCCTCTTTTCTCCCTGAAGAGGCTAAACCATTTACAGAATCAATTGCTAAAATAGCAGCTTTTGGAGCAATTAAAGAACTAATGCCGCCTGCTTCTGTGTGTGCTTATGAGGCTGATCCTCCAACTGTAACGATGGAACCACTTACAGCTTTAAATCATGTACGTTCCTTGTGCCCCCAGGGTACTTTCCCTTGTATTAAAAGTAATGTCACAAATATGCCTCAGTCTGCACCACCTCTTGTTTGCGCCACAGAGACAAATCGTGGTCGTCAACCATCTCAGAGATCACCAAGAACCAGTGTACAGAGTCGTTATACACCTCGTAGTATTCATAGTACATTCAGTAACCATAGTCGGCGGAATTGTTACAACTGTGGTTTCCGTGGCCATATTGCAATTAATTGTCCTGATAGTTACCCTAAGAGACGTCGTACTGATGATGAGTACTCAGATCTTCCCTACTGTACTTATCATAGAATACATGGACATGACACATCTGAGTGTAATGCTCTCTATAACCTTCAGTACTCTAGATCTTTCCGTGGTCGTTCCAACCGCAGAACCCGTCGAGGAAACAGATCTCGTGGTTCTCAAAATAACCAGAACCAGGCTCATTCTTTCAATTCTCAAACTAATCAGAACCAGGCTCGTTCTTCCAATTCGGGGGAATTCGAGCGCCCCAGTCAAACCGTCCCATGGTGACAGTAGGTGATAATTAGTACAACCATCCCCGTCACAATTCCTTTGAAGCCTTAAGCAGTCTCGAGAATGACAACCCTGCTGATGATGTTGCTTCACATGTCTCTGACATAAATGATTTTGGGGATGGAGTAGAACAAGTCTTTTCTGATGAAAATCCACCTTTTTGTTTGCACATAACTTCCAATGCAACCATAGGCCCTATAGTGCAAGCATCTGTTTATAATGCGCCCGTTCAATTGTTCATGGACTCTGGTGCGCAAATCAATATTATTAGGTCTAGTTTGTTTAAGGATAAGAAGTTACGACATGTCCTTCTCGTAGAACCGACTCCTGTGTCCTCCCTTAGTGGAGTATCTGGTTCTCACCTGCGTGTCCGAGGTCGGACTTCCCTAACCTTTTCTATCCAAGGTAGAGACTTCACTGTTTCCTTCTTTGTTGTCGACCAGATTACTTTCCCTGGTGACCTTCTACTGGGATTTGCTTCCATGCGAGACTTACGCATTGTGCTCGACCCTTATCGATGGCATGCACAAATTGACGACTTGATCGTTCCATTCTGGGGTTACCAGCTTGGATCCGAAATCTGTTATACTGCTGCAGAGTATGATGTACGGATTAAGTCCTTACAAGCTAATGCATTCTCCAGTAGCGTACCCAAGCGGTCAGGCACTGGTAATTCTGTCACTCCCATCAGTGTTCCACCTATACCTTCAGAATTGCAGGATAGTCCGATGCCTCAAGTGTCCGAGGATGCTCAGATTGCCTTGAGTGCTCAACCTATCCCTGCAATGCCTGCTAGTTCGAGTAGTAGTTTCTCTCACAGGGACGCCTGTCGGAAAACAATTACTTGCAACTAGTAATGCCATCTCTTGTTGATGTCACATGCCGTCTGCAGAAAGACGTTTCTGTTGCGCTAGTGCTCTCACTAGAGTGTCTGTAGTTTGTTCCTAGTGTTCCAGATGGTGATAACGTCCTAGTTGACAGTGATTCCTGCAAAGTAAAAGGTCTTTTTGTTGAACCATCCTTACATGTTGTAAGAGATAGTAAGATCCATTTCTACCTGGCCAACACTTCTGTCACAGTGTTCGCCTTAGAGCAAATACCAATCTTGTTGACCTTGTTCACTATCCTTACCCTGTTCAGGTAGAGGATGAGTTGTCACCTGACCAGTGGGTCGGTGCTATTTCTGCCGGGGAGACCTCATCCACCTCACTGGATCAAGCTGTTCCACCATTGAGGAGAAAGACTTAGCTCCCACTGACTTCCCAGATGAAGTCAGCATTTGTTGACTCTGTTGAAACAAACGTCGTAAAGCCATTGCTTACCAGTGAGAAGATGGTATAACGAACTTATTGTCCCATCGATTCCACTTGAACCTGGTACTAGACCTATCTACATACCTGCGTACAGAATGCCTCATTCACAAGTTGCTGTCGCAGAAGAATTGATCAATCAAATGCTTGATGATGGAGTTATTGCACCTAGCAATTCACCTTGGAATGCACCTTGATACTAGTACCTAAGAAGGATGGTACTTGGCGTCCATAATTGACTTTAGGAAGTTAAACGCAAAAACCATTCCAGATCGCTTTCCACCCCTGTACTGGGTGATCTTTTACGTAATATCGGATAACAAAGTCTTTCAACCCTAGATTTGTTACAAGGGTTTTGGCAAGTCCCTCTTCATGAGGACAGTCAAGAGCTAACTGCATTCTCCACTCCTACAGGTCATTATCACTTCCTCCGTATGGCATTTGGATTACGATCTTCCCTATCACGTTCTCAAGGCTCATGACTAATATCTTTAGAGGTCTCATAGTAATGCACTTAATGTGTACTTAGATGACGTAATCGTCATGTCTAAAGACGTGAATACAACTTGAAAAGACATTGATGTAGTACTTGGTAAGCTTGAAGAAGCCAATTTAAAGATCAAACTGTCAAAATGTCAATTTTTCAGATCAGAAATTAAGTTCTTGGTCACGTAGTCACTCCTAGAGGGTTACGACTGACCAAAGTAAAGTAACTGCAGTACTAAATTTTCCAACTCCCAAAACTGCTGATGCCGTAAGATCCTTTGTGGGCTTAGCAGGTTTTTATAGATCTTTCATTGCCAATTTTTCTTCCATAGCTTCTCCTCTAACTGAGTTGCTTAAGAAAGATGCTCCTTTTGTTTGGACCTTCCGTCAAGAAAGAGCATTCCAAACTCTAAAAGAAAAGCTAACTTCTGCTACCAATTTTGAAATTCCTTCCAGATTTTTCTAAGCCTTTCTATCTGACAACTGATGCTAGTTCAATTGGCATAGGTGCCTGTACTAGCTCAGAAGACCGATGCAAGTACAACGCAGTTGCATTTGCTAGCCAAGTCCTTACGAAGGCTGAACTAAATTATACAGTAAACTGAGCAAGAAGCTTAGCAATAGTATGGTCTTTAAAGCACTTCCGAGACATTATTTATCAGTACTTCTGTTCATGTCTTGACAGATCATGCTCCACTGATACCCTTATTCCAGAACAAACAACCTACTGGAAGGTTAGCTAGATGGACCTTGACTATCCAAGAGTTCAATCCCACCTTTGAGCATTTACCTGGCAAGTCAAATGTAGTCGCAGATGCCTTATCGCGACATTTAGTATAGTAACTGCAGACCCTCCATTTAGTGCTGAAGATGTAAAGAATGCTCAACGAACAGAATCCCATGTGGTCTGGTGTGATACGATTCCTGCTCCAGGAAGATCTTATTCTGAATGTGAAGCCACCAGCACCCATCAGTGACTTTGTCATGAACCAAGAATTACTGTATCGAACAGCCGAGTTGGGTACTCCTAGCAGAAGAGTATACCAGTTAGTAATTCCACAGTCACTAGTGAATGTACCTTACAGCTAGTTCACGATGTACCAGGTGTGCACACCCTGGTATGGATCGTTCAGTAAAACAAGCCAGATTGAAATACTTTTGGCCTCGAATGGCAACTGATATTTCTGAGTATGTTAAGAAATGTAGTGTCTGCATGCAACATAAAGGCAATGCTAATGGTCCTAATCCAATCCAAGTGTATCCAACTACTAGCGAACCTTGGAAAGAGTTTGCCTAGATTTGTTAACTAATTTCCAATGTTCCCTCCAAGGTAACAAACATCTGTGTGTTATGGTAACCATTTCACCAGATATTGCGAGTTAGTTTCCTATTGCAGATAAGACTGCCGAGACAGTAACTAAAGCGTTTAAAGAACGCATTATCTGCAGGCATACCACTCCTAAGTCCCTAGTAACAGACAATGGAGGTGAATTCTGTAATGAAATTCTTGAAAATTTGTGTACCTTGTACAAGATCTCTAAATCCACCATTGTTCCTCATCATCCTGCCAGCAATGGGTTAGCGGAACGAACCAATAAGAAAGTACTTGATGTCTTGAGAGCCACTATCAATCCCAACAGTGAAACTTGGGATGAAGTTATACCTGATGTGCGGTGTGCTATAAATTCTGCTTACAATGTTTCTATAGGTGACACTCCACATTATGCACTGTATGGTGTAGATAAACGTTTGCCTTATGAGTTGTTATATTCTAATCCGAAACCAAATTACAACCCTGATGATTTCATAGCAACTCGTACCAGCTTAGCTCAAAGTGTTTTTAGAAGAATCCGTGAAACACTTTATAAATCAACAGCAGAATTTACAAGAGTCGCAAACACTCGATCAAAGCCATCCAAAATCAAAGTAGGTTCGAGAGTTATGCTGATTAACTTTAACAAAACGTCTGCCATGCCAAAGCTTGATCAAAAGTTTGTTGGTCCTTATCGAGTAGTTGAACATATCACTGGTAATAAGTATAAGGTTAGAGAGATTAGTACTGGTCAGTATAAAGAATCGCATTTGGATCATATGAAGTTAGTATGTGATGATAATGACGTTCCAACCCAGACTAATGTGACAGACACTGACAATCCTCCTGATCCTGTACTCTCTTCCTCTGATACTCAGTCAGACGATCAACCTGAATGTCGTTATTCCCTACGTACACGACAGGTATTGAGAAATCCTCAAGTATCATTTGTAACTTCCAATTCAGATTTGCCTCAAATACAGCATGAGTTAGCCAATGCTACAGAGTTTGATCCTCCCAGAGATGACACCCATTCTGCATATGCCAATCTTACCCTAGCAGAGTTGGGGTTAAATGTAAATAACCTGTATAGATGAATAATTACAGTATCAACAAGAATTTTTTTTTTTTGTGTTCATGTTCTCTCCGCATTCTGAGAGTTAACAGTCTAGATTTGCGTGCACCGAATCTGCCTTTCTGTTAAACACTCTTCTTTGTATATATTCCTTCCTCAGAATCCGTAGATCACATGAATACCGATCGATCGATCAACATTTTTTTTATCACTTGTAATCTCAACGTTGAGTTCGTTGTTCATTTGTTGAGTTTTAAGTTGTACTATAGTATACCTTGTATTGCATTACAGTTTCAGTTACGTAAGCTTTCATCCCATTGTTCTAATTATGTATATATAATGTTTACTGTTGTGTACTTTGACATTGTATAGAATCAGCCCAAGCCGTACCTGCCATCTCTAGTTTGTATTAGTTGTATGTCAGGACGACATACGTTAGCGTCGCCGAGCTCTCAGTAGTAGTAACCAGTTACCAGTAACCGTCCGTTGACTCAACGACCAACCGTCTCTGCCTGAGTCACGGTCTTTCATATTGTGCTGACCTCAGCAGTATTCAAAGGCCCCCTCACATAGGGTACTGCAGCCGGCTAGTCAGTATTACGAGTGTAACCAAGGAGATAGGTACGGCTGGCAAGGGCTCTGTCCACATAACAGCAATTATACGTAATAACAGCCTACGTGAGTATTTCTTATCTAATCCATGTATCGAACTCCCACATGATAACACTACTGAAGTCTCCTAGCTCAGACTGACACTACTGAAGTCTCCCAGCTGACTGATACTCCTGATGTCACCCAGCTCAGACTGACACTACTGAAGTCTCCCATCTCAGACTGACACTACTGAAGTCTCCCAGCTGCCTGACACTGCTGATGTCTCCCAGCTCAGACTGACACTAGTGAATTCTTCCAGCTCAGGCTGACAATACTGAAGTCTCAAAGATGACTGACGCTGATGTCTTCCAGCTCAAACTGACACTGCTGAAGTCTCCCAGCTTAGACTGACATTACTGAAGTCTCCTAGCTGAGGTTGACACAACTGAAGTCTCCTAGCTCAGGCTGACACTACTGAAATCTGCCAACTCAGCCTGGTACTATTGAAGTCTCCCAGCTTAGACTGACACCACTGAAGTCTCCCAGATCAGAATAACACTAATGAAGCCTCTCAGCTCAGGCTGACACTACTGAAGTTTCCCAGCTCAGTCTAACACTAGTGAAATCTCCCAGCTCAGACTGACACTACTGAAGTCTCCCAGCTCAGACTGACACTACTGAAGTCTCCCAGCTCAGACTGACACTACTGAAGTCTCCCAGCTCAGACTGACACTACTGAAGTCTCCCAGCTCAGACTGACACTACTGAAGTCTCCCCAGCTCAACTGACACTACTGAAGTCTCCCAGCTCAGACTGACACTACTGAAGTCTCCCAGCTCAGACTGACACTACTGAAGTCTCCCAGCTCAGACTGACACTACTGAAGTCTCCCAGCTCAGACTGACACTACTGAAGTCTCCCAGCTCAGACTGACACTACTGAAGTCTCCCAGCTCAGACTGACACTACTGAAGTCTCCCAGCTCAGACTGACACTACTGAAGTCTCCCAGCTCAGACTGACACTACTGAAGTCTCCCAGCTCAGACTGACACTACTGAAGTCTCCCAGCACAGACTGACACTACTGAAGTCTCCCAGCTCAGACTGACACTACTGAAGTCTCCCAGCTCAGACTGACACTACTGAAGTCTCCCAGCTCAGACTGACACTACTGAAGTCTCCCAGCTCAGACTGACACTACTGAAGTCTCCCAGCTCAGACTGACACTACTGAAGTCTCCCAGCTCAGACTGACACTACTGAAGTCTCCCAGCTCAGACTGACACTACTGAAGTCTCCCAGCTCAGACTGACACTACTGAAGTCTCCCAGCTCAGACTGACACTACTGAAGTCTCCCAGCTCAGACTGACACTACTGAAGTCTCCCAGCTCAGACTGACACTACTGAAGTCTTCCAGCTCAGACTGACACTACTGAAGTCTTCCAGCTCAGACTGACACTACTGAAGTCTCCCAGCTCAGACTGACACTACTGAAGTCTCCCAGCTCAGACTGACACTACTGAAGTCTCCCAGCTCAGACTGACAAATTTAAACACCTTGTATAAGCACCATGTTGTGTGCTGTAATATAAGTGAGACACACACCTTGCTGTGTCTCACATACCTCGCTGTGTCACACACACCTGGCTGTGTCAGACACACCTTGCTGTGTCACACACACCTTGCTGTGTCACACACACCTTGCTGTGTCTCACATACATTGCTGTGTCTCACTCACCTTGCTGTGTCTCACATATCTTGCGGTGTCTCATATACCTTGCTGTGTCTTACATACCTTGCTGTGTCTCACATACCTTGCTGTGTCTCACATACCTTGCTGTGTCTCACATACCTTGCTGTGTTTCATGTACCTTGGTGTGTCACACACACCTTGCTGTGTCAAATATCTTACTGTGTCTCACATACCTTGCTGTGTCTCACATACCTGGCTGTGTCTCACATACCTTGCTGTGTCACACACCGTGCTGTGTAACACACCTTGTGTCACACACCGTGCTTTGTCAAACACCGTGCTGTGTAACACACCTTGCAGTGTCACACACCGTGCTGTGTCACACACCGTGCTGTGTCACACACCGTGCTGTGTTACACACCCTGCTGTGTTACACACTGTGCTGTAACACACTGTGCTGTGTCACACAACGTGCTGTGTCACACACCGTGCTGTGTTACACACCCTGCTGTGTTACACACTGTGCTGTAACACACTATGCTGTGTCACACACCGTGCTGTGTCACACACCGTGCTGTGTTACACACCCTGCTGTGTTACACACTGTGCTGTGTCACACACCGTGCATTCCAGCAGGTACTGGAGTTACTTACACGTAGTAACTTCCATGGTACTGGAGTTACTTACACTGTATGAACATTCCAGTGGGGGGTACTGGAGTTACTTCATGTTATAATATTCCGTGGTATGGGTTATTACACTGTATGTAACTTCCAGCAGGTACGGATTTTACTTACACTGATGAAACATTCCAGTGGGTACGGGAGTTACTTACATGTATAAAAAAATTCCAGTAGGAAAGGTTATTACAATTATATAGCATTCCAGTAGGTACTGGATTATTTTTACACGTATAAAACATTCCAGTAGGTACGGGAGTTCTTACACTGTTATAACTTTTCCAGGGTACGGAGTTATTACACTGAAATTTTAACTTTCCCAGCGGTACGGGAGTTACTTACACTGTATGTAACTTTTCCAGTAGGTAGGGATTTACTTACACTGTTATAACATTCCAAGGTTTTGGATTTTTTTCTCCTGTATGTAACTTCCAGTAGGTATGGAGTTATTTCATGTATGTAACATTCCATGGGTCTGGAGTTATTCACTGATATAATATTCCAGTGGGTACGGATTACTTACCTGTATGTAACTTTCCGCGGGTACTGAGTTACTTACACTGTATAAAAATTTCCCAAAAGGGTATGGAGTTATTACATGTTTAATATTCCAGTAGGACTGGGTTATTTCACTGTATATAGCTTTCCGTAGGTACTGGATTTACTTACACTGTAATAACTTTCCCAAGGTACTGGAGTTACTTACCTGTATATAACTTCCAGCGGGTACTTTTACTTCATTTATAACATTTCCACAGGTACGGAGTTACTTCCGTATTAAATTCCAGTAGGTACTATTTTCTTACACGTATAAAAATTTCCCAGCAGGTACTGGAGTTACTTACACTGTTTTAACATTCCAGTAGGTCGGAGTTATTACACTGATATAATATTCCAGTGGGTCGGGAGTTACTTACACTGTATTAAAACATTCCAGTGGGTACTGGATTACTTACAGTATGTAACTTTCCCAGCAGGTCGGGTTTACTTCCCACTGTTTTAAATTTTCCATAGTACGGGATTTACTTACACTGTTTTAACTTTCCAGTGGTACGGGAGTTCTTACATGTATTAACATTCCAAAGGGGTACTGGAGTTACTTCCCACTGTATAAACATTTCCAGTAGGTTGGAGTTACTTCACTGTATGTAAATTCCAGTAGGTATGGAGTTCTTACACTGTATGTCTTTCCCAGAGTTAGGGGTTACTTACACTGATAAAAATTCCATAGTACGGATTACTTACACTGTATAAACTTTCCCCAGCGGGTAGGGAGTTATTACCTGTATTAACTTTCCAGCGGGTACGGGAGTTCTTACACTGTTTTTAAAACCCCTTCAGGGTAGGGGGTTATTACACGTAAAAATATTCCATTATCGGGAGTTACTTACACTTATAAAATTTTCCGTGGTACTGGAGTTACTTAATTTAAAGAACTTTCCAGGGTACGGGATTTACTTACCGTTATAATTTTCCATAGGTACGGATTTACTTACACGTATTTAACTTTCCCAGTAGGTCTGGGTTACTTAATTTTTGAAAACTTTCCGTAGGTACGGGGATTTACTTACATTTTTTTACTCAGCAGGGTACGGATTTTCTTACACTGTATTTAACACCAGCGGTCTGGGTTACTAACTGTAATAACTTTTCCAGTGGGTACTGGAGTTTTTTAACCTGTTTAACTTTCCAGTGGTATGGAGTTACTTACACTGTATGTAAATTCCAGCAGGACGGAGTTACTTACACGTATAAATATTCAGTAGGTACGGGGGGTTACTTACACTGAAATTAACATTCCAAGGTATGGATTTATTAACTGTATAAAAAATTCCAAGGTACTAGTTTCTTAACTGTATATAACATTCCAGCGGGTACGGAGTTACTTCACTGTATATAATATTCCATGGGTACGGGAGTTACTTACATGTATATAATATTCCAGTAGGTTTGGAGTTACTTACACTGTATATTATTCCAGTAGGTTCTGGGTTACTTCACTGTATGTAAATTCCAGTGGTACTGGGTTACTTACCTGTTTTAAATATTCCGTAGGTACTGGGTTACTTCCCTGTATTAACATTCCGTGGGTACTGGGTTACTTCACTGATAAAATTTCCCAAAAGGTACTGGAGTTTTACACGTATGAAACATTCCAGTAGGTATGGAGTTACTTACACTGATGAAACATTCCAGCAGGTACGGGTTACTTACACTGTTGTAACATTCCAGTAGGTACTGGAGTTACTTACACTGTTTTTAAAATTTATTCCAGTAGGTATGGAGTACTTCACTGTATATAATATTCCAGCGGTAGGAGTTATACACTGTATAAAATATTCCAGCGGTACTGGAGTTTTTACCCTATTATAACATTCCGTAGGTCCAAGTTCACTAATAAACTTCCCGCAGGTACTGGATTTACTTACACTGTATATAATTTTCCACAGGTATGGAGTTATTCCCCGATAAAATTCCCCAGCAGGTACTGGAGTTACTTAATGTTATAAATTCCAAGGTAGGGATTACTTACATATATTTTAACATTCCAGTAGGTACCAGAGTTACACTATATATAACATTCCAGCAGGTACTGGAGTTACTTACACTGTATATAATATTCCAGCAGGTACTGGAGTTACTTACACTGTATATAATATTCCAGCAGGTACTGGAGTTACTTACACTGTATATAACATTCCAGCAGGTACTGGAGTTACTTACACTGTATATAATATTCCAGCAGGTACTGGAGTTACTTACACTGTATATAATATTCCAGCAGGTACTGGAGTTACTTACACTGATATAACATTCCAGCAGGTACTGGAGTTACTTACACTGTATATAATATTCCAGCAGGTACTGGAGTTACTTACACTGTATATAATATTCCAGCAGGTACTGGAGTTACTTACACTATATATAACATTCCAGCAGGTACTGGAGTTACTTACACTGTATATAACATTCCAGCAGGTACTGGAGTTACTTATACTGTATATAACATTCCAGTAGGTACCAGAGTTACACTATATATAACATTCCAGCAGGTACTGGAGTTACTTACACTGTATATAACATTCCAGCAGGTACTGGAGTTACTTACACTGTATATAACATTCCAGCAGGTACTGGAGTTACTTACACTGTATATAACATTCCAGCAGGTACTGGAGTTACTTACACTGTATATAACATTCCAGCAGGTACTGGAGTTACTTACACTGTATATAACATTCCAGCAGGTACTGGAGTTACTTACACTGTATATAACATTCCAGTAGGTACTGGAGTTACTTACACTGTATGTAACATTCCAGCAGGTACTGGAGTTACTTACACTGTATATAACATTCCAGCAGGTACTGGAGTTTCGTATACACATTACCCCTGGGTGCAAACCGTAACATTCAGCTAAGACACAAATACTCATTTTTCAGGTAGGTTAGCTGGGACAACATTGATGTAAGTAATCTTGCCAGTAATTCTCCGTGATTAGGAATCGATCTCGGGAACTTGCGATTGAGAGTGAAAGGGTTTCTCACCAGTGAGCTATGCCCGCACCTGTGTTTCCCCTTACCGGGGTTGTGTCTGTTTTGGCGGGAAAGTTTCAGCCCTCTAATCATTGGTCTTCAGCCTTTTGCGCCCTTTCCTACCTGAAGTTACCTGAGGTTGTCCGATGGCCCAAACCCCCCCGCGGCCCGGTTTTTGGGACCAGGTTTTCATGGTGAATCGGGGGGCCTCATCAACCAGGTGCGGCCCAAAAATTTTTTAAAACGGCAGCCCGGCTTTTTCGGGCATTTGACTTCGGGTATATGTTCAGCTGTTTTTGGGGGGCCCACAGGTCCCCTTTACACAGAGATTTTTTGAAATTGACAATTAAACAACACTTGAAAAAATTTCCCAAAGGGACTAATTTGAAATGCCGTATAAAAATTTTTTTAAAAAATTTCTTGCCTATTTGGGTCCGTGTTCCAATCACGGGGGGGTTTGTGACTTTGATTTTCAAGTTTTTCCCAACAACTTGGTGCTGCCCCCCCCGAGTGTTGAAAATTCCGTGAGGAGAGACCATTTTGTGCCGCCTTGTTCTGGCCCCTCTTGTGTCACACAGGGGTTTTCCCCTTGTTCACCCTCCCCCGGTTCATACCCACCCATCTTGATCACGTTTCTCTCCCTCTTCTCTTCTTTAGTGCCTTGAAAACCTTTGGGAAATTCCTCTTCGGGAAAGTTAGGGGGTTGCTTTTAAAAAAATTCTTGTAAAAAGTGATAAAAGGGAAGTATTTATTAATTAAGCACAGACGAGTAGATGTGGATGACATTACATCTCACATGGAAAACATTTAGATATATAAAATTTCCCAGCAATTTTAAAAACCCAAGTTTGTCAAGGTTGTCGTATTATATTTATGCGTTTCGAATAGGCAAAAATTTTCGATTTTTTTTTTAAATAAACAACACTCTTCTTGCCGGGAAAAAGGCAAACGAAAAATTTTTGTTTGCAAAAAATTTCGCAAAAAATCATTTGAACTAACGGAAAAAAAAAAAATTTCATTTTTGTTTGTTTATTATTAAAATTTTTATAAAATTATTTTAAAATATATTTAGTTGGATTAGGTAAATTTTAAATTTTGGGTTGTTTTTTTAAAAAGGGGTTTAAAAAAGTTTTCTAAGGTTTTTTTTGGTTTCAAAAATTTTTAATTTTTTCATTAACATTAATGAAAAAAAATATATTTTAAAAGTTTAAAAGAAATTTTTGGGGGGGCTTAATTTAAAAGGGGGTTTTTGCTAATTAAAACCCAATTTTTTCCTATTTTGGAATGATAATATATATATATTTTTATATAAAATATATATTATATATAAATATATTAAAATATATATTTTATAATATTTTATATAAAATATTTTTATATATTATTTTTTATTTTTTATTTTTTATTTACCCCGGGCCGATTCCCACCAAGGGAGGGTGGCCCGAAAAAGAAAAACTTTTTACCATCAATTTACTCCATCACTGTCTTGCCGAAGGGGGCTTTAACTACGTTTTTAAAAAAGCGACATTAAAACCCCTCCTTCAGAGTTTCAGGCATGTAAATTTTCCCCTTTTCCAGGATCAAGTCCGGCTGCCGGGGTTTTCCCCGAATCCCTTCATAAATGTTTCTTTGTCAACTCCAAAAAGCACGTCAAGTATTAAAAACCATTTGTCTCCTTACTCCTATCAAAAAAACGCTCCGGGATGCCTGCTGGAAGTCCCAAACCCCCCGCACACAAAAAACCCCTTTACCCCCCTCCCCCCAACCCTTCCTAGGGCCCCCCCTACCCCGCCCTTTCCCTTCCCCTTCAGGGTGTACCCCTCTTTAAGTCATTCTGTTTTGCTCCATTCTCTTTCATGCCGAACCCCCCTCAACAACCCTTCCTCAGCCCTCTGGACAACGTTTTGGGAATTCCCGCACCCCCTCCAACTTCCAAAAAATACGAAATTTTCTGCATTTATTCACACCCCCAAAATTGCCCCCAGAAATGAAAATCTCCATGCCTCCAGCCTTTTCCTCGCTGCACCCTTTTATCACCCACCCCTTCACCCCCCAAAATTTTAAAGCTTGGTAAAAATATTTTCTCTCATACATTTTCCCCCCTTTGCCTCCAAGGCAAAGTTTTTGTCTCCACAGAATTTCCAAGGCACCATCACTCTTTTTCCCCCCCTAAATTTATATTCACCTCATCTTTCATAACCCGTCCGCCCGACACGTTTCCCCTCCCAAATATCTGAATACATTAAAACCCCCTCCCTACTCTCTCCCTCCAATCTTTATATTCAATCTTTCATTTAACCAATTCTTTTTGTTTCCTATAACCTTTTCTCTTTATGTATTCCCTTTTTAAATTTTTTTCTTTTTCCCAAACCCACCCAAAATTTATCCACCAATTCTGCAACTTCTCTTTTAGAATCCCCAAGGGGCCAAAAGGGGTCATCAGAAAAAAGCAGCGTGACAACTCCCACTTTGTGGTGATTCTTTATTTTTTTAAAATCCACGCCCCTTTCCCAAAAAACCCCCGGGGATTTTTCTTTCTTCAAACCCCCTCTATAAAATTTTTAAAAAAACCACGGTGACATTTACACATCCTTGTCTAAGGCCTACTTTTACGGGGAAAAAAAATTTTCCCTTTTTTCCTACATCCTAACTTGAGCCTCCTACCCTCGTAAAAACCTTCACTGTTTTCATAACCTCCCTCCTACACCAACACTTGCAACACGCCACATTCCCCCCCCCCTACCACCCTGTCATCCCTTTTTTCCAAATCCATAAAGCCACAAAGACCTCTTTAGCCTTATCTAAATATATATATATATATTATATATATTATATATATATATATATATATATTTTAATATATATTTAAGCGGGTATACACAGAGAAAGATCGCAGTCAGCAGGACTCGATACTGCTAATGGGGACGGTCAAGATTCACAGGTAGCACTCTTATCCACTCAGCCACTGATAAAGAAGGATTGTCTGCTTGTGACAAGCCGGAGGTGGAGACACAACTGGGCAGTCCTCTGTCTATTGTTAAACCCATCCTGCTGAAGGATATCACCTCTGGTAGACGAGAAAACACAGATACCCAGTGACCTGATAGCACCAGTATTAAGCTCCTGATCGGTTCCGGTCAGAAAGTTATGCGTGTGGGCAATACAAAAATGTCCAGTAGACAATGTGACACTGTGATTTCTAGAATCAGGATGGAATATCATCACCTGTGACAGATGGGAACGACCATAGGTGCACTTTCCCTCCCTGATTACTCTACAAGTGAACTCTGTGTAAAGGAGAAGATACGCGACCTTTACATTAGCAGCCTAGTGATGCCTCAGTTGTATGAAATGCATACTGTATGTGTATATTTACTTACAGATATCAACACTGCGACTATCCGACGATCGAACCCTGTATATTTTAACACGTCTTCTGAGTAGCCCACCAAAATTCCGAGACGCCTTTGCTTTATAGGCGTATATGTATGCACCTGCATGTTTATATGTATATAGTATGTTAATGCATCCACGAAGGAGTGTTTAGAAGCAAATAATAATGCTGTGACTAGCCGGGGATCAAACCCCCAATACTTTAAAATACTTTAACAAGCCTCCCGAAAAGCCCGCCAAAATTCCGAGACGCCTTTGACCACTGAGCCATCAGTGCTTCATACATCAGGTACCCAGTACCACTGAACATGTCACCCCTGATGCAAGGACATACGTGGCCATGAAAGCTACAGGACTAATTTCGTTCTCCTCCCGTTTGGAATACCAGCCTTCAAGAGCAGTACACGTATTAATGCATGTATGAAGCGTTGATGGCTCAGTGGTGAATATGATAATGATATATAATACCGACAAGTTGATAAGTAAGACATATGCAATAGATAGGTATCTTTATTACGAAACGTTTCTCCTACACAGTAGGCTTCTTCAGTCAAATACAGAAGAGTTTAGCAGAAGCAGTGGAGATGTGAAGACGATGTAATCAATCCATCAACCTTGAAGACGTTGTTTTAAGGTGATCAGTCCCTCAGCCTGGAGAAGAGTTGTGCTCCATAGTCTGGAACAGTGTTAAGTTTAAGCAGCAGTATGGAGACTTATATACTGTTGGAACGTGAGATGCAGTTCACTAGTAGAAGAAAGAAGGCAATGTAGATGAATGGTTCAGAGAACCGACAAGTTGATAATTTAGGCACATGTGCCACATTTGGGTATCTTTAATGAAGAAACGTTTCGCCACACAGTGGCTTCATCGGTCCATACAAAGGAGAATAGTGAAGAGCAGGAGGAGTTTGAGGTAATCAGTCCCTCAGCCTTGAGTCGATGTGATCAGTTGTCAAAGGCGTCTCGGAATTTTGGCGGGCTTCTCTGGAGGCGTGCTGAAATATCGGAGGTTCGATCCCCGGTTATTTGCTTATAACCACTCGTTCGTGAATGCATAAACATACATACATATAAACATGAAGGGACGTACATATACGCCTAAAAAGCAAGAGTGTTTCCTGCAGAATAAACAGAGTGAAAATTTGTTTGTTATAAATCTGCGAAATGAAACTGAACATAAATGGACTTAAAAAAAACATTTAACAATATACCCATGCACTCTGCCCCAGGCTGAGTGCATGGGCATTTATACATATATTATAAATAACAACGGGCCTAAAACTGATCCCTATGGAACGCCACTTGAAACAGATCCCCACCTAGATTTAACCTCATTTAAGCACACTCTCTGTTTTCTGTTCGTCAGCCATGACTCGTTCCATGACAACACTTTTCCTCTAATGACATGAACTACCACTTTCTTTAACAGTCTTTGGTGTGGTACTCTATCAAAAGCCTTACTAAAACCCAAATAAACAATATCGAATTCTCTATAGTGATCAACGGCCTCAAAAGCTTTACTGAAGAAAGTTAGTAAATTAGTTTGGCAGGAACGGTCCCTCGTGAAACGATGCTGAGTATCATTAATCAAATTATACTTATCAAGATGGTTTCTTATAATATCAGCTATAATTGACTCTAGTAATTTTCCTACAATTGAGGTTAGGCTTACTTGGCGGTAATTTGACGGTAACGACTTGTTACCTGCTTTAAAAACAGGAATTACATTAGCCATCTTCCACATATCAGACACTACACCTGTTTGAAGAGATATTAAAAATATTAGTCAATAGTTCACAAAGTTCCATTTTACACTCCTTAAGAACCTTTGAAAAGCTCCTCAGGGCCAGGGGATTTATTTTGTTTCAATCGGTCTACATGTCTGTACTGGTTTGATAACCATATCGCTAGTGACTGTGATATTACATAATTTATCTTCTTCAGGCCCACTATAAAAATTAATTACTGGGATATTGTTAGTGCCCTCCTTTGTGATAAACTGAGAAAAAATAATTATTAAAAATAGAGCACATTTCACTCTCTTTGTCAGTAAGATGCCCAGAGTTATTTTTAAGGGGACCTATCTTATCTCTAACTTTTGTTCTATAAACCTGGAAAAAACTTTCGGGTTAGTTTTCGAGTCCATAGCAAATTTTTACTTTTCTTATCCCCGTTTTAACCTCCCTCTTAATGTGAATATATTGATTTATAAGATAACTTTTACCTCTTTTGATAAACACAAAAATTCCTTTCTTCTGCCCTAAAAGATATTTGAGGCTGTTATTCATCCACTTCGGTTATTTCTATTCGATCTTATTTCTTTATATGGAATGAACGTTTTTTTGTGCAGCATGTATAGTATTTAGAAAACTGTCATATTGATAGTTTTCTTCGTTATCCCAGTCCACAGATGATAAGTGTTCTCTAATCTCATTGTAATTTCCTAAGCAAAAATCTGGGACCATTACTGAGTTATCCCTACTGTCATACTTTCATTCAATATTAAAGGTAATTGATTTGTGGTCGCTGGTGCCAAGTTCCTCTGAAATTTCTAAATTATTAACAAGGGATTCTTTGTTTGTCAGAACCAAATCAAGCAGGTTATTTCCCCTTGTAGGTTCTGCCACAAACTGCTTCAGAAACAATTCTGAACTACATCTAAGAAGTCATTAGATTCTAAATTCCCAGTCAAGGAATTCTAATCAATCTGCCTAAAGTTACAGTCCTCTAGAATTACTATGTTATCGTGCCTTGTGGCCTTAACAATTTCCTCCCAAAGTAGTCTCCCTTGGTTCCTATCTAAGTTTGGGAGACGGTAAACTACATCTAAAATAAATTTTTCATGCCCCTCTGAAAGTTCTATCCAAACACACTCTGTAAGTGTTATTACAGACTTTATACCCGGACATATAGTGCCACCTCACCCCTCTTCCCGATACTTCTGTCTACCTGGAACAATTTAAAACCCTGAACGTGACATTCTGCAGACATGTCCCAATTTTTCATATCAAACCGTGTCTCATTTATGGCAAATACATCAATGTTACCAACACTTGCAACTAATCTCAACTCGTTCATCTTATTCCTACGATTATCAGTAAAATGTAAGTTCAAAGATCCTCCTCTTTCTTTTCCCTTCCTGCTCATTTCTGTTTTTCCATTATACTTGTTACTGTCCTTGTCACCTAGTGCCACTGGCTTTCCAGTATGCACCTCATTCTGCCTATTACTGGTTCCCCTAAAACTCACAATATTACTACACTGGAACTTCACTGTTTCCCCCCAAAACCCATACCACTAACTATTTCAAGTTTAAAGCCCTAACAGAGTAAAATCAGTGGCGAGTACAGTGAAAATCTCTGTTCCACAAGATACAGTGGACCCTTAACCAACGGCATTAATCCGTTCCAGAGGGCTTGCCGTTGGTCGAGTTAATTTTCCCGATAAGAAATAATGGAAATAGAATTAATCCGTTCCTGACACCCCAAAGTCTGAAAAAAAAAATTTACATGAAATATACATTTCCTTATATGGAAAAGAATGGGACATGCAAAATAAACAATAATTAAATGCCACTTACCTTTATTGTGGATTTATTGATGAGTGATGTGCCAGCAGCAGGGGAGATTCAGAATTGTCTATTGCTTGGAAGGAGAATCCCCTTCCAGAAGGACTTCAGATACCAAGTCCTTTGGTGGGGTTACCTCCCTCTTCGGTTTTTTAATGCCACTAGGACCAGCTCGAGAGTCACTGGACCCCTGTCGCACAAAATAGTTGTTTAGAGAGCTCTGTTTCTCATGTGCCCTTAGGATTTCCCTAAAATGGGACACAAGAGTGTCACTGTACATGTTGCCAATGGGGCTTGCAACTTCGGTGACAGGATAAAATTCTTCGATAAATGCTTGCACCTTCGTGAACATTGAACACATTTCCCTAATCCTTGATGAAGTCATCTTCCTCCGTCTCTCTTCAATCTACTTTGAAGAACATTCCTGAGATGTGATCTGTTGCTGCTCTTCCTGAAGCTCTTGCAGGTCTGCAGTGGTAAGTTCTTCCTCGTCGTTCTGCACCAACTCTTCCACATCCTCGCTGTTCTGCACCAACTCTTCCACATCCTCGTCACAAACCTCCAACCCCAAGGACTTTCCCAATGACACAATATCTTCCACTACTGGCATAGCCTCCTGAGGGTTAGCCCCAAACCCTTCAACATCCCTCTGTTCTACACATTCTGGCCACAGTTTCCTCCAAGCAGAGTTCAAGGTCTTCTTAGTCACTCCCTCTCAAGCCTTACCTATAAGGTTTACACAACTGAGGATATTGAAGTGACCTTTCCAAAACTCTCTTAGGGTCAATTGAGTGTCTGAGGTCACTTCAAAGCCCTTTTGAAACACTGCTTTTGTGTAGAGTTTTTTGAAGTTTGAAATGACCTGCTGGTCCATGGCTGGAGGAGAGGAGTTGTATTAGGAGGCAAAAACTTCACCTTAACGAAACCAAACTCCCCTGCAGTTTCCTCTTGCAAGTCGTGAGGATGAGCAGGAGCATTGTCCATTACCAGGAGGCACTTGAGCGGCAATTTCTTTTCCTGGAGGTATTTTGTCACAGTGGGGCCAAACATACCATAAAACCATTCCAAGAAAAATACCCTAGTGACCCATGCCTTACTGTTTGATCTCCACAGCACACACAAATTACACTTGACGACATTGCTTTTTTCCTGAACACTCTGGCAGTTTCAGAGTGATACACCAATAAAGGCTTCACTTTGCAATCACCACTAGCATTACTACACAACATTAATGTCAGCCTGTCTTTCATAGGCTTATGTCCTGGGAGTGCCTTTTCCTCCTGAGTAATGTAGGTCCTGCTTGGCATTTTCTTCCAAAACAGGCCTGTTTCATCACAATTAAACACTTGTTCAGGTTTTAGGTTTTCAGTCTCTATGTATTCCTTAATGTCCTGCACATATTTTTCAGCTGCATTTTTGTCTGAGCTGGCTGCCTCACCATGCCTTACCACACTGTGTATGCCACTACGAATCTTAAATCTCTCAAACCAGCCTTTGCTGGCCTTAAATTCATCAGCAGCAGCACTATTTTAAGGCATTTTCTTAATGAGATCATCATGCAACTTCCTTGCCTTTTCACAAATTATAGACTGAGAAACACTATCACCTGATAATTGTTTTTCGTTTATCCATACCAATAACAGTCTGTCTACCTCTTCAACTATTTGTGGTCTCCGTTTTGAAAACATACTTGAACCTTTTGCAACAACAGCTTCCTTGATTGCCTGTCTGTTCACCAAGATAGTACTGATGGAACATTAAAATGGTATAAAATACCGACAGGTTGTTAGGTAAGACACATATGCAACAGTTAGGTATCTTTATTATGAAACGTTTCGCCTACACAGTAGGCTTCTTCACCTCTTGGCGCTATAAAAAGCTCCATCCTGTCACTTCATCTCCATATTGTTTCATACTATGGAACAATGCTCTTCTCCAGACTGAGGGACTGACCACCTCATAACTTTAAGGGTGATGGACTGATTACATCGTCTTCAAGTATCTTCTGCTTCTATCAACTTTTCTGTACTTGACTGAAGAAGCCTACTGTGTAGGCGAAACGTTTCATAATAAAGATACCTAACTGTTGCATATGTGTCTTACCTAACAACCTGTCGGTATTTTATACCATTTTAATGTTCAATCTGTCAGACACTGCAACACAAGGGTATCTTGGTACAGACCTGCAATCAACTTCGACAACTTCCACTAGTGAGAGGGGCTGGATTTGAGAGGGACCTGACTTCTCAACATCTGAGTTCTTACCTCTCCTAGTGGCCTACGTCTCACCTCTTGGCGCTATAAAAAGCTCCATCCTGTCACTTCTCCATATTGTTTCATACTATGGAACAATGCTCTTCTCCAGACTGAGGGAATGACCACCTCAAAACTTTAAGGGTGATGGACTGATTACATCGTCTTCAAATATCTTCTGCTCCTATCAACTTTTCTGTACTTGACTGAAGAAGCCTACTGTGTAGGCGAAACGTTTCATAATAAAGATACCTAACTGTTGCATATGTGTCTTACCTAACATAGTACCGATGGTTGAATGTGATTTGTTGTATTGCCTTTCCAACTCAGCCATACGCACTCCACTCTCGTATTTTTCAATGGTGGCTTATAAAGCGGTTACAAGCACTAGAAATAGTGGAATAATCCAAAATATATGGGAGGCACACATGGAAACCGACTGCAACAGCTTGTAAACAATGGCACACTGACTCCTGGAGTGGCTGGGTCCACTCAGGCCGCGCTCCGGGCACATCCACACATTCCGGACAAACGTCGTTGGTTAAATTTTTTGCCATTGGTTAAGGCATGCTTTCTATGGCAAAAAGCGCCATTAGACGAAAATGCCATTACTTAATGCCGCCGTTAGTTGAGGGTCGACTGTACATTGCTCACTCCCATCCTTTTCCTCATCTTCATACCTGACATAAACAGAGATGTAAACCATAGCACTGTGTCTTCCTTTGTTGACGATACTAGAATTTTCATGACAGTGTCATCCACTGAGGACACTGCAAATCTCCAAGTGGATATAAATCAAGTCTTCAAATGGGCCACAGAAAATAATAGCTAACTTGTAAATGGAAGCCAAACACTTTGCCATCATCGTTATCACCAGCGTTACTTGGTTACGTTATGTGGACGACGTCCTTATAATAACTCCCAAACTGACAAGCTGCCTTTTCTAGATGTCCTCATTCACAAAGTAGATAACAATCTACTATTTCAAGTTTACCAGAATTCTACAAATAAAAATTATTTCACACACTTCTAAGACCAAAAGAGGCATCATTATCAGAATTTTCCTATGAGTATACCGAATTTTAAGTCCAGAGTTTCTTGATGAGGAATGTACCTACGTATACCAAACCTTCACTGATCTACATTTTCCTTCCTTTTTCTTCAAAGACTGCAAGAAAAGAGCTCTTCAGATCATTAATTCTCCATGCACCAACACCGCTCCTAACAAAGTTATATACCTTCCCAACAGCCAGGTTGCATTGAACATTTCTAAAGTACTCAAACAAGCTAACACTAGAGTCGCCATCATATCTAGCACTTCTATAAGGGATCTAACCAGGACTAAATCGAAGTACCAGGAACCAGTCAATGCAGGAGTTTACACTATACCCTGTGGAGGCTGTGACAAAATATATGTAGGTGAAACAACAAGAAACCTTGAAACACGTCTCACTGAACATAATGCATGCAGGAACGATAGCTTGAATAATGCCTGCATACAACACCATAATTACGCCAACCACCTGATGAAATTCAATAATACCCGATTAGTGATCAAAGAACCTTATTTCTGCTGAAGTAAATGCCTTGAATCATCATTAATCGCTATTTGCAACACAATTAAGCAAAGTAAAGGCAGCTTCATCATCTCTGAAATATTAGCAAGAATCCCCTTCAAAACAATTTACTCTGCCATCACATAGTTGCTGCTAATACTACATAAGAACAGAACAGAGGAAGAACACTGAAACAGATATTCTCAAATCCAACCACTAACAGAAATATTTTCCCAACCACTTTTTTATGCTGCTCAACCAATAAGCTTCAATAACCTTTTTAACTCATGTACAAGTCGATTTTTACTACCACATGTATTAGTACTACTACTACCACTAGAATTACAGCTGCTACTACTTCTACAACGATTATATTGTGTTTTTCACCTCACAGCTATGATTGCACCTTTACCAAATTCAACTTCAACAACAAGAACATCATCTGGGATCAGGTAAACTATGCCCTAAATGAAACATGCTGGGAGGATAGCTTAAATTACATGGACCCTAACCAATGCCTCGAAGAGATCACCCTCCTTGTAGCTGAAGTATGTTCAAGGTATGTTCCTATAAGATAAGAGAAAAGAAGTAAACTGGAGAGAGAGAGACGCTCACTCTACAGGAGAAGACGAAGAATCATTGAGCTCCTCAAGAATGTCAGACTATCTGATACACGGAAGGAAGTGCTAACCAGGGAAGTGGAAAACATTGAGCTAAAGTTAAAGGACTCAAACAGGATCCAGGAGAGACAAGAGGAGCTAAAAGCGATTAATGAAACTGAAAGAAATTCGAAATATTTCTTTTCATATGCCAAAAACAAGTCAAAACCCACTTCTAGTATAGGGCCCCTGCTTAGACAAAACGGATCCTACACAGACGACAACCAAGAAATGAGTAAGATACTGAAATCACAGTATGACTCAGTGTTCAGCGAGCCACTAACCAGTTTAAAGATAGACAATCCAGGTAAGACACATATGCAACAGTTAGGTATCTTTATTTCGAAATGTTTCGCCTACACAGTAGGCTTCTTCAGTCGAGTACAGAAAAGTTGATAGAAGCAGAAGATACTTGAAGACGATGTAATCAGTCCCTCAGTCTGGAGAAGAGCATTGTTCCGTTGTCTGAAACAATATGAAGTTGAAGTGACAGAATGGGGCCTTATATAGTGCCAGGAGGTGAGACGTAGGTTGCTTTGGGAGGGCAGATCCCTCTCAAACCCAGCCGTTCTCACTAGTAGAGGTTGTCGAAGTGGTCTGTACCAAGATACCCTTGTGTTGCAGTGTCTGACAGAATGAACATTAAAATGGTATAAAATACCGACAGATTGTTAGGTAAGACACATATGCAACAGTTAGGTATCTTTATTTCGAAACGTTTCGCCTACACAGTAGGCTTCTTCAGTCGAGTACAGAAAAGTTGATAGAAGCAGAAGATACTTGAAGACGATGTAATCAGTCCATCACCCTTAAAGTTTTGAGGTGGTCAGTCCCTCAGTCTGGAGAAGAGCATTGTTCCGTTGTCTGAAACAATATGAAGTTGAAGTGACAGAATGCACTCAGCACCAGGCCCAGACTCGTGGAACTCGGTGTTCATTAAAAACTGCAAGAAACCCCTCTCACGGGCCCTAAGTATGCTATGGAGAACGAGCTTAAACACAGGCTATATTTGTCTAAAAACAACAAATATAGCCCCACTCCATAAAGGTGGCAGCAAAGCAGTAGCTAAGAACTATAGACCAATAGCTTTAACGTCCCACATCATAAAATTCTTTGAAAGAGTTCTGAGAAGCAAGATAGCAAACCTCCTGGACTCCCAAAAACTGCACAACCCAGGGCAACATGGTTTCAGAGCAGGTCGCTCCTGCCTTTCGCAACTGCTAGACCATTATGATATGGTCCTAGATGCACTGGAAAACAGAATGCAGATGTAGTATACACAGACTTTGCAAAAGTCTTTGACAAGTGCGAACATGGTGTAACAGCACACAAAATGCATGCTATAGGGATAACCGGCAAAGTAGGCAGATGGATCTTCAACTTTCTAACCAATCGCACACAAAGAATAGAGGTAAGCAAAGTTAAATCAGATGCTGACATAGTGAAGAGCTCTGTCCCACAAGGCACAGTACTCGCACCTATCCTGTTCCTTATTCTCATATCAGACATAGAGATGTAAACCACAGCACTGTATCATCTTTTGCAGACGATACTAGGATCTGCATGAGAGTGTCATCCATGGAGGACACGGCAGAGCTCCAAGAAGATATAAACCAAGTTTCCAATGGGCAACAGAGAACAATATGATGTTCAATAAAGACAAATTTCAACTACTCCGTTATGGAAAACTGGAGGAAATAATAACTAGAACTGAGTATACTACAAACTCTAATCACACAATAGAGCGGAAAAGTAATATGAAGGACCTGGGTATGGTAATGTCTGAAGACCTCACCCTCAAGGATCACAACAATGCCACTATCACATCTGCGAGGAAACTGATAGGATGGATAATGAGAACATTCAAGACAAGAGATGCTAAGCCAATGATGATCCTTGTTAAATCACTTGTTCTCTCTAGGTTGGAATACTGCTGTACATTAACATCCTCATTCAAGGCAGGTGAAATTGCAGAACTAGAGAATGTACAGAGAACCTTTACTGCACGTATAAGTTCCATCAAACACCTTAACTACTGGGAATGCCTGGAAGCACTTGACTTGTACTCACTAGAGCGCAGGCGAGAGAGATATATCATAATCTATACCTGGAAGATTCTGGAGGGACTGGTCCCTAATATGCACACAGCAATCACTCCATACGAAAGCAAAAGACTTGGCAGGCGATGCAGCATACCCCCAGTGGAAAGTAGGGGCGTCACTGGTACATAAGAGAAAATTCAATAAGTGTCCGGGGCCCAAGACTATTCAACAACCTCCCACCAGCAATAAGGGGCATTACGGGAAGACCCCTGGTTGTCTTCAAGAGGGAGGTGGACAGATACCTAAATACGGTGCCGGATCAGCCGGGCTGTGGTTCGTACGTTGGATTGCATGCGGCCAGCAGTAACAGCCTCGTTGATCAGGCCCTGATCCACCGGGAGGCCTGGTCGTGGACCGGACCGCGGGGGCGTTCATCCCCGGAATGCCCTCCAGGTAGACTCTAACCCTATATATACCCCCTGTGTCCATGTATTGTTTGTAACGGCTTGATAAAGCTCCTGGAGAGCGAAACGTTGCCACAATAAAATGTCACATTAGTTACACTTAAGAACATAAGAACGAAGGAACACTGCAGAAGGCCTACTGGCCCATGCAAGGCAGGTCCAAGTCTCCTACCGGCTTAAGCCAATGCACCCAACCTAGTCAGGTCAGGTCACATTGACTTAAGGGAGGAACACGGCAACCGACCTGGTAGCACAAGCTATCAGGTCTAACTCACACCCACCCACATCTACTCATGTATTTATCCAACCTATTTTTAAAGCTACACAACGTTCTGGCCTCTATAACGGTATTTGGGAGTTTGTTCCACTCATCCACAACTCTATTACCAAACCAGTACTTTCCTATATCCTTCCTGAATCTGAATTTTTCCAACTTAAAACCATTGCTGCGAGTCCTGTCTAGGCTAGATATTTTCAGCACACTATTTACATCCCCTTTATTTATTCCTGTCTTCCATTTATACACCTCAATCATATCCCCCCTAATTCTACGTCTTTCTAGAGAGTGCAGTTTCAGGGCCCTTAGTCTATCCTCATAGGGAAGGTTTCTGATACATGGGATCAACTTTGTCATCCTCCTTTGTACATTTTCCAGAGAATTTATATCCATTCTGTAATACGGTGACCAAAACTGTGCAGCATAATCTAAATGAGGCCTAACCAATAATGTATAGAGTTGAAGAACAACCTGAGGACTCCTATTATTTATGCTTCTTGATATGAAGCCAAGGATTCTATTAGCTTTATTGCGAACACTTATGCACTGTTGTCTTGGTTTCAGATTACTGCTAACCAGAACTCCTAAATCTTTTTCGCAATCCGTAATATTAAGATCTACATTATTTAGTTTATATGTGGCATGGTTATTGTCCTGTCCAACATTTAGAACTTTGCATTTGTCTATATTAAACTGCATCTGCCACTTCTCCGACCACTGCATCAGTCTATTCAAATCTTCCTGGAGTGCTCGAATGTCCTCGTCAGAATGAATTCGACGGCCTATTTTGGTGTCATCGGCAAACTTGCCGATGTCGCTCTTTATGCCCTCATCTATGTCGTTTATGTAGATTGTGAACAGCAGGGGGCCCAAACACTGACCCCTGTGGAACCCCGCTCGTGACGCTTCCCCACTCTGATTTCTCCCCATTTATGCAAACTCTCTGCTGCCTATTTGTCAACCATGCCTCTATCCAGGAAAAATTTCTCCTATTCCATGTGCTTTAATTTTCCTCAATAGTCTCTGATGTGGGACCCTGTCAAAAGCCTTACTGAAGTCCATATACACAATATCATATTCATTACCATGATCTACCTCCTCAAATACCTTAGTGAAAAAAGTTAAAAAATTTCCCGTAAGGCAGGAACGCCCCTTTGTAAAACCATGCTGAGATTCGTTGATTAATTTATGCTTTTCAAGGTGGCTACGAACTGCCTCGGCAATTATTGATTCCATAAATTTTCCCACTATGGAGGTTGGCTTATTGGTCTTTTAGTTCGAAGCTAAGGACCTGTCACCTGTTTTGAAATAGGTATCACATTTGCCATTTTCCACTTATCTGGCACCATGCCAGTTTGTAGCGATACGTTGAAAAGATTAGCCAAAGGTGTGCTAAGCTCCTCTTTACATTCCTTTAGAACCCTTGCATACAGTTCATCAGGGCCTGGGGATTTGTTAGGTTTTAATTTATCTATTTCCCTAAGGACCATTCACTTGTGCCCTAAATGCACAGTTTTTTATCGTCCTGTTCTACAAATTTATCATTACTGAATATCGCTGGTATCCTCCTTTTTAAAAACTGGAGGAAGTATGGTTAAAAATTCACCATTTCCTTATCAGTCGGGAGCTGACCCGGGAACTTTTGGGGGGCCTATCTTGTCCCGATTTTCTTCTGTATACCTGAAAGAACCCTTTTTGGGGTTAGTCTTCGATTCTCTTGCAACTTTAACCTCAAATCTTTTTTTGTTTTCAAATTCCCTTTTTTTTTCCTTTTTTAACTGTAATCGATTTCTCAATTCCCCTCTCCTCTTTTTTTTCCCTATAAAGCCTCTCTTTGACCAATCAGATATTTTAATCTATTTTCATCCATTTAGGATCATTTTTGTTTGATCTGTTTTCCCCTATTTGGAACATAATTTGACTGGCAGCTAAAACTACCCGGAAAGCATCATATGGGAAAACCATCACCACCTCCCGCCCCTTATCAGGTCTTCCAGTTCAGCCCACTAAGTAATTTTTCAGCCCTATGAAATCGAAAAGCGAAAGTCGGGAGGGAACTTGATTGCCATTATTGGGGGAATTCCATATATATTAAAAAACTAGTGATTGTATCATTTTCCCCCAAGCTATCATTAACCTAAAGATTTTTTAATTAGTTTTCCCTCGGGCAAGAACCAAAGTCAAGGGGGTTTATTTCCCCTAGTTGGCCCGTCACAAACTGTTTTAAAAAAAAAATCCTGGTCGACAAGAAAATCACCTACTCTAAATTTCCTGTAAATTCTCCGTCAATTGTTATAGTTAAATCCCCATTTGCACAAATTTTCGTATGTAGATGCCTTACGAATTTGTCCCATAGAAGTTTACTGCACTCCCCACAAAATTTGGGGCCCCCTTTAAAACACACCCAAAATTAGTTTTTTTCGGGCCCTCGAGAAGCTTAACCAACAGATTCGTGGGTGACGCTTTAATTTAATATCGCTAACACAACAATTTAAATTTTCTCTGCATACATCGTACTCCACCACCTTTCCTGTTTACCCCGTCGTGTGAATAAAATTTTAGCCTTGATGTGACTTCAAGGGCATCTCTCTTCTTTTAGATTAAGCCAGGTTTTGTTTGCAATAATATCATGTTTCCTGCACTTGCAAATTTAACTTAGTCATCTATTTATTTCTTACACTCCTGCATTAGTATAGTAAACTTAAGGGAGCTAGTCCCCTTGGGTGCCCCTCTGTCCCCCTTTTTTTGCTGACCTGACTATTGTCTTTATTTTTAACTTCAGCTGAATGCCTTTTATACTTTTTACTGTTTCCAACCAAGTTTTGAAACCCTGTTTGTTTCCCACCAACCCATCCCCTCTATCTTCATCAGTTTAAATCATAGGCATTTCCCCATGGCCTTCTCAATGAGTCTGAAAGTGCTACCCACCCCACCCCCCGAGAGATGACCCCCTCCCTTGCATAATACTGTTTGCCATAAAAATTTTTCCAGTTGTCATGAATGGGGTTGCAAGTTCCTTGCAGTATCTGTCTACCAGCAATTTACACCCAAATTTGCCCTAGACAACCATTCATTTCCTACTCCCCTTCTAGGCAAGATGCTACATATGATTGGCATCCCTCCCTTAGACTTAATGAAATCTATAGCTGACCTGTACTTATCTAGCAGCTCTTCTCTCCTACCCTTCCCAATATCATTTCCACCAGCACTGAGACAGATAATGGGCTTGTTCCCATTACCTGACGTGATATTATCCAGCCTGTTGACAATGTCCCCAACACCAGCTCCAGGGAAGCACACTCTGTCTCTCATCTTCTTATTCCTATTACAAAAAGCACGGTCAATATATCTTACCTGAGAGTCACCAACCACAAGAATGCGCTTACCTCCATTAGCAGGGGCAGTAGTACCCTTACCTTCACTGGCCACTGAAGTACATTCATCCTGAAGAACAGAGAAGCGATTTCCTACCTTCAGATCTTCACTCTTAACTTTCCTTACTCTGATGCGCCTTCCATTACTGTGAACCACTCGCCACTTGTAGCAGGTGCTGGACTGCACCTCACTGCTGGTAGCCGTTGCTACCTCCCCACCTACAGCCTCCTCACAGCGAGAGACAGACTGCACCTCACTGCTAGAAGCCTCATTCCCCACAACTCCAGCCACCTCACACTCTCTCCCAGAGCCATTGAGGTGGACCTTCAGCCTCCTAATCTCCTCCTGGAGAAGCAAGACCTCCTCCTTCAACTCTCCAACCTCAATTTTTAAAACACTGCAGAAGCAAGCCATGCTTTGTAACCGTCCACACTAATCCCCAAAGCAGCTCAGGGTCTGTGACCTCACGTGACGACTGACCACTGAGTACTTGTGTCCTTTTACCTAGCAATATGAAGTTCACTGAGGATAAATTTCAATTTGTTATAGAAAACTTGAGGAAATAAAATATAGATCGGAGTACAAAACAAATTCTAGAGCGAGAAAGTAATGTGTAGGACCTGGGAGTGATGATGTCAGAGTATTGTACTTTAAAACATTACAACAATATCTCTATTGCACCTGCTAGGAAAATGATAAGATGGATAATGAGAACCTTCAAAACAAGGAATGTCAAGCCAATGTTGATTATCTTCAAATCAATTGTTCTCTCTAGGCTGGTATACGGCTGTACAGTAATGACCGATTTCAAGGCAGGTAAAACTGCAGATCTGGAGAAATGACAGAGGTCTTCCTCTGTATGTATAAAGACAATCAAGCACCTCAGTTACTGGGAACGTTTGAAGTTCCTTGATCTGTATTTCTTGGAATACAGGCGAGAAAGATGCATCATAATTAACACTTGAAAAATCCTAGAGGGACACGTACCAAATTTGCACACAAAAGTCACCATCCCCCCCAATGAAAAGCAGGAGTGTCGTGAGCACACTTAGGGATAACACAGTAAGTGTCAGGGGCCCAAGACTGTTCAACTGCCTTCCATTATATGTAAGGGGGATTACCAACAGACCCCTGCGTGTCTCAAGCGGGAACTTGAATTTCGTCACGTGGTTGGAGGAATTCCGGTGTCATACAGAGGCGTTGTTCATAAACACATTAATGAATATAAGAACGACAAGTTGAGCAATGGCTGTACACAACACCGGAATTACACCAGCTACCTGGTGATATTCAGCGACGCCACCTAGTGATAAAAGAAACCAATTTCAGTAGACGTAAATGCCTTGAATCATCATTAATCGCTATTTATAACACAGTTAAAACAGAATAAACACACCTTCATCATCTCTGGTGTATTAGCAAGAATCCTCTCCATAACAACAAACCCCACCATCACACATCTGCTGCTGCTACTACTACCTTACCTTATACCTTTGATGAGTTTCGAGAGTCTTACTACTCGCGGAGCCCTGCCATAGGCCAGGGTCAACTGGTGCTAGCCTGGTCGACTAGGCTGTTGCTGCTGGAGGTCTTGTGCCCTACATACTCATCACAACCTGGTTGATCTACTAGTATTACTACTCCTACCTTCAACGATTATATTATGACTCGCACCTTACTCGAATACCTATATATACCCTCTGTATCTTGTATTGTCTGTAACGGCTTGACAAAGCTTCTGGAGAGCGAAACGTTTCCACAGTTAAAATGTCTCATTAGTTGCACATATGTATTATTACTTAACATATTGTCGGTAATTCTACCAACATTATTACTAGCCTGGTGTCCCGGGGTATGAGGAGTGACCGTCTAGCTTCGACTAGGCGCCCATACGTACTCTGGGATCTGGCTAAGTGGTTTAAATACCGCGTACTTCGGTGCAAAGTGTGCAGGTTTCAATCCTGCTGTGGACTGAAAGATAATGTTTATATATTAACATACACTGTGACCATAACACTCTTGCCTTTCACTGGGTTTCTTCTACACTTCATTCCACATCTCTCACTCCAGTTTGTTGTACTAGTGTTCATATTTAGAACTAGTCTCTTAAGTCTCTCAAGTATCTTACAAGTGTGTGCGGAAACGAAGATATAAACACTTCAGCACTTCAGTGTAGAAAGCAGCAGAGAAGAGGACTGTAGAGGTAAAGTAAACTTTAAGCACCTTGTAACTAAAGCTCTCAGCGTTTAACATAACCAAGCTAGGTTGATTGTAACTAAGTAATACTGCCTCATGTTGGTGTATTTACACACTGGATGAGTGGCACTGTCCAGTATGTGTGTGTGTAGTTACTAGGGATACAAGGAATTCTTCTAGCTTCCCTAACATACAGGCTTGACCTACTTACACTGCTGGATTTGTCCAATGGTGACTCCGCCTTCTCCTGCTTATCTTCACCTGACTGCAGTATATAAACCACTTCCTCGAACTTGTTCATAGACATTTGGTCTTTTTTTGTGCATGTAGTGGTGGTGGTGGTGGTGGTGGTGGTGGTGTGTGTGTGTGTGTGTGTGTGTGTGTGTGTGTGTGTGTGTGTGTGTGTGTGTGTGTGTGTGTGTGTGTGTGTACTCACCTAGTTGTACTCACCTAGTTGAGGTTGCGGGGGTCGAGTCCGAGCTCCTGGCCCCGCCTCTTCACTGATCGCTACTAGGTCACTCTCCCTGAACCGTGAGCTTTATCATACCTCTGCTTGAAGCTATATATGGATCCTGCCTCCACTACATCGCTTCCCAAACTATTCCACTTACTGACTACTCTGTGGCTGAAGAAATACTTCCTAACATCCCTGTGATTCATCTGTGTCTTCAACTTCCAACTGTGTCCCCTTGTTACTGTGTCCAATCTCTGGAACATCCTGTCTTTGTCCACCTTGTCAATTCCTCTCAGTATTTTGTATGTCGTTATCATGTCCCCCCTATCTCTCCTGTCCTCCAGTGTCGTCAGGTTGATTTCGTGTGTGTGTGTGTGTGTGTGTGTGTGTGTGTGTGTGTGTGTGTGTGTGTGTGTGTGTGTGTGTGTGTGTGTGTGTGTGTGTGTGTGTGTGTGTGTGCTCGGCTTTAGCAGTATTTAAATACATTGTCTGACACACAATACATATATTTCACTTTGTATTTATTGGAGAGAGAAGTAACGAGAGTTTGTGCCGAGGTAAAAAAAAAAATACAATTCTGCTTTTCCGTGTGACGTTTAGTTAATTTAAGAGAGATTAGCTAGTGTCAACTAGTGTTATTTACAGTGTTAACTACAGTGTAAACTACAGTCTTAACTGCAGGGTTAACTACAATATTAGCTACGGTTTTAGCTAAAGTATTAACTGCAGGACTAACTACTGTGTTAAATACAGTATTAAGTACATTGTTAACTGCAGAATTAAGTACATTGTTAACTACAGCATTAACTACAGCATTAACTATAATATTAACTACATGATTAACTGTTGATTAAGGTATAAAATGAAGTGTTAACTACAATATTAACTACAGTATTAACTGCAGTATTACTTTCAATATTAATTACAGTGTTACTTTCAGTATTAATTACAGTGTTAACTACAGTATTAACAACAGTGTTAACTATAGTGCTAACTTCAGAGTTTACTACAGGGTTAACTACAATATTTAATTGCAGTATTAACTACAGTGTGCACTAGAGGCGATATCCTTCAGTAGGATAGTTTTAACAATTAAAAAAAGTTGTAATAATGTTGGTAGAATTACCGACAATATGTAAAGTAAAAGGACACAAGTGCAACTAATGTGGCATTTTATTGTGGCAACGTTTCGCTCTTCAGGAGCTTTGTCAAGCCGATACAAACAGTATATGGACACAGAGGGTATGTATAGGCTTAGAGTGAGGTGCAATACTAGTGGTAGTAGTAGTAGTATAAGTTGTAGTAGTAGTAGTAGTATAAGTTGTAGTAGTAGTAGTATAAGTTGTAGTAGTAGTAGTATAAGTTGTAGTAGTAGTAGTATAAGTTGTAGTAGTAGTAGTATAAGTTGTAGTAATAGTAGTATAAGTTGTAGTAGTAGTAGTATAAGTTGCAGTAGTAGTAGTAGGACACTGTTAATCTCTAAGTGAATATAAACCAAGTCTTCTAATGAGCCGCAGAAAACAATATGAAGTTCCGTGAGAACAAATTTCAATTACTTCCTTATGGGAAACTTGAGGAAATAAAAACTAGAAAGGAGTATAAAACACATTCTAACCACACAATAGAGCGAGAAACTAATGTGTAGGACTTTGGAGTGATAATGTGACAATGTCAGAGAATCTCTTCTTCAAGGATCACAACAGTGTCCTTGTCACAACCACGAGGAGAATGATAGGAAATAAGAAAAAAAACTTCAAAACAATGAATGCTAAGCTAATGATGATCCTCTTAAGTTACTTGTTCTCTCTAGGCTGGAGTACTGCTGTACACTAACAACCTCTCTCAAGGCAGGCGAAATTGCTGATCTAGTGAATGTAGGGAATTTCACTGCATGTATAAGTTCTGTCAAGCACATTAAGTACTGGGACCGTTTGAAGTTCCATAATCTGTACTTTTTGGAACAGACTAAACAAAAATACATCGTAGTTTACATCTGGAAAATTCTAGAAGTGCTGGTCCCAAATCTGCACACGGAAATTATTCCCTACACAAAGAAAAGGCTTAGCAGACGATGCAACATACCCTCTGTGAAAAGCAGGAGTGCCATGAGTATACTAAAGAAAATACAATTAGCGTCAGGAGTCCAAGACTATTCAACAGCCTCCCATCGTACATTGAGGGGGATTACAAAAAGACTCGTAGTTGTCTTCAAGAAGAAACTGAATGAGTTTCTCAAGTTAACACCTGACCAGCCGGACTGTGGTTCATACATTGGACTGAGTGTGGTCAGCGGTAACAACCTTGCTGATCAGGCCCTGGTCCACCTGGAGGCCTGGTCATGGACCGGGCTGTGGGACCGTTGACCTGCGGAACTCCCTCCAGGTAGACTCCAGGTACTCCAGGTAGACCCCAGGTAGTACAAGTAAAGCAGTTCACAGGAAGGTAAGAGGAGACAATCCACACAGGAGAGGAAGACGAGAGAACCGCAAAGAGAGGAAAAAGAGGGGGATACCAAAGGGGTGAGAGGAAGGGAGGGAGGGTGGGTGGAGGGAAGGAAAGAGGAAGAGAGGGAGGGAGTTAGGGGGGAAATAGTTTACGATGCCATATTTGCGATAAAGAACACGATGGCTGGACCTGCGGGTAATTACTGTAACCCAGTAAATGATACGCTATGATGATGCTGTTGTAGTATGTTGCTGTAGTTATATGTTGTTGTAGCTGTTGTTGTTGCCATTGTTGAATGTTGTAGCTGTTGTTATATGTTGTTATAGCTGTTATAGTATGTTGTTCTATGTTGATGTAGCTTCTGTTGCATGTAGCAGCAGTTCATGTTGTATATTGTAGCTTCTGTTGCATGTTGCTGTAGCAGCTGTTGTAAGTTTAGTAACTCCTTTCATATGTTGCTGTCTCTCTGCTTATATATTGCTGCGTCTGCTACTGTATTTTTAAACAGTATTATAGCGCTGTTGTACATTGCTGCAGCAGAGGTACCGCATCTAACCACTTTCCAGGAGTCTGTACTTAATACCACTAATACCTACGAATAACACAAGTACACTTGAGTCTCGTGGCATGATGTAATAAATAACAAAATAGTATATAATACCGACAGGTTGGTAGATAAAACACATAAGCAACAGTTAGGCAACTTTATTCCGAGATTGTTTCAGACATTGGAACAGAACTCTTCTCCAGTTTGAGGGACTGACAACCTCAAATCTACGACTTCAAGGGCGATGGACTGATTACATCGTCTTCACATCTCTACTGTTCCTGCCTACTTTCTGTACTCGACTGAAGAAGCCTACTGTGTAGGCGAAGCGTCTCGGAATAAAGTTGTCTGTTACTTATGTCTCACCTACCTACCATGATGAAATAAAATGGAGGGTTTACTGCTGATTTATAATGATTCTTAAGTCAGTGATACGTGAAGATTGTTCCAGTCGAGGGGGGTGGGTGAGCCAGTTGTGTGAAGACTGCTTCAACACTGTCCAGTACTGTCTTCATGGTGGTGTCTTTACTCACAGGATGAGTGACACTGTCCAGTACTGTCTTCATGCTGGTGTCTTTACTCACAGGATGAGTGACACTGTCCAGTACTGTCTTCATGGTGGTGTCTTTACTCACAGGATGAGTGACACTGTCCGGTACTGTCTTCATGGTGGTGTGTTTACTCACAGGATGAGTGACACTGTCCGGTACTGTCTTCATGGTGGTGTCTTTACTCACAGGATGAGTGACACTGTCCGGTACTGTCTTCATGGTGGTGTCTTTACTCACAGGATGAGTGACACTGTCCGGTACTGTCTTCATGGTGGTGTGTTTACTCACAGGATGAGTAACACTGTCCAGTACTGTCTTCATGGTGGTGTGTTTACTCACAGGATGAGTGACACTGTCCGGTACTGTCTTCATGGTGGTGTCTTTACTCACAGGATGAGTGACACTGTCCGGTACTGTCTTCATGGTGGTGTGTTTACTCACAGGATGAGTAACACTGTCCAGTACTGTCTTCATGGTGGTGTCTTTACTCACAGGATGAGTGACACTGTCCGGAACTGTTTTCATGGTGGTGTGTTTACTCACAGGATGAGTGACACTGTCCAGTACTGTCTTCATGGTCGTGTGTTTACTCACAGGATGAGTGACACTGTCCGGTACTATCTTCATGGTGGTGTGTTTACTCACAGGATGAGTGACACTGTCCAGTGCAGTCTTCATGGTGGTGTCTTTACTCACAGGATGAGTGACATTGTCTGGTATTGTCGTCATGGTGGTGTGTTTACTCACAGGATGAGTGACACTGACAACTACTGTCCACTAACGGGATGAGTTGTATTGCTCATTATTGTCTTGATGAGGGAACATATTTACTCACTGAAGTTCATCAGTAGTAATCCCTTCCTTAAATGACATGCAAAGGCAAATGTACAAGAGGAATTTTCTGGCTTAACTGTTAGTAATAATATATCACAAATTCATACAGTGATGGACCTAAGCAGGAGTCTACTAGCAGGGCTGCAACTGCTCTAGTTGCCACCACCCTAGGTAGCAATTCCAGCAGCCATGCTGCAAATAGTAAATGATGCCCACAAGTTGGGTATCTTTTTTGATGCAACGTTTCACCTACTATGTAGACTTCTTCAGTCATATATAGGAGAGATTATATTGTAGGTAGGAGTAGTAGTGGCGAGGTAAAGTTAATGTAATCCGTAGATTAACCTTGGAGAAATAGTTTTTGGTGTGGTCAGTACCTCAGCCTAGAGAGTTCAGCTCCATTGTCTGGGACAATGTGAAACTAAAGCATGAGAATGGAGTCTTATATACTGGCGAAGGTGAAGCGTGGAAGGTCTCGAGGGCTTTTCTTGCGGCGGGAACCACTAGTAGAAGCAAGAAGGCAAGAATTGAGGAGTACTGCAGCAAGCCTACTTGTCCGTGGTAGGCAGGTCCTTCTGGAATCCAACCCTCATTCATGACTAATGGCTAGCCAATGAAGTTGTGGAAGGTGTCCACTGTACCAAGATACCTCTGTGTTGTTGTGTCTGGCAGATATAATGATGTATAATACCAACAAGTTGATGAGTAAGAGACATGTGCAACACGTGTATACAAGTGCAACATGTGTTTACATGTCACAGCACGATGGAGGGAGGTCTGAGATCTGTAACTCACTATAATAATATGAACGCAGAGAAGTACATTTACTGAACTATTTACAGTGCAAATAGACTGACGAATGTGATGAATGTTTTGAAAAACCGACAAGTTGAAGATTGAGACACTTATGCAGCATATGGGAATCTTTATTCAGGAAACGTTTCGCCACACAGTGGCTTCATCTGTCCAATACAAAGAGGAAGGCGTAAGGAGAGGAGGAGTTTGAGGTAATCAGTCTCTCAACCTGGAGTCGATGTGTTCAGTCCATCAATCTTGTCGGTTTTTCAAACCATTCATCACAACTGTCAGACACTGCAGCATCATGGGATCTTGTTACAAAGAATTCTTCAACACTTGTTCAACCTTTGGACGACGACCTACTTCGACTAGTGGATGGTACCACTATGACCCCGCCTCCGCCTGCTTCACCTCACCTCACTACAGTATACAAGCTACGTCTACGGCCCTATGCTGTATATTCTACAAGATTGATGGACTGAACACATCGACTCCAGGTTGAGAGACTGATTACCTCAAACTCCTCCTCTCCTTACGCCTTCCTCTTTGTATTGGACAGATGAAGCCACTGTGTGGCGAAACGTTTCCTGAATAAAGATTCCCATATGCTGCATAAGTGTCTCAATCTTCAGACTGACGAATGGAAATATAAACACAAATGCAGTATAATGTGATCCTTTATTGACTACGTGTGGGCGAAACGTAGTCAATAAAGGATCACATTATACTGCATTTGTGTTTATATTTCCATTGTGTCGGTATTTTATACTATTTATTTCCAGACTGACGAATGTTTGTTACAAGTACCTGTGACAGTTTCTCATGCGTTTCAAGAACAAATTATACCTGATTGTTCACTTTGTGAGGAATATAGAGATAGTATAATATTCTATGAAATATGTCAAAGTATCTTATCAATGAAAATAAGATACCAGACATTTTAAGCAAATATCCTAAACTATGGGTCACAGGACGGATATGAGGTGCACAATAAACTCGCCACTACCATCCACAGGATAAATCTGAGGTACACAATAAACTAGCCAATACCATCCCGCGGCCGGACAGATGGCCGACGGACATTTCACCGAATATCGGATATATCTGGGCTAGGTTAGGTTAGGTTAGGTTAGGTTAGGTAGGATAGGATAGGGAAAGTTATCCGATATTCAGTAAAATGACCGCTCGGTGAAATGTCCGTCGGCCATCTGTCCGGGAGCCATACCATCCATAGGATGAATATATAATGCAAAATAAACTAGCCGCTTTGGCGACAAAATGAATCTCATAATAACACACAAAAAAATTATTCTCATGGTTAAATGTCTCCAAAATTATACTGGTAGGAAAACTTTTAGAAAAAGAGCCTTGAGAACTTTATGTAAAGTAACGAAATATACTATTATAACTAGACGTCAGGCCACGAAATAAACTATAACAACTAGATGTAAAGTCACGAAATAAGCCATGAAATACACGAGAAAACGAATAAAGAAGACTTCTTAACGCCATCAAGACGGAGAACAAGAAGTCACTCTCGCACACTGAAAGGAGAACCGGTGCCAACCTTTTCTTTCCACATTACTCAAAGAAGTGACAACAGCAGAGCCAGTGCCACCTCGTTCCTCCCTCACCAAGAGTCGCCTTCCAACACCCCTCCATTACCCCATTTCACCCATTCCCTTCCATCATCCACTCCCTCCCCAACACGTCACCTTCTCCCATCATAAGAGGTGACGAGAGACCAGCCAAGGTGCCTCCCACACCACGGATCACTGTGTATTTCACACGCCATTGGGAAGGTTAATGAAGCGTTCACCACAACACTGCCTCTACTGGTGCACCACAACACTGCCTCTACCAGTGCACCACAACACTGCCTCTACTGGTGCACCACAACACTGCCTCTACCAGTGCACCACAACACTGCCTCTACTGGTGCACCACAACACTGCCTCTACCAGTGCACCACAACACTGCCTCTACTGGTGCACCACAACACTGCCTCTACCAGTGCACCACAACACTGCCTCTCCTAGTGCACCACAACACTGCCTCTACTGGTGCACCACAACACTGCCTCTACCAGTGCACCACAACACTGCCTCTACTGGTGCACCACAACACTGCCTCTACTGGTGCACCACAACACTGCCTCTACCAGTGCACCACAACACTGCCTCTACTGGTGCACCACAACACTGCCTCTACCAGTGCACCACAACACTGCCTCTACTGGTGCACCACAACACTGCCTCTACCAGTGCACCACAACACTGCCTCTACCGGTGCACCACAACACTGCCTCTACCAGTGCACCACAACACTGCCTCTACCAGTACACCACAACACTGCCTACGCTCGTGCACCACAACACTCTCTCCCTTTTTTTTAAAGGGGGTCATCGCCCCCGCAGCTAGGACCCAGACGAGACTTCCGAATTACTGGTCTGATCGCTCAGGCCGTTGGCGCCCTCTTCCTGCGGTCTCATGTATGCAATACAACCCAGCTGATCAGGAACTGCTTTGAAGAATTTGTCGCATTCCTTGTTGAAGACAACAAGGCTTTGTTGGTAATTTCCCTTATGCATGAAGGGAGGGTGTTGAAGAGTCAGGATTCCTTTACGCTTAATGAGCTCTCTTTCAGTATACTTATCGCAACATACCTCCCTGGAGGTATCTTGCACCGATCCCTCCAATATATTTCAGAGGTAGATTATAATGTATGTTTCTCGCCTGCTTTCTAAGGAGTACAGTTCTTTAGTTGCTTGACTGAGATTATACGAGCTATGAGGATTTTCTGTACGTTTGTCAGTTATGCAATTTCGCCTGTCTTGAAGGAGACCGTTGGTACACAGCAATATTCTAGCCTAATGAGAAGGAGTGACCTGAAGAGTATCATCATCGGCTTGGCATCTCTTGAAGGTTTTAGTTATCCAACCTGCCATTTTCTTTGCAGTTATGATAACATTGTTGTGCCCACTGAATGTGAGATCTTCTGATACTATCACTTCCAGGTCTCTGATATTAGACTCACACTCTGTGAGTGATTTGAGTTTGTCTTATACTCAGATCTTCTTTTTATATTTTCAGTTCTTCCGTAACGAAGTAACTGAAACTTGTCTGGGACCGGGCCACGGGGGCACTGACCCCCGGAAACCTCCTTCAGTACTCCTTCAGGTATCATATTGTTATAAGTAGCCCACCGGAGGACTAGGTTATATCAGCATAGAGACTCGCTGTGTCTTCAGTTTATACCACTTTCATACAGATTCTAGTATCGTCTGCAAAGGATGATACAATGCTACGGTTTGTGATCTATGTCAAATATGAGAACGAGGAAGCGGTTTCTATTAGTTAGGTAGTTTAACAGCCGTCTACCCACTTTTTCAGGTTTCCTTTGCACGCATTTTGCGAGCAATTACTCCATTACAGTTCAATGTAGATAAATGTAAAGTTCTAAAACTCGGAAATGCCCATAACCCTACCTGGAGGTTGCCTGGAGGTTACCTGAAGGTTATTCCGGGGATCAACGCCCCCGCGGCCCGGTCCATGACCAGGCCTCCCGATGGATCAGGGCCTGATCAACTAGGCTGTTACTGCTGGCCGCACGCAGTCCAACGTACGAGCCACAGCCCGGCTGATCCGGCACTGACTTTAGGTATCTGTCCAGCTCTCTCTTGAAGGCAGCCAGGGGTTTATTGGCAATTCCCCTAATGCTTGATGGGAGGCTGTTGAACAGTCTTGGGCCCCGGACACTTATGGTGTTTTCCCTTAGTGTACCAATGGCGCCCCTACTTTTTATTGGCGGCATTTTGCATCGCCTGCCCAGTCTTTTACTTTCGTAGGGAGTGATTTCTGTGTGCAGATTTGGGACCATTCCTTCCAAGATTTTCCAAGTGTAGATTATGATATATCTCTCCCTCCTGCGTTCCAACGAGTACAAGTCAAGTGCTTCCAAGCGTTCCCAGTAGTTAAGGTGCTTGACAGAACTTTTTTTATTTTTATTATCACACCGGCCGATTCCCACCAAGGCAGGGTGGCCCGAAAAAGAAAAACTTTCACCATCATTCACTCCATCACTGTCTTGCCAGAAGGGTGCTTTACACTACAGTTTTTAAACTGCAACATTAACACCCCTCCTTCAGAGTGCAGGCACTGTACTTCCCATCTCCAGGACTCAAGTCCGGCCTGCCGGTTTCCCTGAATCCCTTCATAAATGTTACTTTGCTCACACTCCAACAGCACGTCAAGTATTAAAAACCATTTGTCTCCATTCACTCCTATCAAACACGCTCACGCATGCCTGCTGAAGTCCAAGCCCCTCGCACACAAAACCTCCTTTACCCCCTCCCTCCAACCCTTCCTAGGCCGACCCCTACCCCGCCTTCCTTCCACTACAGACTGATACACTCTTGAAGTCATTCTGTTTCGCTCCATTCTCTCTACATGTCCGAACCACCTCAACAACCCTTCCTCAGCCCTCTGGACAACAGTTTGGTAATCCCGCACCTCCTCCTAACTTCCAAACTACGAATTCTCTGCATTATATTCACACCACACATTGCCCTCAGACATGACATCTCCACTGCCTCCAGCCTTCTCCTCGCTGCAACATTCATCACCCACGCTTCACACCCATATAAGAGCGTTGGTAAAACTATACTCTCATACATTCCCCTCTTTGCCTCCAAGGACAAAGTTCTTTGTCTCCACAGACTCCTAAGTGCACCACTCACTCTTTTTTCCCTCATCAATTCTATGATTCACCTCATCTTTCATAGACCCATCCGCTGACACGTCCACTCCCAAATATCTGAATACGTTCACCTCCTCCATACTCTCTCCCTCCAATCTGATATTCAATCTTTCATCACCTAATCTTTTTGTTATCCTCATAACCTTACTCTTTCCTGTATTCACCTTTAATTTTCTTCTTTTGCACACCCTACCAAATTCATCCACCAATCTCTGCAACTTCTCTTCAGAATCTCCCAAGAGCACAGTGTCATCGCAAAGAGCAGCTGTGACAACTCCCACTTTGTGTGTGATTCTTTATCTTTTAACTCCACGCCTCTTGCCAAGACCCTCGCATTTACTTCTCTTACAACCCCATCTATAAATATATTAAACAACCACGGTGACATCACACATCCTTGTCTAAGGCCTACTTTTACTGGGAAAAAATTTCCCTCTTTCCTACATACTCTAACTTGAGCCTCACTATCCTCGTAAAAACTCTTCACTGCTTTCAGTAACCTACCTCCTACACCATACACTTGCAACATCTGCCACATTGCCCCCCTATCCACCCTGTCATACGCCTTTTCCAAATCCATAAATGCCACAAAGACCTCTTTAGCCTTATCTAAATACTGTTCACTTATATGTTTCACTGTAAACACCTGGTCCACACACCCCCTACCTTTCCTAAAGCCTCCTTGTTCATCTGCTATCCTATTCTCCGTCTTACTTCTAATTCTTTCAATTATAACTCTACCATACACTTTACCAGGTACACTCAACAGACTTATCCCCCTATAATTTTTGCACTCTCTTTTATCCCCTTTGCCTTTATACAAAGGAACTATGCATTGCTCTCTGCCAATCCCTAGGTACCTTACCCTCTTCCATACATTTATTAAATAATTGCACCAACCACTCCAAAACTATATCCCCACCTGCTTTTAACATTTCTATCTTTATCCCATCAATCCCGGCTGCCTTACCCCCTTTCATTTTACCTACTGCCTCACGAACTTCCCCCACACTCACAACTGGCTCTTCCTCACTCCTACAAGATGTTATTCCTCCTTGCCCTATACACGAAATCACAGCTTCCCTATCTTCATCAACATTTAACAATTCCTCAAAATATTCCTTCCATCTTCCCAATACCTCTACCTCTCCATTTAATAACTCTCCTCTCCTATTTTTAACTGACAAATCCATTTGTTCTCTAGGCTTTCTTAACTTGTTAATCTCACTCCAAAACTTTTTCTTATTTTCAACAAAATTTGTTGATAACATCTCACCCACTCTCTCATTTGCTCTCTTTTTACATTGCTTCACCACTCTCTTAACTTCTCTCTTTTTCTCCATATACTCTTCCCTCCTTGCATCACTTCTACTTTGTAAAAACTTCTCATATGCTAACTTTTTCTCCCTTACTACTCTCTTTACATCATCATTCCACCAATCGCTCCTCTTCCCTCCTGCACCCACTTTCCTGTAACCACAAACTTCTGCTGAACACTCTAACACTACATTTTTAAACCTACCCCATACCTCTTCGACCCCATTGCCTATGCTCTCATTAGCCCATCTATCCTCCAATAGCTGTTTATATCTTACCCTAACTGCCTCCTCTTTTAGTTTATAAACCTTCACCTCTCTCTTCCCTGATGCTTCTATTCTCCTTGTATCCCATCTACCTTTTACTCTCAGTGTAGCTACAACTAGAAAGAACTTATACGTGCAATAAAGGATCTCTGTACACTCTCTAGATCTGCGATTTCACCTGCTTTGTATGGAGATGTTAATGTACAGCAGTATTCCAGCCTAGAGAGAACAAGTGATTTGAAAAGGATCATCATGGGCTTGGCATCTCTCGTTTTGAAAGTTCTCATTATCCATCCTATCATTTTCTTTGCACGTGCGATCGTGGCACTGTTGTGATCCTTGAAAGTGAGATCCTCAGACATTACTACTCCCAGGTCCCTTACATTATTTTTCCGCTCTATTGTATGGCCGGAGTCAGTAGTATACTCTGTTCTAGTTATTATCTCCTCCAGGTTTCCATAACGGAGTAGTTGGAATTTGTCCTCATTGAACATCATATTGTTTACCGTTGCCCACTGGAAAACTTTGTTTATATCTTCTTGGAGGTTAACCGCGTCCTCAGCAGATGACAGCCTCATGCAGATCCTAGTATCATCCGCAAAGGATGATACGGTGCTGTGGTGTATATCTCTGTTTATGTCTGATATGAGGATAAGGAATAAGATGGGGGCGAGTACTGTGCCTTGTGGAACAGAGCTCTTCACTATGGCAGCCTCCGATTTAACTCTGTTGACCACTACTCTTTGTGTTCGATTTGTTAGGAAGTTGAAGATCCATCTCCCCCCTTTTTCCCCGTTATTCCTTTAGCACGTATTTTATGGGCTATTACGCCATGATCGCATTTGTCAAATGCTTTTGCAAAGTCTGTGTATATTACATCTGCATTCTGATTTTCTTCCAGTGCATCCAAGGCCATGTCATAGTGATCCAGTAGTTGTGAGAGGCAGGAGCGACCTGCCCTGAACCCATTGTTGCCCTGGATTGTGCAGATTTGGAATCCAGGTGATTTGCAATCCTGCTTCTTAGCACTCTTTCAAAGATTTTTATGATGTGGGACGTCAGAGCTATTGGTCTATAGTTCTTAGCTATTGCTTTGCTGCACCTTTATGGAGCGGGGCTATATCCGTTGTTTTAAGTGCCCTATGGAATTTCACCCATGCCCAAAAGCCCTCCTCCATAGTGTACTTAGGGCACCCCAAGAGGGGTTTCTTGCAGTTCTTAATGAAAAAGAGTTCCACGAGTCTGGGCCCGGGGCTGAGTGCATAGGCATGTTGTCCAATGGCTTTTTCGAAATCTATCGGAGTTGGGGTAATGTGGGAAATCTGGCATACATTTATGGAGTTTTGAGGCTCATTCATGAAGAAATCATTTGGGTCGTCGATCCTAGACCGATTAGTGGTTCAAATAAACACAGAAATCGTACTGGGATTTCAATATTTCACTCATTTCCTTGTTGTCGTCTGTGTAAGTCCCATCCTGTCTGAGTAAGGGCCCGATACTAGATGTGGTATTTGCCTTGTTTTTGGCATATGAAAAGAAATATTTTGAATTTCTTTCAATTTCACTAATAGCTTTAAGCTCCTCCTGCCTCTCCTGGTTCCTGTAAGAGTCATTTAGCTAAGTTCGATAGTTTCCACTTCCCTGGTCAGCGCCTCCTTTCGTGTATCAGATATTCTAGCACTCCTGAGGAGCTCAGTGACTCTTCGTCGTCTTCTGTAGAGGGAGCATCTTTTTCTCTCCAGTTTACTCCTGCTCTTCTTCTTTCTTAGGGGAATATGCCTAGAACATGCTTCGGCTACCAGGAAGTTGATCCTTTCAAGGCACTGGTTTGGATCCATGTCATTTAAGACATCTTCCCAACATGTTTCGTTTAGGACATGGTTTACCTGGTCCCAGTTGATGTTCTTGTTGTTGAAATTGTATTTTGTGAAGACACCTTCACAGGTTGTTTAAATGTTGTTTAAATGGGTTGTTTAAATGTGCGTGGATGTAGTGCGGATGACAAGAAACAGATGATTGCTGATGTTATGAATGAAAAGAAGTTGGATGTCCTGGCTCTAAGCGAAACAAAGCTGAAGGGGGTAGGAGAGTTTCAGTGGGGGGAAATAAATGGGATTAAATCTGGAGTGTCTGAGAGAGTTAGAGCAAAGGAAGGGGTAGCAGTAATGTTAAATGATCAGTTATGGAAGGAGAAAAGAGAATATGAATGTGTAAATTCGAGAATTATGTGGGTTAAAGTAAAGGTTGGATGCGAGAAGTGGTCATAATAAGCGTGTATGCACCTGGAGAAGAGAGGAATGCAGAGGAGAGAGAGAGATTTTGGGAGATGTTAAGTGAATGTATAGGAGCCTTTGAACCAAGTGAGAGAGTAATTGTGGTAGGGGACCTGAATGCTAAAGTAGGAGAAACTTTTAGAGAGGGTGTGGTAGGTAAGTTTGGGGTGCCAGGTGTAAATGATAATGGGAGCCCTTTGATTGAACTTTGTATAGAAAGGGGTTTAGTTATAGGTAATACATATTTTAAGAAAAAGAGGATAAATAAGTATACACGATATGATGTAAAGGGCGAAATGACAGTAGTTTGTTGGATTATGTATTGGTAGATAAAAGACTGTTGAGTAGACTTCAGGATGTACATGTTTATCGAGGGGCCACAGATATATCAGATCACTTTCTAGTTGTAGCTACACTGAGAGTAAATGGTAGATGGGATACAAGGAGAATAGAAGCATCAGGGAAGAGAGAGGTGAAGGTTTATAAACTAAAAGAGGAGGCAGTTAGGGTAAGATATAAACAGCTATTGGAGGATAGATGGGCTAATGAGAGCATAGGCAATGGGGTCGAAGAGGAATGGGTAGGTTTAAAAATGTAGTGTTAGAGTGTTCAGCAGAAGTTTGTGATTACAGGAAAGTGGGTGCAGGAGGGAAGAGGAGCGATTGGTGGAATGATGATGTAAAGAGAATAGTAAGGGAGAAAAAGTTAGCATATGAGAAGTTTTTACAAAGTAGAAGTGATGCAAGGAGGGAAGAGTATATGGAGAAAAAGAGAGAGGTTAAGAGAGTGGTGAAGCAATGTAAAAGAGAGCAAATGAGAGAGTGGGTGAGCTGTTATCAACAAATTTTGTTGAAAATAAGAAAAAGTTTTGGAGTGAGATTAACAAGTTAAGGAAGCCTAGAGAACAAATGGATTTGTCAGTTAAAAATAGGAGAGGAGAGTTATTAAATGGAGAGTTAGAGGTATTGGGAAGATGGAGGAATATTTTGAGAATTGTTAAATGTTGATGAAGATAGGGAAGCTGTGATTTCGTGTATAGGGCAAGGAGGAATAACATCTTGTAGGAGTGAGGAAGAGCCAGTTGTGAGTGTGGGGGAAGTTCGTGAGGCAGTAGGTAAAATGAAAGGGGGTAAGGCAGCCGGGATTGATGGGATAAAGATAGAAATGTTAAAAGCAGGGGGGGATATAGTTTTGGAGTGGTTGGGGCAATTATTTAATAAATGTATGGAAGAGGGTAAGGTACCTAGGGATTGGCAGAGAGCATGCATAGTTCCTTTGTATAAAGGCAAAGGGGATAAAAGAGAGTGCAAAAATTATAGGGGGATAAGTCTGTTGAGTGTACCTGGTAAAGTGTATGGTAGAGTTATAATTGAAAGAATTAAGAGTAAGACGGAGAATAGGATAGCAGATGAACAAGGAGGCTTTAGGAAAGGTAGGGGGTGTGTGGACCAGGTGTTTACAGTGAAACATATAAGTGAACAGTATTTAGATAAGGCTAAAGAGGTCTTTGTGGCATTTATGGATTGGAAAAGGCGTATGACAGGTGGATAGGGGGGCAATGTGGCAGATGTTGCAAGTGTATGGTGTAGGAGGTAGGTTACTGAAAGCAGTGAAGAGTTTTTACGAGGATAGTGAGGCTCAAGTTAGAGTATGTAGAAAAGAGGGAAATTTTTCCCAGTAAAAGTAGGCCTTAGACAAGGATGTGTGATGTCACCGTGGTTGTTTAATATATTTATAGATGGGGTTGTAAGAGAAGTAAATGCGAGGGTCTTGGCAAGAGGAGTGGAGTTAAAAGATAAAGAATCACACACAGGGTGGGAGTTGTCACAGCTGCTCTTTGCTGATGACACTGTGCTCTTGGGAGATTCTGAAGAGAAGCTGCAGAGATTGGTGGATGAATTTGGTAGGGTGTGCAAAAGAAGAAAATTAAAGGTGAATACAGGAAAGAGTAAGGTTATGAGGATAACAAAAAGATTAGGTGATGAAAGATTGAATATCAGATTGGAGGGAGAGAGTATGGAGGAGGTGAACGTATTCAGATATTTGGGAGTGGACGTGTCAGCGGATGGTCTATGAAAGATGAGGTGAATCATAGAATTGATGAGGGAAAAAGAGTGAGTGGTGCACTTAGGAGTCTGTGGAGACAGAGAACTTTGTCCTTGGAGGCAAAGAGGGAATGTAATGAGAGTATAGTTTTACCAACGCTCTTATATGGGTGTGAAGCATGGGTGATGAATGTTGCAGCGAGGAGAAGGCTGGAGGCAGTGGAGATGTCATGTCTGAGGGCAATGTGTGGTGTGAATATAATGCAGAGAATTCGTAGTTTGGAAGTTAGGAGGAGGTGCGGGATTACCAAAACTGTTGTCCAGAGGGCTGAGGAAGGGTTGTTGAGTGGTTCGGACATGTAGAGAGAATGGAGCGAAACAGAATAACTTCAAGAGTGTATCAGTCTGTAGTGGAAGGAAGGCGGGGTAGGGGTCGGCCTAGGAAGGGTTGGAGGGAGGGGGTAAAGGAGGTTTTGTGTGCGAGGGGCTTGGACTTCCAGCAGGCATGCGTGAGCGTGTTTGATAGGAGTGAATGGAGACAAATAGTTTTTAATACTTGACGTGCTGTTGGAGTGTGAGCAAAGTAACATTTATGAAGGGATTCAGGGAAACCGGCAGGCTGGACTTGAGTCCTGGAGATGGGAAGTACAGTGCCTGCACTCTGAAGGAGGGGTGTTAATGTTGCAGTTTAAAAACTGTAGTGTAAAGCACCCTTCTGGCAAGACAGTGATGGAGTGAATGATGGTGAAAGCTTTTCTTTTTCGGGCCACCCTGCCTTGGTGGGAATCGGCCAGTGTGATAATAAAAAAAAATAACCTTCACAGGTACATGCATTCTGCTGTTCAGGACCCCTATGCATGTACGTCTGGACTTCGATTAGATTGTGATCGGAATTAGTTGTTTTTGATATTCTTATGTCTCTTATCAGGTCCTCATTATTTGTGAAGATAAGGTCAAGTGTGTTTTCTAGTCTTGTTGGCTCCACTATCTGCTGGCTTAAGGTGTGTTTTTCGCAGAGACTTAGTAGCTCATGTGTGTGTGACCTTTCATCTGCGCTACCTCCGGGGATTGTTTCAGCTATAACATTATTTGCTACATTCTTCCATTTGTATGCCTTAGGTTGAAATCACCAAGCAGTAAGATGTTTGGGGATGGAGCTGGAAGGTTTTCCAACAGTAATCGATTTCAGTAGCTGTTCCTTGAACTGTTGGGAGGTTGCATCTGGTGGCTTGTATACAACCACAATGACTAGGTTTTGGTTCTCGATCTTTATTGATAGAACTTCAACTACCTCATTTGTGGTGTTCAGCAACTCCGTGCAGATAAGGGACTCTTTGACATACAGGCCAACCCCCCCTTGTTGCCTGTTTTTTCTGTCGCATCTAAAAAGGTTGTAACCACTTATCCATATTTCACTGTCAAAGTGATCTTTGTGTGAGTCTCTGTGAAGGCTGCAAACATTGCATTAGACTCCCACTAGAAGTCCACTGATAAAAGGTATTTTGTTGTTGGTGGATGGCTTAAGGCCCTGTATATTAGCAAATATGAACGAGGTTGTATTCTGTGTTTGTTGGGGGGATTTTGTTATTGGCATCAGTAGTTGTAATTGTAATTCTGGAGGGCCATGGGTGGCCACTGGCTGCGCCTCCAGTCCAACAAGCTCCAAGGTGGTGGACTATTTTTGTTTATTTCCTTCCATTTTCTTTTTCGTTTCCTGCCACTAAAAAATCACCTGGAGTTGGGTAGGTCGTAGCTACTATTGTTTGTCCTGTGGGGTCTGTGCCTCCTGGTCCCTTTTAGATGGTATGCAGGGCACTCGATGTTGTAACACTGCTTCTGGAGGACCGAGGAGTGGCACATTTTTGGGTGAAAGAAAGTACAGGAAGAAGAGCGACACACTCCTTAGACAGGAGGTCGCTACATTTTTTGGGATGGTCAAAGTTGCATGTCCCATTTTTTTCCCCTGTTATTCCATGCTTACAGATGCCCCAAGCATAATATTTGTACAAATTCACCTTGGTTGAGAATTGTTGGAGGTGTGTTGTCAATTTCTGCAGGTTCTGGGACTGCACTATAATCCTCAGTATCCAAGCCAGGGCCACCCCGTCCTGGATTCCATCTACTTTCCCCAGTAGAGGAAGGAGGAGACTCCTCTCCAACATCTGTACTGTGGGCCACGGTCTTGTGCAATGATGGTTGTATATTTACTGTTTTTGTTGGTGGTTTGGGTAGTGTCCCTAGGAGAGTCTGGGCTGGCAGTAAGGCTGGGGGCTGGGTCTGGGTCAGCACTGGGGCTGGGGGGTGGGGCTGGGGCTATGACTGTGATGGTTGCAGAAGAGTCTACCCCAGAGGAGGGCTCCTCTACTACATCTGTACTAGGGGATATGGCATTGGTAGCTGTGGAGGAGTCTTTAACTGAATCCAGATTTTCACAGTGGCTGGAGGCTGGGTCTGGGTCAGCCCTAAGGCTGGGCACTGAACTAGCTGTTGTTTTTGTTTCCCGTGTTTTTTTCTAGTGTGTATCTGCTTATTTTTGGGTCAGTTGTTGTAGACTGGGCATTCTCTGTGTTAGACTTTACTCCTCTCCTATCTTCCCATGCTCTATATATTCCAGGTAGACTATTCAATAGTTCCTCCTTTTTCTCGTGTTTATTGTTTATTAACCTCCTGAGTGCTTTCTGATATCTAATCCAATAGTTCCACATCCCTGTTGCAGATCCAGAAACACCTATCTAGATAGATGTCATTTTTGGTTGCAGTGTTTATTCTTGCACAGGTAACATGATGTTTTGAAAAGCAAAGGTTGCATGTGATTTTAGATTTTTTCCAGAGCCTTTTCACATGTCCCACAGGTATACTGTACTGCCATCCTGCCTGTATCCTATTTGCAACTGGGTACCACAAGGGCCTGATCTTCACTTTAACCTTTCAGCTCTGCACGCAGGTGTGGGTGTTATAGGTCAATACATGGGTATGTGGGATGTAATTAGCATGGAGACTTATTACCCATTAAAAACTTTTATGTTGTATAACATCATATATCATACATCCTACAGCATCTGATTCCTGTCATGATCACTGCTGTTTATCTTGTCCTGGACAGTATATATGTAGTGGTGGTGGCTGGGTTTCGGTGATGAAAGGTAGTTCGGTGGTCAGGGAATGGGGTATGGGTGCCAGTAGGGGGGGTGAGGACCATCCCTTCTGGTTGGGTGTCGGAGGGGGAGGGTGGCGAGAGGATTTGGTGGTGGTTTATCCTTTTCCACTATCCAGTCACTGCATGTTCACTGTTTCCCTGCACATCAATCAACTATCTCTTATTTTATTATTTCTACTATGGCTTAATACTTATCCAGTTTGTATCCCCACGTCTCCACTTTGCTTGGTTTGGTGATAAGTGGGTCCATGGTATGGGTTACCAGCAGGGAGGGAACAACCCCGCTGGTTGGGGTACGAAGGGGGGGGGGGAGAGGTGGGGGGATCAGTGGGGTGACCGTAAACTTGCGCAGTTTGTTCCCATATAATTACACCATAGCTTACACTAGCACTCGGTTTTAAAGGATTACTCTCATCCACAATTCAGTACACTATATCACTGCCTATTCAAATCCTTTTTCCTCGTTATAACACCTGTACGATAGTTTACATTTCTCTGTCGCCTCTGGCAATAATTTTCCTGGTGGTGGTCAACCCATATATATATTCCATATATTGTACACTATGTATTGGGTATTTGACAGATTGCTGTAATCCACAATTTCAGATCACTATATCACTGGACATCAATACCTCACCATTCACTATATTCCTTATATGGTATAAGGAACACTCCTTCAGTATAAAACACGACCCACTGTATGGTATCATCTGTAGGCCTACACACTGCTAGAGAGATAAGATAAGATAAGATTTCGTTCGGATTTTTAACCCCGGAGGGTTAGCCACCCAGGATAACCCAAGAAAGTCAATGCGTCATCAAGGACTGTCTAACTTATTTCCATTGGGGTCCTTAATCTTGTCCCCCAGGATGCGACCCACACCAGTCGACTAACACCCAGGTACCTATTTGCTGCTAGGTGAACAGGACAACAGGTGTAAGGAAACGTGTTGAAATGTTTCCACCCGCCGGGAATCGAACCCGGGCCCTCCGTGTGTGGAGCGGGAGCTTTAGCCACCAGGCCACCGGGCCACCACTTTTATTAATAATAATATCTTATATTCTCCCGTGGTTTTAGCAATAATCCTTTTCCATTTCTTAACTTTTCTGCTCTCTGAGTTTATGCTAATCCCTGATCTTTATTTCCCCTCACTGATCTACGTTCACTACTAGTCACAAATCATTTCCTATATGACACCTTCCACAACAACCGTTATACTGAGCCTGGCACTCTACACATAGCATTGTAAAACTAGTTTTTTTTCCTCTTCAATGGACACTGATGCTTCCCTTCTGTGGGTTTAGAAACGTATATGCACTTTAGGTTTTCACACGCCTATTTTCCACACTCTGTCCCCTCTGGGACCTCCGATACACGCGAAATTGGCGGAGCTCAAACACGCGAGACTTCCCGGATCACCCACACACAATACCTACCAGCTTAATAATGTCGAATTAGCCGTATAGAATGCGAAAAGGATTTGAGGGTTATGGTGAGCAGCAACCATAAACCAAGACAGCAGTGCCTAGGCGTACGTAATGAGGCAAATAATTCTTGGGATTTATATCAAGAAGTGTAAGCAACAGATGTCCAGAGGTCATACTGCAGCTTTATACATCATTAGTAAGGCCTCACCTAGATTATGCAGCTCAGTTCTGGTCTCCATATTACAGAATGGACATAAATTCGTTAGAAAACATTCAGCGTAGGATGACTAAATTAATACATAGCATTAGAAATCTTCCTTATGAAGAAAGATTGAAGACTCTTAAATTACATTCACTTGTTAGACGAAGAATGAGGGGAGACATGATCGAAGTGTATAAGTGGAAGATGGGTATTAATAAAGGGGACATAATAAGGGCTTGAGGATATCTCTCCAAGAGAGAACCCGAAGTAATGGATTCAAATTAGACAGGTTTAGATTTAGAAAGGATATAGGAAAGTATTGGTTTTGAAATAGGGTGGTGGGTGAGTGGAACAGTCTACCTAGTTGGGTTATTGAGGCTGAAACCTTGGGTAGTTCCAAATTTAGGTTGGATAAATACATGAGTGAGAGGGGTTGGATTTGAGTGGGAGTTGCATATGAGAGTGGGTAGAGTTATCAGAGCTTATTTCTTGGGTTGTATTGAAAACTGGGTTGGGCAAATGTTTTGTTAGTGGGATGGATTGTGAATGACCTGCCTAGTATGGGCCAACAAGCCTGCTGCAGTGTTCCTCCTTTCTTACGTTTTTACTTGTCGGAGGTTTTTGCAAATCGGTGTACATACATTAAGCATGTCTTCCAGTGCGTCCAAGACCATGGTGTAGTGGTCCAGCAATAGTGACAGGCAGGAGAGACCTGTTTTAAACCCACGCTGCCCTGGGCTGTGTCTCTGCTGCGATTCCTTGAGATTGGCAATCTTGCTTTTACAACCATTTTAAAAATCATGACATTGTGGGACGTACGGCCGTCTGTCTAGATATTTTGTAACAGTTTTCCTGCTACCTTTGTGAAGTGGGATGATATCAGTGGTTATTAATGACTGTATTATTAGTGCAGTGTCCAGGCGTCCCCATAGAATATGTAATGTACGTTACCTGGAGGTTATTCCGGGGATCAACGCCGCCGCGGCCACGTCCATGACCAGGCCTCCCGGTGGACCAGGGCCTGATCAACCAGGCTGTTACTGCTGGCCGCACGCAGTCCAACGTATGAGCTACAGCCCGGCTGATCCGCCACTGACTTTAGGAATCTGCCAGCTCTCTCTTGAAGGCAGCCAGGGGCTTATTGTCAATTCCCCTAATGCTTGATGGGAGGCTGTTGAACAGTCTTGGGCCCCGGACACTTATGGTATTTTCCCTTAATGTACCAATGGCGCCCCTACTTTTAATTGGAGGCATTTTGCATCGCCTGCCCAGTCTTTTACTTTCGTAGGGAGTGATTTCTGTGTGCAGATTTGGGACCATTCCTTCCAGGATTTTCCAAGTGTAGATTATGATATATCTCTCCCTCCTGCGTTCCAACGTGGAAAGTGTTTCTTGCCATTCTTGAAGAATGAGGAGTACCACAAGTTTGGGAATGGGAGAGAGTGGATGGGCATGCAGTATATGGTTTCCTCGAAGTCATGTATTAAAAATATTATTTAGAGAGAAATAAGTAATAAATCTGTATGTTATAGGAATGCAGTTAGAAACCTGAGTAGATTAATAACTCATTATGATAAGATGTGATGTGAACAGACTCACTGATTGTAATAAAGTTGGTAGAATTACCGACAATATGTAAAGTAAAAGGACACAAGTGCAACTAATGTGACATTTATTGTGGCAACGTTTCGCTCTCCAGGAGCTTTATCAAGCTTGATAAAGCTCCTGGAGAGCGAAACGTTGCCACAATAAATGTCACATTAGTTGCACTTGTGTCCTTTTACTTTACAGACTGACTGATGTTGTAGTAGCCAGGCTTAGTCTTAGTTACAAGTACCTCTGGCAGTCTGACAGACAAACAGATGCTGATAAAACCGAATACCGGGATTTACCTAAATTTTTCCGGGGGTCAACCCCCCCGGGGCCCGGGTCGTGACCGGGCCCCTCCTGGGGGAAACAAGCCTGATCAACCAGGCGTTACTGCTGGCTGCAGCAAAACCAACGACGAGCCACAGCCCGGCTGATCGGGAACTATTTTGGTGCTTTTTCCAGTGCCACTTGAAGACTGCCAGGGTCGTTGGAAATCCCCTTATGTATGCTGGGGGGCAGTTAAACAGTCTGGGGCCCCCTGACACTTTTGGCCACCATAATCACTAAATTGAACACATCGCTTCATTGCCAATTTTTGAGGAGTATAGAGACAGTCATGAAAAAATTTTAATGAAATAAGATACAGACATATTAAAGCATTTCAATTTTTTGCTACAATAATAAATAAACTCAATATAAATTCAGATTTCTGCGAAACGTTTCAAAACTTTTTCCCGGGTTTTTTTGTGGCCCAGGTTCTATGCCCCCCAACACGATGGTACCAGTAAAACGGGCCACTTGGGTGCCCGTTTCCTATTTTTTGTCTATCTGTTTTCCCTGCCTGCCTGTTGTGACTTTTTATGTGTTGGGTTGCGGGGAACGAGTGGGGGGTCCTTTGGTGTGTGGTGTGTGTGTGTGTTGTGAGTGTGTGTGTGTGTGTGTTATGGTTTTTGTGGTGTGTGTGTTGGTGTGTGGGGTGTGTGTTTTGTGTGTTGTGGTGTGTGCCCCCTTTTGGACTGTTACCTTCTCACTCCTCTCTCTCTCTTTCCCTCTCTCTTTCTTTACTATGGTCAAAAATTCCTGAATGAAAAAATGAGTTTTTTTTTAAAATTCTTTGCTACAACATTTAACCGGGAACCAGGGGATGGGGAGACCAGGGGGGATGGGAGACCAAGGGGATAGGAACCGGAGGATGAGGAGACCAGAGGAAGGAGACCGGAGGAGAGGAACCAGGAGGATGGGAGACCAGGGGGTAGGAACCAGGAGGATAGGAGACCAGGGGGATAGGAGCCCATAGGATGAGGAGACCAGGAGGATGGGAGCCGGGAGGATGGGAGACCAGGAGGATGAGGATGACCATGGGGATGAGGAGACCAGGGGAAAGGGAGACCAGGAGATGAGGAGACCAGGAGGAAGGAGACAGGAGGATCGGGAGACCGGGAGGAGAGGAGGCAGGGGGATGAGGAGAAAAGGAGGATGAGACCAGAAGGATGAGGAAACCATAAAGATGGGGAAACCCGGAGGATGAGAGACCAGGAGGATGAGGAACCAGGGGGATGAGGAGCCAGGGGGATGAGGGAAGGGGGATGAGAGACCGGGAGGATGAAGCCCAGGAGATGGGGAGACCAGGAAGAGGAACCAGAATGAGGAGACCCGGGGGAAAGAGGAGACCAGGAGGATAGGAGACCAGGGGGATGGGGTGACCGGGGGGATGAGGTGACCAGGAGAGGGGAGACCAGGAGGACGGGAACCAGGAGGTCGGAGACCGGGAAGTCAGGAGACCAGAGTCAGGGACCAGGGGGATCAGAGACCAGAGGATCGGGACTTTAATTTGTGTCATCAATCCTATACGATAAAACCCTCTCGCCGGGGAACCAATCTTGGCGAAAACATTATATACGAGTCAAAAAAGGAGAATTAGTGGCATCCTAGCAGATTTTACTGCCAGAGGGAATCATGGGCCTTTTTTCCCGTGTGAAAAAAATAAAAATAATTGAACGTTTGTGTCAGGGGAAAGAAAGTCTCCCTGAAAGCATTGAGTAACAAGTGTATATGTTACTAAGTGGCTCCCATATATTAGATAAAGGGTAAAGTGTCATTTGAAAACAGGTGAATTTTTTAAAAGAAGGGAAAGCCATAAGGCAGGGCCAGAAAGCCCCAAAACTTACCACAGGTCAGCTGTTTTTAATAATCTTCCGGGCCCTAGTGTACTCGCAAATTTAAACTAGTGATACCAGGAATAGCAGAATACAGTGTTTTTTAGTACAACTAACCCGTATTATAAAGGTACTTGGAGTGGATGACTTTTATTATTTTTTTTTTCTTGAAATACGAGCTTACGTAATTTCATAAACCTGTGTTACCAGCGTCGCAATATACACAACAGAAAACAATTATTACTACAGAAAAAGCGTCCTTCCTCCAAAATTTGCACCAGTAACTATAGTATAATATAGCATTTATTGTGGGGAGACGGAAAAACAAAAAAAAGAAAACAATACAGCGATTATAAAACAAGAGGTCACTGAACGCATTTAGGGGCTGCCAATACACCGGCCCCCTTCAACACGCATTATACTTTTGTTCAGTCAAATCCATATTATTTCCGGGTAGATTTTTTCCCAGTAGATCCTTCATGTGTTAGCTAAAAATCACCGACCAGTTTTTTTTTTAAAATAAGGACCCCCTGATCAAGCAGATCGACTGGTCCAAACCCCTTGGGACTGGTCCAAACCCTTGATTTGGGCCCGGGAACCCCCGGGGGGGCCCCGGGGGGTTTCAACATTTTTGGGTTGGGAAACCTTAAAGCAGCCCTGAAACGGGGGGTTTTGTGGGCCCCCTTATAAAAAAAAAAAACTTTAAAATCAGGAACGTGAGGGAAAGCTGTCCAATAAAACAAAAAGAGTTAAAAACAGAAATCCCAAATAGCTAGAGCTTCATTTAAGGTTTTTAAAATATAATATTCAAGAGGTTGCTATAGACCTGCAGAAAAATCAAAACCATTCAAATCATTATAAAACTGTGTTAGTCGGGTTGGTCAGTCAAAAAAGGGGCTACCAATGGAAAAATTGCCCTTTTTTGGGGAAAATTTGGGTGTCCCCTCCTTTTTCAAAATACCCCCAGAACAAAGCAAACAAGCAGTAAAAAACAGAGAATTTTTTTTGGGGTTATGCCCAAATGATGGAAAATCTGGGGACTAAAATCACAAGGGTATTAAAAAGAGGAAACCACCCAAAGCGCTTTCAAAAAAAACCGGGAAGGGCTTTTACAAAAATTTGGGAACATAAAAACCCCCGGGCTGAAGGGGAAACCAAGCCCTTGTACTGGCCATTTTAGTCACAAACTGAAAGGGCTGGGGGGTTGTCCGGTATTTCAAAAAAGTGGGGCTGATAGGGGCCTGTCCTGGGAGACAGTAAGGGTTTGAACCCTGGAGGGGGCTGTCCTGGGGGGACAGTAATGGGTGAAGCTGGAGAAACTTTTCCCGGGGAGACAGTAAGGGGTTAAAGGGCTGGGGGTTTGCTTTCCTGGGAGCCGAAATGGTGAAGCTGGGGGAAAACCTGCCTGGTAACAGAAAAAGGGTGAACCCGGGAGTTTTTGGGTTCCAAAAAGTCGGGAATTATACGCAGGAAGGAATACATATAAATGACCCATAAGGACAGGAACCCATAGGGGGGAAACAAGGTAGTCAAAGAAAAAATAAAACCCAATATTCCCAAACCCAGAAAAAAACCGCAGGAAATAGCAAACAAGGGGACTCCAATAGCAATAGTGAGGATAAATTACCAAAAAAAAACTGGGGGGAGCCCCCATTTTTTGGTGCAAAGGGGAGGATGGGAAAAAGACAGGGAAACATGCCCCCAACGGGGAATTTACGGGCCACAGAAACCCAAGGCAAAACGGAAACCAAGCCTTTTGCAATTACATCACTTTGGTATTTTGCTGCGGGGGAAATCTGGAAAAACAGATGGGACAGCAACTAAAACCACCCCTAGAAAAATGTCATGCCCAAAGCACCAGAAAATGCAAACCCCTTCCTGAAAGCTTTTTTCCACCCGGGAAAATGTTGTCCCTTTTCCCGTACGGGAAAAGGGACTGTGCAATAACTTAAATTGCCAGGCCATACCACCAAAAAGGGGACAAAAAGATACAAAACATCCAGGCCATGGGAAACCTGGGTACCACACCCACTAAAGAGGGAGAGGTTTTTTTAGGGGCCCAGGAAGGAAAAAAAACGGGAAAGAAAGGGCCCAAAAATCGTACACCAAACCCCATCTTTCCCTGGAGGGGAAAACCCACAGCCCGAGGGGCCTCCACCCCCAAAACCCAAAACAGTACATTTTTCCTAATGCCGGAAAAAAAATCCCCCCCCATACCAAAATACCCCATTTCCGAAACATTTTTTTGGGGAAAAAAATATACAGGGTTTTAAAAACCAGCAAAAAAAACAAAATCCCTTTTTAAAACCCGTGGACTGTTTTCAAAAGGAAAAGGGCAATGTTCGCGGCTTTCACTGAGACCCCCCAAAAGGTCACTTGGACAACGAAATATGGCTCCCGGGTTTAAACCAAACCTATACAGATGTACAGAGTGAACGGGAAAAAAGGGGGGGGTTTTGGCCTTTTACTTTTGCAGAGTCATTTTGTTTCCCACAAAACTGCTTAATCCCAAAAATGACGTAGTGGAATTTTTAGCAAAAAAGGGTCGAGAACCAAAACCAAAGCCCATTGTGGTATTTCACAAGCCCCGGGTGAAAACCATCCCAGCAATTCCGGGAAAACAGCTTTTAAAAAAAATTGACCACTGTCTGGAAAATCTTCCAGCTCCTGCACCCCAACCCCTTGCTCCTTTGGGGGTTTTTAAACCCTTGGCCCCTAAAAGGGAGGAATATACCAAATAAAATTGTTGCAGTAATAACACCAGAGGCAGCTCTGATGAAAACTCCCCACTCACACGAGTTTTTTAAAATCTCGGGCAAAAAAATTAAATTTTAAAACCCCACCCAAAAAATAGAGCCTACTAGACTGGAGAATACACTAGACCTCATCTTACTAACCCAAAGATGATCTGATAAAAATGTCACCCTACCAAAAAAAATATACTCAAACACAACTTTAATTGGGGGTTCAGGGCATGTATCGTGAGCCTCAGACCCCCCAAAATGGACTATCACGAGGGAGGGATTTTCCCAAATTCAACTTTAATAACAAAAACAAAAGTGGGGGGGCCCAAGTAAACCAAGTCCTAACCATATAAGCTGGGGAAAATTTTTACAAGCAACAAGACCCAAAACTAACCTAGAACAATTAACTCGGTTGGGGACTCCCATGTATTTCACAACCCTTTTTCCTCTAAGAAAAAAGGAGGAGTAGATGTAAAATAGAAAAAAACAGGCGCCCCCTTTTCAGGCGAAAGGAAAAGAATTTAAAAAGCGCTAAAAGAGGTCAAAATAACAGAAATGCGCAGGGAGACACTGGTCAAAGAAATAGCAAGCATCGAAATTTAAAACTAAAAGAATCCTTTAGGAGTCAGGAAACGCGGGAAGAACTAAAAGCCATAAATTAAATCGAAAAAAACCCCAAAGGTTTTTTCTTTTCCCCATGGGGAAATCAAAATCCCAAACAACGCCAGTATTGGGGGCCCCCACTTAAAAAAGATGGGGGCCACACAGATGACAGCAAGGGAAAAGAGTGAGCAAATCAAGGGCCCAATATGACCATTTTTAGCAAGCCCCTAACCAGACTGAGAGTCGAAAAATCAAAAAGAAAATTTTTTATAGAGAGCCACAAAATTGTATTAACAACAAAACCTATCCGATGTTACCTGAGGCCCCCAAATGACTTCGAACAGGCGATAAAAAAGACATGCCCATGCACTTTTGCCCCAGGGCCCAACTCATGGAACTCTGTGTTTCAAGAACTGGGAAAAAAGCCCCAAACACACCCTTTTCCCCCCATGGAGAGGGAGCTGGACACGGGGGGCCCTCCTCAGTTACTAATTAACAAAAGACATAACCCCCCCTCCCCCAAAGGGGGCAGTAAAAAACAACAGCAAAGAACTACAGACCAAAAGCACAACATTTCCCTAAACATAAAAAACTTTGAAAGGGCCTTTAAAAGCAAGATCACCACCCAACTAGAAACCCATCCTTTCCACAACCCCGGGGAACATTTGGGTTAGAAAGGTCGCCCCCTGTCTGTCCAACTACTTTGGGTCAAATACACAAAGGGCCTAAATGCACTAGAAGACAAAAAAAAAGGGGCAGATGTAAATATACAGACTTTGCAAAAACCTTCGACAAGGGGGACCATGGGGTAATAGGGGCACAAAATCGCGCTAAAGGAATAACAGGAAAAAATTTTGGGCCCAGGATCTATAAATTTTCCCCCTCCTAACAAACACCCGAAGTAGTCTCCAAAAGAGTAAATTCCGAGGCAGCTCCCTTGGGAAAAACCTGTTCCACAAGGGACAGTACTAGCTCCCCATTTTTTTTTTTTTCCTCATCCCAAAACCCCCACATAGACAAGGGTTCAGCCACAGCAACCCGGGCCTTTCCCTTTTTTGATACACCCGAATCTGCAAGACAGTTCTTCCTTCAGACCCCCTTGGGAAGGCCCCCAGGCGGACATCAAACCCAAAACTTTTAGTGGTCTGCCCGAAAACCCAAAATGAAGTTCAACGATGAAAATTTAATTACTCAATTGGTAAACATGAGGAAATTAATCTTTACAATACCCAAAAAAAAATTTTTTGGCCACAAAAAAAGCGAAACACCAACGTCAAAACCTTGGGGGTGATTATTCGGGGATCTCAAACCTTTTAAGGCCCCTAACATTGTATCAATCGCCCTCTTCTAGAAAAAATGGGCAGGGGGATAATGAGAAACCCTTTAAAACTAGGGGGGGCCAAGCCCATGATGAAAACTTTTTTCAGGTCACTTGTTCTATTTTAGGCTGGAATATTGCTGCACTCTAACAGCACCTTTTTAAGGCAGGGAAATTGCCGACCTAGAAAATGTACAGAAAAACTTTCACGGGGCCCCATAAAAGGAGTAAAACACCCCCAAATTAAAATGGGAGGCTTGAGGTTTTTAAACCCTGTATTCCCTGGAACGCAGGAGGGAAGATACATTATTATTTTACACCTGGAAAATCCTAGAGGGACCCAGTACCGAACCTTTCACACGAAAATCCCCTCACTACAAAGCAAAAGACTTGGCAGACGATGCACCATCCCCCCAATGAAAAGCAGGGGTGTCACTAGCACGTTAAGAGACCATACAATAAGTGTCAGGGGACCGAGACTGTTCAACTGCCTCCCAGCACACATAAGGGGGATTACAACAGACCCCTGGCAGTCTTCAAGCTGGCACTGGACAAGCACCTAAAGGCAGTTCCTGATCAGCCGGGCTGTGGCTCGTACGTTGGTTTGCGTGCAGCCAGCAGCAACAGCCTGGTTGATCAGGCGCTGATCCACCAGGAGGCCTGGTCACAGACCGGGCCGCGGGGGCGTTGACCCCCGAAACTCTCTCCAGGTAAACTCTCTCCAGGTAAACTCCAGACCAGGAGGATGAGGAGACCATGAGGATGAGGAGACCAGGAGGATGAGGAGACCATGAGGATGAGGAGACCAGGAGAATGAGGAGACCAGGAGGATGAGGAGACCAGGAGGATGAGGAGACCATGAGGATGAGGAGACCAGGAGGATGAGGAGACCATGAGGATGAGGAGACCAGGAGGATGAGGAGACCAGGAGGATGAGGAGACCATGAGGATGAGGAGACCATGAGGATGAGGAGACCAGGAGGATGAGGAGACCAGGAGGATGAGGAGACCAGGAGGATGAGGAGACCATGAAGATGAGGAGACCAGGAGGATGAGGAGACCAGGAGGATGAGGAGACCAGGAGGATGAGGAGACCAGGAGGATCAGGAGACCAGGAGGATCAGGAGACCAGGAGGATGAGGAGGCATGGAGGATGAGGAGACCAGGAGGATGAGACCAGAAGGATGAGAAACCATGAAGGGTGAGGAACCAGGAGGATGAGGAGACCATGAGGATGAGGAGACCAGGAGGATGAGGAGACCAGGAGGATGAGGAGACCAGGAGGATGAGGAGACCAGGAGGATGAGAAGACCAGGAGGATGAGGAGACCAGGAGGATGAGGAGACCAGGAGGATGAGGAGACCATGAGGATGAGGAGACCAGGAGGATGAAGAGACCATGAGGATGAGGAGACCAGGAGGATGAGGAGACCAGGAGGATGAGGAGACGAGGAGGATGAGGAGACGAGGAGGATGAGGAGACCATGAGGATGAGGAGACCATGAGGATGAGGAGACCAGGAGGATGAGGAGACCAGGAGGATGAGGAGACCAGGAGGATCAGGAGACCAGGAGGATCAGGAGACCAGGAGGATGAGGAGGCATGGAGGATGAGGAGACAAGGAGGATGAGACCAGAAGGATGAGGAAACCATGAAGATGAGGAGACCAGGAGGATGAGGAGACCAGGAGGATGAGGAGACCAGGAGGATTGAGGAGACCAGGAGGATGAGGGGACCAGGAGGATGAGGAGACCAGGAGGATGAGAAGACCAGGAGGATGAGGAGACCAGAGGATGAGGAGACCAGGAGGATGAGGAGACCAGGAGGATGAGGAGACCAGGAGGATGAGGTGACCAGGAGGATGAGGTGACCAGGAGAATGAGGAGACCATGAGGACGAGGAGACCAGAGGATGAGGAGACCAGAGGATCAGGGGACCAGGAGATGAGGAACCATGAGGATAGGAGACCATGAGGATGAGGAGACCATGAGGATGAGGAGACCAGGAGGATGAGAACCATGAGGTGAGGAGACCAGGAGGACAAGGAGACCAGGAGAATGAAGAATGAAGCAGAAAGATGGAAGAGGAGTGTAGACAGTCCATTCATCCTTTGGAAGCTGCGTGGGGAGATAGAGAGATCGATAGATAGGCAGAGAGAGAAAGTAATATATATATAATATATATATAATATATATATATAATATAATAAAT
>NC_069402.1:22178540-22236040 GCF_026875155.1 Cherax quadricarinatus
AAAAAAAAAGGGCCTATAGACTGGAGAATACACTAGCCCTCTCTTCACTAACAATGATAAATCTGATAAGAAATGTCACCATATCAAAAACAATATACTCAGATCACAACAAAATTTGAGGTTCAGACATGTATGCGTGGAGCCTCAGACCGACAAAAGGGAGATAGTCACGAGGGACATTCACCAAATTCAACTTCAATAACAAAAACATAAAGTGGGCCCAAGTAAACCAAGTCCTAACCGATATAAGCTGGGAATATACTAAGCAACACAGACCCAAACTTATGCCTAGAACAGATTAACTCGGTGGCACTCGATGTATGCACAAGGCTTATTCCTCTAAGAAAAAGGAGGAGTAGATGTAAATAAGAAAGAGACAGGCGCTCCCTTTACAGGCGACGGAAAAGAATAACAGAGCGGCTAAAAGAGGTCAATATATCAGAAAATGCGCAGGGGGGACATGGTCAGAGAAAAAAGCAAGCATCGAACTTAAGCAAAAAGAATCCTTTAGGAGTCGGGAAATTTCGCGGAAGAACTAAAGCCATAAATGAAATCGAAAGAAACCCAAAGTATTTCTTCTCCTATGCCAAATCAAAATCGAGAAAAACGTCCAGTATTGGGCCCCTACTTAAACAAGATGGGCCCTACACAGATGACAGCAAGGAAATGAGTGAGCTACTCAAGTCCCAATATGACTCAGTTTTTAGCAAGCCGCTAACCAGACTGAGAGTCGAGATCAAAATAAAAATTTTTTATGAGGAGAGCCACAAAATTTGATTAACACAAGCCTATCCGATGTTATCCTGACGCCAAATGACTTCGAACAGGCGATAAATGACATGCCATGCACTCTGCCCCAGGGCCAGACTCATGGAACTCTGTGTTCATCAAGAACTGCAAGAAGCCCTATCACGAGCCTTTTCCCTCCTATGGAGAGGGAGCATGGACACGGGGGGTCGTCCCTCAGTTACTAAAAACAACAGACATAGCCCCACTCCACAAAGGGGGCAGGGAAAGCAACAGCAAAGAACTACAGACCAATAGCACTAACATTTCCCCTATCATAAAAATCTTTGAAAGGGTCCTAAGAAGCAAGATCACCACCCATCTAGAAACCCATCAGTTACACAACCCAGGGCAACATGGGTTTAGAACAGGTCGCTCCTGTTCTGTCTCAACTATGGATCACTACGACAAGGTCCTAAATGCACTAGAAGACAAAAAAGAATGCAGATGTAATATATACAGACTTTGCAAAAGCCTTCGACAAGTGTGACCATGGCGTAATTTGCGCACAAAATGCGCGCTAAAGGAATAACAGGAAAAGTTGGTCGATGGATCTATAATTTCCTCACTAACAGAACACAGAGAGTAGTCGTCAACAGAGTAAAGTCCGAGGCAGCTACGGTGAAAAGCTCTGTTCCACAAGGCACAGTACTAGCTCCCATCTTGTTCCTCCATCCTCATATCCGACATAGACAAGGATGTCAGCCACAGCACCGTGTCTTCCTTTGCAGATGACACCCGAATCTGCATGACCAGTGTCTTCCATTGCAGACACTGCAAGGCTCCAGGCGGACATCAACCAAATCTTTCAGTGGCTGCAGAAAAACAATATGAAGTTCAACGATGAGAAATTTCAATTACTCAGATATGGTAAACATGAGGAAATTAAATCTTCATCAGAGTACAAAACAAATTCTGGCCACAAAATAGAGCGAAACACCAACGTCAAAGACCTGGGAGTGATTATGTCGGAGGATCTCACCTTCAAGGACCATAACATTGTATCAATCGCATCTGCTAGAAAAATGACAGGATGGATAATGAGAACCTTCAAAACTAGGGAGGCCAAGCCCATGATGACACTCTTCAGGTCACTTGTTCTATCTAGGCTGGAATATTGCTGCACTCTAACAGCACCTTTCAAGGCAGGTGAAATTGCCGACCTAGAAAATGTACAGAGAACTTTCACGGCGCGCATAACGGAGATAAAACACCTCAATTACTGGGAGCGCTTGAGGTTTCTAAACCTGTATTCCCTGGAACGCAGGAGGGAGAGATACATGATTATATACACCTGAAAATCCTAGAGGGACTAGTACCGAACTTGCACACGAAAATCACTCACTACGAAAGCAAAAGACTTGGCAGACGATGCACCATCCCCCCAATGAAAAGCAGGGTGTCACTACACGTTAAGAGACCATACAATAAGTGTCAGGGGACCGAGACTGTTCAACTGCCTCCCAGCACACATAAGGGGGATTACCAACAGACCCCTGGCAGTCTTCAAGCTGGCACTGGACAAGCACCTAAAGGCAGTTCCTGATCAGCCGGGCTGTGGCTCGTACGTTGGTTTGCGTGCAGCCAGCAGCAACAGCCTGGTTGATCAGGCGCTGATCCACCAGGAGGCCTGGTCACAGACCGGGCCGCGGGGGCGTTGACCCCCGAAACTCTCTCCAGGTAAACTCTCTCCAGGTAAACTCCAGACCAGGAGGATGAGGAGACCATGAGGATGAGGAGACCAGGAGGATGAGGAGACCATGAGGATGAGGAGACCAGGAGAATGAGGAGACCAGGAGGATGAGAGACCAGGAGGATGAGGAGACCATGAGGATGATGGAGACCAGGAGGATGAGGAGACCATGAGGATGAGGAGACAGGAGGATAGGAGACCAGGAGGATGAGGAGACCATGAGGATGAGGAGACCATGAGGATGAGGAGACCAGGAGGATGAGGAGACCAGGAGGATGAGGAGACCAGGAGGATGAGGAGACCATGAAGATGAGAGACCAGGAGATGAGGAGACCAGGAGGATGAGGAGACCAGGAGGATGAGGAGACCAGGAGGATCAGGAGACCAGGAGGATCAGGAGACCAGGAGGATGAGGAGGCATGGAGGATGAGGAGACCAGGAGGATGAGACCAGAAGGATGAGGAAACCATGAAGATGAGGAGAACCAGGAGGATGAGGAGACCATGAGGATGAGGAGACCAGGAGGATGAGGAGACCAGGAGGATGAGGAGACCAGGAGATGAGGAGACCAGGAGGATGAGAAGACCAGGAGGATGAGGAGACCAGGAGGATGAGGAGACCAGGAGGATGAGGAGACCATGAGGATGAGGAGACCAGGAGGATGAAGAGACCATGAGGATGAGGAGACCAGGAGGATGAGGAGACCAGGAGGATGAGGAGACGAGGAGGATGAGGAGACGAGGAGGATGAGGAGACCATGAGGATGAGGAGACCATGAGGATGAGGAGACCAGGAGGATGAGGAGACCAGGAGGATGAGGAGACCAGGAGGATCAGGAGACCAGGAGGATCAGGAGACCAGGAGGATGAGGAGGCATGGAGGATGAGGAGACCAGGAGGATGAGACCAGAAGGATGAGGAAACCATGAAGATGAGGAGACCAGGAGGATGAGGAGACCATGAGGATGAGGAGACCAGGAGGATGAGGAGACCAGGAGGATGAGGAGACCAGGAGGATGAGGAGACCAGGAGGATGAGAAGACCAGGAGGATGAGGAGACCAGGAGGATGAGGAGACCAGGAGGATGAGGAGACCAGGAGGATGAGGAGACCAGGAGGATGAGGTGACCAGGAGGATGAGGTGACCAGGAGAATGAGGAGACCATGAGGACGAGGAGACCAGGAGGATGAGGAGACCAGGAGGATCAGGAGACCAGGAGGATGAGGAGACCATGAGGATGAGGAGACCATGAGGATGAGGAGACCATGAGGATGAGGAGACCAGGAGGATGAGGAGACCATGAGGATGAGGAGACCAGGAGGACAAGGAGACCAGGAGGAATAGAGAAGAATGAAGGCAGAAAGATGGAAGAGGAGTGTAGACAGTCCATTCATCCTTTGGAAGCTGCGTGGGGAGATGGAGGGATCGATAGATAGGCAGAGAGAGAAAGATAAAATATATAAAATATATAAAAATTTTATATATATTTTTATATATAAAATTTATATTTAAATATATATATATATATAAAATTATATATATATATATATAATATAAAATAGAAAAGGAGGGAAAGAGAGAAAAGGAGAGAGAGAGAAGAGAGAGAGAGAGAGAGAGAGGGGCCCCTTTCTAAATCGACGGAAATGGGACCCCTCTACAATATTTAAGAAAAGGCGGGACCTCTTTGCTAAAACCCCTTTGCTACCAAAATAAAAGTTCCTGATCCTAAAGGGGCCCCTTTTTGGGCTAGCTGCAAGAACAGTGTAAAAAACTGTCCATGGAAACAGTAAGGCAGGAGGGGGTTGCTTTTCCTTCTTAAATGGGCTTGCCCAAGGGAAAAAGGCAGGGGGGCCCAGACAAGTTGAGCCCAAATTGCGGGAGATGTCAGGGTCATGGTCAGTCGCCCACGTGAGGTCACGGCCCCCTGAGTGCTTTGGGGATTAGCGTGGGCGGTTACAAAAGGGGGGTTTGTTCTGCCGTGTTTAAAAATTGGGTTTGGAGATTTTGAAGGAGGAGGTTTTTGCTTCTCCAGGAGGAGATTAGGGGCTGAAGGTCCCCCAATTTTTTGGGGAAAGGAGAGGTGGGGGGGCTGGATTTGGGGGGGAAGAGGCTTCTAGCAGTGAGGTGCGGGTCTGTCCTCGCTGTGAGGAGGCTGTAGTTGGGGAGGAGAAACCCGGCTACCAGCAGTGAGGTTGCACCCCAGCACCGCTAAAAAGTGGCGAGGGGGTTAACAGTAATGGGAGGCGCCCTCCGGGGGGGAAAGTTTTAAAAGTGAAGATCTGAAAGGGAGGGAAAACGCTTCTCTGTTCTTCAGGATGAAAAGTTTCTTTAGTGGCCAGTGAAAAGGGAAGGGTACTATGCCCCGCAAAAGGGGGTAAAACGCAAATTTTTGGGTTGGTGACTCTCGGTAAGAAAAAATTGACCGTGCTTTTTGTAAAGGGAAAAAGATTAGAGATATGTGTGCTTTCCCCGGAGCTGGTTTGGGGACATTTTCAAAAAGGGTGGAATTTAAAATCATGTCAGGAATGGGAAACAAGCCCCCTTTTCGTCCCCGTGCCCGGGGGAAATGAAAATTGGGGAAAGGGGAGGAGAGAAGAGCGCTGTTTTTGTACAAGGGCAGCTATAGATTTTCCCTTAAGTCCCCAAGGGGGGGGAAGCCAATCATATGTAGCATCTTGCCTAGAAGGGGAGAAAGGAAAAAGAATTTGGGTTTTTAGGGCAAATTTGGTTTTAAATTGCTGGCTAGACAGATACTGCAAGGGAAAAAGCAATTTCCCCTTCATTGAAAACTGGAAAAAACCTTTTTTTTTTGACAAACAGATATTATGCAAGGGTGGGGTAAATCTCTCTGGGGGAGGGGGTTTGGGGCCCCTTTCCCGACTCGTTTTTAGAAAAGGCCCTTGGTTTAAAAAGCCTATGGGAATTTTAAAAATGATGGAAAAATTTGAAGGGTTTGGGGGGTGGGGAAACAAGAAAGGTTTCAAAAACAAAAGGGGTTGGGAAAAAAGCAAAAAGTATAAAAGGGATTCGATGAAGTTAAAATAAAGACAATAGATAGGTTTAGCAAACAAAGGGGGGCAGCAGGGGCAGCAAGGGGGCCCAGCTCCCCTTAAAGGGTTTTCATAAAATAGCAGGAGTGTAAAATAAGATAATGGAGGTAAGATTAAATTTCAAAATGCGGAAACAAAGAATTTTTTGCTATAACAGAGACCCCGGCTCAATCTGAAGGATAGAGAGATGCCCCCTGAAAAGTACATACAAGGCTAAAATTATTCCACACTTTAAGGGGCAACAGGAAAAGGGGGTGGAAAATAGCGGGTGTATGTCAGAGACAATTTTAAAATTTTTGTGTTAGACAAGATATTAAATTACTAGGGCAACCACTGAATTGTTTGTTATCTTTTCCCAGGGCCCAAAAAACAAATTTTGGGGGGTGATTTACAGGCCCCAAATTTTATAGGGGTGCAGTAAATTCTATGGGACGAAATTTTGGGAAAGGGATCTACATAGGAAAATGTTGTGCTTTAAAGGGGGGATTTCAACTATGACATATTTACTGGAGCAATTTGACAGGAAAAATTTTGGCAGGGAAATTTCTTGATACGATCCAGGTTTGTTTTTTTTAAAACAGTTTGTGACAGACCCAACTAGGGGAAATAACCTCCTTGACTTGGTTCTTGCCGTAGGGAAACACTAATTAATAATCTTGAGGTTAATGATGAGCTTGGGGAAAGTGATCACAAATCACTCAGTTTTAATTATCCCGGAATTCCCCCAATAATGGCAATCAAGTCTCCGTCCCTGACTTTCGCTTGGCTGATTTCATAGGACTGAAAAATTTACTTAGGTGGGCTGAACTGGAATGACCCGACTAAGGGTCAGTAGGTGGTGATGGTTTGCCGATATGATGCTTTCCAGGGGATAGTTCTAGCTGTCAGTCAATTATGTTCCAAAATAGGGAAACAGATCAAACAAAAATGATCCTAAATGGATGAGCAATAGATTAAATTATCTGATTGGTCAAAAGAGAAAGGGATATATAGGGAAATCAAAAGAGGGGAGGGGCAATTAAGAAATCGATATATTCAGTTAAAGAGAGAAAAAAAAGGGAATTAGAAAAGCAAAAAGAGATTATGAGGTTAAAGTTGAAAGAAAATCAAAGACTAACCCAAAAGGATTCTTTGGGAAATACAGGTGCCCCCGGGCCGATAGGCCCACTCAAAATTTCCCTGGCCCACTCACTGACGTGATAAAAAAAATTTTTAAAATTTTTAAACACATACTTCCTCTCAGTTTTTACACAGGGGAAAACAGCGATATTCCATTAATGATAAATTATTTTAAAACCGGGCCGTTTAAACTGTGCACGAGTGGGGGGTAAACCAAGTGACATGGCCCCCTTAGGAAAATAGATAAATTAAAAATAACAATCCCCGGGCCCCCGAGAATTTTAAATGCAAGGGTTAAAAAGGGAAATGTAAAGGGACCCTTAGCACCCCTTTTGGGAAATTTTTTCAACATAACTACAAATGCAATTTTGCCAGTTTAAGTGGAAAATGGCAAATTTTGAAACTATTTTCAAAACAGGGGGACAGGCCCCTTAGCTTCGATCCATAGACCAAAAAGCCAAACCCCTCCATAGGGGGAAAATTTTTAGGGAAACAAAAATTTTGCCGGGAAAGTTCTTTGCCCCCTTTGAAAGAAAAATTAATAACGAATTCAGCGGGTTTTACAAAGGGGCTTTCCCTTCCTTACGTTTTAAATTAATTTTTTTTCACAAAGGGTATTTGAGGGGGGTAGATCAGGGTTTAATGAATTTTAATATTGTGTAAATGGACCAGAAGGCTTTTGACGGGGCCCCCACATCGAGACTTTTGGGGAAAAAATTAAAGAAACATGGAATAGGAGGAAAAATTTTTTTTTCCTGGTTTAGGGGGGCAGGGTTTTGAAAAAATAGGCAGCAGAATTTGCAAAAATGGGGAAAAACCCAGAGTGGGGAAGCGTCACAAAGGGGTTTGTTCCACGGGGGCGGGGGGGGGCCCCCCCTGCTTTTCAAAAATCTACAAAAACGACAAAAGATGAGGGCCCATAAAGGGCGCCCATCCCCAAGATGCCGATGACACCAAAATAGGCCGCCGAATTCATTCTCGGGGAATTCGAGAAATCCGGGAAGTTTTGAATAGACTAAAGGCAGTGGTCGGAAAAGGGCAGATGCATTTTAAATTAGACAAAATGAAAAGTTCTAAATGTTGGAAAAGGACAAAAACCATGCCACATAAAAAACTAAAAAATGTGGGATCTTAATATTACGGTTTGGGCAAAAAAGATTTAGGAGTTCTGGTTAGCATTTAATCTGAAACCAAGACAACAAATGCAAAAAGTGTTTTGCAATTTAAAAACTAATAGAATCCTTGGCCCTTATATCAAGGGAAACATTTAAAAAATAGGGGGGGGGGGGTTTTTTCCCCAGGGTTTTTCTTTTAACTCTTAAAATCCCCTTTGGTTTTGGCCCATTTGATTTGCTGCACAGTTTTGGTCACCGTATTACAGAATGGATATAAATTCTCTGGAAAAAGTACAAAGGGGGATGACAAAATTGATCCCATGAAACAGAAACCTTTCCCCATGAGGATAACTAAGGGCCCTGAATCTGCACTCCCTAGAAAGACGTGGAATTAGGGGGGGTATGATTGAGGTGTATAAATGGAAAGGAAAAAAATAAAGGGGGTGTAAATAGTGTGCTGAAAATATCTAGCGTAGACAGGACTCGCAGCAATGGTTTTTTTAAATTGGAAAAATTCAGATTCAGGGAAAGGGTATAGGAAAGTACTGGGTTTTGGGAAAAGAGTTGTGGATAAATGGAACCCAAAAACCCCGAGTAAAATTATAGAGGCAGAACGTTGTGTAGCTTTTAAAAAAAAGGGTTTTATAAATAAAATGAGGGGGTTTTGGGTGGGTGTGAGTTGGACCGGGTAGCTTGGGGGCTACCCCGGGCGGTTTCCGTGTTCCCCCCTTTAATTTAAAAGGACCTGACCCGACTAGGTTGGGTGCCTTGGCTTAAGGGCCGGGAGGAGACTTGGACCCCGCCCCGCCCTGGGGAAAGGGCCCCTTTTGCAGGGGTTCCTTGTTTTATGTTCTTAGTCGACCAGTAGCCCCCTCTAACCCGCATCTTTCGCACTGCCTAGTAAAGGTTTAAAAGGGCCCCTCTGTGAAAGAGGGGAAAAGTAGTCCCTTTCACAAAAAGGGAAAAGCAGGCAGCAAACAGCAACTACAGACGGGGCTTGGGACCAAACCCGCAGCCATAAAAACTGCCCTCCCCCCGAGCCCCTTTTGGGGGGGGGCAGATGGCAGACCAGAGGCCTTTGCTTCTCCCACGGCCCCGTGAGGACGGGGGAAAGGGGGTAGGCCCGGGGACATTGGTCCCAAAAATGAGGGGTACTTATACCTCCCCCCCATGGGAGAAATTTTTGGTCTCGAGATCCCCCAGATAGGGGGCCAAGGGGGTCACCACTACTTGGAAAAGACCCGGGCCGGGAGAATACCGGCGAATAAAAAAAAAAAAAAAAAAGCAACTACAGACCAGTGTCACTCCTGTCAATCACTGGTAAGATCCTTGAGAGATCAATGGTAAGATCCTTGAGACAATAATCTCAAGACAAATGACAGTTTTTTGACTACCACTCACTACTTTGTGATCGTCAATATGGCTTCAGGAAAGGTTACTCTGCTGCTGATCTGTTGTTAAACCTCTCCACTAAGTGGCACCAGTCACTTGATGAATCCAAAGTCAGCTATGTGGTAGCACTGGACATTGCTGGCGCTTTCGACCGGGTGTGGCACCAGGGCCTCTTAGCAAAACTTCAAGCACTGGGAATTGCAGGCTCTACGCTATGTCTCCTCAGTGATTACCTTCAAGGTAGATCTCTAAGTGTAGTTCTCAATGGAACGGAATCAGCAAGACATTCTATTAGGGCAAGTGTTCCACAAGGAAGCGTGCTGGGACCATTGTTATGGAATGTCTACTTCAACGACCTTCTCCATCTCATCCCAGAATCACATGCACATGCAGATGACTGTACACTGACATTCACTTATCCAAGAGAAGAAATGCCAGCTTCTCTAAGCTACTTCAATCACCAGCTAAGAGCTATATCAGCTTGGGGAAATAGATGGCAAGTAACATTTGCACCTGAGAAAACGCAAATGATGCTCGTCTCTAGGCACCATGATAGTAATGCTGGTGCAGTAGTAAGGATGAATGGAAGGGTGTTGGCACCTGGAGAAGAAGTTGATATCCTTGGGGCGAAATTTGACTCCAAACTAACCATGAAGAACCATGTTGTAAATCTAGCAAACAAGGCAGCCAGGAAGCTTATAGCACTTCGACGTATCTCGCATCTTCTTGACAGTAGGGGTTGCAAGATTCTGTACGAGGCACAAGTAAGCTCACACCTTGAGTATGCTCCACTTTCTTGGTTTGCCTGCCCCCCACTCATCTGCGACTGCTTGACAAAATGGGAAACAAAGCAAGACGTCTCATCTCTCGCCTGGACCCATCCTGGATAGATCTGTCGTTTCAGCAGAGCCTTCAACATAGGAGGGATGTGGGTGGCCTTACTGCAATGTACAAGGCCAATATTGTCAAAGTACCACACTTGGATCCACTTCGAGGACAGCGTGAAACAAGCTTTTATGCCACAAGACGAACAGAAAGCAGCAACTTCACTCTGGCTGTACCCTTCTCCAGAACATCACTCCATCTGAGATCATACATACACAGGATGACTCGAGTATGGAACACATTCGTAAAGCATAATGATGTCAGCGAGATAACGTCAGTTGATCAAATGAAAATGCTGGCCCACAGATGCCTCCAACTTCATCCTGTTCCCTACTTGTATGTCTCATAACAATAAAAATGCTTTCAAATGAGCTGATGTAGGTAACAGCTCTTAGCTTGCCAATAAAGTTAGGAATCCTTAACCTGTAAATAGCTTGTCAATAAAGCTAGGGATCGGCAATATAAACACAAATGCAGTATAATGTGATCCTTTATTGACTACGTTTCGCCCACACAGTGGGCTTTTTCAAGTCACAAACAGAACTACCTGGGGTGGAAGGAACGCGAGTATTTATAGTCCGGCTGAGGTCAGGTGAAGAATGTTGCATCTGATGATGTACCGAGTTGGGTTGTAGAGTCTAAAAACTTGGGTAGCTTGGAAAGGAGACTGGACAAGTTTGTGAGCAGACCTTCTACAGTGTTCTTATGTGGGATAGCGATGAAGAAGTTTCTTGGCAAGTGGTTCAGCTATGTTATAGAAGCCACTATTCTGGTTGAAGTTGTCGGATATAGAAATAAGTGATGATTCCAGGATTCTTCGGTATTGGGTGTTGTCTTCTGTGGCGATAAGTCTTGAGTTTCTGTAGTTTATCAAGTGGTTGTGTGAATTACGGTGTTGTACGCAGGCATTCCTTGTGTCGTCAGACCTGCTTGCGTATTGGTGTTCTGAAATACGTGTTTGGAGGTCCCTTGATGTTTCGCCCACGTATAACTTGTTGCAGTCATTACAAGGGATTATGTATACCCCTGCAGAGGATGTAGGCTTGTCCTGCCTACTACTGGTGATGTCCTTGATGGTCGTGGTTGTGGACATCACCAATAGTAGGCAGGACAAGCCTACATCCTCTGCAGGGGTATACATAATCCCTTGTAATGACTGCAACAAGTTATACGTGGGCGAAACATCAAGGGACCTCCAAACACGTATTTCAGAACACCAATACGCAAGCAGGTCTGACGACACAAGGAATGCCTGCGTACAACACCGTAATTCACACAACCACTTGATAAACTACAGAAACTCAAGACTTATCGCCACAGAAGACAACACCCAATACCGAAGAATCCTGGAATCATCACTTATTTCTATATCCGACAACTTCAACCAGAATAGTGGCTTCTATAACATAGCTGAACCACTTGCCAAGAAACTTCTTCATCGCTATCCCACATAAGAACACTGTAGAAGGTCTGCTCACAAACTTGTCCAGTCTCCTTTCCAAGCTACCCAAGTTTTTAGACTCTACAACCCAACTCGGTACATCATCAGATGCAACATTCTTCACCTGACCTCAGCCGGACTATAAATACTCGCGTTCCTTCCACCCCAGGTAGTTCTGTTTGTGACTTGAAAAAGCCCACTGTGTGGGCGAAACGTAGTCAATAAAGGATCACATTATACTGCATTTGTGTTTATATTGCCATTGTGTCGGTATTTTATACCATTTATTTCCAAAGCTAGGGATCCTTAACCTTGACAAACCCTGTGTAAAAAAAAGAAAAAAAAAAGAAATATAACACTATTTACTACTTCTAAAATAAAACAAAAATTTCAGCCACAATATTATTATTCACTACATTAGTTACTATTACTACTACAATGATTACTAGTACTACTGGAACCACTCCACTTGTGTTTGTAGATCGTATTGTCAGGGTGGATGGTCCGACCGGATCAGTGTCCATGGTGTACCCTGCCAGTCTGATGACCAGTGTCCATGGTGTATCCTGCCAGTCTGATGACCACTGTCCATGGTGTATCCTGCCAGTCTGATGACCAGTGTCCATGGTGTATCCTGCCAGTCTGATGACCAGTGTCCATGGTGTACCCTACCAGTCTGATGACCAGTGTCCATGGTGTACCCTACCAGTCTGATGACAAGTGTTCATGGTGTACCCTGCCAGTCTGATGACCAGTGTCCATGGTGTATCCTGCCAGTCTGATGACCAGTGTCCATGGTATACCCTGCCAGCCTGATGACCAGTGTCCATGGTGTACCCTACCAGTCTGATGACCAGTGTCCATGGTGTACCCTGCCAGTCTGATGACCAGTGTCCATGGTGTATCCTGCCAGTCTGATGACCAGTGTCCATGGTGTATCCTGCCAGTCTGATGACCAGTGTCCATGGTGTACCCTACCAGTCTGATGACCAGTGTCCATGGTGTACCCTACCAGTCTGATGACCAGTGTCCATGGTGTACCCTACCAGTCTGATGACCAGTGTCCATGGTGTACCCTACCAGTCTGATGACAAGTGATCATGGTGTACCCTGCCAGTTTTGATGACCAGTGTCCATGGTGTATCCTGCCATGTCTGATGACCAGTGTCCATGGTATACCCTGCCAGCCTGATGACCAGTGTCCATGGTGTACCCTACCAGTCTGATGACCAGTGTCCATGGTGTACCCTGCCAGTCTGATGACCAGTGTCCATGGTGTACCCTGCCAGTCTGATGACCAGTGTCCATGGTGTATCCTGCCAGTCTGATGACCAGTGTCCATGGTGTACCCTGCCAGTCTGATGACCAGTGTCCATGGTGTACCCTACCAGTCTGATGACCAGTGTCCATGGTGTCCCCTGCCAGTCTGATGACCAGTGTCCATGGTGTACCCTACCAGTCTGATGACCAGTGTCCATGGTGTACCCTGCCAGTCTGATGACCAGTGTCCATGGTGTACCCTGCCAGTATGATGACCAGTGTCCATGGTGGCCAGAGCCAGTCTGATGACCAATGTCCACGGTGTACCCTGCCAGTCTGATGACCAGTGTCCATGGTGTACCCTGCCAGTCTGATGACCAGTGTCCATGGTGTACCCTACCAGTCTGATGACCAGTGTCCATGGTGTACCCTGCCAGTCTGATGACCAGTGTCCATGGTGTACCCTACCAGTCTGATGACCAGTGTCCATGGTGTACCCTGCCAGTCTGATGACAAGTGTCCATGGTGTACCCTACCAGTCTGATGACCAGTGTCCATGGTGTACCCTGCCAGTCTGATGACCAGTGTCCATGGTGTACCCTGCCAGTATGATGACCAGTGTCCATGGTGGCCAGAGCCAGTCTGATGACCAATGTCCATGGTGTACCTGCCAGTCTGATGACCAGTGTCCATGGTGTACCCTGCCAGTCTGATGACCAGTGTCCATGGTGTTTCCCTACCAGTCTGATGACCAGTGTCCATGGGGTACCCTGCCAGTCTGATGACCAGTGTCCATGGTGTACCCTACCAGTCTGATGACCAGTGTCCATGGTGTACCCTGCCAGTCTGATGACCAGTGTCCATGGTGTACCCTACCAGTCTGATGACCAGTGTCCATGGTGTACCCTGCCAGTCTGATGACCAGTGTCCATGGTGTACCCTGCCAGTATGATGACCAGTGTCCATGGTGGCCAGATGCCAGTCTGATGACCAATGTCCATGGTGTACCCTGCCAGTCTGATGACCAGTGTCCATGGTGTACCCTGCCAGTCTGATGACCAGTGTCCATGGTGTACCCTACCAGTCTGATGACAGTGTCCATGGTGTACCCTGCCAGTCTGATGACCAGTGTCCATGGTGTACCCTGCCAGTATGATGACCAGTGTCCATGGTGGCCAGAGCCAGTCTGATGACCAATGTCCATGGTGTACCCTGCCAGTCTGATGACCAGTGTCCATGGTGTACCCTGCCAGTCTGATGACCAGTGTCCATGGTGTACCCTGCCAGTCTGATGACCAGTGTCCATGGTGTACCCTGCCAGTCTGATGACCAGTGTCCATGGTGTACCCTACCAGGCTGATGACCAGTGTCCATGGTGTACCCTGCCAGTCTGATGACAAGTGTTCATGGTGTACCCTGCCAGTATGATGACCAGTGTCCATGGTGGCCAGAGCCAGTCTGATGACCAATGTCCATGGTGTACCCTGCCAGTCTGATGACCAGTGTCCATGGTGTACCCTGCCAGTCTGATGACCAGTGTCCATGGTGTACCCTGCCAGTCTGATGACCAGTGTCCATGGTGTACCCTACCAGTCTGATGACCAGTGTCCATGGTGTACCCTGCCAGTCTGATGACCAGTGTCCATGGTGTACCCTACCAGTCTGATGACCAGTGTCCATGGTGTACCCTACCAGTCTGATGACCAGTGTCCATGGTGTACCCTGCCAGTCTGATGACCAGTGTCCATGGTATACCCTGCCAGCCTGATGACCAGTGTCCATGGTGTTCCCTGCCAGTATGATGACCAGTGTCCATGGTGGCCAGAGCCAGTCTGATGACCAATGTCCATGGTGTACCCTGCCAGTATGATGACCAGAGTCCATGGTGCACCCTGCCAGTCTGATGACCAGTGTCCATGGTGTACCCTGCCAGTATGATGACCAGTGTCCATGGTGCACCCTGCCAGTCTGATGACCAGTGTCCATGGTGTACCCTGCCAGTCTGATGAGCAGTGTCCATGGTGTACCCTGCCAGTCCGATGACCAGTGTCCATGGTGTACCCTGCCAGTCTGATGACCAGTGTCCATGGTGTACCCTGCCAGTCTGATGACCATTGTCCATGGTGTACCCTGCCAGTCTGATGACCAGGGTCCATGGTGTACCCTGCCAGTCTGATGACCAGGGTCCATGGTGTACCCTGCCAGTCTGATGACAAGTGTCCATGGTGTACCCTGCCAGTCTGATGACCAGTGTCCATGGTGTACCCTGCCAGTCTGATGACCAGTGTCCATGGTGTACCCTGCCAGTCAGATGACCAGTGTCCATGGTGTACCCTACCAGTCTGATGACCAGTGTCCATGGTGTACCCTGCCAGTCTGATGACCAGTGTCCATGGTGCACCCTGCCAGTCTGATGACCAGTGTCCATGGTGTACCCTGCCAGTCTGATGACCAGTGTCCATGGTGTACCCTACCCGTCTGATGACCAGTGTCCATGGTGTACCCTACCAGTCTGATGACCAGTGTCCATGGTGTACCCTGCCAGTCTGATGAGCAGTGTCCATGGTGTACCCTGCCAGTCTGATGACCAGTGTCCATGGTGTACCCTGCCAGTCTGATGACCAGTGTCCATGGTGTACCCTGCCAGTCTGATGACCAGTGTCCATGGTGTACCCTGCCAGTCTGATGACTAGTGTCCAAGGTGTACTCTGCCAGTCTGATGACCAGTGTCCATGGTGTACCCTGCCAGTCTGATGACCAGTGTCCATGGTGTACCCTGCCAGTCTGATGACCAGTGTCCATGGTGTACCCTGCCAGTCTGATGACCAGTATCCATGGTGTACCCTACCAGTCTGATGACCAGTGTCCATGGTGTACCCTGCCAGTCTGATGACCAGTGTCCATGGTGTACCCTGCCAGTCTGATGACCAGTGTCCATGGTGTTCCCTGCCAGTATGATGACCAGTGTCCATGGTGGCCAGAGCCAGTCTGATGACCAATGACCATGGTGTACCCTGCCAGTATGATGACCAGAGTCCATGGTGCACCCTGCCAGTCTGATGACCAGTGTCCATGGTGTACCCTGCCAGTATGATGACCAGAGTCCTTGGTGCACCCTGCCAGTCTGATGACCAGTGTCCATGGTGTACCCTGCCAGTCTGATGACCATTGTCCATGGTGTACTCTGCCAGTCTGATGACCAGGGTCCATGGTGTACCCTGCCAGTCTGATGACCAGGGTCCATGGTGTACCCTGCCAGTCTGATGACCAGTGTCCATGGTGTACCCTGCCAGTCTGATGACCAGTGTCCATGGTGTACCCTGCCAGTCTGATGACCAGTGTCCATGGTGTACCCTGCCAGTCTGATGACCAGTGTCCATGGTGTACCCTACCAGTCTGATGACCAGTGTCCATGGTGTACCCTGCCAGTCTGATGACCAGTGTCCATGGTGTACCCTGCCAGTCTGATGACCAGTGTCCATGGTGTACGCTGCCAGTCTGATGACCAGTGTCCATGGTGTACCCTACCCGTCTGATGACCAGTGTCCATGGTGTACCCTGCCAGTCTGATGACCAGTGTCCATGGTGTACCCTGCCAGTCTGATGAGCAGTGTCCATGGTGTACCCTGCCAGTCTGATGACCAGTGTCCATGGTGTACCCTGCCAGTCTGATGACTAGTGTCCATGGTGTACCCTGCCAGTCTGATGACCAGTGTCCATGGTGTACCCTGGCAGTCTGATGACTAGTGTCCATGGTGTACTCTGCCAGTCTGATGACCAGTCTCCATGGTGTACCCTGCCAGTCTGATGACCAGTGTCCATGGTGTACCCTGCCAGTCTGATGACCAGTGTCCATGGTGTACCCTGCCAGTCTGATGACCAGTGTCCATGGTGTACCCTACCAGTCTGATGACCAGTGTCCATGGTGTACCCTGCCAGTCTGATGACCAGTGTCCATGGTGTACCCTGCCAGTCTGATGACCAGTGTCCATGGTGTACCCTGCCAGTATGATGACCAGTGTCCTTGGTGCACCCTGCCAGTCTGATGACCAGTGTCCATGGTGTACCCTGCCAGTATGATGACCATTTTCCATTTGGTGCACCCTGCCAGTCTGATGACCAGTGTCCATGGTGTACCCTGCCAGTATGGTGACCAGTGTCCATGGTGCACCCTGCCAGTCTGATGACCAGTGTCCATGGTGTACCCTGCCAGTATGATGACCAGTGTCCATGGTGCACCCTGCCAGTCTGATGACCAGTGTCCATGGTGTACCCTGCCAGCCTGATGAAAAGTGTCCATGGTGCACCCTGCCAGCCTGATGGCCAGTGTTCATGGTCGACCCTGTCAGTCTGATGACCAGAGTCCATGGTGCACCCTGCCATTATGATGACCAGTGTCCATGGTGTACCCTGCCAGTCTGATGAGCAGTGTCCATGGTGTACCCTGCCAGTCTGATGACCAGTGTCCATGGTGTACCCTGCCAGTCTGATGACCAGTGTCCATGGTGTACCCTGCCAGTCTGATGACCAGTGTCCATGGTGTACCCTGCCAGTCTGATGACTAGTGTCCAAGGTGTACTCTGCCAGTCTGATGACCAGTGTCCATGGTGTACCCTGCCAGTCTGATGACCAGTGTCCATGGTGTTATCCCTGCCAGTCTGATGACCAGTGTCCATGGTGTACCCTGCCAGTCTGATGACCAGTATCCATGGTGTACCCTACCAGTCTGATGACCAGTGTCCATGGTGTACCCTGCCAGTCTGATGACCAGTGTCCATGGTGTACCCTGCCAGTCTGATGACCAGTGTCCATGGTGTTCCCTGCCAGTATGATGACCAGTGTCCATGGTGGCCAGAGCCAGTCTGATGACCAATGACCATGGTGTACCCTGCCAGTATGATGACCAGAGTCCATGGTGCACCCTGCCAGTCTGATGACCAGTGTCCATGGTTGTACCCTGCCAGTATGATGACCAGTGTCCTTGGTGCACCCTGCCAGTCTGATGACCAGTGTCCATGGTGTACCCTGCCAGTCTGATGACCATTGTCCATGGTGTACTCTGCCAGTCTGATGACCAGGGTCCATGGTGTACCCTGCCAGTCTGATGACCAGGGTCCATGGTGTACCCTGCCAGTCTGATGACCAGTGTCCATGGTGTACCCTGCCAGTCTGATGACCAGTGTCCATGGTGTACCCTGCAGTCTGATGACCAGTGTCCATGGTGTACCCTGCCAGTCTGATGACCAGTGTCCATGGTGTACCCTACCAGTCTGATGACCAGTGTCCATGGTGTACCCTGCCAGTCTGATGACCAGTGTCCATGGTGTACCCTGCCAGTCTGATGACCAGTGTCCATGGTGTACGCTGCCCGTCTGAGGGCCAGTGTCCATGGGGGTACCCTACCCGTCTGATGACCAGTGTCCATGGTGTACCCTGCCAGTCTGATGACCAGTGTCCATGGTGTACCCTGCCAGTCTGATGAGCAGTGTCCATGGTGTACCCTGCCAGTCTGATGACCAGTGTCCATGGTGTACCCTGCCAGTCTGATGACTAGTGTCCATGGTGTACCCTGCCAGTCTGATGACCAGTGTCCATGGTGTACCCTGGCAGTCTGATGACTAGTGTCCATGGTGTACTCTGCCAGTCTGATGACCAGTCTCCATGGTGTACCCTGCCAGTCTGATGACCAGTGTCCATGGTGTACCCTGCCAGTCTGATGACCAGTGTCCATGGTGTACCCTGCCAGTCTGATGACCAGTGTCCATGGTGTACCCTACCAGTCTGATGACCAGTGTCCATGGTGTACCCTGCCAGTCTGATGACCAGTGTCCATGGTGTACCCTGCCAGTCTGATGACCATGTCCATGGGTGTACCCTGCCAGTATGATGAAACCAGTGTCCTTGGTGCACCCTGCCAGTCTGATGACCAGTGTCCATGGTGTACCCTGCCAGTATGATGACCAGTGTCCATGGTGCACCCTGCCAGTCTGATGACCAGTGTCCATGGTGTACCCTGCCAGTATGGTGACCAGTGTCCATGGTGCACCCTGCCAGTCTGATGACCAGTGTCCATGGTGTACCCTGCCAGTATGATGACCAGTGTCCATGTGCACCCTGCCAGTCTGAGACCAGTGTCCATGGTGTACCCTGCCAGCCTGATGAAAAGTGTCCATGGTGCACCCTGCCAGCCTGATGGCCAGTGTTCATGGTCGACCCTGTCAGTCTGATGACCAGAGTCCATGGTGCACCCTGCCATTATGATGACCAGTGTCCATGGTGGACCCTGCCAGTCTGATGACCAGGGTCCATGGTGCACCCTGACATTATGATGGCCAGTGTCCATGGTGGCCCATGCCAGTCTGATGACCAGTGTCCATGGTGGTCAGTGCCAGTCTGATGACCAGTGTCCATGGTGCACCCTGCCAGTCTGATGACCAGTGGCCATAGTGTACCCTGCCAGTATGATGACCAGTGTCCATGGTGTACCCTGCCAGTAGGATGACCAGTGTCCATGGTGCACCCTGCCAGTCTGATTACCAGTATCCATGGTGGACCCTGCCAGTCTGATGACCAGTGTCCATGGTGGACCCTGCCAGTCTGATGACCAGTGTCCATGGTGTGCCCTGCCAGTCTGATGACCAGTGTCCATGGCGTACCCTGTAAGTCTGATGACCAGTGTCCATGGTGTACCCTGCCAGTCTGATGACCAGTGTCCATGGTGTACCCTGCCAGTATGATGACCAGTGTCCTTGGTGCACCCTGCCAGTCTGATGACCATGTTCCATGGTGTACCCTGCCAGTTTTGATGACCAGTGTCCATGGTGCACCCTGCCAGTCTGATGACCAGTGTCCATGGTGTACCCTGCCAGTATGGTGACCAGTGTCCATGGTGCACCCTGCCAGTCTGATGACCAGTGTCCATGGTGTACCCTGCCAGTATGATGACCAGTGTCCATGGTGCACCCTGCCAGTCTGATGACCAGTGTCCATGGTGTACCCTGCCAGCCTGATGAAAAGTGTCCATGGTGCACCCTGCCAGCCTGATGGCCAGTGTTCATGGTCGACCCTGTCAGTCTGATGACCAGAGTCCATGGTGCACCCTGCCATTATGATGACCAGTGTCCATGGTGGACCCTGCCAGTCTGATGACCAGGGTCCATGGTGCACCCTGACATTATGATGGCCAGTGTCCATGGTGGCCCATGCCAGTCTGATGACCAGTGTCCATGGTGGTCAGTGCCAGTCTGATGACCAGTGTCCATGGTGCACCCTGCCAGTCTGATGACCAGTGGCCATAGTGTACCCTGCCAGTATGATGACCAGTGTCCATGGTGTACCCTGCCAGTAGGATGACCAGTGTCCATGGTGCACCCTGCCAGTCTGATTACCAGTATCCATGGTGGACCCTGCCAGTCTGATGACCAGTGTCCATGGTGGACCCTGCCAGTCTGATGACCAGTGTCCATGGTGTGCCCTGCCAGTCTGATGACCAGTGTCCATGGCGTACCCTGTAAGTCTGATGACCAGTGTCCATGGTGTACCCTGCCAGTCTGATGACCAGTGTACATGGTGGCCCATGCCAGTCTGATGACCAGTGTCCATGGTGTACCCTGCCAGTCTGATGACCGGTGTCCATGGTGTTCCCTGCCAGTCTCATGACCAGTGTGCATGGTGGACCCTGCCAGTCCGATGACCAGTGTCCATGGTGGACCCTGCCAGTCTGATGACCATTATCCATGGTGGACCCTGCCAGTCTGATGACCAGGGTCCATGGTGGACCCTGCCAGTCTGATGACCATTGTCCATGGTGTACCCTACCAGCCTGTTGACCATTGTCCATGGTGCACCCTGCCTGTCTGATGACCAGTGTCCATGGTGTACCCTGCCAGTCTGATGACCAGTGTTCATGGTCGACCCTGCCAGTCTGATGAAAAGTGTCCATGGTGCTCCCTGCCAGTCTGATGACCAGTGTCCATGGTGTACCCTGCCAGTCTCATGACCAGCGTCCATGGTCGATCCTGCCAGTCTGATGAAAAGTGTCCATGGTGCACCCTGCCAGTCTGATGACCAGTGTCCATGGTGGACCCTGCCAGTCTCATGACCAGTGTTCATGGTCGACCCTGCCAGTCTGATGAAAAGTGTCCATGGTGCACCTTTCCAGTCCGATGACCAGTGTCCATGGTGGACTCTGCCAGTCTCATGACCAGCGTCCATGGTCGACCCTGCCAGTCTGATGAAAAGTGTCCATGGTGCACCCTGCCAGTCTGATGACCAGTGTCCATGGTGGACCCTGCCAGTCTCATGACCAGTGTTCATGGTAGACCCTGCCAGTCTGATGAAAAGTGTCCATGGTGCACCCTGCCAGTCCGATGACCAGTGTCCATGGTGGACCCTGCCAGCCTGATGACCAGTGTCCATGGTGGACTCTGCCAGTCTCATGACCAGCGTCCATGGTCGACCCTGCGAGTCTGATGAAAAGTGTCCATGGTGGACCTTACCAGTCTGATGAAAAGTGTCCATGGTGCACCCTGCCAGCCTGATGGCCAGTGTTCATGGTCGACCCTGTCAGTCTGATGACCAGAGTCCATGGTGCACCCTGCCATTATGTTGACCAGTGTCCATGGTGGACCCTGCCAGTCTGATGACCAGGGTCCATGGTGCACCCTGACATTATGATGGCCAGTGTCCATGGTGGACGCTGCCAGTCTGATGACCAGGGTCCATGGTGCACCCTGCCATTATGATGGCCAGTGTCCATGGTGGACCCTGCCTTTATGATGGCCAGTGTCCATGGCGGACCCTGCCAGTCTGATGAGCAGGGTCCATGGTGCACCCTGCCATTATGATGGCCAGTGTCCATGATGGACCCTGCCAGCATGATTACCAGTGTCTATTGTGGACCCTGCCAGTCTGATGACCAGTGTCCATGGTGGACTCTGCCAGTCTGATGACCAGTGTCCATGGTGGCCCATGCCAGTCTGATGTCCAGTGTCCATGGTGGCCAGTGCCAGTCTGATGATCTGACGCAGTTGCGGAACTGCAACAGAGGCCTGGTTGTGTGGAGTGCTGGTTGCCTGGAGGGCTGGTTGCCTGGAGGGCTGGTTGCCTGGAGTGCTTGTTGTCAGGAGATCTTGTTGCCTGGAGTGCAGGTTGCCTGGAGTGCTGGTTGTCTGGGATGCCGGTTGTCTAGAGTGCTGGTTTGCTAAAGTGCTGGGTGCCTGGAGTGTTGGTTGCCTTTAGTGGTGGTTGCTTGGAGTGCTGGCTGTCTAGAGTGCTGGTTTCCTAGAGCGCTGGTTACCTAGAATACTAGTTGCCTGGGGTGCTGGATGTCTGGAGTGCGGGTTTTCTGGAGTGCTGGTTGTCTGTAGTGCTAGTTAATTGGAGTGCTGGTTGCCCAGAGTGCTGGTTTCCTAGAGTGCTGGTTACCTGGAGTGCTGGTTGTCAGGAGTGCTGGTTGCCCGGTGTATTGGTTGCTTGGAGTGCTGGCTGCCTGGAGTGCTGGTTGTCTGGAGTGCTGGTTGTCTGGAGTGCTGGTTGTCTAGAGTGCTGGTTGCCTGGAGTGCCCGTTGCCTGGAGTGCTGGCTACCTGGAGTGCTAGTTGCCTGGAGTGCTGGTTGCCTGGAGTGCTGGTTGACCAGAGTGCTGGTTGTCTGGAGTGCTGGTTGTCTACAGTGCTGGTTTCCCAGAGTGCTGGTTGCCTGGAGTTCTGGTTGTCTGGAGTGTTGGTTATCTGGAGTGCTGGTTGTCTAGAATGCTGGATGTCTGGTGTGCTAGTTATTTAGTATGCTGGTTTCCCAGAGTGCTGGTTGCCTGGAGTGCTGGTTGCCTGGAGTACTGGGTACTTTTAGTACTGGTTGCCTGGAGTGCAGGTTGAATGGAGTGTTGGTTGCCTGGAGTACTGGGTACTTTTAGTACTGGTTGCCTGGAGTGCAGGTTGAATCTAGTGTTGGTTGCCTGGAGTACTGGTTGCCTGGAGTGCTGGTTGCCTTGAGTGCTGGCTGCCTGGAGTGCTGGTTGTCTAGAGTGCTGGTTGTCTGGTGTGCTAGTTATTTAGTATGCTGTTTTCCCAGAGTGCTGGTTGCCTGGAGTGCTGGTTGCCTGGAGTGCTGGTTACCTGGAGTGCTGGTTGCCTTGAGTGCTCGCTGTCTAGAGTGCTGGTTGTCTAGAGTGCTGGTTTCCCAGAGTGTTTCTTTGCCTGGAGTGTTGGTTGTCTGGAGTGTTGGTTGTCTGGAGTGCTGGTTGTCTAGAGTACTGGGTTTTTGGAGTACTGGGTACTTATAGTGCTGGTTGCCTGGAGTGCAGGTTGCCTTGAGTTCTAGTTGCCTGAAGTGCTGGTTGCCTGGAGTGCTGGCTGCCTGGAGTGCTGGCTGCCTGGAGTGCTGGCTGTCTAGAGTGCTGGTTGTCTGGAGTGCTAGTTGTTTAAAGGGCTGGTTTCACAGAGTGCTGGTTGCCTTGAGTGCTGGTTGTCTGGAGTGCTGATTGTCTGGAGTGCTGGTTGTCTAGAGTAATGGGTGTCTGGAGTACTGGGTACTTTTAGTGCTGGTTGCCTGGAGTGCAGGTTGCCTGGAGTGCTGGTTGCGTGGAGTACTGGTTGCCTGGAGTGCTGGTTGCCTTGAGTGCTGGTTGCCTGGAGTGCTGGTTCCCTGGAGTGCTGGCTGCCTGGAGTGCTGGTTGCCTGGCGTGCTGGTTCCCTGGAGTGCTGGCTGCCTGGAGTGCTGGTTGCCTGGAGTACTGTTTGTCTGGAGTGCTTGTTGTGTAGAGTGCTGGTTGTCTGGAAAGCTGGTTGTCTAGAGTACTGGTTTCCCAGAGTGCTGGTTGCCTGGAGTGCTGGTTTTCTGGAGTGTTGGCTGTCTGGAGTGCTGGTTGTCTAGAATGCTCGGTGTCTGGAGTACTGGGTACTTTTAGTGCTGGTTGCCTGGAGTACAGGTTGCCTGTAGTGCTGGTTGCCTGGATTATTTGTTGCCTGCAGCGCTGGTTGCCTGGAGTGCTGGTTGCCTGGAGTGCTGGTTGTCTAGAGTGCTGGTTGTCTAGAGTGCTGGCTTCCCAGAGTGCTGGTTGCCTGGAGTGCTGGTTGTCTGGAGTGTTGGTTGTTTGGAGTGCTGATTGTCTAGAATACTGGGTGTCTGGAGTTCTGGCTGCCTGAAGTACCGGGTACTTTTAGTGCTAGTTGCCTGGAGTGCAGGTTGCCTGGAGTGCTGGGTGCCTGGATTACTGGTTGCCTGGGGTGCTGGTTGCCTGGAGTGCCTGTTTCCTGGAGTGCTGGCTGCCTGGAGTGCTGGTTTCCCAGAGTGCTGGTATCCCAGAGTGCTCGTTGTGTGCAGTGCTGGTTGTCTGGAGCCCTGTTTGTCTAGAGTGCTGGTTTGCCAGAGTGCTGGTTGCCTGGTGTGCTGGTTGTCTGGAGTGCTGGTTGTCTAGAGTGCTAGTTGTCTGGAATGCTGGTTGTCTAGAGTGCTGATTTCCCAGAGTGCTGGTTGCCTGGAGTCCTGGTTGTCTAGAGTGCTGGTTGACTCGAGTACTGGCTACCTGGAGTACTGGCTACTTTTAGTGCTGGCTGCCTAGAGTGCAGGTTGCCTGGAGTGCTGGTTGCCTGGAGTACTGGTTGCCTGGAGTGCTGGTTACCTGGAGTGCTGGTTGCCTGGAGTGCTGGTTGCCTGGAGTGCTTGCTGCCTGGAGTACTGGCTGCTTGGAGTGTTGGTTGCCTGTAGTGCTGGTTGCCTGGAGTACTGGTTGCTTGGAGTGCTGGTTGCCTAGAGTACTGGTTGCCTGGAGTGCTGGTTGCCTGGTGTGCTGGTTGACTGAAGTGCTGGTTGCCTGGAGCGCTGGTTGCCTGGAGTGCTGGTTGCCTGGAGTGCTGGTTGCCTGGAGTGCTGGTTGCCTGGTGTGCTGGTTGCCTGGAGTACTGGTTGCCTGGAGTACTGGTTGCCTGGTGTGCTTGTTGCCTGGAGTGCTGGTTGCCTGGAGTACTGGTTGCCTGGTGTGCTGGTTGCCTGGAGTACTGGTTGCCTGGAGTGCTGGTTGCCTGGTGTGCTGCTTGCCTGGAGTGCTGGTTGCCTGGAGTACTGGCTGCCTAGAGTGCTGGTTGCCTTGAATGCTGGTTGGCTGGAGTGCTGGTTGAGTGGTGTGCTGGTTGCCTGGAGTGCTGGTTGCCTGGAGTGCTGGTTACCTGGAGTGCTGGTTGCCTGGAGTGCTGGTTGCCTGGAGTACTGGCTGCCTAGAGTGCTGGTTGCCTGGAGTGCTGGTTACCTGGAGTGCTGGTTGCCTGGAGTGCTGGTTGCCTGGAGTACTGGCTGCCTAGAGTGCTGGTTGCCTGGAGTGCTGGTTACCTGGAGTGCTGGTTACCTGGAGTGCTGGTTGCCTGGAGTGCTGGTTGCCTGGAGTACTGGTTGCCTTGAGTGCTGATTGCCTGGAGTGCTGGTTGCCCGGAGTGCTGGTTGCCCGGAGTGCTGGTTGCCTGGAGTGCTGGTTGCCTGGAGTGCTTATTGCCTGGAGTGCTGGTTGCCTGGAGTGCTGGTTGCCTGGAGTGCTGGTTGCCTGGAGTGCTGGTTGCCTGGAGTGCTGGTTGCCTGGAGTGCTGGTTGCCTGGAGTGCTGGTTACCTGGAGTGCTGGTAACCTGGAGTGCTGGTTGCCTGGAGTGCTGGTTGCCTGGAGTACTGGTTGCCTTGAGTGCTGGTTGCCTTGAGTGCTGATTGCCTGGAGTGCTGGTTGCCCGGAGTGCTGGTTGCCTGGAGTGCTGGTTGCCTGGAGTGCTGGTTGCCTGGAGTGCTTATTGCCTGGAGTGCTGGTTGCCTGGAGTGCTGGTTGCCTGGAGTGCTGGTTGCCTGGAGTGCTGGTTGCCTGGAGTGCTGGTTGCCTGGAGTGCTGGTTGCCTGGAGTGCTGGTTACCTGGAGTGCTGGTTACCTGGAGTGCTGGTTGCCTGGAGTGCTGGTTGCCTGGAGTACTGGTTGCCTTGAGTGCTGATTGCCTGGAGTGCTGGTTGCCCGGAGTGCTGGTTGCCTGGAGTGCTGGTTGCCTGGAGTGCTGGTTGCCTGGAGTGCTTATTGCCTGGAGTGCTGGTTGCCTGGAGTGCTTATTGCCTGGAGTGCTGGTTGTCTGGAGTGCTGGTTGCCTGGAGTGCTGGTTGCCTGGAGTGCTGGTTGCCTGGAGTGCTGGTTACCTGGAGTGCTGGTTGCCTGGAGTGCTGGCTGCCTGGAGTGCTGGTTGCCTGGAGTGCTGGTTGCCTGGAGTGCTGGTTGCCTGGAGTGCTGGTTGCCTGGAGTGCTGGTTGCCTGGAGTGCTGGTTGCCTGGAGTGCTGGTTGCCTGGAGTGCTTATTGCCTGGAGTGCTGGTTTCCTGGAGTGCTGGTTGCCTGGAGTGCTTATTGCCTGGAGTGCTGGTTGCCTGGAGTGCTGGTTGCCTGGAGTGCTGGTTGCCTGGAGTGCTGGTTGCCTGGAGTGCTGGTTGCCTGGAGTGCTTATTGCCTGGAGTGCTGGTTGCCTGGAGTGCTGGTTGCCTGGAGTGCTTATTGCCTGGAGTGCTGGCTGCCTGGAGTGCTGGTTGCCTGGAGTGCTGGTTGCCTGGAGTGCTGGTTGCCTGGAGTGCTGGTTGCCTGGAGTGCTGGCTGCCTGGAGTGCTGGTTGCCTGGAGTGCTGGTTGCCTGGAGTGCTGGTTGCCTGGAGTGCTGGTTGCCTGGAGTGCTGGTTGCCTGGAGTGCTGGTTGCCTGGAGTGCTGGCTGCCTGGAGTGCTGGTTGCCTGGAGTGCTGGTTGCCTGGAGTGCTGGTTGCCTGGAGTGCTGGCTGCCTGGAGTGCTGGTTGCCTGGAGTGCTGGTTGCCTGGAGTGCTGGTTGCCTGGAGTGCTGGTTGCCTGGAGTGCTGGCTGCCCGGAGTGCTTATTGCCTGGAGTGCTGGTTGCCTGGAGTGCTGGTTGCCTGGAGTGCTGGTTGCCTGGAGTGCTGGCTGCCTGGAGTGCTGGCTGCCTGGAGTCTGCACTCCAGGCAGCCAGCACTCCAGGCAGCCAGCACTCCAGGCAGCCAGCACTCCAGGCAGCCAGCACTCCAGGCAGCCAGCACTCCAGGCAGCCAGCACTCCAGGCAGCCAGCACTCCAGGCAGCCAGCACTCCAGGCAGCCAGCACTCCAGGCAGCCAGCACTCCAGGCAGCCAGCACTCCAGGCAGCCAGCACTCTGGTCTGCATATTGGAAAAGTTTTTGTCCCGCTGATTATTGGAGAACTTTGTGAAGACAACGATTAAATGGAAAGAGTGGAAATGAAGTCATTGGTAGCCAGATCGATGTAATTCTTCTTTTCCAGTTGATGGACCGTAATGGGAAAATCTTTTTGCAGTAATTCAAAACTCTTTTGTTTTGCAAAACCAAGCCGTAAAAGTCTTCGGAATCCAAACATTACAGAGCAGTAACCACTAACATCCCGCATCCTAAGTCTTCGAAAGAGTGACGAGACGCCAAATTACTAACTTTATGAAAAAGCACAGTTGCAGAACCCAAACCATAATGGACTAAGAACGCTGATGTTGTCTAAACGGATTTCGCCAAGGTATTTGACAACTTCGATCACAGGGCGAGTGCACTTAAAACGAGACCGTACTGTATAAGGGAGAAAGTAGCCACATAGATATTTAACTTTCATGGAGATAGAACACAGAGCACTAATATCAATAAACAAAGCAAAATTCAGCATTAATAATGTGAGAAGCTCATTACTCATAGACTTGTAGATAAATGGCTCAGAAAACCGATAAGTCATAAAATAAGACGCATTTGCTACACTTAGGCATTTTTATTGTGGAAACGTTCCTCCGCACAGCGACTTTATCAGTCCAATACAAAGAAGAATGGTTGAAGATCGGAAGGAGTTTGAGGTAAAGTCTCTCAGGCTGGAGTCGATGTAATCAGTCCATCAGTACTGCATATCAATACTACTGAAGCAGTAGTAGACGGTTTTTAGAGATGCAAGCTGCACTTTTCAGGCATTATTTTTATGGTCACAGCAAACTTCTGTGCAAAATTTCAGACCTTTTCATGCCCTGCAGCATTGCGATCGACCATTCGTCAAATTATACACTATTGTCAGGATAATAATCAAGTGTATATGGTTTACATCATTTTTGGTTATGAAGATTGTATAATCAAATGTACATGGGTTATATCAGTCTTCAACTATTTCTTGGTGCGGAACTTGGGATTCACTATCCTGGAAAATATTCTTTGCTTGATATATCCATCCCTTGCTTTCCGTCCAGTCACTTCGGTACAAGCTTCAGTCATCAATTTTATCACTCTCTCAACAGCTTGAGTGTTGTTTGGCCACTTGGGCACCTCCAGTGGAGTCTCAATAGTTTTCAGAACCTGTTGATCTGATAGAGAAGCAATGAAAGGAGGCTCAGCTTTGAGTTCAGTCTTCCAGTCAATCATGGAATGATAGTTCTTTATTTGCCACTTTGGTTTGGGAATCACTACTTTTCATGAGTTGACAACAGGAGCCACATTGTCATTCTCTTCATCTTCACTGTCATCCTCATCATCAGTGTAGATTAACAAGTCCTCGTCAACAGCATTAGCAGAATCTTCTCCATCCTCATCAGAGCTCTCAGTGCTTTCTTCTGTCTGCTGATTCTCTTCTCTAATTTTTCTTATTGAGACAATTTTGTCTCTCACAGTCATGTCTTCATCAGCGCACATGCCAAGAAGGAACTGATCTGTGTGAGCAAAGAAGGAATTTCTTTGGGCAATATTCTTTACTATCTTCTCTTCTTCACTGTTCAGATGTCTCATAAATTGCAGTGACTGGAAGACGTTCTTTGGACCATGTTTGACATAAGGGTGCAGCTTGATGTGGAACCACATTGGAGCACTGAACGTTAAAATCATAATGACGACTCTTGTCAGCTCCTGGCTAGGTCTTGATGTTGCCACATACAGCCTAAGGATCCTACTCCAAAAAGTATTCCACCTTGATACACGCTGTGGACCTGGTTCAAGAGCAGTCATGTCATAATCAACTACACTTGTGATCACTCCTTTGCAAATCCTATACAAGTATTTCTGCTCCCAGGACAGTTCCTCTGCCACCTTGTCATTTAGAGAAGGGAAATCAGTGAAACTGACTGGCTGGAAAGCAACAACTGGCAGCTCGGACAGAGGATCCTTGATCTTGCCAATGGGATTTCTCCAATGCTCAGGACCACTTGGCTTACCGTCACAGTGGTAGAAAACAGCCCGGAATGGCAGCTTATTTCCATGAAGCTGACATATGAAATAATGGACCGAATGCCCAAGCAACATTTCAACATTACGTTGGTTCCGTCACTATCAACACATACAACAGGCTGCCGAGTTAGCTTCTGTTCCACCGGAAATGCATAGATAGTCTTGATAATCTCCTTTCCATGGCCTGACTTGGGAGTCACATGAGTGAGATAGTAGTGCCGGGCTCCACCACGATGACGTAATGATCTTTCACCACTATCTTTAGACTTCATTTCTTGATCTTCTCATTCTTTGTCATTACACGAGTGGTCTTCTTACGATCAAAATAGTGATGTGATATTTTCCAAGTTTGGTAGTTCATTTTCTTGCCTCTCCATTCGGTATTTGTGTCTGGCATCTCATATCTTTTACGGTCCAATAACTTGACTTTTGCCATAGTCCATTCAGGTGGCAATAGCAATGGCAGCTCCAGCATAATCACTGAGAAAATTAGTTAAAGTTTGTGAATACTGCAGAGTACATAGATACAGTACATAAAACACTGCGCTGCGCTACTCAGTAATACAGACATATTCTAAAACATCAACAGTAAATGCTGTAGGCTGAACCTCAGCCAATCAACTTCATATTTGGCACTGAATTTAAGATGTATATAAGGAACAATGTCTGAAGAGTGCAGCTTTGATCAAAATTTCAGTGCACTCTAACGTACTATCCTCCACCTCCCCACACTATCCTCCACCTCCCCACACTATCCTCCACCTCCCCACACTATCCTCCACCTCCCCACACTAATCCTCCACCTCCCCACACTATCCTCCACCTCCCCACACTATCCTCCACCTCCCCACACTATCCTCCACCTCCTCACACTATCCTCCACCTCCCCACACTATCCTCCACCTCCCCACACTATCCTCCACCTCCCCACACTATCTACCACCTCCCCACACTATCCTCCACCTATCCACACTATCCTCCACCTACCCACACTATCCTCCACCTCCCCACACTATCCTCCACCTCCCTACACTATCCCCACCTCCCCATGCTATCCTCCACCTCCCTACACTATCTACCACCTCCCCACCCACACTAATCCTACCTCCCACACTATCCTCCATCTCCCCAAACTATCCCCACCTCCCCACGCTATCTATCACATCCCCACAATATCCCCTATCTCTCCATCCAAACTATTCCTTATCCCCACACAATCCCTGCCTCCCCACACTATCCACCACCTCCCCACACTGTCCCCACCTCCACCAAACTATCCACAACTCCCCACCCCCTCCCCACCCCCACACTCTCCTCACCTCCCCACAGCACTCCCTCACCTCCCCACACTTTCTCCACCTCCACACACTGCTCCTCCTCCCCATACATCTCCCCCGCCTTCCCACACACTCACCCACCTCCCCACACTCTCCGCCACCTCCCCACACACTCCCCACCTTCCACACCTCCCCACCTTCCCACACACATTTCCCCACCCCCCACACACTACCTACCTCTCACACACTCCCCACCTCCCCACACACTCCTCACCTCCCCACACACTCTCCACCTCCCTACACACTCCCACACCTCCCCACACATTCCCCACCACCCAAAACACTCCCCCTCCTCCCACAAACACTCTCCCACCTCCCCACACACTCACCCACCTCCCCCAAACACTCCCCCCCCTCCCCTCCCCACACACTCTCCCACCTCCCCACACACTCTCCACCACCTCTCAAACACTCCCCCTCCTCCCCAACACTCCCCCCCTCCCCAAACACTCTCCCCACCCCCCAAACCTCCCCACCTCCCCACACACTCCCCCACCACGCAAAACACTCCCCCTCTCCCCCAAACACTCCCCACCTCCCCCCAACACTCTCACATCTCCCAAACAGTCCCCCTCCCCCACCACACACTCCCCTCCTCCCCCCACACTCTCCCACCTCCCCACAAACTTCCCACCTCCCCACACACTGTCCCCACCTCCCCAACACTCCCCCTCCACCCCACACACTCTCCCCACCTCCCACACACTCTTTCCTACCTCCAAAAACCCCTCCCCCCCTCCCCCAAACACTCCCACCTCCCCACACTCTCTACCACCTCCCCAAACACTCCCCCACCTCCCAATACTTTCCCACCTCCCAAAACTCCCCCCTCCCCCAAACACTCCCCATTTCCCCACACTCTCCCAACTACCCAAACATCCCCCTCCTCCCCACACACTCCTCCACCTCCCAACACTTCCCACCTCACCACAACACTCCCCCCTTACCCCCCTTCTCCCACACACTCCCCCACCTCTTCCCACTCTCACCCACCATCTGCAAACTCTCCCCACCTCCCCACACTTCCCCCCTCCCACACACTCTCACCTCCCCAACTCTCCCCCCCCACCTCCCACACACTCTCCCACCTCCCCACCACTCCCTCACCTCCAAACACTCTCCCCACCTCCCCACACACTCCCCCAACTCCCCCCACACACTCCCCCACCTCCCCACACTCTCCCCACCTCCCCAAACTCTCCCCACATCTCCCCCACCTCCCCACCTCCCACCCCCATACCCCTCCCCACCTTCCCACACTCTCCCCACCTCCCCACACACTCCCACCTCCCCACACACTTCCCCACCTCCCACACACTCCCCACCTCCCCACAAATCCCCACCTCCCACACTCTCCCCACTTCCCCAATCCTCCCCACTTCCCACACTCTCCCCACCTCCCCACACACTCCCCCACCTCCCCACATCTCCTCCAACCTCCCCACACTCTCCTCACCTCCCCACACACTCCCTCCCCCACCTCCCCACACTCCCTTCCCCCACCTTCCCCACACTCTCCCCACCTCCCACACTCTCCCCACCTCCCCACACCCCCACTCCCCCACCTCCCAAAACCCCACACTCTCCCCACCTCCCCACACACCTCCCCACCCTCTCCCACCTCCCCTCACACTCCCCCACCTCCCCACACTCCCCCCACTTCCCCACCCCTCTCCCCACCCCCCTCCCCCACAACTCTCCCCACCTCCCCACTCACACACTCCTCCCCACCTCCCCACCCCCCTCTCCCACTTCCCCACACTCTTCACCACCTTCCCACACTCTCCCCACTTCCCACACACTCCCCACCTTTTCCACACTCACCACACTCCCCACACCTCCCACCCTCCCACACTCTCCCCACTTCCCCCCACTCCTCCCCCTTCCCACACTCCCCACCTCCCCACACACTCCCCCACCTCCCCACCCCTCCCACTTCCCCACATCACTCTCCCCACCTCCCCACACTCTCCCACCTCCCCACACACACTCCCCACTCCCACACTCTCCCCACCTCCCCACATCCTCCCCACCTTCCCACACTCTCCCCACCTCCCCCACACCTCCCATACCTCACCCACCACTCCACCACCTCCCCACACTCTCCTCACTCCCCCACACTCCCCCCCACCTCCCCATACACTCCCCCACTACAACACTCCCCACCACACCTCCCACTCCCCACACTCACCTCCCCCACCTCCCCTCCCACTTCTCCCCACCCCCCCCACATTCCCCACCTCCCCCACACACTCCACACCTCCCCCCACACTCACAACTCCTCCCACACGCTCCCCACCTCCCCACACTCCTCACTCCCCCACACACCTCCCCCCACCTCCCCACACACTCGCCGACCTCCCCACACACTCCCCCACCTCCCCACACTCTCCCCACCTCCCCACACTCTCCCCACCTTCCCACACACTCCCCCACCTCCCCCCACACACTCCCCCCCAACCTCCCCACACACTCTATCACCTCCAAACACTCTCCCTCACCTCCCCACGCATTCCCCCACCTCCCCACACACTGCCCCACCTCCCCACACTCTCCTAACCTCCCCACACCACCCCCCCACCTCCCCACACACTCTCCCCACCTCCCCACACACTCCACCTCCACACACACTCCCCACCTCCCCACACACTCCCCTATCTCCCCACACACACTCTCCCCACCTACCTACACACTCTTCTCGCCTCCCCACACTCTCCTCACCTCCCCACACACTCCCCCACCTCCCCACACTCTCCCCACCCTCCCCCCCACACACTCCCCCCACATCCCCACACTCTCCCCACCTCCCCACACACTCCCCCACCTCCCCACACACTCCCCCACCTCCCCACACACTCCGCCACCTCCCCACACACTCTCCCCACCTTCCCACCCCACTCCCCCACCTCCCCACACACTCCCCACCTCCCCAACACACTCCCCACCTCCCAAACACTCTCCCCGCGCCCCACACTCTCCCCACCTCCCCACACACTCCCCCACCTCCCCACACACTCTCCCCACCTCCCGCACACTCCCCCACCTCCCCACACACTCCCCCACGTCCCCACACACTCCCCCACCTTCCCAAACACTCTCCCTGCCTCCCACCCCTCTCCCCACCTCCCCACACACTCCCCACCTCCCCACACACTCTCCCCACCCCCCCGGCAACACTCCCCCACCTCCCCACACACTCCCCCACCTCCCCACACACTCTCCCCACCTTCCCACACACACTCTCCCCACCTCCCCACACACTCCCCACCTCCCCCCCACACTCCCCCACCTTCCCAAACACTCTCCCCCGCCTCCCCACACTCTCCCCACCTCCCCACACACTCTCCCACCTCCCCACACACACTCCCCACCTCCCGCACACCCCCACCACCTCCCCACACACTCCCCACCTCCCCACACACTCCCCCACCTTCCCAAACACTCTCCCCGCCTCCACACACTCTCTCTCCACCTCCCCACACACTCCCCACCTCCCCACAACACTCTCCCCCCACCTCCCCACAACACTCTCCTCGCCTCCACACACTCTCCTCAGCTCCCCAACACTCTCCCCCCACCCCCCCACACACTCCTCCCCACCTCCCACACACTCCCCCACCTCCCCACACCACTCTCCCCCACCTCCCCACACACTTCCCCACCTCCCCACACAACTCCCCCACCTCCCCACACACTCCCCCACCTCCCCACACACCCCCCCCCACCTCCCCACACACTCCCCCACCTCCCCACACACCTCCCCACCCCCACCTCCCCACACACTCCCTCCCCCCTCCCCACACACTCCCCCACCTCCCCACACACTCCCCCCCACCACCCCCACACACTCCCCCACCTCCCCACGCACTCCCCCCCCACCTCCCCACGCACTCCCCCACCTCCCCACACACTCTCCCCACCTCCCCACCCCACTCCCCCCCCACTCCCCCCCACCCACATGTCTTAACCACCTAGAGATCTATGTTTCTGAATTTTTCCCTGCCACTGAAAGGCAGGGAAAATTTATTTTGTGTCCGTCTTGTTAGTTTTTTTCCCTGACAGGGAAAAACTAGGTGAGGGAAGGGATACTACCACTTGTGGAGAGGTATACCACCACTTGTGGAGAGGGATACTACCACTTGTGGAGAGGGATACCACCACTTTTGGAGAGGGATACTACCACTTGTGGAGAGGGATACTACCACTTGTGGAGAGGGATACCACCACTTGTGGAGATGGATTCTACCACTTGTGGACATGGATGTGTTCCACTTGTAGACAAGGATAGTACCATTTGTAGACAGGGATACTGTCACTTGTGATCAGGGATACTAACACTTGTAGACAAGGATACTACCACTTGTGGATAGGGGTATACCACTTGTGAACAGGGATTCTGTCACTTGTGAACAGAGATACTACCACTTGTGAACAGGGATACTACCATTTTTGGACAGGGATACTACTGCTTATGGGCAGGGGTACTACCGCTTGTGGATGAGGATACTACTGCTTGTGGACGGGAATACTACCGCTTCTGGACGAGGATACTACCGCTTCTGGACGGGGATACTGCCGCTTGTGGACGGGGATACTGCCGCTTGTGGACGGGGATACTACCACTTGTGGACAGGAATACTACCACTTATGGAAGACTTGCTAAAACTAAATGTATTTCGGTAACTGCTTGATTCGAGGAAGGTATCCCAGTATTTCTTAATCCAGCAGTATTCCAGTAGATGCAGGAGACTGGAATAGTGCAGAGTGCGGCATAAGTTGATAATGTAGTTAAATATTAGCCTGACTGTGAGTTGTTTATCCCAGGATAACTAAATATAGTCAAATATTAACTTATTGCAGAGCAGAAAAAAACATTCTTCAATTATTTGACATGATAATTTACACAAAGTAACATTGTTTCTCTTTAGGAATATAAACCAGTACTAAAAGTTTCAAGCCTACCAGAAGAAGCATTTTCCAGTTACAACTCCGCCTTCCTATTGCATCGTTGGATGACTCCTGACGAGGTACTTGAGATACGGCGAAAGACCTCGAGTTTATTTTCTTTATCTCTTAGTGGGTTGTTTATACTGGAGTGGTGGATCATCTGTTACTGTGAGGGAGAGGTGAAGGGGAGTGAGGGAGACGTGAGGGAGGAGTGAGGGAGAAGTGAGGGAGGACTGAAGGAGAAGTGAGGGAGGAGTGAGGGAGAAGTGAGGGAGGAGTGAGGGAGAGGTGAGGGAAGGAGGGAGGGAGGGAGAGGTGAGGGAGGGAGGGAGGAGGGAGAGGTGAGGGAGGGAGAGAGGGAGAGGTGAGGGAGGGAGGGAAAGGTGAGGGGGGAGGGAGTGAGAGGTGAGAGGGTGGTGCTGAAGGAGAGTCATAAGTAGGTAATAAGGGAGGGAAAATTGCATATTAGGGAACGAGTGAGCGAGAGAGCGAGAGAGAGAGGGAGAGTGAGAGAGTGAGAGAGGAGAGAGAGAGAGAGAGAGAGAGAGAGAGAGAGAGAGAGAGAGAGAGAGAGAGAGAGAGAGAGAGAGAGAGGAGAGGAGAGAGAGGAGAGAGAGAGAGAGAGAGAGAGAGAGAGAGAGAGAGAGAGAGAGAGAGAGAGAGAGAGAGAGGAGAGAGAGAGAGAGAGGGAGAGAGAGAGAGAGAGAGAGAGAGAGAGAGAGAGAGAGAGAGAGAGAGAGAGAGAGAGAGAGAGAGAGAGAGAGAGAGAGAGAGAGAGAGAGAGAGTGAGAGAGAGAGAGAGAGAGAGAGGAGAGAGAGAGAGAGAGAGAGAGAGAGAGAGAGAGAGAGAGAGAGAGAGAGGAAGAGGGAAGAGAGAGAGAGAGAAGAGGAGAGGGAGAGAGAGGAGAGGAAGAGAGAGAGAGAGAGAAGAGAGAGAGAGAGAGAGAGAGAGAGGAGTGAGGATGAGAGATGAGGAGGAGACAGAGGAAGAGATTGAAACCGAAACTTCAAATATAAAAAAAAAATTATTGCTCCTCCAAATTATCAAAATTTCTGGGAAAATTCAATAACATTCGTCAGCAATTTTCAGTAAAGTGACAATAAACAAGACAAATAAAACGAACTAGTATTTTCCCTAAAACTTACTTTATCAAGAGGTTTATTAATGTGATTTAAAACATGTAATAGTGTAATAGAGGGATTTAGAGGTGCTTCTAGCATGTCATAAACCGACTCCTCCACTTCCTTGATTCTATGACTTTTCCTGTAACTTAATAGTTTTTAAATGAATGTTTGAAAGCGAGTCTAAAGAGTCACTGTTTCTTTTAAGTCTAGATCCACACAGGGAGGAACGACACAGCATCACTTCTCAACTCCTAACTTCTCTTAGGGAGGAACGACACAGCATCACTTCTCAACTTCTAACTTCTCTTAGGGAGGAACGACACAGCATCACTTCTCAACTTCTAACTTCTCTTAGGGAGGAACAACACAGCATCACTTCTCAACTTCTAACTTCTCTTAGGGAGGAACGACACAGCATCACTTCTCAACTCCTAACTTCTCTTAGGGAGGAACGACACAGCATCATTTCTCAACTTCTAACTTCTCTTAGGGAGGAACAACACAGCATCACTTCTCAACTCCTAACTTCTCTTAGGGAGGAACGACACAGCATCACTTCTCAACTTCTAACTTCTCTTAGGGAGGAACGACACAGCATCACTTCTCAACTTCTAACTTCTCTTAGGGAGGAACGACACAGCATCACTTCTCAACTCCTAACTTCTCTTAGGGAGGAACGACACAGCATTGCTTCTCAACTTCTAACTTCTCTTAGGGAGGAACAACAGAACATCACTTCCCAACTTCTAACTTCTCTTAGGGAGGAACGACACAGCATCACTTCTCAACTCCTAACTTCTCTTAGGGAGGAACGACACAGCATCACTTCTCAACTCCTAACTTCTCTTAGGGAGGAACGACACAGCATCACTTCTCAACTTCTAACTTCTCTTAGGGAGGAACGACACAGCATCACTTCTCATCTCCTAACTTCTCTTAGGGAGGAACGACACAGCATCACTTCTCAACTTCTAACTTCTCTTAGGGAGGAACGACACAGCATCACTTCTCATCTCCTAACTTCTCTTAGGGAGGAACGACACAGCATCACTTCTCAACTTCTAACTTCTTTTAGGGAGGAACGAGGCAGCATCACTTCTTAACTCCTAACTTCTCTTAGAGAGGAACAACAGAACATCCCTTCTCAACTTCTAATTTGTAATAATGTTGGTAGAATTACCGACAATATGTAAAGTAAAAGGACACAAGTGCAACTAATGTGACATTTTATTGTGGCAACGTTTCGCTCTCTAGGAGCTTTGTCAAGCCGATACCTTGACAAAGTTCCTGGAGAGCGAAACGTTGCCACAATAAAATGTCACATTAGTTGCACTTGTGTCCTTTTACTTTACAACTTCTAACTTCTCTTAGGGAGGAACGACACAGCATCACTCTCCTTAGGAAGGAACTTGAGATTTTTTATTAGTTTTCTCTAGATTACGAAGAGTTTCCCTATTATAGGCTCTAAGTAGGTCAAAAAAAGCAACATCATGACGCTACTTGGCCAACAAAGGGTATTAAAGCCGCTTGTCACCGAACACCACCAGACAAGAAGTCTTTAATCCCTAAAACAGAGATCAAAGTAATGTCTCAGCTGACCGACAAATACCTCTCAGTCCGAATTCCCTTTATTTAACAAACTAAGAAATTTAGTCGTACTTACAAAATAAGTCACACATAAGAATTATAAGCGTGACTGTCAGCGTGCCTCGTTGTCCCGGTTTTTCTCGTGTTTTCACGGTCGCTCTTACGTGCTAGAACTTTATTTTGTGTCATCAATCCTATACGATACATCCCTCTAGCGCCTGGAACCAATCTTGGGCGGAAAACATTATATACTGAGTCAAAAAAGGAGAATTAGTGTGCATTACCTAGCAGAGTTTACTGCCAGAGGGGAATCATAGGCCTGTTTCCCGTGTGAAAAAAATAATAATAATTGAACTTTGTGTCAGAGGAAAGAAAGTCTCCCTGAAAGCATTGAGTATACATAGTGTATAGTGTATACTACAGTGGCTCCCTAGTATATTGATGATAAAGGCTAAAGTGTCATTTGAAAACAGGTGAATTTGTAAATGAAGTGATAAGCCTATAGAGGCAGGTGCCAGAAGTCGCCAGAAACTTACCACAGGTCAGCTGTTTTTAATAATCTTCCTGGCTTGCTAGTGTACTCGCATATAATCTAGTGATACCAGTGAATAGCAGAATACAGTGTTGTAGTAGCAACTAACCAGTATTATAATGGTACTTTGTGGAGTGAGTGACTTTCATTAGTTTCTTTTTCTTGAAATACCAGACGTTACTGTGAATTTCATATAACCTGTAGTTACCAGCGGTCGCAATATACACAACGAGAAGCAATTATTACTACAGAAAAAGCGTCCTTCCTCCAAAATTTGCACCAGTCAACTATAGTGATAATATAGCATTTATTGTGGTGGAGACGGAAAAAACAAAATAGAAAAGCCAGATACAGCGATTGATAAACAAAGAGGTCGACTGTACGTCATTGTAGGAGCTGCCAGATATCACCGGCTCTTCAACACGCAAGTTATACTTTTGTATCAGTCAAATCACATATTACTCGGGTAGATAATTTCCAGTAGATCCTTCATGTGTTAGCTCAAATCACCGACCAGTATGTTTTAAATAAGTGACCCACTGATCAGAGCAGATCGACTGGTCCGAACCCTTGACTGGTCCGAACCCGGGACTGGTTTCAAACAGTTTCGTTGGACAATAAAGCAGACTGTAAACGGATGGGTTTGTAGGCGCCCTTATAAACACAAACATTAAAAATCAGGAACGTGACGGTAAGCTGTCCAATATACAAAAAGAGTTAGAAACAGAAATACAAATAGCTAGAGCTTCATTTAAGGTTATTAATATAATATTCAAGAGGTTGCTAGTAGAATTGCAGTAAATCAACCATTCACATCATTATGAAGCTGTGTGTAGTCTGTGGTCAGTCAAACAAACGGGCTTCCACATGGATAAATTGTCATTTTTGTGGAAATTGGTGTCACGCTCCTTGTGCAGATATCCCAGAACTAGCTACAAGCAGTATTAAAACAGAGAAGTGTTTTTGGGTATGCCCAAATGAGGAAAATCTGTGGACTAAAATCACAAGGGTATTAAAAGAGGACAACATCAAAGCTGCTTTCATAGAAAACCTGGAAGCTTTCTACAACAGATGGGAACATAAAAAGTCTGGGCTGAATGGTACTGCCCTTGATACTGGCCATGTAGTCACAAACTGTAAGGCTGGAGGTGATGTCCTGGTAGTCAGTAAATGTGGGGCTGATAGTGCTGTCCTGGGAGACAGTAATGGTGAAGCTGGAGGTGCTGTCCTGGGAGACAGTAATGGTGAAGCTGGAGATACTGTCCTGGGAGACAGTAATGGTGAAGCTGGAGGTGCTGTCCTGGGAGACAGTAATGGTGAAGCTGGAGGTGCTGTCCTGGGAGACAGTAATGGTGAAGCTGGAGATACTGTCCTGGGAGACAGTAATGGTGAAGCTGGAGGTGCTGTCCTGGGAGACAGAAATGGTGAAGCTGGAGATACTGTCCTGGGAGACAGTAATGGTGAAGCTGGAGATTTTGTCCAGGTAGTCGGGAATTATACGCAGGAAGGAATACATATAAATGACCTCATAGAAGACAGGAGCCATAGTAGGGAAACAAGTGTAGTCAAAGATAAGATAAAACCAATATTGCAAACAAGAAATACCGCAGGAAATAGCAAACAAGAGGACTCCAATAGCAATAGTGAGGATAAATTACCAAAAACAACTGGTGGGAGCTCCATTGTTGGTGCTAGGGAGGATAGGAATAAGACAGGGAAACATGCACCAACAGGGAATACAGTCACAGAAACCCAAGGCAAACGGAAACCAAGCCTGTGCACATACTATGCACTTGGTATCTGCTGGCATGGGAAATCTGGAAAAACAGATGGGACATGCAACTATGACCACCCTAGAAAATGTCATGTCCATATGACAACAGGAAAATGCAAACTCCCTTCCTGTAAGCTTTTTCACCCTGAAATGTGTACCTCTTCAGTACAGGAAAGACTGTGCTATAACTTAAATTGCCAGGCATACCATCTAAAGGGGACAAAAAGATACAAAACATCCAGGCCATGGGAAAACCTGGGTAGCCACAGACACTCAAGAGGGAGAGGTTTTTTAGTGCCAGGAAGGAAAAAAAACTGGCAGGAAATGGCAGAAATCGTACACCAAATCCAGTCATTCCTGGAGTGGAACCACAGTCGATGGCCTCCACTCCAAACCAACAGATACAGATACTAATGCCGGAAAAAAAATCCCCCCCCAGTACCAACAATACCACCAGTCCGATAACATTCTTCTTTGCAAATATACAGGGTCTAAAGCCAGCAACAAACAAAATACCTTTCATCCGTGGACTGCTTGCAGAGGCAAAGGCAATGTTCGCGGCTTTCACTGAGACCCACATAAAGGATCACTTGGACAACGAAATATGGATCCCAGGTTACAACCTATACAGATGTGACAGAGTGAACAGGCAAAAGGGGGGGTTGGCCTGTACATTGCAGAGTCACTTGTTTGCACAGAACTGCTTAATGCCTCAAATGACGTAGTGGAAGTTTTAGCGTAAAGGTCGAGAACCAAAACCTAGTCATTGTGGTAGTCTACAAGCCTCCGGATGCAACTTCCCAGCAATTCCAGGAACAGCTGTTAAAAATTGACCACTGTCTGGAAAATCTTCCAGCTCCTGCACCCAACATCTTGCTCCTGGGGGATTTCAACTTAAGGCACCTAAAATGGAGGAATATAGCAAATAATATTGTTGCAGAAATAACACCAGGAGGCAGCTCTGATGAAAACTCACACTCACACGAGCTTTTAAATCTCTGCACAAAATTCAATTTAAACCAGCAAATAATAGAGCCTACTAGACTGGAGAATACACTAGACCTCATATTCACTAACAATGATGATCTGATAAGAAATGTCACCATATCAAAAACAATATACTCAGATCACAACATAATTGAGGTTCAGACATGTATGCGTGGAGCCCCAGACCGACAAAATGAGACTAGTCACGAGGGAGCATTCACCAAATTCAACTTCAATAACAAAAACATAAAGTGGGACCAAGTAAACCAAGTCCTAACCGATATAAGCTGGAAGATATACTAAGCAACACAGACCCAAACTTATGCCTAGAACAGATTAACTCGGTGGCACTCGATGTATGCACAAGGCTTATTCCTCTAAGAAAAAGGAGTAGTAGATGTAAAATAGAAAGAGACAGGCGCTCCCTTTACAGGCGACGGAAAAGAATAACAGAGCGGCTAAAAGAGGTCAATATATCTGAAATGCGCAGGGAGACACTGGTCAGAGAAATAGCAAGCATCGAACTTAAGCTAAAAGAATCCTTTAGGAGTCAGGAATCGCGGGAAGAACTAAAAGCCATAAATGAAATCGAAAGAAACCCAAAGTATTTCTTCTCCTATGCCAAATCAAAATCGAGAACAACGTCCAGTATTGGGCCCCTACTTAAACAAGATGGGTCCTACACAGATGACAGCAAGGAAATGAGTGAGCTACTCAAGTCCCAATATGACTCAGTTTTTAGCAAGCCGCTAACCAGACTGAGAGTCGAAGATCAAAATGAATTTTTTATGAGAGAGCCACAAAATTTGATTAACACAAGCCTATCCGATGTTATCCTGACGCCAAATGACTTCGAACAGGCGATAAATGACATGCCCATGCACTCTGCCCCAGGGCCAGACTCATGGAACTCTGTGTTCATCAAGAACTGCAAGAAGCCCCTATCACGAGCCTTTTCCATCCTATGGAGAGGGAGCATGGACACGGGGGTCGTCCCACAGTTACTAAAAACAACAGACATAGCCCCACTCCACAAAGGGGGCAGTAAAGCAACAGCAAAGAACTACAGACCAATAGCACTAACATCCCATATCATAAAAATCTTTGAAAGGGTCCTAAGAAGCAAGATCACCACGCATCTAGAAACCCATCAGTTACACAACCCAGGGCAACATGGGTTTAGAAACAGGTCGCTCCTGTCTGTCTCAACTATTGGACCACTACGACAAGGTCCTAAATGCACTAGAAGACAAAAAGAATGCAGATGTAATATATACAGACTTTGCAAAAGCCTTCGACAAGTGTGACCATGGCGTAATAGCGCACAAAATGCGTGCTAAAGGAATAACAGGAAAAGTCGGTCGATGGATCTATAATTTCCTCACTAACAGAACACAGAGAGTAGTCGTCAACAGAGTAAAGTCCGAGGCAGCTACGGTGAAAAGCTCTGTTCCACAAGGCACAGTACTCGCTCCCATCTTGTTCCTCATCCTTATATCCGACATAGACAAGGATGTCAGCCACAGCACCGTGTCTTCCTTTGCAGATGACACCCGAATCTGCATGACAGTGTCTTCCATTGCAGACACTGCAAAGCTCCAGGCAGACATCAACCAAATCTTTCAGTGGGCTGCAGAAAACAATATGAAGTTCAACGATGAGAAATTTCAATTACTCAGATATGGTAAACATGAGGAAATTAAATCGTCATCAGAGTACAAAACAAATTCTGGCCACAAAATAGAGCGAAACACCAACGTCAAAGACCTGGAGTGATCATGTCGGAGGATCTCACCTTCAAGGACCATAACATTGTATCAATCGCATCTGCTAGAAAAATGACAGGATGGATAATGAGAACCTTCAAAACTAGGGAGGCCAAGCCCATGATGACACTCTTCAGGTCACTTGTTCTATCTAGGCTGGAATATTGCTGCACACTAACAGCACCTTTCAAGGCAGGTGAAATTGCCGACCTAGAAAATGTACAGAGAACTTTCACGGCACGCATAACGGAGATAAAACACCTCAATTATTGGGAGCGCTTGAGGTTCCTAAACCTGTATTCCCTGGAACGCAGGAGGGAGAGATACATGATTATATACACCTGGAAAATCCTAGAGGGACTAGTACCGAACTTGCACACGAAAATCACTCATTACGAAAGCAAAAGACTTGGCAGACGATGCACCATCCCCCCAATGAAAAGCAGGGGTGTCACTAGCACGTTAAGAGACCATACAATAAGTGTCAGGGGCCCGAGACTGTTCAACTGCCTCCCAGCACACATAAGGGGGATTACCAACAGACCCCTGGCAGTCTTCAAGATGGCACTGGACAAGCACCTAAAGTCAGTTCCGGATCAGCCGGGCTGTAGCTCGTATGTTGGTTTGCGTGCAGCCAGCAGCAACAGCCTGGTTGATCAGGCTGTGATCCACCAGGAGGCCTGGTCTCAGACCGGGCCGCGGGGGCGTTGACCCCCGGAACTCTCTCCAGGTAAACTCCAGGTAAGAACATAAGAATGTAGGAACACTGCAGAAGGCCTACTGGCCCATACGCGGCAGGTCCTTAGATGAAAATTAGCTAAGTTAGTAAAGTTAGTTGGAGCATCATTGTTTTTAACCTCAGAATTAAGTTAGTTAAGTTGCAGTCACTTTCAGAAATTTTAAACACATTCACTTTTGTAACCTACATGACTTAAACTTAATGGGTTCACTGTGTGACAGCGGCAGATACGTCTGTAAACACTTGTGGTCACAGTGGTGGCCTGTGCTAACCTTCCTATGGTGTAGAAAAATACCTGGTTGGATGAGTCTTATTGTAGCTAGCTGGTCCAGTGGCTAACGCGACGGTCTGAAGTTCTGAGAATCTCTGATCGCGGGTTCTAACCCCACCCGTGGTATGGTCTCTTTGCAATCGTGTCATAACGATTTCGTGAGTCAAGATAGTTCACTGTATGATAGTTCACTGTATGATAGTTCACTGTATGATAGTTCACTGTGAGAGTTCACTGTATGATAGTTAACTGGATGACAGTTCACTGTTTGATAGTTCACTGTATAATAGTTCACTGTATAATAGTTCACTGTGATATTTCACTGTATGATAGTTCACTGTATGATAGTTCACTGTATGATAGTTCACTGTGATAGTTCACTGTATGATAGTTCACTGTATGATAATTCACTGTATAATAGTTCACTGTGATAGTTCACTGTACGATAGTTCACTCTATGATAGTTCACTCCGTGATAGTTCATTGTTTGATAGTTAACTGTATGATAATTCACTGTATGATAGTTCACTGTGATAGTTCATTGTATGATAATTCACTGTATGACAGTTCAATGAGAGATTGCTGTTTGATAATTCACTGTGATAGTTCACTGTATAATAGTTCACTGTGATATTTCACTGTATGATAGTTCACTGTGTGATAGTTCACTGTATGATAGTTCACTGTATGATAGTTCACTGTATGATAGTTCACAGTATGATAGTTCACTGTATGATAGTTCATTGTTTGATAGTTCACTGTATGATAGTTCACTGTATGACAGTTCACTGTATGATAGTTCACAGTATGATAGTTCACTGTATGATAGTTCATTGTTTGATAGTTCACTGTATGATAGTTCACTGTATGATAGTTCACAGTATGATAGTTCACAGTATGATACTTCACTGTATGATAGTTCATTGTTTGATAGTTCACTGTATGATAGTTCACAGTATGATAGTTCACTGTATGATAGTTCACTGTATGATAGTTCACTGTATGATAGTTCACTGTATTATAGTTCACTGTATGATAGTTCATTGTTTGATAGTTCACTGTATGATAGTTCACTGTATTATAGTTCACTGTATGATAGTTCATTGTATGATAGTTCACTGTATGATAGTTCACTGTATTATAGTTCACTGTACGATAGTTCATTGTTTGATAGTTCACTGGATAATAGTGGAATGTATGATAGTTCAATGTATGATAGTTCAATGTATGATAGTTCACTGTGAGAGTTCACTGTATGATAGTTCACTGTATGATAGTTCACTGTATGATAGTTGACTGTATGATAGTTGACTGTATGATGGTTCACTGTATGATAGTTAACTGGATGATAGTTCACTGTATGATAGTTCACTGCATGATAGTTCAATGTATGATAGTTCAATGTATAATAGTTCACTGTATGATAGTTCACTGTATGATAGTTCACTGTATGATAGTTCAATGTATGATAGTTCACTGTATGATAGTTCACTGTATGATAGTTAACTGAATGATAGTTCAATGTATGATAGTTCACTGTATGATAGTTGAATGTATGATAGTTAACTGAATGATAGTTCAATGTATGATAGTTCACTGTATGATAGTTGAATGTATGATAGTTAACTGAATGATAGTTCAATGTATGATAGTTTACTGTATGATAGTTCACTCTATGATAGTTCAATGTACGATAATTCACTGTATGATAGTTCACTGTATGATAGTTCACTGTATGATAGTTCACTGTATGATAGTTCACTGTGTGATAGTTCACTGTATGATAGTTCACTGTATGATAGTTCACTGTGTGATAGTTCACTGTATGATAGTTCAATGTATGATAATTGAATGTATGATAGTTCAATGTATGATAGTTCACTGTATGATAGTTCACTGTATGATAGTTCACTGTATGATAGTTCACTGTATGATAGTTCACTGTATGATAGTTCACTGTATGATAGTTCACTGTATGATTGTTCACTGTGTGATAGTTCACTGTATGATAGTTCACTGTATGATAGTTCACTGTGTGATAGTTCACTGTATGATAGTTCAATGTATGATAATTGAATGTATGATAGTTCACTGTATGATAGTTCACTGTATGATAGTTCAATGTATGATAATTCAATGTATGATAGTTCACTGTATGATAGTTCACTGTATGATAGTTCACTGGATGGTAGTTCGCTGTATAAACACAAGAAGTTTGGTAAACGGTGCAGGATACCTCCAATGAGAAGCAGGGAATTGATAAGTACGCTGAGAGAGAACTCAGTAAGTGTTCAGGGACCACGACTCTTTAGCGTCCTCCTTTCATGCATAAGATGAACTACCAACGAACACCTAGTTGTCTTCAAGAGAGAACTCGACAGATTCCTCAAAACGGTTCCTGGTCAACACGGCTGTGGCGCATGTGTAGGACTGAGGGCGATGGGCACTAACAGCTTGATGGATCAGGCCAGCAACCAGAGAGCCAGCCTTCTTATCTGTGCTCCAGAATCTCCACGACTACGTTGCTCTCCAAGGCTGAGGGACTGATTACCTCATCTTCTGTAAATAGTTCATCTGTCTTCCATTCATGTCCTTGAATTTGTATTAATGAAGCTACTGGATGGCGAAACGTCTACTTGTCACACAGGAAAACTGGTTATATTTAAAGGACTCTTATTTCTGGCCAAGTAAATCCTCATGATGATAAATGAAACACTTGTGCAACATTTAGGTATCTTTATTCTGGAAACGTTTCGCCAGCCAGTGGCTTCATCAGTCTCTGCGTTGGACTGAAGAATCCACTGGCTGGCGAAACATTTCCAGAATAAAGATACCTAAATGTTTCACAAGTGTCTCGTTTGTCAGCTTGTTGGTTTTCTGAACCATTTATTCACATCCTCAAATTTCTCTAATTATTGTAGGTCTTGTCATGTCTGCCAGCTGTCAACTTCCCGTAGTGCCAAGAAAATGCCCACGGTAAATACGCCAGTTTTCACTGTATTATTGAAGAGGATAGCGGTAGACACTGTTGGTCACCTTTCACCTCGATCATCTTGTGGACGTACGTATATTTTAATAATGATTTCACTTCAAGTCTCCAGGAAGCCATTCCTCTGAAGTCTTTTCCTGTTGTAGAGGTAGCAGATGTCCACTTAACTATTTCATCTAGAGTGGGCATTCCTAAAGAAATACTATAAAACTATGAAGCTCAATTCTCCTCAGAGCTGATGGACCACGTCTATCATCTTCTGGGAATTAAACCTTTGTTTGTTGCACCATATCATCCCAGCTGCAACGTTAGGACTGAGAGCCAGCACTCTATTTTCAAGTCCTTGCTATTGAAGCTGTGCTGCACTATACACCCTGTGCTTTGTTTACCACGAAGAAATACCTAGTGATTCACTGGGTTCTCATCCTTGAAGCTTCATTCTGGACGACAGACCAGAGGCTTCTTGCTCTTCTGCATGATTTATGGAGTAACCAGAGGGGAAGTGCTGAGGTTCAAACTTCTTACCAATTTCTCCTCTATTTAACATCTAAACTTGAAAAACTTATGACATAATACATAATACAAGATACATTTTATATTTAAAGTCAAAAGCGATGCTTCTGACTTGTGTCTTGCTTCTAGTTAAATCAAATAAATTGTTAATTGCATGGAAAGGTCTTTATAACGTTTTGTAGGTTAGCTGGAAGGTAGATTAGCTTATTGATGTGAAAGGAGAACAAAAGCTATATCATGTTAATATTTTGAAGAAATATTCCTGAAGAAATGCAACGTATTGTCTCAGTGAAGCCAGCAGACGCTGAGGAGACTTGTGACGTATACATCACTGACGCATCTAAACTGGATTTCGAGTCAAGTTTAAGTGATGTGATCACACTAGATTCGTCTTTCAGCGACCCCGGGGTAACTATAAGCAGGCACTTGATTTCCTGAGTCTCTATTCCATTATCAGTTGAGGTGCTCAGGCTATGTTTGTCACAGACGTTGACCAACATAAATTCTGTCATTCTACTTGTTTTTCTGAGATTGATATTAGGCAAGTGTACCACCAGGTCATGCTCCATCTTGATTCAAAACAGTAACACTTCCTTCCCTACTCGTGGAGGTCTGATATAATATAGGACCATGCTCTTCGGACTCGTTGCTACTTGTGCAACCTACGTAAGACTGATGAAGAAAGTGCTGGTTGATTTAGGTACTGTTTGTCTATTTTTACATTTATAACATGACCTCCGCTAGGAGGCTCATATTCAAGTATTGTTCTCAGCATTACTTCGGCCTTTCACACATGACATTACTGATAAATTCAAGGAATGCTTACTTGGATTTTATAAATTTCAGTATCCTGGCTTCATAATTTTCAACATTTCTTTGTCACCTATCCCCGGTAAAATTCGGGCTTCAATAGGTTTCCAGTTCCCCAGGACTTAAAAAAAAAAAAACTCTTGCGTAATTTCTTGGGGTCGGTGAATTTCTGTAGTAAATTTATTCCTAATCTTACAGATCTCACAGATTTCTTGTCTGACTGCCTAAAGACAACTGTGAGGGAACCACTACAAATCACAGAGGACGTACTGACGAACTTTAATTCCCTAAAGGATATCTTCCAGAGACCTCATATTAAAGTTAGCTGATCTCAGCAGTTCTCTGCTTCAGGATTGAAGCTTCCAACACAGGAGTGGGAGGCGTCCTGCCTCAGCATCATCAAGATACTCCATTTCCTGAATTCTTTATGAGTAGGATGCTGTTGCTCGCCCAACACTGATACACCACCAGAGAAAATAAAATACCTAATCTTAGTTTGGGGAGTGTCCAAATTCAAGTTCTATTTACCCGCAAAGAATTTATCCATGAAACAGATCAAAAGTCGTTGATATTCCTGAAAACTTTGAAGAGAATTAATAGTCACCCATTGAGGTGGTCATTCAGTCTTAAAAGTTTCACAATGTATACAACGTGGCATCAAATTATTTCTTTGGTTAAGTCGTAACAGTCAGTAGGAATACTGTTGTTCCTAATACGGTATTATTTTTTTTTCTATAGTCTGTTTCCTCAGTGACTGTAATACTTATTTTAGTGGATCATAAGTCTTGGTAGAGGGCAGAGTGAGGGAAAAAGTTCATGGAGTTGTACATAATTTTGTGTGTGTACAAAAATTGTACATACAATACGTGTGACTGTGGTGTGGGTTGTTTGCATGTGTGATGTGCTTGTTACAGAGTAATGCAAACGCCAACGCCGTCTACCTTGCCCCTCGCCTCACTACTCTCGGGATGGTAGGTAATTTGTGGTCCTGAGGCTCGTTAGGAAGTTACATGCAACCCGCCTCTCTGACCATCGTAAGTATTCATTCTTCTGCGTAATTACTGGTATCTCTTCTTTCTACAGCTGTTCCTGTTTTGATTTGTGGAACCATTGTTGTTTACGCTACATAGACTTGTTTTTCTCTCACCCAGTTTTTAAGCCTCCAGCCTAGTGAGTGAACCACTTGTAATGTTGGTGACCGCTGTGTTCTTTCCTGTAGCCCGGATGTTTTGATCTGGCCAGCGAGGATACAAAGGACAATCTAAGCTACCTTGACTTTGGTGAAGAGTGATGCTTGAGCTGCTACTCTTCTTTACCGTTATCATTTGTGGAAGGCAACAACATATGTGTGCCTTTTTGTTCTATATGTGTGGGTCTCCGTCATTCTGTCACCTGTTTCTTCGTTACCCAGTCGTTTCCTCCGAGACTCCTGCCACCTTCATACAGTTTCATATAACAATTCACTCACTGGGTTTTCGGTTTCAATCCACAGTGTTGATTTCCGGGTGACTCTCATTAGGGTTCGTGCCTTTATCAAGTGTCTGTTTTTATGGTTTCAATTTTTTGCAGTGTGTGTTAACGTACAATTCACGAAACATTTGATCTGTGGATCAAAGACAATCTACATCATTACTGGCAGATCTTTTACGACTTCCTGCTCATGTATATCTTCATATTTTAGCTTGGCTTCAGTTTCACATGAATTTTTTTTATTGTTTTAGGTCAGTTATAAAAAACTTCATTCTTGTATTTTATTAGTAAATTGTATAAATTTTTTATCAATGGTATTCCCCAAATTGCTTATATTTTTGCGTTATTCTTATGCCTTTTTTTCATCTATAGTTTTTCCCAAGAATAGGGATGGGCTCTCCGAAGTACTGATGAGCAAACATATTTCATTCACAACAGAAACTTGGATAAGCCAAAAAAAAAAAAAAAAGCCAAAACCTTTTCAAAAGATTCAATTCCTCAAGCCTCTCCTCATAATTCTATCCTCTCAGCTCTAGGACTAGATTGTTGCAAACCTCTAAATGTGTTAGTTTTCGTACGAGTTTAACCAGGGATAGGCTCCATGCTGGTGCTGCAAACACTATGAACGTCATTAAATATTCTTTGATGTTACTTAAGGCAGTTCTGCGACTAGCTAACCTTCCATATGCTGCAGATGTTATGCAGTTTATGTACACCTCTGACGATATGCTGAATGTGATGCTTACTTGTAGATCCTTCTCCTTGAACAATATTTTCAGTTTCTCAATTATGCTGTATTACATCTCTGGTAACCTCTTCCCTTTCCTCTGGGAGGTACAATGTCAAATATTTTCTTTCAGTCCGACAATATGCGGACGAGCCATCCTTGGCTGTCATGCTTGATTTCGTTAACGCTGTCGTAGAACTACGGTAGGTTAGCGAGGCAGGATTAACCTTGGCTCACTTCACGCTAGTTGTCTGTAACTCTCCCACCTCTCAATTAAGTTTTTTTTCCTGATTATCTCTGAAAATTTAAAAAAGCAGCATACATGATACCCATCTAGGTAAAGCACTAACTACCTAACAACGAAGAGGTCACATGATCCCATTGTCTACCCGTCTACCCGTCTACCCGTCACAGTATGTCATTCTTCAAGTCACCATGTGTCACTCACACCTCACTCTCCGCCTGTATATACTGTCTTTTTAATCTCTGTATGTTAGAAGTGATCAAGGTCCCAGGACCGAAAAGTTTTCTAATAAATATGTCCTAATTTTTGATTAGTGTCCTTCTAAACCAATTTGTCGGTATGTATTATCAAGTTTTATATCATCTTTTGCAATACTTTGGACATTATACATGCCAGTAAGCGACTCGTAATTCAACATCTTGTGTCTCCCTGGTGCATTTTAGGATGATATTTGCAGTTTTCTAGTTGCTTGAAGTTTTCCCCATTCCGTGTGTCCATTTTTATGGGTTCATACAGCTCTTCCACTAATCTCTGTAACAATAGTGGCATACTGTCAGGTCACATAGCTTTTAGCATGTCCGACTCTTTCAGTAGTGCCATTATTTCTTCCCTTGATATGTGAAAAATATCTAATATTTGCTGGTTTCTTTCACTCCTGCTTTCTGGGACAGCCTAGCACTGAATACTTTCAATTTTCTACTTAATTCCGCGCAATCTTCTCTGTCGTCTTCTCTGTTGTCTTCTTTTCGTGGTACGTTATTCTAAACTTGATCTGTTTCTTTTCTCTTGTAGCAGTTATACCTCCCTATTCTTTCTCACCCTCGGTGTTGTGTATTTTTCCATGTTGTGTGTGTATGTGTGGGGAAGGGGGAAGGGCGCAGCGTAGCTGTCCCAGTTATGGCTGTGGTGGTCTTGGTGGTAATTACGGTATTACTGTTGTTGCAAAAGTTGCTTTTACTGCAAAAGTTGCGCACCTAATGAACTCAAATCTTGTTCGTTTGCGCCTGCTGTTGTTGTTGCTTCCACAGTTGCTGCTACTGAAGCTGCTCCGTCTGTTGCTGGTGCTGCCACCACAGTTGCTGCTGATCCTGTTTTTTTCTGTTGCTGCTGGTGCTACTGCTGTCTTAGTTGCTGGTGTTGTTACTGCTGTCACAGTTGCTGCTACTGCTACTGCTACATTTGCTTTTGTTGACACTGCTGTCACAGTTGCTGCCGCAGACGCCGACGCTGCTGCAGCTTCTGCTATTCCCACGGCTGATATTGGAGCAGCCAATGTTACCATTTATGTCATTTTTACCTATAATGATACACTCTACAAAGCCTTACCTGGAGAGAGTGTATAACTGGAGGGTGTTTTGGGGGTAAACGCCCCAGAGGCCCCGTCCATGACCAGGCCTCGTTTATCATTGCGGAACAATTCGTTATTTATGTAACCCAGAACTCTCTTCCAGAGCCATGGTTCTATTCCAGATCCAAATGTGGATGTCAAGTATTGTATTCCTTGCTTGTGAACAATAAGAGAAAATGTGGCTTTTGCAGTGTTGCTCAGTTCCTCAGTGTCCATGATGCTCATGAACGCATCTTTTGATCGTGCAAATCGTGTTGAAACCAGAACACCTACTATACACTATGTAGAAAATGTTTATTGCTATCATACTTGTGTATAGTATGCATCATCACCCCATGATTGATGAGGCAGATCATGGTATTGAATATGATATTGTGTATATGGACTTCAGTAAGGTTTTCGATAGAGTTCCACATCAGAGGCTATTGAGGAAACTTAAGGCACAAGGAAAAGGAGGAGAAATTGTTTCCTGGGTAGAGGCATGGCTGACAAATAGGGAGGAGAGAATTTGCACATATGGGGAGAAATCAGAGTGGGGGCACCTCACAAGCGGTGTTCCACAGGGGTCAGTGTTGGGCCCGTTGTTGCTCACAATTTACATAAAAGACATAGATGAGGGGATAAAGAGCGACATAAGCAAATTTGCTGATGACACCAAAATAGGCCGTCCAATTCATTCTAATGAGGACACTAGAGCACTCCAGGATGATTTGAATAAACTGATGCAATGGTCGGAGAAGTGGCAGATGCAAAGTTCTAAATGTTGATCAGGAAAATAACAATGCCACATATAAGCTAAATAATGTTTATCTTAACATTACGGATTGCGAAAAAGATTTAGGAGTTCTGGTTAGCATTAATCTGAAACCAAGACAACAGTGCATAAGTGTTCGCAATAAAGCTAACAGAATCCTTGGCTTCATAGCACGAAGTATAAATAATAGAAGTCCTCGGGTTGTTCTTCAACTCTATATATCTTTGGTTAGGCCTCATTTAGATTATGCTGCGCAGTTTTGGTCACCGTATTACAGAATGGATATAAATGCTCTGGAAAAGGTACAAAGGAGGATACCAAAGCTGATCTCATGAATCAGAAATCTTCCCAATGAGGATAGACTGAGAGCCCTAAATCTGCACTCTCTAGAAAGGTGTAGAATTAGGGATAATATGATTGAGGTACGGTAGGGTTATAATTGAAAGAATTAGAGGTAAAACAGAATGTAGGATTGCGGATGAGCAAGGAGGTTTCAGAGTGGGTAGGGGATGTGTAGATCAGGTATTTACATTGAAGCATATATGTGAACAGTATTTAGATAAAGGTAGGGAAGTTTTTATTGCATTTATGGATTTAGAAAAGGCATATGATAGAGTGGATAGGAGAGCAATGTGGCAGATGTTGCAAGTATATGGAATAGGTGGTAAGTTACTAAATGCTGTAAAGAGCTTTTATGAGGATAGTGAGGCTCAGGTTAGGGTGTGTAGAAGAGAGGGAGAATACTTCCCTGTAAAAGTAGGTCTTAGACAGGGATGTGTAATGTCACCATGGTTGTTTAATATATTTATAGATGGGGTTGTAAAAGAAGTAAATGCTAGGGTGTTCGGGAGAGGGGTGGGATTAAATTATGGGGAATCAAATACAAAATGGGAATTGACACAGTTGTTTTTTGCTGATGATACTGTGCTCATGGGAGATTCTAAAGAAAAATTGCAAAGGTTAGTGGATGAGTTTGGGAGTGTGTGTAAAGATAGAAAGTTGAAAGTGAACATAGAAAAGATTAAGGTGATGAGGGTATCAAATGATTTACATAAAGAAAAATTGGATATCAAATTGGGGAGGAGGAGTATGGAAGATGTGAATGTTTTCAGATACTTGGGAGTTGACGTGTCGGCGGATGGATTTATGAGGTTAATCATAAAATTGATGAGGGAAAAAAGGTGAGTGGTGCATTGAGGTATATGTGGAGACAAAAAACGTTATTTATGGAGGCAAAGAAGGGAATGTATGAAAGTATAGTAGTACCAACACTCTTATATGGGTGTGAAGCTTGGGTTGTGAATGCAGCAACGAGTAGGCGGTTGGAGGCATTCGAGATGTCCTGTCTAAGGGCAATGTGTGGTGTAAATATTATGCAGAAAATTCGGAGTGTGGAAATTAGGAGAAGGTGTGGAGTTAATAAAAGTATTAGTCAGAGGGCTGAAGAGGGTTTGTTGAGGTGGTTTGGTCATTTAGAGAGAATGGATCAAAGTAGACTGACATGGAGAGCATATAAATCTGTAGGGGAAGGAAGGCGGGGTAGAGGTCGTCCTCGAAAAGGTTGGAGGGAGGGGGTAAAGGAGGTTTTGTGGGCGAGGGCCTTGGACTTCCAGCAAGCGTGCGTGAGCATGTTAGATACGAGTGAATGGAGATGAATGATATTTGGGACCTGACGATCTGTTGGAGTGTGAGCAGGGTAATATTTAGTGAAGGGATTCAGGGAAACCGGTTATTTTCATATAGTCGGACTTAAGTCCTGGAAATGGAAAGTACAATGTCTGCACTTTAAAGGAGGGATTCGGGATATTGGCAGTTTGGAGGGATATGTTGTATATCTTTATACGTATATGCTTCTAAGCTGTTGTATTCTGAGCACCTCTGCAAAAACAGTGATTATGTGTGAGTGAGGTGAAAGTGTTGAATGATGATGAAAGTATTTTCTTTTTGGGGATTTTCTTTCTTTTTATGGGTCACCCTGCCTCGGTGGGAGACAGCCGACTTGTTAAAAAAAATGATTGAGGTGTATAAATGGAAAACAGGAATGAATAAAGGGTATGTAAATAAGGTGCTAAAAATATCCAATATAGACAGGGCTCACAGCAATGGTTTTAAATTGGAAAAATTCAGATTCAGGAAGGATATAGGAAAGCACAGGTTTGGTAACAGAGTTGTGGATGAGTGGAACAAACTCCCGAGTGCCGTCATAGAAGCTAAGACGTTGTGTAGTTTTAAAAATAGATTGGATAAATACATGAGTGAGTGTGGGTGGGTGTGAGTTGGACCTAACTAGCTTGTGCTACTAGGTCGGATGCCGTGCTCTTCCCTGAAGTGACGTGTCTGACCTCATTAGGTCAGTGAGATCAGACGGTTAGAGAGCTTAAGGTCACTAGGTCAGTGAGCTTAAGCCGGTAGGAGAATTGGACCTTCCTCGCGTAGGCCAGTAGGCCTGTTACATTGCTCCTTCTTTCTTATGTTCTTATAATTTAATTTGTTATGGGCGTGCTAGGACTTATATTTGTTCCGCAGTATGGTGTGTGCCTAGACCAGGGCAACACATCCCTGAGGCTCGGAGGATACACCCTGAGGATGTTATTGGTTCCCCGAACGTTTCTGGTGTGAGGAAGTGTTTATTCTCGGCGTCAGATGAGTGAGTCGACCGAACACCCTTGTACAGAGAGAACTATATGAAAAAAGATACTTATGTGCAGATCAGGACTGAAGAAGCCACTCGTGGCTTCTTCAGTCCTAATACAGAGATAACTAAGAACGAGTATATACAGTGTCAGGAGTCAGCTGGTAAGCTGCGAGAGGATAGTAGTTGTACAACTGTACTCAGATGGGTTGGATTTGAGAAGTATCTGTCCATATCACATTATAGTGGTTTCCAGAATGGGTAATATCCTGTTATTAGCAATTTGGATATAGTGTACTTCCGGATTTTTGATGGATAGTGTTATCGACAGCAAAAAAACCATACCCCCGGCCGGGATTGAACCCGCGGTCATAGAGTCTCAAAACTCCAGCCCGTCGCGCTAGCCACTAGACCACTAGCCACTAGCTGGTCTAGTGGCTAGCGCGACGGGCTGGAGTTTTGAGACTCTATGACCGCGGGTTCAATCCCGGCCGGGGGTATGGTTTATTTGCAATCGTGTCATTACGATTTCTTAAGTTATCGACAGCAACCAGGGCAGCCTCTATGCACTTTCGCCGTCGTAAATCATCTTCCTTAACGACTAATCTAACCTCACTGAACTTCATGATGTGTCCAACGTCATCTCTGTGTTGGGCACTCTCTCGCTGGGCCTACAGCCTGGTACGGAGCCAGCACCGTCACTCACTGTTTACCCATTGTTCCAACAAACGTAAGGCTCGCCATCTGTGCCTTTTACTCCAGCCTACTACCAGTCTGCAGCAACAGCCAATACAACATTCCCACTGTTATAGAAAGGATCCCTGCATCTGCACTTAGCAAGGAGTCCCTGCAGCTGCACCTAGCCATCTTGTGGATGGTAGCTCAAGAGCATATGGACACTTCTTGAGCAAGTGTCATTGCAAGTGGTTTAAAGAAAGGATTACTAGAGATGAGCTTCTTGGGAATGGCTTGCCGGTATGTGATATTAAATGAACACAACTTCCAAAAAGAGGCGAAATGCAATTGTTATCTATAGTGATACAGTTTGTGCTAGTTAAAACACTTAATGTAACTGCATATTTCACCACCTATTTAGATCTCCGTATTTACTTCTAGACATTTAGTAAGATTAGTAATGACAGTATCTGGTTCAAATAGAGTATTAATCTCAGTAAGGAAGGAACTTGGTATTCCTAGTATCACTGATATTGAGAACCTTGGTAGATTTAGTAGAGCCGAGAATAAGCCGGAGAGCTTCATTTTGCATTAGTTACAAGGGCCGGAGAGAATTTTCCTTAGATAATATTAATATGGGTGCAACATAATCAGTAAAGTATGTAATATAAGCTATGTACATTATTCTTAGTATTCCTACATAAACACCATAGTTGAGGTTGTAGCCAACAACATTAGCACCATAGCTGAGGCTGTAGCCAGCAACATCTCTCATAGTATTTAGCCTATCATTGTATTTCTTACTTAGTTGTGGTATGATGGATTTATTGTAGGGTTCGTGTACTCTACACTAAGGTATCTGTAAGATTTAACGTAACTGATATTTTCACCCTCCAAACAGATGGGTGGGGGATCTTGTTTGCTTGTCAATATCTTGGTTGTAGATGAAGATATGACGAGGCCTAGTCGATTACATATTAAATGAACCTCATGACGAATGCTGCTCATCTTTTTATGCCCTGTTGTATGGATTATGATGTCATCAGCATAGCTTATGTTTAGGTGAGATAGGTAGACCAATGAGGAGAGAGCATTAATCAGAACATTAAAGAGAAAGGTCCATGATTCCTCTGGTCCATGAACCTCAAAGTCACTAAGTTTATAACCCCCAGGTCCAAAAACCCTAGAGTTATTAGGTTCAGGAAGCCAAGAGCCCTCAGGTCCATGAACTGCAGAGTCCTCATGTTCCTGAAATCCAGAGTCATTGGGTTTATGAACTCCAGGGTTCTCTGGCCCACGAACCACAAAGTCCTCTGGTTCATGAACCAT
>NC_069402.1:22241040-22251040 GCF_026875155.1 Cherax quadricarinatus
CACTTCCCCATCACCATCACTAATACTGACCTCCCACCCATCACCCTTGTCCCTTTACCATTCCCCATTCCCTTCCTCTTCCTTGTTTTAACAGTATCCCTGATCACTTCCCTGGTAGGAAGGCCCATGCAAACCCCATGTCAATCTCCCTCAACTTCTGTTTGATAAGCATCATAAAGAGGGAGTGGACATAAACCAGTGTATAGTAAAGGGAAGTAATATCAGAATTTGGTGAATTTATACAGATGGTTTATGTAACAAGCGATGAGTAAAAGGAATGAACAGCTGAGGTCATGTCAGACATAATAGCTTTCACTGAGACAAGGTTGAAAGAAATGATATCATATGCTGTATTTCCAGCAGGATGCCAGGTGTTAAGGAAAGACAGAAAAAATATGGAAGGAGGAGGAGTGGCACTATTATTTTTAAATGATTGGAGTTTTGAAGGGGTGAGAGGAATAAATAGTGTGGAGAAAAATGATTTCATAGTGTGCTCGGTTAAGACTGGTGGGCTCAAAGTAGTAGTTTCAATGATACACAACCTGCCTCCTAATAACAGGAGACTGAGGGGAGGGGGTGGAGCATGAGGACAACAACCAAACAATGATTGATACCATAGCTGCAGCAGCCAGGAGTGCGTTCAGGGGTAAAGAGAAGCTACTTATAATGAAAGATTTCAACCACAGAGAAACAAAGTGGGAAAACTGGGACCCAGACGGGGGACCAGAAACACGGAGGGGTTAGTTGATGGAGGTATTAGAGAAAACTTTGAGTCAGCTCGTTAAGGACAAGTCAAGGGAGAGATGATGAGTCGTGTTTACCACGGGGACATATTAGTGATCTTGAGGTCCTGAACCTCGAGTGCTTAGTGGAACTAAAGGTAGACGGAAGTACAGTTGCTTGAAGAGCTAGATTTTGGAAGGGGGAATTTTAAAGGGTCTAGAGACTTCCTAAATGCAGTGGAATGGAATATAATTTAGTTCTAAGACAAAGTAACAGATGTGTGACAAGAGACAAAGAGTGCTGGGTGGATTGTATTTTATAAGACTGCAAAAAGGCGTTTCATATTGTACCATACAAGAGACTGAGCCAAAAAAAAAACTTGAGATTCGGGTGAAAATAACAGGGAAAGTACTCCTGTGGATCAAAGAGTGTCTTAGAAAAAAAGGAGAAAAGTGTGACTGTCAGGAGAGATGTCAGAATGGGGGAGAGTAACTAGCGGTGTTCCGGAGGATCGGTATTAGGACCAGTACTGTTTCTGGTTTATGTGAATGACATTGTAGATGGGAACGATTCAGATATATCCCTGTTTGCTGATAATGTAAAACTAATGAGGATAATAAAAACAGATGAGAACAAGGAAAGGCTCTAAAAGGATCTGGACAAATTGCAACACAGCCAGGTATATACACTCACATCTCCCTTACTGTACTGTGTATAACAACTACATAAAGTAATTGTATAATATGAAATGACTAATATTCTTTCTTAGTGATGTAACAATGCTCAGTGAGGTCTGACAAAACCTATTCTGACCTCTGTAATCCGTTGTCTGTACTACCACTCTCAGGATGAGCTGCGAGTGAACAATAAACTAACCACTCAGGCGGCACAACTAACTAAAACTGCAAGAGTGGTCAGATAAGTGGTTGTTCGAATTCAACCCCAAAAAATGCAAGGTCACGAAGATTGGGAAAAAACAAGAAGACAGGAAACAGAGTATGAACTAGGGGAGCAGAGGCTGCAGACTTCACTCAGGAAGAGACCTCGGGGTGAGCATAGTACCCAATATAACGTCAGAGGATCACATAAGCCGACCAACCTCTGCATCCAATGCTCATCTGGCAAATATAAGAGGAGCATGGAGAAAGTACAGGAGCATGTACCAAGGCTTTTTTCTTGAGCTAAGGGGCGTGAGCTATAAGAAGAGGCTAACTGAAGTGGACCTAAGAGCAATGGAGGACAGAGGAACTAGTGGGGACATAATAACAACCTGGTCAGGGACTAGGCCGCGGGGGTGTTGACCCCCAGAACACCCTCCAGGTAGGTAGACAACAAACAAAATACACAAAGGAAACTGATAAGATAGGCAGGAACAGGTTGTTTGCGAGGCTAGAAACGGAAACTCAGGGACATCACTGGAAGTTCAAGGCACAGATAAGCAACATGGATGCTAGGAAGTATTTCTTCGGTCTCAGATTGGTGGGGAAATGGAATGATTTTGTTGAGTAAGTGGTGGAGGTAGGCTACATACATTCGAAGAGGCGGGGCCAGGAGCAATGAAATATTTGAGGTAGGACCCTTACACAGCTTTAAGAATTGGTACGATAAAGCTCTTGGAGCAACGAAGAGGCGGGGCCACAGGCTGTAAATCGACCCCTGCAATCACATATATGTGAGTACACACACACACACACACACACACACACACACACACACACACACACACACACACACACACACACACACACGCACACACACACACATATAACACCATAACACCAAACACCGAGCATTTCTCCGGTAGCACACATCAACCAGATAACTGCTGCACCATATGGGCGCCTGGCAAATTTGAGAATAGCGTTCCGATACCTTAGTAAGGAATCGTTCAAGACACTGTACACTGTGTACATCAGGCCCATACTGGAGTATGCAGCACCAATTTGGAACCCATACCTGGTCAAACACGTCAAGAAATTAGAGAAAGTGCAATGGTTTGCAACAAGGCAAGTTCCGGAGCTCAGAGGAATGTCCTACTAAGAAAGGTTAAGGGACATCGGACTGACGACATTGGAGGACGGGAGGGCCAGGGGAGACATGATAAAGACATAAAAAACACTGTGTGGAATAGATAGGGTAGACAGAGACAGGTTGTTCCAGAGAGGGGAAACAGAAACAAGGGGTCACAATTGGAAGCTGAAGACTCAGACGAGTCACAGGGATGTTAGAAAGTATTTCTTCAGTCAAAGAGTCCTCAGGAAAAGGAATATGCCTAGCAAATGATGTAGTGGAGGCAGGAACCATACATAGCTTTAAGACGAGGTATGACAAAGCTCAGGAAGCAGAGTCAGAGAGTACCTAGTAGTGATCAGTGAAGAGGCAAGGCCAGGAGCTGAGTCTCGACCCCTGCAACCACAATTAGGTGAGTACAATTAGGTGAGTACACACACGAATGTAGATGGAATAACAAACAAATATGAGGAGTGGCATGAAAGAATCAATGAGAAGTCCCCAGACATCATAGCAGTCACAGAAACGAAACTCACTGAGACAATAACAGATACAATCTTCCCACCAGATATCAGATCCTGAGGAAAGACAGAAGGAGCAGAGGGGAAGGAGGGGTTGCACCGCTCGTAAAACACCAATGGAAATTTGAGGAAATGGGAGGCGTGGACGAGATTGGAGAAAGAGAATACATAGTAGGTACACTTCAGTCTGGGGAGCACAAGATAGTCATTGTAGTGATGTATAATCCACCACAGAACTGCAGGAGGCCAAGAGAGGAATATGAAGAGAGTAACAGAGCATTGGTGGACACACTGGCTGAGGTGGCAAGAAGAGCTCACTCGAGCAGAGCAAAGTTACAGGTTATGGGCTATTTCAGTCACAGGGAGATCAATTGGGAAAACCTGGAACCACATGGGGGTTCCGAAACATGGAGAGCCAAGATGATGGATGTGGAACTGGAGAACCTCGTGCATCAACATGTTAAGGATACGACCAGAGAGAGAGGGGAAGATGAACCAGCAAGACTGGACCTTGTGTTTACCCTGAGCAGTTCAGACATTGAGAACATCACATATGAGAGGCCCCTAGGAGCTAGTGACCACATGGTTCTGTACTTTGAATACATAGTAGAGTTACAAGTGGAGAGGGTAACAGGAGTTGAATGGGAAAAGCCAGACTATAAACGAGGGACTACATAGGTTTGAGGAACTTCCTACAAGAGGTTCAGTGGGACAGAGAACTGGTTGGAAAGTCGGTAAATGAAATGATGGAACATGTAACAACAAAATGTAAGGAGGCAGAGGAAAGGTTTGTTCTCAAGGGCAACAGAAATAATGGGAAGACCAGCACGAGCCCCTGGTGTACCTGACGGTGTAAGGAGGCAAAAACAAAGTGCAATAGAGAATGGAAAAAGTACAGAAGGAGAAGAACACAGGAAAATAAGGAGATTAGTCGAAGAGCCAGGAACGAGTATGCACAGGTAAGGAGGGAGGCCCAGCAACAGTATGAAAATAACATAGCATCGAAAGTCAAGTCTGACCCAAAACTGCTGTACAGCCACATCAGGAGGAAGACAACAGTCAAAGACCAGGTGATCAGGCTGAGGAAAGAGGGTGGAGAACTCACAAGTAATGATCACGAGGAATGTGAAGAACTCAACATGAGATTTAAGGACGTATTTACAGTGGAGACAGGAATGGCTCTGAGAAGACGGCACAGAGGGAAACACCAACAGGGAACATACCAACAGCTGCTGGATCACATACAAAGGAGGAGGAGGTGCAGAAGCTGCTAAGTGACCTTGATCCCTTAAAGGCGAGGGGTCCGGACAACATCTCCCCGTGGGTCCTTAGAGAAGGAGCAGAGATGCTGTGCGTGCCACTAACCACAATCATTAATACATCCCTTGAAACTGGGCAACTACCTGAGGTATGGAAAACGGCAAATGTAGTCCCCATTTTTAAGAAAGGAGACAGAAACGAGGCACTAAACTACAGACCAGTGTCTCTGACGTATATAGTATGCAAAGTCATGGAGAAGATTATCAGGAGGAGAGTGGTGGAGCACCTGGAACGAAACAAGATTATAAACAACAACCAGCACGGATTCATGGAAGGCAAAGAAACGAGAGGGGTGGGTTGATTGCATGTTTCTGGACTGCAGAAAGGCCTTTGACACAGTTCCTCAAAGGAGATTAGTGCAGAAGCTGGAGGATCAGACACATATAACAGGAAGGGCACTGCAATGGTTCAGAGAATACCTGACAGAGAGGCAACAACGGGTCATGGTACGTGATGAGGTATCACAGTGGGCTACTGTGATACCTCCACTCAAAGGAGCACGGCACCAGACCCAGCAACACAAGCTAGTCAGGTCCAACTCACACCCACCCACACCCACTCATTTATTTTTCTAACCTATTTTGAAAACTACACATAATGGCCTCAATAACTGTCACGGGGAACTGGAGAACATTACGTGTTGACGTTCTGTCGCAAACGAGGTTACGTTACAACATGTGAGGGTGAGGATTCTAAGAAACTGACGTACGAGAAAGACGGCTGGGAAAGACTTAGATGTTTTCCAGGGGTGGCAGACTTTTAATGACACTAATACAGTAGAACACCAATCTTTTGAGTACGGTGTATCCAAGAAATCATTATTATTTTTTTACCTGAAGTGGAAAAAAAGCGACAGTAATTCTTACCAACATGGTTAGCAAAACTGGCACAAGAGCAAAGTGCAGCTACCCTGTTCAATATAACACTTACACAGTAGTAACGAAAGCTATCTATGTTGTCCTCTGATGAGGGAGATTGTACCAATGACTATTGGACACGATATACACAACGGAAAGTGAACACAAAATTATCGAGTGAAGCAGATATTTGGAAGGCTGTGGTTAGGTTAGGTCAGGTTCCTGACGCGGGTGTTAGTCAGATGATGACCCTCCGTTGGAGCTTTTGGTCATCTGACCGAGGTCTTCTGCTGGCTTACCAGTCCACCCCTTTAAAAATTATGTCCATTGTTATAATCATTTTTAGTAAAGTTATGTGGGAGCTGGAAACATCTGTCAGTGGATTCTGAAAGAGGGACTAGAACAGTGACCCAAGACTCTCGATCTTCACACCAAGTTAACTCAAACTGGGCAGCTGCTTGAGGTCTGGAAAACAGCAAAAGTAACTTTGATAATAAAAGAAAAGACAGAGAAGTGGAAAAATAACCACAGATGTAGAATATTGCGATTCTTTATTGAGTACGTTCTGTCCACATAGTGGGTTTTACCAAGTGACAAACACATCTTTCCGGGTAAAGAGTACATGACTATATATAGTGTGGAGAGTCAGGTGGATAATGTTGGGTAGGTTGGATTAGAGACAGATCTTTACCAGCTCCAAGACTGAGGGATTGATTACCTCATCCTTTGTATACAGTTCTACTGTATTCCAGTTATGTTCTTGAATTTGTATTGATGAAGCCACTTGATGGTGATACATAAGAACATAAGAACATAACTTAAGAAATCGTAATGACACGATTGCAAATAAACCATACCCCCGGCCGGGATTGAACCCGCGGTCATGGAGTCTCAAAACGCGACGGGCTGGAGTTTTGAGACTATGACCGCGGGTTCAATCCCGGCCGGGGGTATGGTTTATAAGAACATAAGAAAGGAGGAACACTGCAGGAGGCCTGCTGGCCCATACTAGGCAGGTCCTTTATACGTCTACAATAAAGATACCCAGATGCTGCACTTGTGTTTAATGTTTCATCTTGTCGGTATTACATACCATATATGTACATCCTGCATCAACACCCTGCATCAACACCCTGCATCAATACCCTACATCAAAACCCTGTATCAACACTCTGCATCAACACCCTACATCAATACCCTGCATCACCACCCTGCATCACCACCCTACATCAATACCCTGCACCAACACCCTGCATCACCACCCTATATCAATACCCTGCATCACCACCCTGCATCACCACCCTACATCAATACCCTGCATCAACGCCCTCCTTCATCCTGGCCTCCTACACGGCTGTTTGTCACCAGCTGGTGTCATCACTACTGTCTGTCGTCAGCTGGTGTCATCGCTACTGTCTGTCGTCATGACTTTGCATTTGGCGGGGTTAAACTCAAGGAGCCAGTTGCGAATACAAGGTCCAGTCTTGCTGGTTCATCCTCTCCTCTCTCTCTGGTAGTGTCTCTAACATGTTGATGCATGAGGTTTTCCAGTACCACATCCATCATCTTGGCTCTCCATGTTTCGGGACCCCCATGGGGCTCCAGGTTTTCCCAGTCAATCTCCTTGTGATTGAAATCACCCATAACTAGTAACTTTGCTCCCCCCATGTGTGCTCTCCTGGCCACCTCGGCTAGTGTGTCGACCATTGCTCTGTTGCTCTCATCGTATTCTTCTCTTGGCCTCCTGCAGTTCTGTGGTGGGTTGTACATTACTGCAATTATCACCTCATGTCCCTCAGACTGGATTGTTCCTACTAAGTAGTCCCTTTCGCCCGTGCCATCCATTCCTTCCATTATCTCAACCCCCCACTGGTTTTTAATGAGCAGTGCAACTCCTCCTCCCCCTCTCCTCCCTCTGTCTTTCCTGAGGATTTGATATCCGGATGGAAAGATTGAATCTGTTATTCTGGTGAATTTTGTTTCTGTGAGTGCTATTATGTCTGGGGATGTCTCCTTGATTCTTTTGTGTCACTCCTCATACTTATTTGTTATTCCATCTGCATTTGTATACCACACCTTCAACTTCTTTTCTAAGATTGTGGTCTGGGAGGTGTATTGGGGTTGGGGAAGTGGGAGACCTGATAAGGAACTATGGGTGGTTGCTGTGGGGGTGGAGTTTGTAATGCAGTCTGTGGGGGCATTGGATGTGGCATGGGTGTTTTGGTTTAGAGTGTTTGGTTGCACTGGGGTTGACCTGGTTGGGAGGCTTCTATAGGAAGTTGTGAGGGAGGCTGTATTTGATCTTCCTGTGTCTGGGATCTCCTGTCTGTCTTCTCCATCCCCTCTCTTTCCTCCGTTCGCCTTTGTACCATCTCTCTCTGTTTCTGCCTTTCTGCTTGTGTTCTGTTGCGGTCAAGATACACCTTCCTGTATGCTGGCATGTCCCTTAATCGTGCTTTCTCCTGCAGGATCCTGTTCCAAGTCGATTCTGCCTGGAAGGTCACTTTCACTGGCCGGGTTCTTTTTTTTACAAACCCCCCTATTCTCCGAAAATTTTCCAGCTCGATCATGTCGTCTTCTCCTATTGCTTTCATGATGCTTTCAATTGCTTTTTTTTCCCCCTTGTTTTCTTGCTTCATATGTTTCCCCTTCAGCTTCCTGGAGCCCATACACAAAGACTGACCTCACCCTTTCATTCTCCCACTGCATATCCCTGTGTATCCCCTCATTCAATTTGATTTCCTCCATTGCAGCTTTCCTTTCTTCAGTTTCACTAGCTAATGTACTTGGGCTCAGTGGCCTGTCATTTTCCCTTCTCGGCTTTCCCTGGGCTCTGCTGTGGTCTGTTAGGGCCTCCACATATAGCTTAGCTCTTTCATTTACTACAGTCTCCACTGCTTGAGCTTCTACATGCAGTTTTGCTCCTTTCCCTACAGTCCCCTTATTTGTGACTGAGGTAGCAGTCTCTGTTGTCAATCCCAAAATGTTCTTTAGTTCTTTAGGCTGTTTCAGATTTTTCAGTTCCTCTTCTAAACTCTGTATCCTGGCCTCTGCTGCTTTGACTTGCACCTCCCACTTCCTGCTTTCCATGTCTATCCTCTCTTCCATTCTCATGCTAAGTTCTTCTAGTTTCTTTTCCCATTCATGTTCCCTTTTTGTGAGCTCTGCTGCCCAATCTTCCTTTGCAGCTTCCTCCTCCTGTCCCTTGGTTTTTCTTGTTGCTCTGTGGCAACCCATTTTTGTTTTATCCTGATTGCCTCAGAGTGGGAAACCTATGTAATTCTGTATGTTAGGTTAGTATTGAGTATGTCAGAGTGTGGGGGGGGGAGGTAGTGGAGGAACTGTGGCTATGTGGGAGAGTAGTAGGGAGGGGGAGTAGGAAGGAGATAGAAGCAAGTGGGTGAGTGGGAGAGGGAGAGGGGGGAAGGAGGGAGAGGTGGGGAGGGGGAGGTGTGTATGTGTAGTGTGTGTGTGTGTTTGTGTGTGTGTGTGTGTGTGTGTGTGTGTGTGTGTGTGTGGATGTGTGTGGGTGTGTGTGGGTGTGTGGGTGTGTGTGTGTGGGTGTGTGGGTGGTGTGTGTGGTGGGGTGTGTGGGTGTTGGGTGTGGGGTGTGTGGTGGGTGTGTGTGGGTGTGTGGGTGTGTGGTGTGTGTGGGTGTGTGTGGGTGTGTGGGTGTGTGTGGTGTGTGTGGGTGTGGGGTGTGTGTGGTGTGTGTGGGTGTGTGTGGGTGTGTGTGGGTGTGTGGGTGTGTGTGTGTGTGGGTGTGTGTGGTGTGTGTGGTGTGTGGGGGTGTGGTGTGTGGGTGTGTGGGTGTGGTGTGGTGTGTGGGTGTGTGTGGGTGTGTGTGGGTGTGTGTGGGTGTGTGGGTGGTGTGTGGGTGGGTGTGTGTGGTGTGTTGTGGGTGGGGTGTGTGGGTGTGTGTGGGTGTGTGTGGGTGTGTGGGTGTGTGGGTGTGTGTGTGTGTGTGGGTGTGTGGGTGTGTGTGGGTGGTGGTGTGGGTGTGTGTGGGTGTGTGTGGGTGTGTGTGGGTGTGTGTGGGTGTGTGGGTGTGTGTGGGTGTGTGTGGGTTTGTGTGTGGGTGTGTGTGGGGGGTTTTGTGGGTGTGTGTGGGTGTGTGTGGGTGTGTGTGGGTGTGTGTGGGTGTGTGTGGGTGTGTGGGTGTGTGTGGGTGTGTGTGGGTGTGTGTGGGTGTGTGTGGGTGTGTGGGTGTGTGTGGGTGTGTGTGGGTGTGTGGGTGTGTGTGGGTGTGTGTGGGTGTGCGTGCGCACACTAGGCTACGCTACTCTTTTGAAGATTATAAAATTTTTTTCACAATCAATTCCTTATTAATATACACTAATATATACTATATAATATTAATTGTGTACACTTGTGTTTGTGTGTGTGTGTGTTTACTAGCTTGTCGTTCTCTGAAAAAGAGGGGGGGGGGTTACGTTAACACTATCTGTTATTGTTGTTGGTTCACCGGTACTCTCCCGGCCCAGATCTTTGTTGTTGTTGGTTCACCGGTACTCTCCCGGCCCAGATCTTTATTGTTGTTGGTTCACCGGTACTCTCCCGGCCCAGATC
>NC_069402.1:22256040-22311327 GCF_026875155.1 Cherax quadricarinatus
CTCAGTGTTGTAGACTACAGGAGCACGTTCTCCCTCAGTGTTGTAGACTACAGGAGCACGTTCTCCCTCAGTGTTGTAGACTACAGGAGCACGTCCTCCCTCAGTGTTGTAGACTACAGGAGCACATCCTCCCTCAGTGTTGTAGGCTACAGGAGCACGTCCTCCCTCAGTGTTGTAGACTAGAGGAGCACGTCCTCCCTCAGTGTTGTAGACTACAGGAGCACGTCCTCCCTCAGTGTTGTAGACTACAGGAGCACGTCCTCCCTCAGTGTTGTAGACTACAGGAGCACGTCCTCCCTCAGTGTGTAGACTACAGGAGCACGTCCTCCCTCAGTGTTGTAGACTACAGGAGCACGTTCTCCCTCAGTGTTGTAGACTTTAGGAGCACGTTCTCCCTCAGTGTTGTAGACTACAGGAGCACGTCCTCCCTCAGTGTTGTAGATTACAGGAGCACGTCCTCCCTCAGTGTTGTAGACTACAGGAGCACGTCCTCCCTCAGTGTTGTAGACTACAGGAGCGCGTCTTCCCTCAGTGTTGTAGACTACAGGAGCACGTTTTCCCTCAGTGTTGTAGACTACAGGAGCACGTTCTCCCTCAGTGTTGTAGACTACAGGAGCACGTTCTCCCCCAGTGTTGTAGACTACAGGAGCACGTCCTCCCTCAGTGTTTTAGACTACAGAAGCACGTTCTCCCTCAGTGTTGTAGACTACAGGAGCACGTCCTCCCTCAGTGTTGTAGACTACAGGAGCACGTTCTCCCTCAGTGTTGTAGACTACAGGAGCACGTCCTCCCTCAGTGTTTTAGACTACATGAGCACGTTCTCCCTCAGTGTTGTAGACTACAGGAGCACGTCCTCCCTCAGTGTTGTAGACTACAGGAGCACGTCCTCCCTCAGTGTTGTAGACTTCAGGAGCACGTCCTCCCTCAGTGTTGTAGACTACAGGAGCACGTCCTCGTTCAGTGTTGTAGAATACAGGAGCACGTCCTCCCTCAGTGTTGTAGACTTCAGGAGCACGTCCTCCCTCAGTGTTGTAGACTACAGGAGCACGTCCTCCCTCAGTGTTGTAGACTACAGGAGCACGTCCTCCCTCAGAGTTGTAGACTAGAGGAGCACGTCCTCCCTCAGAGTTGTAGACTACAGGAGCACGTCCTCCCTCAGTGTTGTAGACTACAGGAGCACGTCCTCCCTCAGAGTTGTAGACTACAGGAGCACGTCCTCCCTCAGTGTTGTAGACTACAGGAGCACGTCCTCCCTCAGTGTTGTAGAATACAGGAGCACGTCCTCCCTCAGTGTTGTAGACTACAGGAGCACGTCCTCCCTCAGTGTTGTAGACTACAGGAGCACGTCCTCCCTCAGTGCTGTAGACTACAGGAGCACGTCCTCGTTCAGTGTTGTAGACTACAGGAGCACGTTCTCCCTCAGTGTTGTAGACTACAGGAGCACGTCCTCCCTCAGTGTTGTAGACTTCAGGAGCACGTCCTCCCTCAGTGTTGTAGACTACAGGAGCACGTCCTCCTTCAGTGTTGTAGACTACAGGAGCACGTCCTCGTTCAGTGTTGTAGACTACAGGAGCACGTCCTCCTTCAGTGTTGTAGACTACAGGAGCACGTCCTCGTTCAGTGTTGTAGACTACAGGAGCACGTCCTCCTTCAGTGTTGTAGACTACAGGAGCACGTCCTCGTTCAGTGTTGTAGACTACAGGAGCACGTCCTCCCTCAGTGTTGTAGACTACAGGAGCACGTCCTCCCTCAGTGTTTAGACTTCAGGAGCACGTCTCCCTCAGTGTTGTAGACTACAGGAGCACGTCCTCCCTCAGTGTTGTAGACTACAGGAGCACGTCCTCCCTCAGTGTTGTAGACTTCAGGAGCACGTCCTCCCTCAGTGTTGTAGACTACAGGAGCACGTCCTCCCTCAGTGTTGTAGACTACAGGAGCACGTTCTCCCTCAGTGTTGTAGACTACAGGAGCACGTCCTCGTTCAGTGTTGTAGACTACAGGAGCACGTTCTCCCTCAGTGTTGTAGACTACAGGAGCACGTCCTCCCTCAGTGTTGTAGACTACAGGAGCACGTCCTCCCTCAGTGTTGTAGACTTCAGGAGCACGTCCTCCCTCAGTGTTGTAGACTACAGGAGCACGTCCTCCCTCAGTGTTGTAGACTACAGGAGCACGTCCTCCCTCAGTGTTGTAGACTACAGGAGCACGTCCTCCCTCAGTGTTGTAGACTACAGGAGCACGTCCTCCTTCAGTGTTGTAGACTACAGGAGCACGTCCTCGTTCAGTGTTGTAGACTACAGGAGCACGTCCTCCTTCAGTGTTGTAGACTACAGGAGCACGTCCTCGTTCAGTGTTGTAGACTATAGGAGCACGTCCTCCTTCAGTGTTGTAGACTACAGGAGCACGTCCTCGTTCAGTGTTGTAGACTACAGGAGCACGTCCTCCTTCAGTGTTGTAGACTACAGGAGCACGTCCTCGTTCAGTGTTGTAGACTACAGGAGCACGTCCTCGTTCAGTGTTGTAGACTACAGGAGCACGTCCCCTTCAGTGTTTGTAGACTACAGGAGCACGTCCTCGTTCAGTGTTGTAGACTACAGGAGCACGTCCTCCTTCAGTGTTGTAGACTACAGGAGCACGTCCTCGTTCAGTGTTGTAGACTACAGGAGCACGTCCTCGTTCAGTGTTGTAGACTACAGGAGCACGTCCTCCTTCAGTGTTGTAGACTACAGGAGCACGTCCTCCCTCAGTGTTGTAGACTACAGGAGCACGTCCTCCCTCAGTGTTGTAGACTACAGGAGCACGTCCTCCCTCAGTGTTGTAGACTACAGGAGCACGTCCTCCCTCAGTGTTGTAGACTACAGGAGCACGTCCTCCCTCAGTGTTGTAGACTACAGGAGCACGTCCTCCCTCAGTGTTGTAGACTACAGGAGCACGTCCTCCCTCAGTGTTGTAGACTACAGGAGCACGTCCTCCCTCAGTGTTGTAGACTACAGGAGCACGTCCTCCATCAGTGTTGTAGACTACAGGAGCACGTCCTCCTTCAGTGTTGTAGACTACAGGAGCACGTCCTCCTCAGTGTTGTAGACTACAGGAGCACGTCCTCCCTCAGTGTTGTAGACTACAGGAGCACGTCCTCCCTCAGTGTTGTAGACTACAGGAGCACGTCCTCCCTCAGTGTTGTAGACTACAGGAGCACGTCCTCCCTCAGTGTTGTAGACTACAGGAGCACGTCCTCCCTCAGTGTTGTAGACTACAGGAGCACGTCCTCCCTCAGTGTTGTAGACTACAGGAGCACGTCCTCCCTCAGTGTTGTAGACTACAGGAGCACGTCCTCCCTCAGTGTTGTAGACTACAGGAGCACGTCCTCCTTCAGTGTTGTAGACTACAGGAGCACGTCCTCCTTCAGTGTTGTAGACTACAGGAGCACGTCCTCCCTCAGTGTTGTAGACTACAGGAGCACGTCCTCCCTCAGTGTTGTAGACTACAGGAGCACGTCCTCCTTCAGTGTTGTAGACTACAGGAGCACGTCCTCCCTCAGTGTTGTAGACTACAGGAGCACGTCCTCCCTCAGTGTTGTAGACTACAGGAGCACGTCCTCCCTCAGTGTTGTAGACTACAGGAGCACGTCCTCCCTCAGTGTTGTAGACTACAGGAGCACGTCCTCCCTCAGTGTTGTAGACTACAGGAGCACGTTCTCCCTCAGTGTTGTAGACTACAGGAGCACGTCCTCCCTCAGTGTTGTAGACTACAGGAGCACGTCCTCCCTCAGTGTTGTAGACTACAGGAGCACGTCCTCCTTCAGTGTTGTAGACTACAGGAGCACGTCCTCGTTCAGTGTTGTAGACTACAGGAGCACGTCCTCCTTCAGTGTTGTAGACTACAGGAGCACGTCCTCGTTCAGTGTTGTAGACTACAGGAGCACGTCCTCCTTCAGTGTTGTAGACTACAGGAGCACGTCCTCGTTCAGTGTTGTAGACTACAGGAGCACGTCCTCCTTCAGTGTTGTAGACTACAGGAGCACGTCCTCGTTCAGTGTTGTAGACTACAGGAGCACGTCCTCGTTCAGTGTTGTAGACTACAGGAGCACGTCCTCCTTCAGTGTTGTAGACTACAGGAGCACGTCCTCCTTCAGTGTTGTAGACTACAGGAGCACGTCCTCCTTCAGTGTTGTAGACTACAGGAGCACGTCCTCGTTCAGTGTTGTAGACTACAGGAGCACGTCCTCGTTCAGTGTTGTAGACTACAGGAGCACGTCCTCCTTCAGTGTTGTAGACTACAGGAGCACGTCCTCCCTCAGTGTTGTAGACTACAGGAGCACGTCCTCCCTCAGTGTTGTAGACTACAGGAGCACGTCCTCCCTCAGTGTTGTAGACTACAGGAGCACGTCCTCCCTCAGTGTTGTAGACTACAGGAGCACGTCCTCCCTCAGTGTTGTAGACTACAGGAGCACGTCCTCCCTCAGTGTTGTAGACTACAGGAGCACGTCCTCCCCTCAGTGTTGTAGACTACAGGACACGTCCTCCCTCAGTGTTGTAGACTACAGGAGCACGTCCTCCTTCAGTGTTGTAGACTACAGGAGCACGTCCTCCTTCAGTGTTGTAGACTACAGGAGCACGTCCTCCCTCAGTGTTGTAGACTACAGGAGCACGTCCTCCCTCAGTGTTGTAGACTACAGGAGCACGTCCTCCCTCAGTGTTGTAGACTACAGGAGCACGTCCTCCCTCAGTGTTGTAGACTACAGGAGCACGTCCTCCCTCAGTGTTGTAGACTACAGGAGCACGTCCTCCCTCAGTGTTGTAGACTACAGGAGCACGTCCTCCCTCAGTGTTGTAGACTACAGGAGCACGTCCTCCCTCAGTGTTGTAGACTACAGGAGCACGTCCTCCTTCAGTGTTGTAGACTACAGGAGCACGTCCTCCTTCAGTGTTGTAGACTACAGGAGCACGTCCTCCTCAGTGTTGTAGACTACAGGAGCACGTCCTTCCTCAGTGTTGTAGACTACAGGAGCACGTCCTCCTTCAGTGTTGTAGACTACAGGAGCACGTCCTCCCTCAGTGTTGTAGACTACAGGAGCACGTCCTCTCTCAGTGTTGTAGACTACAGGAGCACGTCCTCCCTCAGTGTTGTAGACTACAGGAGCACGTCCTCCCTCAGTGTTGTAGACTACAGGAGCACGTCCTCCCTCAGTGTTGTAGACTACAGGAGCACGTTCTCCCTCAGTGTTGTAGACTACAGGAGCACGTCCTCCCTCAGTGTTGTAGACTACAGGAGCACGTTCTCCCTCAGTGTTGTAGACTACAGGAGCACGTCCTCCCTCAGTGTTGTAGACTACAGGAGCACGTCCTCCCTCAGTGTTGTAGACTACAGGAGCACGTCCTCCCTCAGTGTTGTAGACTACAGGAGCACGTCCTCCCTCAGTGTTGTAGACTACAGGAGCACGTCCTCCCTCAGTGTTGTAGACTACAGGAGCACGTCCTCCCTCAGTGTTGTAGACTACAGGAGCACGTCCTCCCTCAGTGTTGTAGACTACAGGAGCACGTCCTCCCTCAGTGTTGTAGACTACAGGAGCACGTCCTCCCTCAGTGTTGTAGACTACAGGAGCACGTCCTCCCTCAGTGTTGTAGACTACAGGAGCACGTCCTCGTTCAGTGGTAGATGGTGTCACTTTATATCATGTAACATTATTTCCTTCACTGTTCGTGTCATCCTTGGTGATTCTTGCATTATTACATCAGTAGCCTTTTCAATTCATTACAGAAAATAAACTGTAGAAGAAGTGGAGGGGTAATTTATTTTGGGTTTTGGAATGAAAGAGGCCCTGGTTGACGAAAATGTTCTGATTCGTCAATTGGCAGATGTTGTACTCTAATAATGTATAGATACCTATTTGGCACAGCAACACTACCATGGACCCATGGCACAGGTGACTTCTGCAACTCTATAATGGGCACGACCTACTTCCAGTCATAACCATAATTTTTGAAGGGGCGGACGGGTAAGCCTGCGGATGGCCTCAGCCAGATGACGAAAAGCTCCTGATGCGGGTTATCATATGACTAAGACCCGCATCAGGAAATACTCGTCCTGTTTCCTGACAAACCTTGCCCTACCTTACCTAAACTAACCTAACCGATTTCCATTAGCAAGTTCCGCCCACCTGTGGAACTCCCTTCAACTGCTATTCCTCTCCTCCAGGAAGTACTGTAAGTCTCCAGCTTGATGCTTCTGCTGTAGACAACACGAGGCTAAGGGATTGAACACCTTCCATCAAGAAAGCAAACACCTTAAAAATATCTCTCACTTCATCCACTTCCTCAAAGATAACAGTCGACTTTACATTAGATTCAAAACACCTGTTGCGCTGACGAAACGTTTCGATAATAAGCATACTCACTCATGTGTAATTCTACTAATTCTTTCTCACATTGGACATCAAGAAAAAAAAATCAGCAGGATGGATACTCACTCTGAGGCGCGGAGGATCATCCAGCCCTTGGCCAAACATGAAGTGCAAATCACGAATTTCAGAATACATTTGTAATAGGACAGCGTTTCTCTGTGTGTACAATCAAGTCATGACTTGGCGAAGCTATACGCAGAGCGAAACGTTGTCACAACACAAGTTTGTTCTGAAACTAGTCTTTTTTTCCTTGTCAGCAAAACTGCAGTTCCCGGGGAGGGTGCGGCAGCTAGTACAGTACCTGCAGGAGACAAAATATTGTCTTAGGCACAAAGAAATACAAGCAGTTAAGAATACAGACAATTATTTCAGCATTGAAATTCATGTGCAAGTCGAAATGAAACCAAAACATGACACTGGAATACACATACACGGGAAAACAAATCCCGGGGGTCATCAAAGGGAAGGGAAAGCCTGTAGACAAATCCTTATTAATTTTGGAGGCCTGGTTTAAAACGGAGCCTCAGGGGCGATGATCCACAGAACACATACGAGTGTTTTAGCAAGAGAAACTTCTGTTATACCGCCAGACATCAAAACAGCTTTCAGATACATGAATGCTGATGTATTAAATAACCATAAAATAGCAGAGATGATATATAATACAGCCTTCAGATACCTGAATACTAATTTATAAAATAGCCTTTAGTTACCTAAACAGCTGTATAATGCATAAAATAGGGACAAATCAACATGGCTTCACATAAAATGGAAGTTTTAAGAGACAAGACACTACTCTCAGACTACAGAATGATCTGGTTTGTTCCCGGGAGGAAACATAACAAGAATAATAACCAAAAAAATGTTCTCTGAGGCTGAAAGGAGAAGGAAAATAACTTTATTATCACACACAAAGAAAATCGGAGCTAAATGGATACTAGAAGATATTTCTACAGGTATAACGGTGGGAGACTGTTGCAACGGTGGGAGACTGTTGCAACGGTGGGAGATTGTTGCAACGGTGGGAGATTGTTGCAACGGTGGGAGATTGTTGCAACGATGGGAGATTGTTGCAACGGTGGGAGATTGTTGCAACGGTGGGAGATTGTTGCAACGGTGGAGATGTTGCAACTGTGGGAGATTGTTGCAACGGTGGGAGATTGTTGCAACGGTGGGAGATTGTTGCAACGGTGGGAGACTGTTGCATCGGTGGGAGATTGTTGCAACGGTGGGAGATTGTTGCAACGGTGGGAGACTGTTGCAACGGTGGGAGATTGTTGCAACGGTGGGAGATTGTTGCAACGGTGGGAGATTGTTGCAACGGTGGGAGATTGTTGCAACGGTGGGAGATTGTTGCAACGGTGGGAGATTGTTGCAACGGTGTTGCAACGGTGGGAGACTGTTGCAACGATGGGAGACTGTTGCAACGATGGGAGATTGTTGCAACGATGGGAGATTGTTGCAACGGTGGGAGATTGTTGCAACGGTGGGAGATTGTTGCAACGGTGAGAGATTGTTGCAACGGTGGGAGATTGTTGCAACGGTGGGAGATTGTTGCAACGGTGGGAGATTGTTGCAACGGTGGGAGATTGTTGCAACGGTGGGAGATTGTTGCAACGGTGGGAGATTGTTGCAACGGTGGGAGATTGTTGCAACAATGGGAGGTTGTTGCAACGGTGGGAGATTGTTGCAACGGTGGGAGATTGTTGCAACGGTGGGAGATTGTTGCAACGGTGGGAGATTGTAACAGTGGGAGACTGATGCAACGGTGGGAGATGGTTGCAACGGTAGGAGATTTTTGCAGCGGTGGGAGATTGTTGGAACGGTGGGAGATTGTTGCAACGGTGGGAGATTGTTGCAACGGTGGGAGATTGTTGGAATGGTGGGAGATTGTTGCAACAGTGGGAGATTGTTGCAACGGTGGTAGATTGTTGCAGCGGTGGGAGATTGTTGGAACGGTGGGAGATTGTTGGAACGGTGGGAAATTGTTGCAACGGTGGGAGATTGTTGCAACGGTGGGAGATTGTTGCAACGGTGGGAGATTGTTGCAACGGTAGGAGATTGTTGCAGCGGTGGGAGATTGTTGCAACGGTGGGAGACTGTTGCAACGGTGGGAGATGGTTGCAACGGTAGGAGATTGTTGCAACGGTGGGAGAGTGTTGCAACGGTGGAATATTGTTGCAACGGTGGGAGACTGTTACAACGGTGGGAGATTGCTGCAACGGTGGGAGATTGTTGCAACGATGGGAGATTGTTGCAACAGTGGGAGATTGTTGCAACTGTGGGAGATGGTTGCAACGGTGGGAGATTGTTGCAACAGTGAGAGATTTGTTGCAAATGTGGGAGATTGTTGCAACGGTGCGAGATTGTTACAACAGTGTGCAACAGTGAGAGATTGTTGCAACGGTGGTATATTGTTGCAACGGTGTTAGATTGCTGCAACTCTGGTAGATTGTTGCAACGGTGGTAGATTGTGCAACGGTGGTAGATTGTTGCAACAGTGAGAAATTGTTGTGACGGTGAGAGATTGTTTCAACGGTGGAAGATTGTTGGAACGGTGGGAGACTGCTGCAGCGGTGGGAGATTATTGCAATGCTGGAAGATTGTGCAACGGTGGTAGATTGTTGCAATAGCGGTAGATTGTTACAATGGTGGTAGATTGCTGCAGTGGTGGTAGATTGTTACAAGGGTGGTAAATTGTTGCAGTTGTAGTAGATTGTTGCAATGGTATTAGATTGATGTAACGGTGGTAGATTGTTGCAGTGGTGTTAGACTGTTGCAATGGTTGTAGATTGTTACAATGGTGGTAGATTGTTACAATGGTGGTAGACTGCTGCAACGGTGGTAGATTGTTGCAATGGTGGTAGATTGTTATAATGGTGGTAGATTGCTGCAACGGTGGTAGATTGTTGCAATGGTGATAGATTGTTGCAACGGTGGTAGATTGATACAACGGTGGTAGATTGTTGCAATGATGGTAGATTGTTGTAATGGTGGTAGATTGCTGCAACGGTGTTAGATTGTTGTAATGGTGGTAGATTGTTGCAACGGTGTTAGATTGTTGTAATGGTGGTAGATTGTTGCAATGGTGGTAGATTGTTGTAATTGTGGTAGATTGTTGCAACGGTGTTAGATTGTTGTAATGGTGGTAGATTGTTGTAATGGTGGTAGATTGTTGCAACGGTGTTAGATTGTTGTAATGGTGGTAGATTGTTGTAATGGTGGTAGATTGTTGTAATGGTGGTAGATTGTTGCAATGGTGGTAGGTTGCTGATGATAGTGGTACTTTGCATATTTTTATAAATAGTGAATTCTATGAGTCTGGTCCAGGTGCTGAGTGAGTGGGTGTGTTTTCAGTTTCTTTTTTTAATTCTATGGGATTAGTACGAAACTCATTTAGCTGGTCTGTGCGGCCTTCCAATGGAATGAGAAAAGTTTCTGCCTTCTCCACCCTGCTGTCATACTGTGAGTTGCTGAACACCGACTCACTGTTCTAGAATTTCGCTCTTTTCCTCTTCATCGTCAGTATACGAGCCTCCTCTCATTAAGGATCCAATTCTACAGGCAGTTCTTAGCATATGAATAAAAATATTTGGGGTTTCTTGCAATATCCTGGATGGCCTTTTGTTCCCTTTGTGCTTCTTCTGTTTGGTACGATATCTTAAGTTTTTACTTTAAATCGATAAACTTTCGGCTAAGATTATCTTTCCTTCCTTGTGACATATTCATATTTTTAAGCAATTCGGTAACCTATTGTCTTCTTTTGTACAAGTTCCTGCGCTCTTTTCCTATATCTGATCTTCTAGGTTTTCCTAATGGTATATATTTAATACAAACCTTCTGTGCTTCTGTGCTCAGCTTTTCCAGGTACTGATGAGGATTTAGTATGTTCATGTCTGTTTCCCAGGATATATCTGATAGTTCATGGTGAATTTTATCCTAGTCAATTCTATGTTTGTTGAAGTTAAACATATTGAACTTCCCTTCATGTTCATTATTATTGTTGTTCCACAATCCTGGCTTTATACTAGTTTGTACTTCAGTGATGCTGTGGTCAGAGTATATTGTTTTTGTGATTATGTCTCTGATTTGTTCCCCGTCGGTTGTGAAGATCAAATCTAGTGTATTTTCATTTCTAGTGGGATCAGTTATCTATTAGTTCAATGTGAACTTTTCACAAGGCCTAATTAGCCTCCTGGTATGTACCTGTTGAGCAAGGGTGTTCTAGTAATTATTTCTGGTATAACGTTGTGATGAACCATTTTACATTTAGGAGATTGAAATCTCCAATACGGATAATATTTAGTGTGGGATTTTCCAACCTTTCAAGACAGCTACCTGTCTTTCATATCTGGTTTGGGAAATCCTCACCCGTTACTGACGGTGGTTTATATACAAGGATAATTACCAGATTTCTATTTTCTACTTTAATACCTAAAACGTCTACTGTATCATTCGATGAATTCAGCAGTTCTATGCAACAAAAAAGTATCTTTCACAAACATATTAATTCTGACTTATTAATTCTGACTTATTAATTCTGTTACGTCTATACATAGTACAGTATTTATCGTCACCTCGCTGTCCAAACATCCCTTTAATGTGTTTCTTCACATGTTCCAAACATTACATTCGCTTCTGTCAGGAGCCCACTGATATAACTTTCTCATTTTTATTTAATTTAAAAAGAAAGCAGGATTTACCATTTGGATGTTCTGGTTTGGTGGTGTTTTGTTAATAACAGTTTCACAATGTCTTCGCATAGTAGTACTGTGTACGTTCTACAGTGAAATAAAAATCGTAACTGGGGTAGCAATAAATAGTTAGATTAAATATTATTTTGCAGATTATCGATTATCCGGCGGTCGATTATCCGGCGATTGATTATCCGGTTTCTAATATTAACTGGAGGTTTTGTTTCATCTGGCGCAGTGTTGAATAATCTGTCGACCAAAGGAAAATGCCACCAATATCCGGTCGTCATCCTGTACACATATAGCTGAACAATGGTGCAAGTGTTCAGATACAGTGGAACAATAAAAACAAGAATTATTCTCGCATTTGTCGGTGCAGCATTGTGTGTCAGAAGTGAGACATTGTGTGTCAGAAGTGAGACATTGTGTGTCAGAAGTGAGACACTGTGTCAGAAGTGAGACATTGTGTGTCAGAGGTGAGACATTGTGTGTCAGAAGTGAGACATTGTGTGTCAGAAGTGAGACATTGTGTGTCAGAAGTGAGACACTGTGTGTCAGAGGTGAGACATTGTGTGTCAGAAGTGAGACATTGTGTGTCAGAAGTGAGACATTGTGTGTCAGAGGTGAGACATTGTGTGTCAGAAGTGAGATACTGTGTGTCAGAAGTGAGACATTGTGTGTCAGAAGTGAGACACTGTGTGTCAGAGGTGAGACATTGTGTGTCAGAAGTGAGACATTGTGTGTCAGAAGTGAGACATTGTGTGTCAGAGGTGAGACATTGTGTGTCAGAAGTGAGACATTGTGTGTCAGAAGTGAGACATTGTGTGTCAGAAGTGAGACATTGTGTGTCAGAGGTGAGACATTGTGTGTCAGAAGTGGGACATTGTGTGTCAGAAGTGAGACATTGTGTGTCAGAAGTGAGACACTGTGTCAGAAGTGAGACATTGTGTGTCAGAAGTGAGACATTGTGTGTCAGAAGTGAGACATTGTGTGTCAGAGGTGAGACATTGTGTGTCAGAAGTGAGACATTGTGTGTCAGAAGTGAGACATTGTGTGTCAGAAGTGAGACATTGTGTGTCAGAGGTGAGACATTGTGTGTCAGAAGTGAGACATTGTGTGTCAGAAGTGAGACATTGTGTGTCAGAGGTGAGACATTGTGTGTCAGAAGTGGGACATTGTGTGTCAGAAGTGAGACATTGTGTGTCAGAAGTGAGACACTGTGTCAGAAGTGAGACATTGTGTGTCAGAAGTGAGACATTGTGTGTCAGAAGTGAGACATTGTGTGTCAGAGGTGAGACATTGTGTGTCAGAAGTGAGACATTGTGTGTCAGAAGTGAGACATTGTGTGTCAGAAGTAAGAACATAAGAACATAAGAACGAAGGAACACTGCAGAAGGCCTACTGGCCCATGCGAGGCAGGTCCAAGTCCCTACCGGCTTAAGCCAATGCACCCAACCTAATCAGGTCAGGTCACATTGACTTAAGGGAGGAACACGGCAACCGACCTGTTAGCACAAGCTATCAGGTCCAACTCACACCCACCCACATCTACTCATGTATTTATCCAACCTATTTTTAAAGCTACACAACGTTCTGGCCTCTATAACTGTACTTGGGAGTTTGTTCCACTCATCCCCAAACTTATTACCAAACCAGTACTTTCCTTATCCCTCCTGAATCTGAATTTTTCCCAACTTAAAACCATTGCTGCGAGTCCCGTCTAGGCTGAATTTTTCCCGCACACTATTTACATCCCCCTTTTTTTATTCCTGTCTTCCACTTATAAACCTCAATCATATCCCCCCAATTCTACGTCTTTCTAGAGAGTGCAGTTTCAGGGCCCTTAGTCTATCCTCATAGGGGGAAAGGGTTTTTGATACATGGATCATCTTTGTCATCCCCCTTTGTACATTTTCCAGAGAATTTATATCCATTCTGTAATACGGTGACCAAAACTGTGCAGCATAATCTAAATGAGGCCTAACCAAGGATGTATAGAGTTGAAGAACAACCTGAGGACTCCTATTATTTATGCTTCTTGATATGAAGCCAGGATTCTATTAGCTTTATTGCGAAAAACTTATGCACTGTTGTCTTGGTTTCAGATTTCTGTAACCAGAAACTCCTAAATCTTTTTTTGCAATCCGTAATATTAAGATCTTCATTATTTAGTTTATATGTGGCAGGTTATTTTCCTGTCCAACATTTAGAACTTTGCATTTGTCTATATTAAACTGCATCTGCACTTCTCCGACCACTGCATCAGTCTATTCAAATCTTTCTGGAGTGCTCGAATGTCCTCGTCAGAATGAATTCGACGGCCTATTTTGGTGTCATCGGCAAACTTGCCGATGTCGCTCTTTATGCCCTCATCTATGTCGTTTATGTAGATTGTGAACAGCAGGGGGCCCAACACTGACCCCCGTGGAACACCGCTCGTGACGCTTCCCCCACTTGATTTCTCCCCATTTATGCAAACTCTCTGCTGCCTATTTGTCAACCATGCCTCTATCCAGGAAAAAATTTCTCCTCCTATTCCGTGCTTTAATTTTTTCCCCAATAGTCTCTGATGTGGGACCCTGTCAAAAGCCTTACTGAAGTCCATATACACAATATCATATTCATTACCATGATCTACTCCTCAAATACCTTAGTGAAAAAGTTAATAAATTCGTAAGGCAGGAACGCCCCTTTGAAAACCTTGCTGAGATTCGTTGATTAATTTATGCTTTTCAAGGTGGCTACGAACTGCCTCGGCAATTATTGATTCCATAAATTTTCCCACTATGGAGGTTAGGCTTATTGGTCTATAGTTCGAAGCTAAGGACCTGTCACCTGTTTTGAAAATAGGTATCACATTTGCCATTTTCCACTTATCTGGCACCATGCCAGTTTGTAGTGATATGTTGAAAAGATTAGCCAAAGGTGTGCTAAGCTCCTCTTTACATTCCTTTAGAAACCCTTGCATACGTTCATCAGGGCCTGGGGATTTGTTAGGTTTTAATTTATCTATTTGCCTAAGGACCATGTCACTTGTGACCCTAATAGTGCACAGTTATTATCGTCCTGTTCTACATAATTTATCATTACTGGAATATCGCTGGTATCTCCTGTGTAAAAACTGAGAGGAAGTATGTGTTAAAAATTCTACACATTTCCTTATCACTGTCAGTGAGCTGACCCGAGGAACTTTTGAGTGGGCCTATCTTGTCCCTGATCTTACTTTGTATACCTGAAAGAATCCTTTTGGGTTAGTCTTCGATTCTCTTGCAACTTTAACCTCATAATCTCTATTTGCTTTTCTAATTCCCTTTTTTATTTCTCTCTTTAACTGAATATATCGATTTCTTAATTGCCCCTCTCCTCTTTTGATTTGCCTATATATGCCTCTCTTTTGACCAATCAGATATTTTAATCTATTGTTCATCCATTTAGGATCATTTTTGTTTGATCTGATTTCCCTATTTGGAACATAATTTGACTGAGCAGCTAGAACTATGCCCTGGAAAGCATCATATCGGCAACCATCACCACTACCTGACCCCTAGTCAGGTCATTCCAGTTCAGCCCACCTAAGTAATTTTTCAGTCCTATGAAATCAGCCAAGCGAAAGTCAGGGACGGAGACTTGATTGCCATTATTAGGGGAATTCCATGATATGTTAAAACTGAGTGATTTGTGATCACTCTCCCCAAGCTCATCATTAACCTCAAGATTATTACATTAGTGTTTCCCTACTGGCAAGAACCAAGTCAAGGAGGTTATTTCCCCTAGTTGGCTCTGTCACAAACTGTTTTAAAAAAACAATCTGGATCGTATCAAGAAAGTCACCCGACTCTAAATTTCCTGTCAAATTGCTCAGTCAATCTGTCTATAGTTGAAATCTCCCATTAGCACAACATTTTCGTATGTAGATGCCTTTACGAATTTCGTCCATAGAAGTTTACTGCACTCCTATCAAGATTTGGGGCCCTGTAAATCACACCCAAAATTAGTTTTTCTCGGCCCTCGAGAAGCTGTAACCAAACAGATTCAGTGGCTGACGCTTCTAATTTAATATCTTGTCTAACACAACAATTTAAATTGTCTCTGACATACATCGCTACTCCACCACCTTTCCCGTTGACCCTGTCAGTGTGGAATATTTTATAGCCTTGTATGTGACATTCAGAGGGCATCTCTCTATCTTTCAGATTGAGCCAGGTCTCTGTTATAGCAATAATATCTATGTTTCCTGCACTTGCAATTAATCTTAGCTCATCTATCTTATTTCTAACACTCCTGCTATTAGTATAGTAAACCTTAAGGGAGCTAGTCCCTTGCTGCCCTCTGCTGCCCCCTTTGTTTGCTGACCTGTTCTATTGTCTTTATTTATAACTTCATGCTGAATGCCTTTTATACATTTACTGTTTCCAACCCTAGTGTTGCAACCTGCTTGTTTCCCACACACACCCATACCTCTATCTTCCATCAGTTTAAAATCATAGGCATTTCACCAATGGCCTTCTCAATCGAGTCTGCAAGTGCTACCACCCCTGCCCCAGAGAGATGAACCCCATCCCTTGCATACATATCATGTTTGCCATAAAAGTTGTTCCAGTTGTCAATGAATGGGATTGCAAGTTCCTTGCAGTATCTGTCTAGCCAGCAATTTACACCAATTGCCCTAGACAACCATTCATTTCTACACCCCTTCTAGGCAAGATGCTACATATGATTGGATCCCTCCCTTAGACTTAATGAAATCTATAGCTGACCTGTACTTATCTAGCAGCTCTTCTCTCCTACCCTTCCCAATATCATTTCCACCAGCACTGAGACAGATAATGGCTTGTTCCCATTACCTGACATGATATTATCCAGTCTGTTGACAATGTCCCCAACACCAGCTCCAGGGAAGCACACTCTATCTCTCATCTTCTTATTCCTATTACAAAAAGCACGATCAACATATCTTACCTGAGAGTCACCAACCACAAGAATGCGCTTACCTTCATTAGCAGGGGCAGTAGTACCCTTACCTTCACTGGCCACTGAAGTACATTCATCCTGGAGAACAGAGAAGCGATTTCCTACCTTCAGATCTGCACTCTTAACTTTCCTTACTCTGATGCGCCTCCCATTACTGTGAACAACTCGCCACTTGTAGCAGGTGCTGGGCTGCACCTCATTGTGTGTCAGAAGTGAGACATTGTGTGTCAGAAGTGAGACATTGTGTGTCAGAAGTGAGACATTGTGTGTCAGAAGTGAGACATTGTGTGTCAGAGGTGAGACATTGTGTGTCAGAAGTGAGACATTGTGTGTCAGAAGTGAGACATTGTATGTCAGAAGTGAGACATTGTGTGTCAGAAGTGAGACAATGTGTGTCAGAAGTGAGACATTGTGTGTCAGAAGTGAGACATTGTGTGTCAGAAGTGAGACATTGTGTGTCAGAAGTGAGACATTGTGTGTCAGAGGTGAGACATTGTGTGTCAGAAGTGAGACATTGTGTGTCAGAAGTGAGACATTGTATGTCAGAAGTGAGACATTGTGTGTCAGAAGTGAGACAATGTGTGTCAGAAGTGAGACATTGTGTGTCAGAAGTGAGACATTGTGTGTCAGAAGTGAGACATTGTGTGTCAGAAGTGAGACATTGTGTGTCAGAAGTGAGACATTGTGTGTCAGAAGTGAGACATTGTGTGTCAGAAGTGAGACATTGGTATTAAGTTAATGTTTACGAGTGTTATCTGTTATTAAACAAGATTATTGTCGTGCGTGTTAAGATTACATCGCTGCTGATCATCCTTCACTCGTGTGCTCGCTCGCACAATAGCTAGTCTTCTCATGAAAAGAAACCTTTACGATACTTGAAGAAAATAGTCATTTTGTCTTTGTGGGCTGCGTTCACAGTGACATTATTTTGCTCTGTCTTTTGCGGCTGTTTACCAAATATGTTTACCATTTTAAAAGTCTCTGTGTCTTTCTATTACACCTACACGATTTAGGCGAAAATTTAAATTGTTAACAGGTCCAGCGTTATACCAATGAGCTACGGGGCTTCTAATAAGAAAATTGCAGAAAAGACAGTGCTGTGTACTGTCAGCGTCAGTGGCTACTGTCTACAACCATACTGTCTTTTTCTACAGCCTCGGTAGTATTTTCGACTTTGTGGCTTTGAGGATGGTGATAATGACGGATTTACCGTGAATACCACCGGTGCTGTGGGGAAGTAGAATAGGATAGTAGAGAGTAGTTACTGACGCAGACAGGACACAGTACTGTCTTCTGTAAAACTTGTCTATTAGAAGCAGTAAAGCGCTGGACCTGTTAATGTTGTGACCACGGTTCGAGCCTCCAGCAAACCAAAAAGGTAAAACTTACAATTATGGAATCAATAGCAACGCTCTTCTTGCCGAATAAGACAAGTGAAAATTTGTGAATACAATAATTTCGCAAAAATCATTTTGAACCCAACAAAAAAAATGTATTTCACTGTATTTGTTTTTTGCTAAATTATTGTAAACTTATCTAAAATATATTTAGTTGGCTTAGGCTAAATTAAAATGCGTTTGTTATAATAAGGTTAGGTAAGTTTTATAAGATTATTCTGGAACAAAATTGTTAATTTTTACATTAACATAAATGATCAAAATATATCTTGAAACGCATAAGAGAATATTTTAGAAAGGAATTAATTTTAAATGAATTCTTTGCATGACATTATATATATATATATATATATATATATATATATATATATATATATATATATATATATATATATATATATATATATATATATATACAATACACATAAGCATTTTCATCATGTGTGTATAGTTGCTGGACTCCTGCGGAAATTAGAGGAGTACCAAAGTATCAGAATCGGCTAATTTTAATATTGTAAACAGTTTCGCCTTAACATTTCGTATGAGTCTCGGAATTAGCTTCAGCAAAGAATTTAGGTATCTTCTCATCATTGTGGAGGAGAGTGGTTGAGTACATTGATATCTAGTACACCAGAGGAGGAGAGTGGTTGAGTACATTGATATCTAGTACACCAGAGGAGGAGAGTGGTTGAGTACATTGATATCTAGTACACCAGAGGAGGAGAGTGGTTGAGTACATTGATATCTAGTACACCAGAGGAGGAGAGTGGTTGAGTACATTGATATCTAGTACACCAGAGGAGGAGAGTGGTTGAGTACATTGATATCTAGTACAACAAAGGAGGAGAGTGGTTGAGTACAGTGATATGTACTACACCAGAGGACAAGTGATTGACCACCAATTGAGAGCGTGTGTAATTAGTGGCCATTAATTATTAATAATTGTGCAAGAGCTTAGAACTTGGAGTAACCCAGTTATAGTCTGGTACCAGAAGAACAGCAGCAGTACCAGTAACAACAGCAGCAGTACCAGAACAACAGCAGCAGTACCAGAAACAACAGCAGCAGTACCAGAAACAACAGCAGCAGTACCAGTAACAACAGCAGCAGTACCAGTAACAACAGCAGCAGTACCAGAACAACAGCAGCAGTACCAGAAACAACAGCAGCAGTACCAGTAACAACAGCAGCAGTACCAGAACAACAGCAGCAGTACCAGTAACAACAGCAGCAGTACCAGTAACAACAGCAGCAGTACCAGTAACAACAGCAGCAGTACCAGTAACAACAGCAGCAGTACCAGTAACAACAGCAGCAGTACCAGTAACAACAGCAGCAGTACCAGAACAACAGCAGCAGTACCAGTAACAACAGCAGCAGTACCAGAACAACAGCAGCAGTACCAGTAACAACAGCAACAGTACCAGAAACAACAGCAGCAGTACCAGTAACAACAGCAACAGTACCAGAAACAACAGCAACAGTACCAGTAACAACAGCAGCAGTACCAGTAACAACAGCAGCAGTACCAGAACAACAGCAGCAGTACCAGTAACAACAGCAGCAATACCAGAAACAACAGCAGCAGTACCAGAAACAACAGTAGCAGTACCAGAAACAACAGCAGCAGTACCAGAACAACAGCAGCAGTACCAGAAACAACAGCAGCAGTACCAGAAACAACAGCAGGAGTACCAGAAACAACAGCAACAGTACCAGTAACAACAGCAGCAGTACCAGAACAACAGCAGCAGTACCAGTAACAACAGAAGCAGTACCAGAACAACAGCAGCAGTACCAGAAACAACAGCAGCAGTACCAGTAACAACAGCAGCAGTACCAGAACAACAACAGCAGTACCAGAAACAACAGCAGCAGTACCAGAAACAATAGCAGCAGTACCAGAAACAACAGCAGCAGTACCAGAAACAACAGCAGCAGTACCAGAAACAACAGCAACAGTACCAGAAACAACAGCAACAGTACCAGAAACAACAGCAACAGTACCAGAAACAACAGCAACAGTACCAGAAACAACATCAACAGTACCAGAAACAACAGCAACAGTACCAGAAACAACAGCAACAGTACCAGTAACAACAGCAACAGTACCAGAAACAACAGCAACAGTACCAGAAACAACAGCAGCAGTACCAGAAACAACAGCAGCAGTACCAGAAACAACAGCAACAGTACCAAAAACAACAGCAGCAGTACCAGAAACAACAGCAACAGTACCAGAAACAACAGCAACAGTACCAGTAACAACAGCAACAGTACCAGAAACAACAGCAACAGTACCAGAAACAACAGCAACAGTACCAGAAACAACAGCAACAGTACCAGTAACAACATCAGCAGTACCAGAAACAACAGCAACAGTACCAGAAACAACAGCCAACAGTACCAGTAACAAACAGCAACAGTACCAGAAACAACAGCAAACAGTACCAGAAACAACAGCAACAGTACCAGAAACAACAGCAACAGTACAGAAACAACAGCAGCAGTACCAGTAACAACAGCAGCAGTACCAGTAACAACAGCAACAGTACCAGTAACAACAGCAACAGTACCAGAAACAACAGCAACAGTACCAGAAACAACAGCAACAGTAGCAGAAACAACAGCAACAGTACCAGAAACAACAGCAGCAGTACCAGTAACAACAGCAGCAGTACCAGTAACAACAGCAACAGTACCAGGAACAGCAACAGTACCAGAAACAACAGCAACAGTACCAGAAACAACAGCAGCAGTACCAGTAAGAACAGCAACAGTACCAGAAACAACAGCAACAGTACCAGAAACAACAGCAGCAGTACCAGAAACAACAGCAGCAGTACCAGAAACACCAGCAACAGTACCAGAAACAACAGCAACAGTACCAGAAACAACAGCAACAGTACCAGAAACAACAGCAACAGTACCAGAAACAACAGCAGCAGTACCAGTAACAACAGCAGCAGTACCAGTAACAACAGCAACAGTACCAGTAACAACAGCAACAGTACCAGAAACAACAGCAACAGTACCAGAAACAACAGCAACAGTAGCAAAAACAACAGCAACAGTACCAGAAACAACAGCAGCAGTACCAGTAACAACAGCAGCAGTACCAGTAACAACAGCAACAGTACCAGGAACAGCAACAGTACCAGAACAACAGCAACAGTACCAGAAACAACAGCAGCAGTACCAGTAAGAACAGCAACAGTACCAGAAACAACAGCAACAGTACCAGAAAAACAGCAGCAGTAACAGAAACAACAGCAGCAGTACCAGAAAACACCAGCAACAGTACCAGAAAACAACAGCAACAGTACCAGAAACAACAGCAACAGTACCAGAAACAACAACAACAGTCCAAGAAAACAACAGCAACAGTACCAGAAACAACAGCAACAGTACCAGAAACAACAGCAACAGTACCAGTAACAACAGCAACAGTACCAGAAACAACAGCAACAGTACCAGAAACAACAGCAGCAGTAACAGAAACAACAGCAGCAGTACCAGAAACAACAGCAACAATTACCAAAAACAAACAGCAGTACCAGAAACAACAGCCAACAGTACCAGTAACAACAGCACAGCAGTACCAGAAACAACAACAACAGTACGAGAAACAACAGCAACAGTACCAGTAACAACAGCAACAGTACCAGAAACAACAGCAACAGTACCAGAAACAACAGCAACAGTACCAGAAACAACAGCAACAGTACCAGAAACAACAGCAGTAGTACCAGTAACAACAGCAGCAGTACCAGCAACAACAGCAACAGTACCAGTAACAACAGCAACAGTACCAGAAACAACAGCAACAGTACCAGAAACAACAGCAACAGTACCAGAAACAACAGCAACAGTACCAGAAAACAACAGCAGCAGATCCAGTAACAAACAGCAGCCAGTACCAGTAACAACAGACAACAGTACCAGAAACAACAGCAACAGTACCAGAAACAACAGCAACAGTACCAGAAACAACAGCAGCAGTACCAGTAACAACAGCAACAGTACCAGAACAACAGCAACAGTACCAGTAACAACAGCAACAGTACCAGAAACAACAGCAGCAGTACCAGTAACAACAGCAACAGTACCAGAAACAACAGCAGCAGTACCAGTAACAACAGCAGCAGTACCAGTAACAACATCAGCAGTACCAGTAACAACAGCAGCAATGCCGTAACAACAGCAGCAGTACCAGTAACAACAGCAGCAGTACCAGTAACAACAGCAGCAGTACCAGTAACAACATCAGCAGTACCAGTAACACAGCAGCAGTACCAGCAACAACAGCAGCAGTACCAGTAACAACAGCAGCAGTACCAGTAACAACAGCAACAGTACCAGTAACAAGAGCAGCAGTACCAGAAACATCAGCAGTAGTACCAGAAACAACATCAGCAGTTCCAGAAACAACAGCAGCAGTACCAGTAACAACAGCAGCAGTACCAGTAACAACAGCAGCTAGCACCAGAAACAACAGCAGCAGTACCAGTAACAAACAGCAGCAGTACCAGAAACAACAGCAGCAGTACCAGTAACAACAGCAGCAGTGCCAGTAACAACAGCAGCAGTACCAGTAACAACAGCAGCAGTTCCAGTAACAACAGCAGCAGTACCAGTAACAACATCAGCAGTACCAGAAACAACAGCAGCAGTACCAGTAACAACAGCAGCAGTACCAGTGACAACTGCAGCAGTGCCAGTAACAACAGCAGCAACACCAGTAACAAGAGCAGCAGTACCAGTAACAATAGCAGCAGTACCAGTAACAACAGCAGAAGTACCAGTAACAACAGCAGCAGTACCAGTAACAAACAGCAGCAGTACCAGTAACAACATCAGCAGTACCAGAAACAACAGCAGCAGTACCAGTAACAACAGCAGCAGTACCAGTAACAACAGGAGCAGTACCAGAAACAACAGCAGCAGTACCAGTAACAACAGCAGCAGTGCCAGTAACAACAGCAGCAGTACCAGTAACAACAGCAGCAGTACCAGTAACAACAGCAGCAGTACCAGTAACAACATCAGCAGTACCAGAAACAACATCAGCAGTACCAGAAACAACAGCAGCAGTACCAGAAACAACAGCAGCATACCAGAAACAACAGCAGCAGTACTAGAAAGAAAATCTGCAGTACCAGAAACAACAGCAGCATACCAGAAACAACATCAGCAGTACCAGAAACAACAGCAGCAGTACCAGAAACAACAGCAACAGTACCAGAAACAACACCAACAGTACCAGAAACAATAGGAGCAGTACCAGAAACAGCAACAGTACAAGAAACAACACCAACAGTACCAGAAACAACAGGAGCAGTACCAGAAACAGTAGCAGCAGCACCAGGAACAACAGCAACAGTACCAGAAATAACAGCAACAGTAGTAGAAACAACAGCAACAGTACCAGAAACAAAAGCATCATTACAAGAAACAACAGCAACAGTTCCAGAAACAACAACAACAGTACCAGAAACAAAAGCAACAGTACCAGAAAAAAAACAGCAACAGTACCAGAAACAACAGCAACAGTACCAGAAACAACAGCAACAGTTCGAGAAAACAACAACAACAGTACCAGAAAAAAAAGCAACAGTAACAGAACAACAGCTACAGTACCAGAACAATAACAACAGTACCAGAAACAAAGAACATTACAGAAACAACAGCAACAGTACCAGAAACAACACAGCAGCAGTACTAGAAACAACAGCAAACAGTTCCAGAAACAACAACATCAGTACCAGAAACAAAAGCAACAGTACCAGAAACAACAGCAACAGCACCAGAAACAACAACAACAGTACCAGAAACAAAAGCACCATTTCCAGAAACAAGAGCAACAGTACCAGAAACAACAGCAGCAGTACAAGAAACAACATCAACAGCACCAGAAACAACAAGAATGGCACCAGAAACAACAGCAGCAGTACCAGAAACAACAGCAGCAGTAACAGAAACAGCAGTAGCAGTACCAGAAACAACATCAACAGTACCAGAAACAACAGCAACAGTAGCAGAAACAACAGCAACAGTACCAGAAACAACAGCAGCAGTACCAGTAACAACAGCAGCAGTACCAGTAACAACAGCAACAGTACCAGGAACAGCAACAGTACCAGAAACAACAGCAACAGTACCAGAAACAACAGCAGCAGTACCAGTAAGAACAGCAACAGTACCAGAAACAACAGCAACAGTACCAGAAACAACAGCAGCAGTACCAGAAACAACAGCAGCAGTACCAGAAACACCAGCAACAGTACCAGAAACAACAGCAACAGTACCAGAAACAACAGCAACAGTACCAGAAACAACAGCAACAGTACCAGAAACAACAGCAGCAGTACCAGTAACAACAGCAGCAGTACCAGTAACAACAGCAACAGTACCAGTAACAACAGCAACAGTACCAGAAACAACAGCAACAGTACCAGAAACAAACAGCAACAGTAGCCAGAAACAACAGCAACAGTACCAGAAACAACAGCAGCAGTACCAGTAACAACAGCAGCAGTACCAGTAACAACAGCAACAGTACCAGGAACAGCAACAGTACCAGAAACAACAGCAACAGTACCAGAAACAACAGCAGCAGTACCAGTAAGAACAGCAACAGTACCAGAAACAACAGCAACAGTACCAGAAACAACAGCAGCAGTACCAGAAACAACAGCAGCAGTACCAGAAACACCAGCAACAGTACCAGAAACAACAGCAACAGTACCAGAAACAACAGCAACAGTACCAGAAACAACAACAACAGTACCAGAAACAACAGCAACAGTACCAGAAACAACAGCAACAGTACCAGAAACAACAGCAACAGTACCAGTAACAACAGCAACAGTACCAGAAACAACAGCAACAGTACCAGAAACAACAGCAGCAGTACCAGAAACAACAGCAGCAGTACCAGAAACAACAGCAACAATACCAAAAACAACAGCAGTACCAGAAACAACAGCAACAGTACCAGTAACAACAGCAGCAGTACCAGAAACAACAACAGTACTAGAAACAACAGCAACAGTACCAGTAACAACAGCAACAGTACCAGAAACAACAGCAACAGTACCAGAAACAACAGCAACAGTACCAGAAACAACAGCAACAGTACCAGAAACAACAGCAGTAGTACCAGTAACAACAGCAGCAGTACCAGCAACAACAGCAACAGTACCAGTAACAACAGCAACAGTACCAGAAACAACAGCAACAGTACCAGAAACAACAGCAACAGTACCAGAAACAACAGCAACAGTACCAGAAACAACAGCAGCAGTACCAGTAACAACAGCAGCAGTACCAGTAACAACAGCAACAGTACCAGAAACAACAGCAACAGTACCAGTAACAACAGCAACAGTACCAGAAACAACAGCAGCAGTAACAGTAACAACAGCAACAGTACCAGAAACAACAGCAGCAGTACCAGTAACAACAGCAGCAGTACCAGTAACAACATCAGCAGTACCAGTAACAACAACAGCAATGCCAGTAACAACAGCAGCAGTACCAGTAACAACAGCAGCAGTACCAGTAACAACAGCAGCAGTACCAGTAACAACATCAGCAGTACCAGTAACAACAGCAGCAGTACCAGCAACAACAGCAGCAGTACCAGTAACAACAGCAGCAGTACCAGTAACAACAGCAACAGTACCAGTAACAACAGCAGCAGTACCAGAAACATCAGCAGTAGTACCAGAAACAACATCAGCAGTTCCAGAAACAACAGCAGCAGTACCAGTAACAACAGCAGCAGTACCAGTAACAACAGCAGCAGCACCAGAAACAACAGCAGCAGTACCAGTAACAACAGCAGCAGTACCAGTAACAACAGCAGCAGTACCAGAAACAACAGCAGCAGTACCAGTAACAACAGCAGCAGTGCCAGTAACAACAGCAGCAGTACCAGTAACAACAGCAGCAGTTCCAGTAACAACAGCAGCAGTACCAGTAACAACATCGGCAGTACCAGAAACAACAGCAGCAGTACCAGTAACAACAGCAGCAGTACCAGTGACAACAGCAGCAACACCAGTAACAACAGCAGCAACACCAGTAACAAGAGCAGCAGTACCAGAAACAACAGCAGCAGTACCAGTAACAACATCAGCAGTACCAGAAACAACAGCAGCAGTACCAGTAACAACAGCAGCAGTACCAGTGACAACTGCAGCAGTGCCAGTAACAACAGCAGCAACACCAGTAACAAGAGCAGCAGTACCAGTAACAATAGCAGCAGTACCAGTAACAACAGCAGAAGTACCAGTAACAACAGCAGCAGTACCAGTAACAACAGCAGCAGTACCAGTAACAACATCAGCAGTACCAGAAACAACAGCAGCAGTACCAGTAACAACAGCAGCAGTACGAGTAACAACAGGAGCAGTACCAGAAACAACAGCAGCAGTACCAGTAACAACAGCAGCAGTGCCAGTAACAACAGCAGCAGTACCAGTAACAACAGCAGCAGTACCAGTAACAACAGCAGCAGTACCAGTAACAACATCAGCAGTACCAGAAACAACATCAGCAGTACCAGAAACAACAGCAGCAGTACCAGAAGCAACAGCAGCATACCAGAAACAACAGCAGCAGTACTAGAAAGAAAATCTGCAGTACCAGAAACAACAGCAGCATACCAGAAACAACATCAGCAGTACCAGAAACAACAGCAACAGTACCAGAAACAACAGCAGCAGTACCAGAAACAACAGCAACAGTTCCAGAAACAACAACAACAGTACCAGAAACAAAAGCAACAGTACCAGAAAAAACAGCAACAGTACCAGAAACAACAGCAACAGTACCAGAAACAACAGCAACAGTTCCAGAAACAACAACAACAGTACCAGAAAACAAAAGCAACAGTACCAGAAAAAACAGCAACAGTACCAGAAACAACAGCAACAGTACCAGAAACAACAGCAACAGTACCAGAAACAACAGCAACAGTATCAGAAATAACAGCAGCATACCAGAAACAACAGCAGCAGTACCAGAAACAACAGCAACAGTACCAGAAACAACAGCAGCAGTACCAGAAACAACAGCAACAGTTCCAGAAACAACAACAACAGTACCAGAAACAAAAGCAACAGTACCAGAAAAAACAGCAACAGTACCAGAAACAACAGCAACAGTACCAGAAACAACAGCAACAGTTCAAGAAACAACAACAACAGTACCAGAAACAAAAGCAACAGTAACAGAAACAACAGCTACAGTACCAGAAACAATAACAACAGTACCAGAAACAAAAGCAACATTACCAGAAACAACAGCAACAGTACCAGAAACAACAGCAGCAGTACTAGAAACAACAGCAACAGTTCCAGAAACAACAACAGCAGTACCAGAAACAAAAGCAACAGTACCAGAAACAACAGCAACAGCACCAGAAACAACAACAACAGTACCAGAAACAAAAGCACCATTTCCAGAAACAAGAGCAACAGTACCAGAAACAACAGCAGCAGTACAAGAAACAACATCAACAGCACCAGAAACAACAAGAATGGTACCAGAAACAACAGCAGCAGTACCAGAAACAACAGCAGCAGTAACAGAAACAGCAGTAGCAGTACCAGAAACAACATCAACAGGGCCAGAAACAAGAGCAACACTACCAGAAACAACAACAACAGTACAAGAAACAACAACAGCATGCCAGAAACAACAGTAGCAGTACCAGGAATAACAGCAACAGTACCAGAAGCAACAGCAGCAGTACCAGAAACAACAGCAACAGTACCAGAAACAACAGCAACAGTACCAGAAACAACAGCAACAGTACCAGAAACAACAGCAACAGTACCAGAAACAACAGCAGCAGCCCTAGAAACAACAGCAACAGTTCCAGAAAAAACAGCAGCATACCTGAAACAAGAGCAGCAGTACCAGAAACAACAGCAACAGTACCAGAAACAACAGCAGCAGTACCAGAAACAACAGCAACAGTACCAGAAGCAACAGCAGCATACCAGAAATAACAGCAACAGTACCAGAAATATCAGCAGCAGTACCAGAAACAACAGCAACAGTACCAGAAACAACAGCAACTGTACAGAAAGAACAGCAGCATACAGAAACAGCATCAACAGTACCAGAAATAACAGAGACAATACCAGAAACAACAGCAACAGTACCAGAAACAACAGCAACAGTACCAGAAACAACAGCAACAGTACCAGAAACAACAGCAACAGTACCAGAAACAACAGCAGCAGCCCTGGAAACAACAGCAACAGTACCAGAAAGAACAGCAGCATACCTGAAACAAGAGCAGCAGTACCAGAAACAACAGCAACAGTACCAGAAACAACAGCAACAGTACCAGAAACAACAGCAACAGTACCAGAAGCAACAGCAGCATACCAGAAATAACAGCAACAGTACCAGAAACAACAGCAGTACCAGAAACAACAGCAGCAGTACCAGAAACAACAGCAGCAGTGCCAGAAACAACACCATAAACAACAGCAGCATAACAGAAACAACAGCAGCAGTACCAGAAACAACAGTAACAGTACGAGAAACAACAGCAACAGTACCAGAAACAAAAGCAACATACCAGAAACAACAGCAGCAGTACCAGAAACAACAGCATTAGTACTAGAAACAACAGCAACAATACCAGAAACAACAACAGCTTACCAGAAACAACAGCAAGGGTACCAGAAACAACAGTAACTGTACCAGAAACAACAGCAACAGTACCAGAAACAAAAGTAGCAGCACTAGAAAGAACAGCAGCAACACCAGAAACAGCACCAGCACCAGAAAAAGCAGCGCCAGCATCAGAAACAACAACAGCAGCATCAGAAACAACAGTAACAGTAGCATAAATAATATCAACAGAATCAGAAACAACAGCAACAGCACCAGAAACAACAGCAGCATCACCAGAAACAAACAACAGCAACACCATAAACAATGGTAGCAGAAACAATATCAACAGAACCAGAAACAACAGCAGCAGAACCAGAAACAACATCAACTGTACCAAAAACAAGAAAATCAGCACCTGAAACAATAGAATAAGCACCAGAAACAAAAGTACCAGTACCAGAAACAATAGCAACTGCACAGGAAACAACAGCAACAGCCCCAGAGACAACATTAGTAGCACCAGAGACAACAGCAACAGCACCGAAATAACAATATCAGTACTAGAAACATAATAACAATATCAGTAATAGAAACGTCAATAGCAGTACTAGAAATAACAACAATTGAACCAGAAACAACAGCAACAGCACTAGAAAGGGCAGTAGTATCAGAAACAACAGCAGTTGCACCATAAGCAACAACAGCAGTACTAGAAACAACAATGAAATCATGATAAACAAAACCAAAACTGCTAGAAACCACAGCAGCACCACCAGAAATAACAGCAACAGAAACAACAGCAGCAACAACAGAAACAAAAACAGCAGTACCAGAAAGTAGAACAACAACACTAGAAACCAAACCAACAGCACCAGAAACAGCAGCAGCTTCAGAAACAACAACAGCAACAGAAACAGCAGCAGCTCCACAAACAACGTTAACAGCACCAAAAACAACAGCACTGCAAACAACGGTAACATCACCAGAAACAACAGTAATAACACCAGAAACAGCAGTAACAACACAAGAAACAGCAGTAGCACCAGAAACAACAGCATCAGAAAAATAGCAGAAGAAAGAAAGATAGCAGAAAAATAACAGCAACAGCACCAGAAACAGCAACTGCACCAAAACAACAGCACCAGAAACAACGGCAACAGCACCAGAAATAACAGCAACAGGACAAGTAGCAACAGTAACAGCGCCAGAAACAACAGGAATAACAGTAGAAACATGAACAGCATCCTCAGAAACAACATCAGCCCCTTTAACAACGGCAACAGCATCAGAAATAACAACAGCAGCACCTGAAACAACAGCAGCACCTGAAACAACAGCAGCACCTGAAACAACAGCAGCACTAGAAACAACAACCAAAGCAGCAACATCAGCAAGTAAGACAAATACAACAACAACAACAACAACAATACTGCCCTGCCCTCTCTCCTTCTCAGGGTTGTATAAACACCAGTAGATTTCACTTGAAATTAATGACTCCGCAGCTACTTATGTTTATTACCTTCCCTCCACACAAACAATATAACTTAGACAAAATAGTTTTAAATATATACATTTAATATTATATATAAAAATATATATATATATATATATATATATATATATATATATATATATATATATATATATATATATATATATATATATCCGTATGTCCTCGGCCAAGAGTATCACACCTAGCTTGGCTGGGTGCTTGGTTCTTGTAGGATTGGGTGGTCCTGTGGGTTAAGGTGTCATGTGGTTCTCACTCACATTAACGGGCCAGTACAACATGGGTTCGAATCCTTGGCTAGCGCAGTGTTGTTATTGATCAATACCACTCGTTTGTGGTTACAATAATATATATATGCTGCTCGTAGGCTAGTACACCAAACAGGGAGGAGAATGAAATTAGCTTCAAAGCTCCCACACCTCCGTATGTCCTCGGACTAACACTAACACACCTAGCTTGGCCGGGTGCTTGGTTCATGTAGGATTGGGTAGTCCTGTGGGTTAAAGCATCATGTCTTTCTCGCTCACAATGATGGGCCAGTACAACATGGGTTCGAATTCTTGGCTATATATATATACATATATATATATATATATATATATATATATATATATATATATATATATATATATATATATATTATATATAATATATATTATATATTTATTTTTTTTTTTTATTTTTTTTTATTATCACACCGGCCGATTCCCACCAAGGCAGGGTGGCCCGAAAAAGAAAAACTTTCACCATCATTCACTCCATCACTGTCTTGCCAGAAGGGTGCTTTACACTACAGTTTTTAAACTGCAACATTAACACCCCTCCTTCAGAGTGCAGGCACTGTACTTCCCATCTCCAGGACTCAAGTCCGGCCTGCCGGTTTCCCTGAATCCCTTCATAAATGTTACTTTGCTCACACTCCAACAGCACGTCAAGTATTAAAAACCATTTGTCTCCATTCACTCCTATCAAACACGCTCACGCATGCCTGCTGGAAGTCCAAGCCCCTCGCACACAAAACCTCCTTTACACCCCCTCCCTCCAACCCTTCCTAGGCCGACCCCTACCCCGCCTTCCTTCCACTACAGACTGATACACTCTTGAAGTCATTCTGTTTCGCTCCATTCTCTCTACATGTCCGAACCACCTCAACAAACCCTTCCTCAGCCCTCTGGACAACAGTTTTGGTAACCCCGCACCTCCTCCTAACTTCCAAACTACGAATTCTCTGCATTATATTCACACCACACATTGCCCTCAGACATGACATCTCCACTGCCTCCAGCCTTCTCCTCGCTGCAACATTCATCACCCACGCTTCACACCCATATAAGAGCGTTGGTAAAACTATACTCTCATACATTCCCCTCTTTGCCTCCAAGGACAAAGTTCTTTGTCTCCACAGACTCCTAAGTGCACCACTCACTCTTTTTCCCTCATCAATTCTATGATTCACCTCATCTTTCATAGACCCATCCGCTGACACGTCCACTCCCAAATATCTGAATACGTTCACCTCCTCCATATTTCTCCCTCCAATCTGATATTCAATCTTTCATCACCTAATCTTTTTGTTATCCTCATAACCTTACTCTTTCCTGTATTCACCTTTAATTTTCTTCTTTTGCACACCCTACCAAATTCATCCACCAATCTCTGCAACTTCTCTTCAGAATCTCCCAAGAGCACAGTGTCATCAGCAAAGAGCAGCTGTGACAACTCCCACTTTGTGTGTGATTCTTTATCTTTTAACTCCACGCCTCTTGCCAAGACCCTCGCATTTACTTCTCTTACAACCCCATCTATAAATATATTAAACAACCACGTGACATCACACATCCTTGTCTAAGGCCTACTTTTACTGGGAAAAAATTTCCCTCTTTCCTACATACTCTAACTTGAGCCTCACTATCCTCGTAAAAACTCTTCACTGCTTTCAGTAACCTACCTCCTACACCATACACTTGCAACATCTGCCACATTGCCCCCCTATCCACCCTGTCATACGCCTTTTCCAAATCCATAAATGCCACAAAGACCTCTTTAGCCTTATCAAAATACTGTTCACTTATATGTTTCACTGTAAACACCTGGTCCACACACCCCCTACCTTTCCTAAAGCCTCCTTGTTCATCTGCTATCCTATTCTCCGTCTTACTCTTAATTCTTTCAATTATAACTCTACCATACACTTTACCAGGTACACTCAACAGACTTATCCCCTATAATTTTTGCACTCTCTTTTATCCCCTTTGCCTTTGTACAAAGGAACTATGCATGCTCTCTGCCAATCCCTAGGTACCTTACCCTCTTCCATACATTTATTAAATAATTGCACCAACCACTCCAAAACTATATCCCCACCTGCTTTTAACATTTCTATCTTATCCCATCAATCCCGGCTGCCTTAAACCCCCCTTTTATTTTTCCTACTGCCTCACGAACTTCCCCACACTCACAAACTGGCTCTTCCTCACTCCTACAAGATGTTATTCCTCCTTGCCCTATACACGAAATCACAGCTTCCCTATCTTCATCAACATTTAACAAATTCCTCAAAATATTCCTTCCATCTTCCCAATACCTCTAACTCTCCATTTAATAACTCTCCTCTCCTATTTTTAACTGACAAATCCATTTGTTCTCTAGGCTTTCTTAACTTGTTAATCTCACTCCAAAACTTTTTCTTATTTTCAACAAAATTTGTTGATAACATCTCACCCACTCTCCCCATTTGCTCTCTTTTTACATTGCTTCACCACTCTCTTAACTTCTCTCTTTTTCTCCATATACTCTTCCCTCCTTGCATCACTTCTACTTTGTAAAAACTTCTCATATGCTAACTTTTTCTCCCTTACTACTCTCTTTACATCACATTCCCCCAATCGCTCCTCTTCCCTCCCGCACCCACTTTCCTGTATCCACAAACTTCTGCTGAACCTCTAACACTACATTTTTTAAACCTACCCCATACCCTTCGACCCCATGGCCTATGCTCTCATTAGCCCATCTATCCTCCAATAGCTGTTTATATCTTACCCTAACTGCCTCCTCTTTTAGTTATAAACCTTCACCTCTCTCTTCCCTGATGCTTCTATTCTCCTTGTATCCCATCTACCTTTTACTCTCAGTGTAGCTACAACTAGAAAGTGATCTGATATATCTGTGGCCCCTCTATAAACATGTACATCCTGAAGTCTACTCAACATCTTTTATCTACCAATACATAATCCAACAAACTACAGTCATTTTGCCCTACATCATATCGTGTATACTTATTTATCCCTCTTTTTCTTAAAATATGTTTACCTATAACTAAACCCCTTTCTATACAAAGTTCAATCAAAGGGCTCCCATTATCATTTACACCTGGCACCCCACAAACTTACCTACCACACCCTCTCTAAAAGTTTTCTCCTACTTTAGCATTCAAGTCCCCTACCACAATTACACTCTCACTTGGTTCAAAGGCTCCTATACATTCACTTAACATCTCCCCAAAATCTCTCTCTCTCCTCTGCATTCCTCTCTTCTCCAGGTGCATACACGCTTATTATGACCCACTTCTCGCATCCAACCTTTACTTTAATCCACATAATTCTTGAATTTACACATTCATATTCTCTTTTCTCCTTCCATAACTGATCATTTAACATTACTGCTACCCCTTCCTTTGCTCTAACTCTCTCAGATACTCCAGATTTAATCCCATTTATTTCCCCCCACTGAAACTCTCCTACCCCTTTCAGCTTTGTTTCGCTTAGGGCCAGGACATCCATATATATGTCGTGCCGAATAGGCAGAACTTGCGATCTTGGCTTAAATAGCAACGCTCATCTTGCCATATAGGACAAGTGAAAATTTGTGTATGCAATAATTTCGCCAAAATCATTCTGAACCTAACGAAAAAAAATATATTTCACTGTGTTTGTTTAGTATTAAATTATTGTAAACAAATCTAAAATATATTTAGTTAGGTTAGGCTAAAATAAATTGTTCTTGTTATAATAAGGTTAGGTAAGTTTTCTAAGATTCTTTTGGTGCAAAATTAAAATTTTTTACATTATCATTAATGAAAAAAATATATCTTTAAACGTATAAGAGAAAATTTTAGAAAGGACTTAATTTTAAACGAGTTCTTGCTAACTGACCAGTTTTGCATATTCGGCACGACATATAAAATATATATATATATATATATATATATATATATATATATATATATATATATATAAATATATATATATATATATATATATAGACATATATCTCCAGGCTGAGTGCACCTCACTCTGGGGACTTCCTCCAAACAGTTCCCATATCGGCAATGGGAACGCGACTCGACCCTAAGGGCCCTCCGTATTGCAGTGGCTCTGCGCCTTGCTGCCCCAATTCACACAGAATATATGTGTATTTGCGGTGAAGTGCAAGCAGACCAATACGGTCTACATGGTCTTAACTGTTCCAAAACCAAGGGCTGGCATGCAAGACACAATGAGGTCAACGACATCATTAAGAGAACCCTTGCTACAGCTGGATGCCCTGCCGAGAGGGAGCCACGATCCCTTGCAGCAAACAATACCCACAACCCAGCAAACCGCCCCGACGGGATCACCATCTATCCTTGGAAGAATGGCAAGCTCTTAGCATGGGACTATACCTGTGTGTCCACACTGGCTGACACCTATATCCATCACAGTGTGGGGCGACAGGGAGGAGCTGCTGACTACAGGGAGGAGTACAAGATCAGCAAGTACAGGGACATTAGCCAACAGTATCAATTTGTCCCAGTGGGATCAGAGACCTTGGGATCATGGGGAAAAAATGCCACACGTTTCCTTAAAGAATTGGGTTCCAGACTCATCGACACCACCAGGGACCCAAGGGCAGCCACTTTTATTTTCCAGCGCCTCAGCGTCGCCATCCAGAGGGGAAATGCTTGCTGCATACTTGGCTCACGTCCAGCCTCGGAGGAGCTGGAGGAAATTCATGATCTTTGATACATTGTGCCATTGTATTCATGTTTATGTTTTTTTCTGTAAATGTATTTTGTTTATTAATAAATGTTTTATATATATATATATTATATATTTAATATATATATATATATATATATATATATATATATATATATATATATATATATAATATATTCACACTAACACATAAGCACTTTCACCATCATTAATTCAATCACTGTTTTGCCAGAAATATAGTTACGCTACGGTTCAGATGTCCCTCTAAATTGTAGCATCCCCGCCACATCATCAACGTGTAGGCTCTGTACTTCCCACCTCATGAGTCAAGTGTGTCTAACCTGGTTCCCCCTGAGTCCGTTCTTAAATGTTACCTTGCTCTCACTCCAACTGCACGCACAGTCATAAAAAAAAACTTGCCTCCACTCACTAGCATCTAACACGCTCTTACAAGCCTGTTGGATGTTCAAGTCTTTCTCTCTCTCTCTCTCTCTCTCACACACACACACACACACACACACAACACACACACACACACACACACACACACACACACACACACACACACACACCTCCAGGTAACCTCCAGGACGAGGCTCATGAAAGGTGCTGAAGTCTGCCAGCCTGAGCTGGGAGACTTCAGTAAGACATTGAGAATATTGTCATGTATTTCAGTAAAGGTTCATCAGATACAGCATCTTCAGAGATTTCCTTCCGGCATAGATGGAGTTACTGTCACTTGGGAATTACCATCTCTCAGAATAGCCTGACTCGTACAGAGGAGAATGGATTTTTTATGAAGCTTTCTCCATCATGCCAGAGCTAGAGCAAGAGCAATTTTACACAGCAGACAGTGGAAAGAAAAAGAGAAAGTAAAAGATATCTAACTACACACACACACACACACACACACACACACACACACACACACACACACACACACATACACAACAAGAGATTCAAAGAAGTGTTCACAGAGGAGACAGAAGGGACTCCAGAAAGACGGAGAGGTGGGGCACACCACCAAGTGCTGGACACAGTGCACACAACCGAGGAAGAAGTGAAGAGGCTTCTGAGTGAGCTAGATACCTCAAAGGCAATGGGGCCAGATAACATCTCCCCATGGGTATTGAGAGAGGGAGCAGAGGCGCTATGTGTACCCCTAACAACAATATTCAATACATCTATCGAAACAGGGAGATTGCCTGAGGCATGGAAGACAGCAAATGTAGTCCCAATCTTTAAAAAAGGAGACAGACATGAAGCATTAAACTACAGACCAGTGTCACTGACATGTATAGTATGCAAAATCATGGAGAAGATTATCAGGAGAAGAGTGGTGGAACACCTAGAAAGGAATGATCTCATCAACAGCAGCCAACATGGTTTCAGGGACGGGAAATCCTGCGTCACAAACCTACTGGAGTTCTATGACATGGTGACAGCAGTAAGACAAGAGAGAGAGGGGTGGGTGGATTGCATTTTCTTGGACTGCAAGAAGGCGTTTGACACAGTTCCACACAAGAGATTAGTGCAAAAACTGGAGGACCAAGCAGGGATAACAGGGAAGGCACTACAATGGATCAGGGAATACTTGTCAGGAAGACAGCAGCGAGTCATGGTACGTGGCGAGGTGTCAGAGTGGGCACCTGTGACCAGCGGGGTCCCGCAGGGGTCAGTCCTAGGACCAGTGCTGTTTCTGGTATTTGTGAACGACATGACGGAAGGAATAGACTCTGAGGTGTCCCTGTTTGCAGATGACGTGAAGTTGATGAGAAGAATTCACTCGATCGAAGACCAGGCAGAACTACAAAGGGATCTGGACAGGCTGCAGACCTGGTCCAGCAATTGGCTCCTGGAGTTCAATCCCACCAAGTTGCAAAGTCATGAAGATTGGGGAAGGGCAAAGAAGGCCGCAGACGGAGTACAGTCTAGGGGGTCAGAGACTACAAACCTCACTCAAGGAAAAAGATCTTGGGGTGAGTATAACACCAGGCACATCTCCTGATGCGAACATCAACCAAATAACTGCTGCAGCATATGGGCGCCTAGCAAACTAGAACAGCATTCCGACCATCTTAATAAGGACAATCATTTCAGGACCTGTACACCGTGTATGTTAGGCCCATATTGGAGTATGCCCGGCACCAGTTTGGAACCCACACCTAGCCAAGCACGTGAAGAACTAGAGAAAGTGCAAGGTTTGCGGGAACAAGACTAGTCCAGAGCTAAAGGTTGTCCTATCGAGGAGAGGTTAAGGGAAATCACACCTGACGACATGGAGGACAGGAGAGATCAGGGGGGACATGATAACGACATACAAAATACTGAGAGGCATTGACAAGGTGGACAAAGACAGGATTGTCCAGGATGGCACAGTAAACAAGGCGACACAGTTGGAAGTGAAGACACAGATGATCACAGGGATGTTAGGAAGTATTTCTTCAGCCCCAGAGTAGTCAGTAAGTGGAATAGTTTTGGGAAAGCGATGTAAGTGGGAGGCAGGATCCAAATAGCTTTTTAAGCAGAGTATGATAAACGCTCACGGCTCAGGGAGAGAGACATAGTAGCGATCAGTGAAGAGGCGGGGCCAGGAGACACGGATCGGACCCCCGCCAACCTCCCAACTAGGTGAGTACAACTAGGTGAGTACACACACTGCACACACACATGCACACAGGCCTAGTGTCTAATCGACATGTGCCTAGGACAAAATGTAAACTAAACCTTAACTAACACACACACACACACATATATATTATATATATATATAACTATATATATGTATATAAATAGAGGAGAGAGATTTTGGGAGTGTTAATGTGAATGTATAGGAGCATTTGAACCAAGTGAGAGCGTAATTGTGGTAGGGGACTTGAATGCTAAAGTAGGAGAAACTTTTAGAAGAGGGTGTTGTAGGTAAGTTTGGGTGCCAGGTGTAAATGATAATGGGAGCCCCTTTTGATTGAACTTTGTATAGAAAGGGGTTTAGTTTTAGGTAATACATATTTTAGAAAAAGAGGATAAATAAGTATACACGATATGAGTAGGGCGAAATGACTGTAGGTTTGTTGGTGATTATGTATTGGTAGATAAAAGACTGTTGGAGTAGACTTCAGGAGGTTACATGTTGTATAGAGGGGCCACAGATATGATAAGTCACTTTCTAGTGTAGCATACTGAGCAGTACAAAGGTAGAGGGATACAAGGAAGAATAGAAGATTCAGGGAAGAGAGAGGTGAAGGTTTATAAACTAAAAGAGGAGGGCAGTTAGGGTAAGATATAAACAGCTATTGGAGGATAGATGGGCTAATGAGAGCATAGGGCAATGGGGTCGAAGAGGTATGGGGTAGGTTTAAAAATGTAGTGTTAGAGTGTTTCAGCAGAAGTTTGTGGTTACAGGAAGTGGGTGCAGGAGGAAGAGGAGCGATTGGTGGAATGATGATGTAAAGAGAGTAGTAAGGGAGAAAAAAGTTAGCATATGAGAAGTTTTTACAAAGTAGAGTGATGCAAGGAGGGAAGAGTATATGGAGAAAAAGAGAGAAGTTAAGAGAGTGGGAAGCAATGTAAAAAGAGAGCAAATGAGAGAGTGGGTGAGATGTTATCAACAAATTTTGTTGAAAATAAGAAAAAGTTTTGGAGTGAGTTAACAAGTTAAGAAAGCCTAGAGAACAAATGGATTTGTCAGTTAAAAATAGGAGAGGAGAGTTTTTAAAATGGAGAGTTAGAGGTATTGGGAAGATGGAAGGAATATTTTGAGGAATTGTTAAATGTTGATGAAGATAGGGAAGCTGTGATTTCGTGTATAGGGAAGGAGGAATAACATCTTTTTAGGAGTGAGGAAGAGCCAGTTGTGAGTGTGGGGGAAGTTCGTGAGGCAGTAGGTAAAATGAAAGGGGGTAAGGCAGCCGGGATTGATGGGATTAAAGATAGAAATGTTAAAAGCAGGTGGGGTTTATATTTTTTGGAGTGGTTGGTGCAATTATTTAATAAATGTATGGAAGAGGGTAAGGTACCTAGGGATTGGCAGAGAGCATGCATAGTTCCTTTGTAAAAGGCAAAGGGGATAAAAGAGAGTGCAAAAATTATAGGGGGATAAGTTGTTGAGTGTACCTGGTAAAGTGTATGGTAGAGTTATAATTGAAAAAATTTAAGAGTTAAGACGGAGAATAGGATAGCAGATGAACAAGGAGGCTTTAGGAAAGGTAGGGGGTGTGTGGACCAGGTGTTTTACAGTGAAACATATAAGTGAACAGTATTTGATAAGGCTAAAGAGGTCTTTGTGGAAATTTATGGATTTGGAAAAGGCGAAATGACAGGGTGGATAGGGGGGAAAATGTGGCAGATGTTGCAAGTGTATGGTTAGGAGGTAGGTTACTGAAAGAAAGTGAAGAGTTTTTACGGGGGATAGTGAGGCTAAAGTTAGAGTATGTAGGAAAGAGGAAATTTTTTCCCAGTAAAATTTGGCCTTAGACAAGGATGTGTGATGTCACCGTGGTTTTTTAAATATATTTATAGATGGGGTTTGTAGAGAAGAAAATGCGAGGGTTTTGGCAAGAGGCGTGGAGTTTAAAAGATAAAGAATCACACAAAAAGTGGGAGTTGTCACAGCTGCTCTTTGCTGATGACACTGTGCTCTTGGGAGATTCTGAAGAGAAGTTGCAGAGATTGGTGGTGAATTTGGTAGGGTGTGCAAAAGAAGAAAATTAAAGGTGAATACAGGAAAGAGTAAGGTTATGAGGATAACAAAAAGATTAGGTGATGAAAGATTGAATATCAGATTGGAGGGAGAGGTATGGAGGAGGTGAACGTATTCAAAATATTGGAGTGGACGTGTCAGCGGATGGGTCTATGAAAGATGAGGTAAATCATAGAATTGATGAGGGAAAAAGAGTGAGTGGTGCACTTAGGAGTCTGTGGAAACAAAGAACTTTTGTCCTTGGAGGCAAAGGGGGGAATGTATGAGAGTATAGTTTTACCAACGCTCTTATATGGGTGTGAAGCGTGGGTGATGAATGTTGCAGCGAGGAGAAGGCTGGAGGCATGGAGATGTCATGTCTGAGGGCAGTGTGTGGTGTGAATATAATCCCAGAAAATTCGTGTTTGGAAGTTAGGAGGAGGTGCGGGATTACCAAAACTGTTGTCCAGAGGGTGAGGAAGGGTTGTTGAGTGGTTCGGACATGTAGAGAGAATGGAGCGAAACAGAATGACTTCAAGAGTGTATCAGTCTGTAGTGGAAGGAAGCGGGGGTAGGGGTCGGCCTAGGAAAGGGGTTTGGGGAGGGAGGGGGTAAAGGAGGTTTTGTGTGCGAGGGGCTTGGACTTCCAGCAGGCTTTGCGTGAGCGTGTTTGATAGGAGTGAATGGAGACAAATGGTTTTTAATACTTGACTTTGCTGTTGGAGTGTGAGCAAAGTAACATTTATGAAGGGATTCAGGGAAACCGGCAGGCCGGACTTGAGTCCTGGAGATGGGAAGTACAGTGCCTGCACTCTGAAGGAGGGGTGTTAATTTTTGCAGTTTAAAAACTGTAGTGTAAAGCCCCCTTTCTGGCAAGACAGTGATGAGTGAATGATGGTGAAAGTTTTTCTTTTTCGGGCCACCTGCTTGGTGGGAATCGGCCGGTGTGATAATAAAAAAAATATATATATATATTATATATTTATATATATATATATATTTTTATATTATATATATATATATAATATATATGCTACTGCTTTTTGGCAATGCCTGTCTAGCAGTACCACCCAGGAGTGACATGTCCCTTACATCATCTGTTATTAGGGCAATAAATAGATTCCCTAGAGATGACAAGCTCACCAGTCTCCCCTCTAGGGCGACAAACATCCGCAGGGAAAATGCCAAGAACGGAACCCTTGATGCCTCAAAAATCAGAGCCCAAATTAGCGAAGAAATAGAACTGGGAAATACTACTGGAGCACTCAGGTTTATAACCAGTGAGGATACCATTGCCCCTAAAGACGTCAGTACAGTACTGAAGGACAAACATTCATCCAGAGCTCCCGGTACCAACGCTGACCTCTCGGGCAGTGCAGCAGGTGAAGAATATTTATTCCTACAGGATGCTGATATGTACAAAGCCGCCATGTCATTTCCACAGGGCTCAGCAGGGGGTTTCTCCGGTTTAAGACCACAACATCTAAAACAAATGCTTAATCCATCACTTGGAGACGTTTCAGAATGGTTGCTGTCTGAACTCCCCAAATTTTCCTCTGTGTGTCCGGCTGGCAGTGTCCAGGGAGGCCATTAGGTCACTCTTCAATGGTCTGACGATGGAAGGCAACATGAAACACACTGATATACATGATGCCTTCTACCTACTCACCAGATGTCTGTCCCTCCCTAAGCCTACTTACTTCTTGATATGCTTCCCAGCCTTTGGGAGTCTGAAACTTGAGGAATATGATTCCCTCCAAAAGCCCATGCTAGAGAGTGTACTGAATCTTCCCCTTGAAGATGGAGAGTGGTTGCAAGCCTCACTTCCAATCAGGCTTGAGGGGTTGGGAGTGCTCAAATCCTCCCAGCCTGCCCTACCAGCTTTCTTATCCTCCTTCATAGCATCATATGAGCTAATAAAACAAATTGTCCCAGACAACCTTGGTCATTTAATAGGCATACAGGATCCTAGCTGCACCAGCGCCATCATCGAGTGGGAGACTCTCGCTGCTCTAGCAGCAGTTCCTAGTGCAGCACTGGCTCACAAACAGTCCAATTGGAACGGCTCCATCGCTGAAAAAAGTGCATGACATCATGCTCAGGTCTGCAACATCCACCAGGGGTACTAGCCCGTCTTTAAGCTGTAAGTGTACATCACTCTGGGGATTTCATACAGTTCCAGTTTTGGCAATGGGACACGCCTCGACCTACAGACTCTCCGTATTGCAGTGGCTCTCCGCCTCGCTGCTCCAATCCACACGGAATGTACATGTATTTGCGGAGATGAGCAAGCTGACCAATATGGTATACATGGTCTAAACTGCTTAAAAACCAAGGGCTGGCAAGCAACACACAGTGAAGTCAATGACAACAGGGTACTCGACTGAGAGACAACTGCGATCCCTAGCATCAAGCAATGCTTTCAATCCTGCAAACCGCCACGATGGGATCACCATCTATCGTTGGAAGAATGACAAGGTTTAAGCATGGGACAATACCTGCGTGTCGACACTAGCTGACACCTACATCTGCTGGGCAACAGGGAGGTGGGGCGGATCAAAGGGAGGAGTACAAGATCAGCAAGTACAGAGACATGGTCCATCAGTATCAATTTGTCCTAGTGGGATCAGAGACCTTGGAATCATGGGGAAAGAACGCCACACGTTTCCTCAAAGAACTGGGTTCCAGACTCATTGACACCACAAAGGACCCAAGGGCGGCCACTTTCATGTTCCAGCGCCTAAGCGTGGCCATCCAGAGGGGAAATGCTTATTGCTTAATTGGCTTACGTCCAACTTCAGAGGAGCTGGAGGAGATTCATAATCGTTGATATATTGTACCAATGAATTTATGTTTGTGCTTTTTAAGTAAATGTGTACGTGTTCGTCCTATACATTCATTTGAACATACACACGCACACACACACTTCACTGCAGGAGAGAAAGACTTTAAATTTTATTATATTTTCTGAAGCGTATGTCAACGTTCTGCTACAAAATCAATGACCATCAACAGAATACATTTCTGGAGCATGATAGTGGAGAACGCACACCATCGTATATCTTGTGTCAATTCCAGACTAACATGATCCCTGCTCTCTTAATGGAAAGCATGTTCAATATTGCCTTTGATCACGTTAAATAACAACGATCTTGTAGCTAGACAAGCCACTTATTACCCAGCCATTTACTACATGACTTTGGGGGTATATCATCAGCGATGTTAACAATTTAATCGTTTGAAAATCCATTTTTTTTTTTTGCTCATCCTTATAAGCGGATAGAACTGATTATGGGAAATAATCATTTAAATATATTAACATGTCAATATTTTGGAGTTGTGGACACACTCGAAGTGCCAACATTTTCCAGTTTTAAACAAAAGTGGCAGACTGAAAAGTCTACTTCACGAGCTTTCATTTAAACATGGCCAGGCTAATGAGCAGCAGTCAGGGCGACGCCAGACTGACGTTAAAGATCTACAAGATATTCTTACAACTTCGCGACTCCGTGTTTCACTTCTAGCTAAGTCATACACTTATAATTATGGCCATGACACATACATTGTTTAGTTCACTTATAAAGCAGAAAGCTAATTTTCTCCTGCATTTCCCTGGTGACCACTTGTACCACACCCTAGTGACCACTTGTACCACACCCTAGTGACCACTTGTACCACACCCTAGTGACCACTTGTACCACACCCTAGTGACCACTTGTACCACACCCTAGAGACCACTTGTACCACACCCTGGTGACCACTTGTACCATACCCTGGTGACCACTTATACCACACCCTAGTGACCACTTGTACCACACCCTGGTGACCACTTGTACCATACCCTGGTGACCACTTGCACCACACCCTAGTGACCACTTGTACCACACCCTGGTGACCACTTGTACCACACCCTGGAGACCACTTGTACCACACCCTGGTGACCACTTGTACCACACTCTGGTGACCACTTGTACCACACCCTGGTGACCACTTGCACCACACCCTGGTGACCACTTGTACCACACCCTGGTGACAACTTGTATCACACCCTGGTGACCACTTAATCCACACCCTGATGACAACTTGGACCACACCCTGGTGACCACTTAATCCCCACCCTGGTGACCACTTGGGCCACACCCTGGTGACCACTTGGGTTACACCCTGGTTGCAACTTTTGCCACACCCTGGTGGCCACTTGGGTCACACCCTGGTTGCAACTTTGCCACACCCTGGTGACCACTTGGGCCACACCCTGGTGACCACTTGGGCCACACCCTGGTGACTACTTAATCCCACCCTGGTGACCACTAGGACCACACCCTAGTGACCACTTGGGCCACACCCTGGTGACCACTTAGATCACACCCTGGTTGCAACTTTTGCCACACCCTGGTGTCCACTTGGGCCACACCCTGGTGACCACTTGGGCCACACCCTGGTTGCAATTTGGGCCACACCTTGGTGACCACTTGGGTCACACCCTGGTGATCACTTGGGCCATACCCTGGTGATCACTTGTTTCAAACCCTAGTGACCACTTGGACCACACCTTGGTGACCACTTGGGTCACACCCTCGTGAACACTTGTATGACACCCTGGTGACAACTTGTACCACACCCTGGTGACCACTTGGGTCACACCCTGGTGACCACTTGGACCACACCCTGGTGACCACTTGGGCCACACCCTGGTGAACACTTGTATGACACCCTGGTGGTCACTTGGACCACACCCTGGTGACCACTTGGGTCACACGTTTGTGACCACTTGGGCCACACCCTGGTGACCACTTGTATCACACTCTGGTGACCACTTGTACCATACCCTGGTGACCACTTAATCCTCTCCCTGATGACCACTTGGACCACACCCTGGTGACCACTTGTACCACACCCTGGTGACCACTTTTACCACACTTTGGTGACCACTTATACCACACCCTAGTGATCACATGGGCCACATTCTGGTGACAACTTGGGTCACTCCCTGGTGACCACTTTGACCACACCCTGGTGACTACTTGGACCACACCCTGGTGACCACTTGGGCCACACCCTTGTGACCACTTGGACCACACACTAGTGACCACTTGGGCCACACCCTGGTGACCACTTGGACCACACACTAGTGACCACTTGGGTCACACTCTGGTGACCAATTGGACCACACACTAGTGAACACTTGGACCACACCCTGGTGACCACTTGGACCACACACTAGTGACCCCTTGGGCCACACCCTTGTTACCACTTGGACCACACACTAGTGACCCCTTGGGCCACACCCTTGTGGCCACTTGGACCACACACTAGTGACCACTTGGACCACACACTAGTAACCACTTGGGCCACACCCTGGTGACCACTTGGACCACACACTAGTGACCACTTGGGTCACACTCTGGTGACCAATTGGACCACACACACTATTGACCACTTGGACCACACCCTGGTGACCACTTGGACCACACACTAGTGACCCCTTGGGCCACACCCTTGTGACCACTTGGACCACACACTAGTGACCCCTTGGGCCACACCCTTGTGACCACTTGGACCACACACTAGTGACCCCTTGGGCCACACCCTTGTGACCACTTGGACCACACACTAGTGACCACTTGGACCACACACTAGTAACCACTTGGGCCACACCCTGGTGACCACTTGGACCACACACTAGTGACCACTTGGGTCACACTCTGGTGACCAATTGGACCACACACACTAGTGACCACTTGGACCACACCCTGGTGACCACTTGGACCACACACTAGTGACCCCTTGGGCCACACCCTTGTGACCACTTGGACCACACACTAGTGACCCCTTGGGCCACACCCTTGTGACCACTTGGACCACACACTAGTGACCACTTGGACCACACACTAGTGACCACTTGGGTCACACTCTGGTTGCAACTTTGCCACACCCTGGTGACCACTTGGGCCACACCCTGGTGACCACTTGGGCCACACCCTGGTGACTACTTAATCCCACCCTGGTGACCACTAGGACCACACCCTAGTGACCACTTGGGCCACACCCTGGTGACCACTTAGATCACACCCTGGTTGCAACTTTTGCCACACCCTGGTGTCCACTTGGGCCACACCCTGGTGACCACTTGGGCCACACCCTGGTTGCAATTTGGGTCACACCTTGGTGACCACTTGGGTCACACCCTGGTGATCACTTGGGCCATACCCTGGTGATCACTTGTTTTAAACCCTAGTGACCACTTGGACCACACCTTAGTGACCACTTGGGTCACACCCTCGTGAACACTTGTATGACACCCTGGTGACAACTTGTACCACACCCTGGTGACCACTTGGGCCACACCCTGGTGACCACTTGTATCACACTCTGGTGACCACTTGTACCATACCCTGGTGACCACTTAATCCTCTCCCTGATGACCACTTGGACCACACCCTGGTGACCACTTGTACCACACCCTGGTGACCACTTTTACCACACTTTGGTGACCACTTACACCACACCCTAGTGATCACATGGGCCACATTCTGGTGACAACTTGGGTCACTCCCTGGTGACCACTTTGACCACACCCTGGTGACTACTTGGGCCACACCCTGGTGACCACTTGGGCCACACCCTTGTGACCACTTGGACCACACACTAGTGACCACTTGGGCCACACCCTGGTGACCACTTGGACCACACACTAGTGACCACTTGGGTCACACTCTGGTGACCAATTGGACCACACACTAGTGAACACTTGGACCACACCCTGGTGACCACTTGGACCACACACTAGTGACCCCTTGGGCCACACCCTTGTTACCACTTGGACCACACACTAGTGACCCCTTGGGCCACACCCTTGTGACCACTTGGACCACACACTAGTGACCACTTGGACCACACACTAGTAACCACTTGGGCCACACCCTGGTGACCACTTGGACCACACACTAGTGACCACTTGGGTCACACTCTGGTGACCAATTGGACCACACACACTAGTGACCACTTGGACCACACCCTGGTGACCACTTGGACCACACACTAGTGACCCCTTGGGCCACACCCTTGTGACCACTTGGACCACACACTAGTGACCCCTTGGGCCACACCCTTGTGACCACTTGGACCACACACACTAGTGACCCCTTGGGCCACACCCTTGTGACCACTTGGACCACACACTAGTGACCACTTGGACCACACACTAGTAACCACTTGGGCCACACCCTGGTGACCACTTGGACCACACACTAGTGACCACTTGGGTCACACTCTGGTGACCAATTAGACCACACACACTAGTGACCACTTGGACCACACCCTGGTGACCACTTGGACCACACACTAGTGACCCCTTGGGCCACACCCTTGTGACCACTTGGACCACACACTAGTGACCCCTTGGGCCACACCCTTGTGACCACTTGGACCACACACTAGTGACCACTTGGACCACACACTAGTGACCACTTGGGTCACACTCTGGTGACCAATTGGACCACACACACTAGTGACCACTTGGACCACACCCTGGTGACCACTTGGACCACACACTAGTGACCCCTTGGGCCACACCCTTGTGACCACTTGGACCACACACTAGTGACCCCTTGGGCCACACCCTTGTGACCACTTGGACCACACACTAGTGACCCCTTGGGCCACACCCTTGTGACCACTTGGACCACACACTAGTGACCACTTGGACCACACACTAGTAACCACTTGGGCCACACCCTGGTGACCACTTGGACCACACACTAGTGACCACTTGGGTCACACTCTGGTGACCAATTAGACCACACACACTAGTGACCACTTGGACCACACCCTGGTGACCACTTGGACCACACACTAGTGACCCCTTGGGCCACACCCTTGTGACCACTTGGACCACACACTAGTGACCCCTTGGGCCACACCCTTGTGACCACTTGGACCACACACTAGTGACCACTTGGACCACACACTAGTGACCACTTGGGTCACACTCTGGTGACCAATTGGACCACACACACTAGTGACCACTTGGACCACACCCTGGTGACCACTTGGACCACACACTAGTGACCCCTTTGGCCACACCCTTGTGACCACTTGGACCACACACTAGTGACCCCTTGGGCCACACCCTTGTGACCACTTGGACCACACACTAGTGACCCCTTGGGCCACACCCTTGTGACCACTTGGACCACACACTAGTGACCACTTGGACCACACACTAGTAACCACTTGGGCCACACCTTGGTGACCACTTGGACCACACACCAGTGACCGCTTGGGTCACACTCTGGTGACCAATTGGACCACACACACTAGTGACCAATTGGACCACACCCTGGTGACCACTTGGACCACACACTAGTTTACCTGGAGACCTGGAGAGAGTTCCGAGGGTCAACACCCCTGCGGCCCGGTCTGTGACCAGGCCTCCTGGTGGATCAGAGCCTGATCAACCAGGCTGTTGCTGCTGGCTGCACGCAAACGAACGTACGAGCCACAGCCCGGCTGATCAGGAACTGACTTTAGGTGCTTGTCCAGTGCCAGCTTGAAGACTGCCAGGGGTCTGTTGGTAATCCCCCTTATGTGTGCTGGGAGGCAGTTGAACAGTCTCGGGCCCCTGACACTTATTGTATGGTGTCTTAACGTGCTAGTGACACCCCTGCTTTTCATTGGGGGGATGGTGCATCGTCTGCCAAGTCTTTTGCTTTCGTAGTGAGTGATTTTCGTGTGCAAGTTCGGTACTAGTCCCTCTAGGATTTTCCAGGTGTATATAATCAAGTATCTCTCCATCCTGCGTTCCAGGGAATACAGGTTTAGGAACCTCAAGCGCTCCCAATAATTGAGGTGTTTTATCTCCGTTATGCGCGCCGTGAAAGTTCTTTTTACATTTTCTAGGTCGGCAATTTCACCTGCCTTAAAAGGTGCTTTTAGTGTGCAGCAAATTCCAGCCTAATAGAACAAGTGACTGAAGATGCATCATGGGCGGGGCCTCCCTAGTTTTGAAGGTTTCATACCCATCCTTCATTTTTCTAGCAAGTTTGATACAATGTTTATGGTTTTTAAAGGTAGATCCTCCGACATGATCACCCCCGGGTTTTGACGTTGGTTTTTTCGCTCTATTTTGGCCAAATTTTTTTAAAATATAATTTTAAATGCCCTCATGTTTCCCATATCTGATATTGAAATTTCTCACGTTAAATTTCCCTTTTTTTTTGAGCCCACTAAAAGGAGGTTGATGTCCGCCTGGAGTTTTTGATGTCGAAAGGGAAGACCGTCATGCAAAAACGGGTTCATCTGAAAGGAAACACGGTGTTTGGGGCGGACACCCTTGCTATGTGGATATGAGGATGAGGAACAAGAGGGAGCGAGTCGTGCCTTGTGGAACAGAGCTTTTCACCGACCCCCCTCGGACTTTACTCTGTTGACGATACTCTCTGTGTTTTTAGTGAGGAAATTATAGATCCCTCGACCCATTTTCCTGTTTTTTCCTTTAGCACGCTTTTTGCGCTATTACGCCATGGTCCACTTGTCGAAGGCTTTTGCAAAGTCTGTATTTAATCGTTTTTTTGTCTTTTAGTGCATTTTGGACCTTGTCGAGTATCCAAAATTTTTAACAGACAGGAGCGCCTGTTCTAAACCCATGTTGCCCTGGGGTTTTGTAACTGATGGGTTTCTAGAGGGGTGGTATCTTCTTCTTAGGGCCCTTTCAAAGATTTTATGATATGGGTGTTAGTGCTATTGGTCAGTATTTTTTGTGGGCTTTTCTGCCCCCCTTTTAGTGGGGTATGTCTGTTGTTTTTAGAACTGTGGGACGACCCCTGTCCCTGCTCCCCCTCCATAGGATGGAAAAAGGGTCGTGATAGGGCTTCTTGCAGTTTTTGATGAACACAAGTTCATAGTCTGGCCCTGGGCAGAGTGCATGGGCATGTCATTTTTCGCCCGTTCGAAGTCAAATTTTCGTCAGGATAACATCGGATAGTGCCCCCTTTGGCCACACCCTTGTGCCCCACTTGGCCCCAACAATGACCCCTTGGGCCCCCCCTTGTGACCATTTGGACCAACACTATGCCATTGGGCCACACACTAGTAACCACTTGGGCCAAACCCGGGTGACCATTGGCCCAAACCACTATGACCATTTGGGGTCACACTCTGGTGACAAATTTGGACCACACACAATGACCACTTGGACCCACCCCCTGGTACCATTTGGGAACCACAACTTGCCCCCTTTTTCCCACACCCTTGTGCCCACTTGGCCACACCCGGGTGCCACTTTCCTAGTTATTTTAAAAACACAAAACATACATTTACAAAAATTTTTTTCTGCCTCATGCACTGCTATATCATGCAATTTTGTATCCTGCAATAGTATAACATACAATGCTGCATAAGCAATACTGAATCCTACAATACTGTATCATGCAATACTGCCTCATGCAATACTGTATCATACAATAATATACCATACAATACTTTACCATGCAATAATGTACCATACAATAATGTATCATACAATACAGCATCATACAATACAGCATCATACAATACAGCATCATACAATGCTCTATCATTATACTATCATTCAATACTTTATAATGCAATCCAGTATCATTATTCTATCATACAATACTGTACCATGTAATATTTTATCATACAATATTGTGTCATTATACTCCATTACAGTACTGTTTCATACAATACCATATCATGCAATACTGTATCATGCAATACTGTATCAGAAATGCTGTATCAGATATTATGGCATCATAGAATACTGTATCATGCAATACTGTGTCATACAATGCTGCAGCATACAATATTGCATCATACAATATTAAATCATACAATACTCTATCATACAAGACCGTATATTAAAATACAAAATTGTTTAATTTAAAGACAAACCTTAAAGGCTTCACTTAGGTATCTTCTTTATACGAGGCTTCATTTTAAGAGACTTCTTTTTAAGGAGCTTCTTTTAAGAGGCTTCTTTTTAAGGAGCTTCATTTAAGAGGTTTCTTTATCAAGGGGCTTCATTTAAGGAGGCTTTGTCAAGAGGATTCATATAAGAAGACTTTATGAAAGGGCTCTATTTAATTAAGGAGGCTTCTTTGTAGCTTCATTTTAAGTGTTAAGAGGCTTCCTTGTTAAGAGACTTTTTTAGAGGCTTCTTTTTCAAAGGGGCTTCATTATAGGAGGTTTCTTTGTCAAGGGGCTTCATTTTTAAGAGGCTTATTGCGAGGGGGATTTTTCACAAGGGGTTTCACTGCAAGGAGCTTCTTCAGGAAGAGGCTTCTTGGGGCTTCTTTAAAGAGAGGTTTCTCAAGAGAGGCTTTTGTGGTAGTGGTTTCTTTGATAGGGGTTTATCTATTGAGGGTTTCATTGGTAGGGAGCTTCTCTGTTTAGGGGCTATATTGATTGAAGGCTTCTTTCGTAGGGCACTGCTTGGCGGGGGCTTCTTTGATGAGGGTTCCTTTGATTTGGGTTTCTTTGTTGGGGGAATTCTTTGCAGGAGGCTTCTTTCTTGAGAGGTTTCATTTGTTGGGGCATCTTTGGTTGGGGTTTCTTTAGTGTGGCTTCTTTCGTAGGGGGCTTCCATGCCGAGGCTTCTCTGATGGAGGCTTCTTTTCCAGGAGTATTGTTTGCTGTGGCTTCTTTGGTGAGGGCTTCTTTGGTGAGGGCTTCTTTGGTGAGGGCTTCTTTGGTGAGGGCTTCCATGGTGAGGGCTTCTTTGGTGAGGGCTTCTTTGGTGAGGGCTTCTTTGGTGAGGGCTTCTTTGGTGAGGGCTTCTTTGGCGAGGGCTTCTTTGGTGAGGGCTTCTTTGGTGAGGGCTTTTTTAGTGAGGGATTCTTTGGTAAGGGCTTCTTTGGCGAGGGCTTCTTTGGTGAGGGCTTTTTTAGTGAGGGCTTCTTTGGTGAGGGCTTTTTTAGTGAGGGCTTCCTTGGTGAGGGCTTCTTTGGTGAGGGCTTTTTTATTGAGGGCTTTTTTAGTGAGGGCTTTTTTAGTGAGGGCTTCCTTGGTGAGGGCTTCTTTGGTGAGAGCTTTTTTAGTGAGGGCTTCTTTGGTGAGGGCTTCTATGGTGAAGGCTTTTTTAGTGAGGGCCTTTTTAGTGAGGGCTTCTTTAGTGAGGGCTTCTTTAGTGAGGGCTTTTTTAGTGAGGGCTTCTTTGGTGAGGGCTTTTTTAGTGAGGGCCTTTTTAGTGAGGGCTTCTTTGGTGAGGGCTTCTATGGTGAGGGCTTTTTTAGTGAGGGCCTTTTTAGTGAGGGCTTCTTTAGTGAGGGCTTCTTTAGTGAGGGCTTTTTTAGTGAGGGCTTCTTTGGTGAGGGCTTTTTTAGTGAGGGCCTTTTTAGTGAGGGCTTCTTTAGTGAGGGCTTCTTTGGTAAGGGCTTTTTTAGTGAGGGTTTCTTTGGTGCGGGCTTCTTTAGTGAGGGCTTTTTTAGTGAGGGCTTCTTTGTTGAGGGCTTTAGGGTGGGGGTTTTGTTAGTGAAGGTTTTTATGAGGGCTTTACAGGGGGGGTTTCTTTGGTGAGGGATTCTTTTCTAAGGGTTTCTTTGGTGGAGGCTTCTTTCGTGAGGAATTCTTTAGTAAGGGTTTCTGCGTTGAGGACTTCTTTGGTGAGGGCTTCCTTGATGAGGGCTTCTTTGGTGAGGGCTTCCTTGATGAGGACTTCTTTGGTGAGGGCTTCTTTGGTGAGGGCTTCCTTGATGAGGGCTTTCTTGGTGAGGGCTTCTTTGGTGAGGGCTTCCTTGGTGAGGGCTTCCTTGGTGAGGGCTTCCTTGGTGAGGGCTTCCTTGGTGAGGGCTTCTTTGGTGAGGGCTTTTTTCACAATGGGATTTCTTGGCTGGAGACTTCTTGGGTTGAGTGGTCTTTGGAAGAAGGCTTCCTTGGCAGGGGATTGTCTTAGTAGAGGCTTCTTTAATAAGGGTTTCTTTAGCGAGGCTTCTTTGCTGGATGTTTTTTTTTTAGTGTTTTTTTTTGTGAGGGGAAGGGGTTTCTTTGGGGGAAAGAGGCTTTTTTGATTAGACAGCTTCTTGATACGGGGCTTCCACTATCCAGGAGCGGGGGGCTTCTTTCCAAGGGATGGGGTTTCTTTCGGGGGAAGGGGTTTTCCCCCTCCCAGGGGAGGGGGCTTCTTTTAGGTGAGGAGGCTTCCTTCCATGGGTGGGGGATTTCTTTCCAGGGGAAGGGGGTTTCCTGGTGGCTCCCCGGGAGATATGATGCCCAAGCCTCACCTGGTGTAACCCACTATCATTCACACTTATAAATATATATATATATATATATATTTTATATATATTATATATATATATTATATATATATATGTAATGTATATTATAGATATAATTGTATAATATAATATATATTATATAAAAATATAATATATATATATAATATTATAAATTTATTATATTATATTATTTATATAAAGGGCCTTATTTGCACCAAAAAAAATTTGCAGTTACTTCAAAAGGTTTTTTGAAAAATTTTTTTTATCCTTTTAATTAATAAGAGTCCAGTCGAGGGGTTTCTCATTGCATATAAATGAAATGTTGCAACCAGCACTGTCACCCTAGAGGTGTGTCGGGGTTTACCGTCTCGCTCTTGCATTCCTGGGGTAGCCCGCAACTCTCCCTCCCCCGTCTCTCTGTCTTTGGCGCCCGGTTTTGGACACTGGATGATCTTGAACGGTCCTACACACTTTGTAGAAACCCCAATAAACCCATGCATGACAGAGTGGTATCTAAAAAACCCACATGTTACACTAGTTTATATTAGTGCAAGCTGGATACAGCTGAGGAGAAGATTATTATTTAATCAAAAACTAAGCGCTAAAAACCCCCAAAGGGTTAAGCGCTGCTGTCAAGCAAAAAAAAGAAAGCATAGTCTTTAGGAGCAGAATTTCATTGGGGGGAAAGCCAACCATCCCAAAATAAGCTGAGAAAGAGAGAGAGGTCCCCCGTGAAACCCAAGACCGGGGCTGCATAACCCTAATTCCCCGCTCAAATTTGGCAAAAAAAAATTTGTCAAAAAATTTTTTTAAAGCTGTAAGTGTTTTAAAAGGATAAAGTCGTGGTGCCTTGACGACACGGTCTCATAGTGGATGGGTCGTTAACCAAACCCCAATTGGGTGGTTTCCTGAGACAGCCTGGGTTGGTCTGCCCAAACCCGCATGACGATACCCATTGAAACAATCCCCGTACAAACTATATTCGGGTCAGTTTTCCCTTGTCTTTACGTCTCAGTGCAAAAAATACCGTGTGTATTTATGGGCTAGTGTTTTTTTTTTTTTCCCTTTTAAATTTTCGAATAAATTATTCGTCATTTATCGACAGTGAAGTGTTTTGGGAAACACTATTAGAAGAGAATACACAGAATGTTTTTAGACTTCCGAGGGTTAAAAGACTAGTTTTTTGTTTACTCTGCACAACTCACATATAACTGTCACTCTTTCAAGGATAAATGGTTAAAAAATTTTATATATTAATATAATATATATATAAATATATATATTTATAATATATATATTATAATTATATATATTATATGCCAAAACAAGACTGTAAAAGAAAAAGTGAAATAAAAACGCTTCGTGACTTCTCACATTATTTAAGGGAAATATAAAAGTAAAACATCAGTGGAAAAACATATAAAGGGTCTAGACCCTACCCCACTATCACATCCTAAAAAAAAAGCAACACCTGACGCGCGACGACACTTTCAGGACACTGCAGGGAAAAAATGCAGGAAAACTGCGGGAAACCTGAGGAACACTGCAGAGGCCTGTTGGCCCCAACTAGACAGGTTCTTCACGACTCCCCCTAACAAAATATTTTCCCTGAATTAAGATTTTTTATTTGCCCAAAGTATTTTTAAAATATCCCCCAAATTTTTGTAATTATAAATGAATCTATTTATATAAACCCCGGAAAATTCATGTTATTTTCAAAACTGTTTTTATAGAACAAGATTCAATTATATTCCTGCAAACCCTGGACTGCTCGATAAACTTTCTAACTTTTTGAAATCAATTGGATGTTTATAATCTTACATGAATAAAAGAGCTTGGAATCTTTCCCTTCTAATGCTATTTTAGTTGTTTTAAACTAAGTTTGGACTTTATCAGTTTTGACCGTAAAAACTTTATTGCAAATATTACAGGGTCTTTTGCCATCCCCCAGCATTTTTAGGAATTCTTTATCATTTTTTTTTTTTGGGATCAAAGTTTTTAAAAAGAACTTTGATATAAAAAATCTTAAAAAAGAAGGCTATCAACCAAGTTTTTATGTAAGGGACAACCAACATTTTTTTTTTGTTGAAAAAGGTTGGGTTTTCCTTTTTGGATTTAAAAAGTTTTCTGGAATTTTAAAAAAATTTATGAAATTATTTGTTTTGGGGGTGGATGATCGGTCCAGACTCTTTAATGCTTTCCCTTTTATGTGTTACTTTTTTAGTTTCTTGTAATGGAGAAGTCACAAAAAACGCTGGGAATTTCACTTTCTTTACAGCGGATGTTTTACTTTTTCTGAAATCACCGTTTACTGTGATCTTATTGCTAAATTTAAATTTTATTATTATATAATATAAATAATATAATATATATTATATATATATAATTTATATAATATATATTCAAACAACCCGTGAAAAAAATTGAAATTGCAAGTTTTCATGATTTCTCACATTTCAAGCCCCGAAAACATCAGAAAGAGAAGGTTATATATGGCTTAGATCCCGGTCATCCATCAGTATTTTATTTATATACCTTTTTTTACTGTATCAGCTTTAAAACAACTTTGTTTTAAAAATTTTAAGTAAAAAAGGTATATTTAAACGTTTCTCACAATAAAGGGGAAACCCAAAATATTTTTTGTTGATTGTGAATGTTTGTCCTTTGTTTAATTTTAAAAAAAGTTTTTAGGGTTTTTAAACGATTTATCATTTAAGTATAGTGGGTATGCTAGATCATTACTATTTTATAATCTTCAAGATTCTTTTGTTTGAACCTGTGGGGGTTT
>NC_069402.1:22311827-22319327 GCF_026875155.1 Cherax quadricarinatus
CCCCTCAATGTGTTGTGCACCCCTCTCTCTGTTTTTAAGTGCAACCTCCCTCAATGGTTTTGTGCCCCCACCTCTCTCAGTGTGTTGGCACCACCCCCCTTGTGTAGTGCCCACCTCCCTATGTGTGGTGCCCACCACCTCTCTCAGTGTGTGGTGCACCACCTCTAAACATAATTTTATTGCTCTGTCTTTACTTTGAGTCTAATTCAGGATTTTTACCGCTTTCAAGACCCGGTCTCAGACCATGTCTCTTTTGTTGCTGGCCTGGTCAACCATGCTGTTGATGCCAGCTGCACGCAGTTCAACATATGCACCATAGCTCGGCCTGTTTCAGGAACCAGTGTTCGCCTTGAAGACAGCTAAAGATCTCTTGTTAATTTCCTGTATAAAGAATGGAAGGTGCTGAACAGTCGTTGTCTGTTTACATTTTTAAGTTCAAATTTGGGTGTACTCTTCGCTCGCCTGCTTTTCATTTTAGGTATGTTACACCGTTCTGCCAAGTGGCCAAGTGGTTGTAAGGGGTGTTAATTTTTAATGGCATGTTTGGGGACGAGTCTTTTCTAGAAATTATTTCCAGGTATAAAAAGATGTATTTTTTCTCCCCTAAATTGCAAGGAATACAGTTAAAGGGGACTTTAAGCGTTTCCAGTAGTTCAAATGCAATGACTAAATTTTGGTTTATAAAGACATGTGAGCAAACACCAGAACATTTTTTATTAGAAAACGTTTCGGTCCTGGGATCAAGGTCCAGAACCCGAAGCGTTTTCATTTAATATATCTAGTATTTGCCCACCGTCTTTCTCATGCAGTTTGTTGGTAACTTTTAAACCAGGTTTTATCCATGTCTAAATTTAAAAGAGGGGGTGTCTACGAGTTGAAGATCATCGTCATTTACTAGGCGACTCTACACCCTAGTTATCCAGCATCTCACTTCCCTTGCTGTAGCGATAGCAAACATGGTTGTTCATTATTGAATGTGAGGTCGTCTGATATTGTTACTCCCAGGTCTCGCATTGGAACTCTCGCTCATTGAATGAGTCGAGTTCATTTTATGCTTCGTTTCAGTATTTCCTCAATTTTCTCTACAGTGGAGCAACTGGAATTTGACGTCACTGAACATTATTTTGTGTCTGTGGCCCAATTGAAGACAGTTTATATTAGACTGAAATGTTGCTCGCGTCCTCGTATATCTGAGTTTTCATCAACGGTGTTTGATACAGTGCAACCCAGGGTAACATGGGTTTAGAGGATGTCGCTCCTGCCATTCACAATTGCTGGAACAAAATTTTCACTTTGTTTTGGAGACGATGAAAGGCAAGTATAATTTATCTACTTTGTCTTACAGAAACCCTCGTCAGTTGTCATCATGGTGTAAAAGTTCACAAAGTGTCTGCCCAAAAGGGAACAACTGGAAAAGTGGGGTGATGGATATTAAACTTCCTATGGAATAGAAGACAAAATGTAATTGTAGCTGAGTGAAAATTTTTTGCTGCCACACTGGAAAGTTCGGATGCTCAAAGCACAGTGCTCTCCCCGCTTCTCTTTCTCTTTTTTTATATAGAACACAGACAGGGAGATGGATCGTAATACAGTATCATCTATGGAAGATTATGTTAATTTATATATGAATGACGTTTATTGACACAGAAAACTTTAAGGGGATATAGACAAAGTCTTCCAGTGGGTCACCCACTATAATACAATGTTCAGACCGAAACGGAGTACAGGACAGACTCGAATTATTTAACAGAATGGCAGTTCAGTGTGCGAGACTTGGGAGTGACAATGTCTAGAATGTTACTTTCAAAGAACCTACGGAAACCTACATGTACCCACAGGTAACCTAAGGTAATCTGCAGGTAACCTACAGATAACCTACAAGTAAGCTACATAAAACAAAAAGGTAACCTGCAAGTAACCTAAAGGTAACTTACAGGTAACCTGCATGTAACCTACAAGTAACCTGCAGGTAACCTACAAGTAACCTACAAGGAACTTACAGGTAACCTAGAGGTAACCTACAGGTAACTTGCAGGTAACCTAGAAGTAACCTACAGGTAAACTTGCAGGTAAACCCCAGGGGGCCTGCAATTAACCTATAGATAACCTACATGTAACTTACAGACAACCTACAAGTAACCTACAGGTTTAAATTACACGTAACCTAGAGGTAATGTACAGTAACTTACAGGGAACCTGCATGTAACCTACAAGTAACTGAAAGGGAACCTACAAGTAACCTACAGGTAAACTTACAGGTAACCTATAGGTAACCAAAAAATAATCTACAGGTAATGTACAGGTAACTTACAGGTAACCTGCATGTAACCCACAAGTAACCCTACAGGTAACCTACAAGTAACCTACAGGTAACTTACAGGTAACCTGCAGGTAACCTGCAGGTAACCTACAAGTAACCTTTCATGTAACTTACAGGTAACCTTTAGGGAACCTACAAGTAAACCTGCAGGTAACCTACAAGTAACCTACAGGTAACCTGCAGAAGGCTGGTTTAAATTTCCCCATTGTGAAGCTCCTGAATAAAGGGCCCCAAACCCGGAGAAGAATATTGTTTTTATGATTTTACTCACTCTCTCTTTCCTTTTCCCCTCTCTCTCTCTCTCTCTCTTCTCTCCTCTCTCTCTTTCCCTACTAAACGGCGGTAAAATCATCACATCCCTGCCCCTTTCCAAAAACTTCCCCCTTTTTCCCGTCCTCATTTCTCCCCCCCCCACCTCTCTCTCCTCCTCTCTCTCTCTCTCCCTTTTCCTTTCCCCCTACACCTCCCCCCTCACCCCCCCACCCCCCCCTCACCCCCACCCCCCTCCCCCAACCCCACCCCCCTCCATAACCCAAAATAATGAGGCCAGAAACAGGAATTCCGCCTGAAAAAATAGAGTTTCCCGGAAAATTTTGAATTAACTGGAAACAAGGGCCTTGTTTCCCAACACCTACGATATTGTAACTAATGTATATACTCACCATTATATCTGTAGTATTATTTTTTACATAATATAAATAATATTAAAAATAAAATTTTATATATATATATATTTTTATATTGTGTATGTTTTTTAGTATGTATGTAGTAGTATTATGTATGATGCATCATGTGCGTGTGTGTGTGTGTGTTTGGTGTGTGTGTGTGTGTGTGTGTGTGTGTGTGTGTTGGGGGTGTGTGTGTGTGTGTGTGTGTGTTGTGGTTTTTTGCCGAATAGGTAAAACGGTCAAATTTGCAAGAATTCATTTAAAATTTAAATTTTTTCCATTCTCTCTACAAACCGAAACCCCTCAACAACCCCCCCAGTCCTCTGGATAAAAGTTTTGGTTCCCCACCTTCTCTTTTTTTTCCAAAAACGAATTCTTGCATTAAATTTTACACCCACATTGCCCCCAACATGCATCCCACTGCTCCAGCCTTCTCCTCGCTGCAACGTTCATCACCCATGCTTCACACCCAACAAGAATGTTGGAAAAAAATATACTCCATACATTCCCCCCTTTGCTTCCATGGACAAGTTCTTTGTCTCCACAGACTCCTAAGTGCACCACTCACCCTTTTCCCCTCATCAATTCTGTGATTCACCTCATCCTTCTTAGACCTATCTGCTGACACGTCCACTCCTAAATATCTGAATACATTCACCTCCTCCATACTCTCTCCCTCCAATCTGATATCCAGTCTTTCGTTACCTAACCTTTTTGTTATCATCATCACCTTACTCTTTCCTATAAGAACATAAGAACATAAGAATGTAGGAACACTGCAGAAGGCCTACTGGCCCATGCGAGGCAGGTCCTTATCAAAACGACATCTGTGTGGAAAAAGACACTTATGTACAGTTCAGGACATTTATTAAAGGAAACTTTTCGCCACGAGTGGCTTCTTCAGTCCTAATACAGAGAAAACTAAGAAAACACACATATATATAGTGGCGGGAGTCAGGTGAGGTGATGCGTGGGTAGAGGTGGTAGTAGTAGTAGTAGTAGTAGTAGTAGTAGTAGTAGTAGTAGTAATGGAACTAAGGAGGTGAGGCTAGAGAGGGACCTGTTGGCATCAAGTAACACCAGTTCCCAGGATGGGTAATATCCTCTTGCTTAGTAATTTTGAAATACTGTAACTACCGGATTTTTGCTTTATAGTGTTACTGACAGAAATTAGTGCAGCTTCAATGCATTTTCTCAGTCTTAAGTCGTCTTCTTTAATAACTAGTTTAGCTTCATTGAATTTCATGAGGTGTCCAACATCGTCTCTATGTTGAACACATGCGTTTTTGCGGTCATCATTTCTGCAAGCATTTTTGGGTTCTGCTATCCTAATGTCCAGAGTTCTGGCTGTTTCCCCTACATATACTTTGTCACACCCCCCACATGGTATAGTGTAGATTCCTGCACTTGTGCCAGAATCATGCTTGGGTTTTTGTATCAGGTTCCTAATAGTAGTTGAAGAGCTGGTAGACATTTTAGCCAGTTTTCTGTCAAACATTTTTGAAACATTAGTGGCAACGTTGCTGACCGGTAAAACGATGTAACTTAGAGGCTTTTCTTCAATTTGATAGGTGTTGGTCTTGCTGAGGATTCGTGTTGCACGTTTCCTGCAGTCACGTATGAAGTGTAGGGGAAAGTGTAGTGAACTAAAAGAGGATATTACCCATCCTGGGAACTGGTGTTACTTGATGCTAGCAGGTCCCTCTCTAGCCTCACCTCCTTAGTTCCATTACTACTACTACTACTACTACTACTACTACCACCTCTACCCACGCATCACCTCACCTGACTCCCGCCACTATATATATGTGTGTTTTCTTAGTTTTCTCTGTATTAGGACTGAAGAAGCCACTCGTGGCGAAACGTTTCCTTTAATAAATGTCCTGAACTGTACATAAGTGTCTTTTTCCACATCTTGTCGGTATCACCATACCATTTCCTCAAAACGACATCTACCTAAAGCTACTCAAGAAATAACTCCCGTACCCCTTGACAGCAATCAAACCCAGCCCCTCCCACTCATATATTTGTCCAGTCTCTTCTTAAAGCTACCCAAGGTCCTAGCCTCTATCACCCCACTGGGAAGACTGTTCCACGCATCTACAACTCTGTTAGAAAACCAGTACTTACCTATGTCCTTTCTAAATCTAAATTTATCCAACTTAAATCCATTATTCCTGGTTCTTACCTGGTTCGACACCCTCAGTACTTTATTAATGTCTCCCTTGTTTATGCCCGTCATCCACTTATACACTTATACACTTCTTCTCTTACATAACCTGCCAAATTCATCCACCAACCTCTGCAATTTTTCTTCAGAATCTCCCAAAAGCACAGTGTCATCAGCAAAGAGCAACTGTGACAACTCCCACTTTGTGTTTGATTCTTTATCTTTTAACTCAATACCTCTTGCCAAGACCCTCGCATTCACTTCTCTTACAACCCCATCTACAAATATATTGAACAACCACGGTGACATCTCCCTCTCTCCTACATACTCTAACCTGAGCCTCACTATCCTCGTAAAAACTCTTCACTGCTTTCAGTAACCTACCTCCTATACCGTACACCTGTAACATCTGCCACATTGCCCCTCTATCCATATATACATATATATATATATATATATATATATATATATATATATATATATATATATATATATATATATATATTATATATATATATATATATATATATAAAATATAGGGAAGTACTACTCTAGAACTAGACTGGGGACCCTTAAAGTCAGATAAGAGAATAAACATACTTCAGGGAAAGCTCACTCACACATAATCACTGTTTTTGCAGAGGTGCTCAGAATACAACAGTTTAGAAGTATATACATATAAAGATACACAAGTAAGACACATATGCAACAGTTAGGTATCTTTATTATGAAACGTTTCGCCTACACAGTAGGCTTCTTCAGTCAAGTACAGAAAAGTTGATAGAAGCAGAAGATACTTGAAGACGATGTAATCAGTCCATCACCCTTAAAGTTTTGAGGTGGTCAGTCCCTCAGTCTGGAGAAGAGCATTGTTCCATAGTATGAAACAATATTGTTTCATACTATGGAACAATGCTCTTCTCCAGACTGAGGGACTGACCACCTCAAAACTTTAAGGGTGATGGACTGATTACATCGTCTTCAAGTATCTCCTGCTTCTATCAACTTTTCTGTACTTGACTGAAGAAGCCTACTGTGTAGGCGAAACGTTTCGTAATAAAGATACCTAACTGTTGCATATGTGTCTTACCTAACAACCTGTCGGTATTTTATACCATTTTAATGTTCAAAGATACACAACATATCCCTCCAAACTGCCAATATCCTAAACCCCTCCTTTAAATTGCAGGTATTGTACTTCCCATTTCCAGGACTCATGTCCGGCTATATAAAATATCTGCTTTCCCTGAATCCCTTCACTAAATATTACCCTGCTCACACTCCAACAGCTCGTCAGGTCCCAAATACCATTCGTCTCCATTCACTCCTATCTGACATGCTCACCCACACTTGCTGGAAGTCCAAGCCCCTTGCCCACGAAACCTCCTTTACCCCCTCCCTCCAACCTTTTCGAGGACGACCCCTACCCCGCCTTCCTTTCCCTACAGATTTATACGCTCTCCATGTCATTCTACTTTGATCCATTTTCTCTAAATGACCAAACCACCTCAACAACCCCTCTTCAGCCCTCTGACTAATACTTTTATTAACTCCACTCCTTCTCCTAATTTCCACACTAAGAATTTTCTGCATAATATTTACACCACACATTGCCCTTAGACAGGACATCTCCACTGCCTCCAACCGCCTCCTCGCTGCAGCATTTACCACCCAAGCTTCACACCCATATAAGAGTGTTGGTACTAATATACTTTCATACATTCCCTTCTTTGCCTCCATAGATAATGTTTTTTGTCTCCACACATATACCTCAATGTACCATTCACCTTTTTTCATCATCAATTCTATGATTAATCTCATCCATCATAAATCCATCTGCTGACACGTCAACTCCCAAATATCTGAAAATATTCACTTCTTCCATACTCTTCCTCCCCAATTTGATATCCAATTTTTCTTTATCTAAATCAATTGATATCCTCATCACCTTACTCTTTTCTATGTTCACTTTCAACTTTCTACCTTTACACACACCCCCAAATTCGTCCACTAACCTTTACAATTTTTCTTTAGAATCTCCCATGAGCACAGTATCATCAGCAAAAAGTAACTGTGTCACTTCCCATTTTGTATTTGATCCCCCATAATTTAATCCCACCCCTCTCTCGAACACCCTAGCATTTACTTCTTTTATAACCCCCTTTATAAATATATTAAACAACCATGGTGACATTACACATCCCTGTCTAAGACCTACTTTTACCGGGAAGTAGTCTCCCTCTCTTCTACATACCCTAACCTGAGCCTCACTATCCTCATATAAACTCTTTACAGCATTTATTAACTTAGTACCTATTACATATACTTGCAAGATCTGCCAC
>NC_069402.1:22324327-22329327 GCF_026875155.1 Cherax quadricarinatus
TCGCTGCTGTTTCCTGAAAAAGTTTTCCCCGATCCTTGTAGTGCCTTCCCTGTTACCCCTGCTTGTCCTCCAGTTTTTGCACGATCTCTTGGTGAAACTGTGTAAACACCTTGTTTCCAAGAAAATGCAATCCACCCACCCTCTCTCACTTGTCTTACGCTGTCACCATGTCATAGAACTCCGTGGGGGAACAGGATTTCCCGTCCCTAAACCATTTGGTTGCTGTTATGAATCTTTCCTTTTCTAGGGTTTTTTTCCCCACTCTTCTTCTGAAATCCCTATGACTTTGCATATATACATGCATGACACGGGGTCTGAAAGTTTAGTGCTTATTCTGTCCCCTTTTTTTTTAAAATTGGGATACATTTGTGTCTTCCATGCCTCAGGCTCCCCTGTTTCGATGATGTTTTAATATTGTTTTTGGGGAGTACACATAGCGCCTTCCCCCTCGGATCCATGGGAGATGTTATCTGCCCCATTGCCTTTTGGGAAAATTTAGCTCACCAGAAGCCCTTCACTTTTTCCCCGGGTTGTGTCTGTGTCCAGCACTTTGTGGTGGGGGTGGTGGTGGTGGGGGTTGGGGGTGGTGGGGGTGGGTGTGTGTGTGTTAGTGTGTTTTTTGTGTGTGTGTGTGTGTGTGTGTGTGTGGGGGTTGTGTGTGGTGTGTGTGTGTGTGTTGTGTGGGTGTGGTGTTGTGTGTGTGTGTGTTGTGGTGTTGAGTGTGTGCGTGCATGTGTTTTGGGGGGTGGGTGTGTATCGTGTGGTGGTGTATGTGTTGTGTTTGTGTGGGGGTGTGGTGTGGTGTGTGTTGTGTGGGGTGTGTGTGTGGGTTGTTGTGTGGGGTTTTGTTTTGTGTTTGGTGTGTGGTATATTTTTTCTCCCCAAATTGTGGTTGCGGGGGTCGAGACTCAGTCCGGGCCCCCGCCTCTTCACTGATCGCTATGGATCCTCTCTCCCCTGCTTCCTGAGCTTTTCTCCTCTTCTTAAAACTATGTGGGGTTCCTCCCCTCCACTACTTCCTTGCTAGGTATTCCACGCTGACAACCTAGACTGAAGAAAACTTCCTAACCTCCCGTGACCGTCTGAGTCTTCAGCTTCCCAGTTGTGCCCCCTTTGTCCCTTGTCCCCTCTCGGAACTCCTATCTCTGTCCACCTTGTCTATTCCCCGCAGTATCTTGTATGTCTTTATCATGTCTCCCCTAAACCCTTCGTCCCCCAGTGCGTCGCCCGATTTCCCCTTAACCTTTTTCCTCGTACGACTTCCTTGACCCTTGGGACTGCCTTGTTGCAAACCTTTGTCTTTCTCTAACTTCTTGACGTGCTTGACCAGGTGTGGGTTCCGACTGGTGCTGCAACCCATATGGGCCAACATACACAGTGTACAGTGTCTTGAACGATTCCTTATTAAGGTATGGGAAACCCGCATTCTCAGTTTGCCGGGCCCCCGTAGCTGCGCGGTTATTTGGTTGATGGGCCCCCGGGGAATGTGCCGGTTTTTATGGTCACCCCAAGGTCTTTCTCCCTGATGGGGTCTGTAGTTTTTGCCCACCAGCCTATACTCTGTCTGCGGTCTTCTTTGCCCCTCCCCAATTTTCATGACTTTGCATTTGGCTGGATTGAATTCGAGAAGCCATTTTACGGGCCACATGTCCACCTCTCCAGGTCTCTTGCAGCCCTCCTCATCCTCGTCCGTTTTAAAATTCCTCATCAACTTCACGCATCGCAACGGGGCACTTCAGAGTCTATCCTTTCCCATCATGTCTTTCAAATATCAAAAATCCTGGCCTAGAACTGCCCCCTGGGGGCCCCCGCTCGTAACAGGACCCACTGGACCCCTCTTCACGTACCATGATGTTGCTGCCTCCCTGTCATTTTCCCTTATCCATTGCAGTGCCCTTCCTTTTACGTGTCCCTGATCACCAGCTTCTCACTAATCTCTTGGGGGGAACTGTGTAAAAGGGGGCCCCTTCCTGCAGTCTAGAAAACGCAATCTACCCAACCCTCCTCTGTCTTTCTTCTGTTCCCTTGTCATAAAACCCCAGGGGGGTTTTGGATAAAAAGTTTTCCCCTTCCAAAACCCATGCGGGTTTTCATTTATAATCTTTTTCCCTTTTCCCGGGTGTTCGACCACTCTCCTCCTGATAATTTTCTCCATGCTTTGCACACAATACATGTCAAGACACGGGTCTGTATTTAGTGCCTCGTTTCTTTTTTCCTTTTTAAATAGGGATAATTAGCTTTTTCCATTTCTCAGGTATTGCCCAGTTCAAGGGATGTGTTGAAGTTTGGGGTTAAAAGGGCACAACAAAGCTCTCTGCTCCTTCTCTGGGGCCCCATGGGGAGATGGCCCGGGCGCATCGCCTTTGAGGGTCAAGGTCACTTAAAGAGCTTCTTCACTTCCCCCTCAGTTGTTCGTAGTCATCCAACACTTGTTGGTATATTCCCTTTTATGTTCCCTTCGTTCTGTCTTCCCCCCCCTTTCCTGTCTCTACTGTAAAAATTTCCCTTAAATTCCTGTTCAGTCCTCCATACCTCCATCTTTTCTTGTGATTCTCCACCTTCTGTCCTTAATCTGATCCCCTGGTCTTTGACTGTTGTCTTCCCCTGATGGGGCTATACAACAGTTTGGGGTCAGTCTTGATTCTCGTGCTATGTCATTTTCATACTGTCGCGGGGCCTCCCTCCTTTTCCGGGCATACTCATTCCTGGCCTGCGCTGATCTCCCTATTTTCGTGTGTTCCTGCCTTCTGATTTTTTCCCATTCTCTTTGCATTTTGTTTTTGCCCCCTTACACCGTCGGTGAACCGGGGTTTTTTATCGGGTCTTCCCTTTGTTACTGTTGCCCTTGGGAAGAATTTTTCCACGCCTCCTTGCATTTTGTTGCACATATTCCATAAATTTCATTTACGGGCTTTCCTGCCATTCTCTTCCACGGGCCCCTCCCGCGGGAAGTTCTTAAACCCCTATGTAGTCCCCTCTTTTACAGTCAGGTTTTCCCTTTCTCTCCTGTATTCTCTCCACTTGAGCTCTACTATGTATTCAAAGCACAGAACCACGTGGCGCTAGCCCCTAGGGGACTCTCATACTTGTGTCCCAATGTCTGAGCTCCCAGGGTAACACAAGGCCCAAATCGCTGTTCATCCCCCCCTCTCACTCTGGAAGTGCCCTTAACATTTTGGGTGATGGGGTTTTTCCGGCACCACGTCCAAATCCTGGCTCCCATTTTCGGGCCCCCCCATGGGCTCCGGGTTTTTCCCAGCAATCTCCCTGTGGTTGAAATCCCCCCTACCAGCAACTTTGCTCTGCGGGAGTGAGCTTTTCTTGCCCCCTCAGCAAGTTGTCCCCCATTGCTCGTTGCCTTTTCATTTCCCTCTTTTGGGCCCTCCTGCATTCTGTGGTGGATTAAAATCCTGAATGCCACTTTGTGTTCCCCAGACTGAAGTGTACCTGCTATGTATCTCTTTTTTCCTGTCTATCTTTTCCCTTCCATTTTTTTTCGAATTTCCATCGTTTTTTACGGCAGAGCAACCCCACCTCCCCCCCTGCCCCTTCTATCTTTTCCCCTATCTGGTATCCTGGTGGAAATTGATTTTATTTTCTCCATGAGTTTTGTTTTGTAACTGCTATGATTCTGGGACTTCTCATTGATTCTTTTTTGCCATTCCTCATGTTTTTTCGTTAATCCCCTCTCATTTGTGACCCCAAAACCCTTTAACTTCTGTTCTAAACTGTAACTGTGGTGCGGGGGGTGGAAACAGAGGGGTCGGTGTGTGTGGGGGGATTTTTCGTTTTCCTTGGGGGGGTCGTGGCTGGAGTCCTTTTGCAGGTGTTTCTGGGGGGGGCGCTTGTCCTTCCATTTATCCGGGTTTTCTCTCTCCTTTTTTATTTCCTCCCCTTTCTCCTTTCGTTTTTGACTCTCTCTTTCATTTCTTCCTTTTGTCCGTGTTCTGTCTCGGTCGAGGTACACACCCGGAATCCGCTTTTCCCCTCAGCCGTGTGTGAGTGCGTGGTGTGTACTCACTATTTTTCTCACCTATTTGTGGGTTTCAGGGGGCGTTCAAGCTCCTGGGGCCCCCCCTCTTCGCTGATTGCTACTAGGTCCGCTCTCTCTCCTGCCCCCTGACTCTTCATACCTCCCTTAAAACTATGTATGGTTCCCCCCCCTCCCTACGTCACTTTCTAGGCTATTCCACGGCCTGACTACTCTATGACTGAAAATACTTCCTAAACCCCTTGATTCATCTGAGTCTTAAAATTCCAATTGTGACTCTTGTGTCTGTGTCCCCTTTTCTGGAAATTCGTCCCCTTTTCCACCTTGTCTATTTCCTGCATATTTTATATGTCTTATCATGTCCCCCGACCCTCCTGTCCTCCATGTCGTCAGGCCCATTTCCCTCAAACCCTTTCTTCTTTTGGACAATCCCGTAGCTCCGGGACTAGTTTGTTCAAAAACCCTTTTACTTTCTCTAATTTTTTTTGACGGTTGACTAGGTGTGGATTTTCCAAACTGGTGCTGCATACTCCAGTATGGCCGACGTAAAAGGTATACAGAGTCTTTAAACGAAATCCTTACTGAGGGATCGGGAAAGCTATCCGTAGGTTTGCCAGGCGCCCTATGCTGCAGCAATTGATTGTTTTGCGCCTCGAAGATATGCTCGGTTTATCTACTCCCCGATCTTTTTTTCCCTTAGTAGGGTTTTCAGTCTTTGGGCCCTCTAAACTATATTGTGTCTGCGGTCTTCTTTGCCCTTCCCCAATCTTCAGCTTTGCATTTGGCAGGGTTAAATTTAAGGAGCCAGTTGCTGGCCGGCTTGTAGCCTTCCAGGGCTCTTTGTAGTCCTACCTGATCCCCGTCCGTTTGATTCTCTCATTAATTTTGATCTCTGCAAACAAGGAATTTTGATCTATCCCTTCCGTTATGTCGTTCATATAACCAAAAACAGCACAGGTCCCCAGGGTTGACCCCCGTGGGAACCCCCCTTGTACAGGCGCCCACTCTG
>NC_069402.1:22334327-22394327 GCF_026875155.1 Cherax quadricarinatus
AAGGCCTTCCTGCAGTCCAGGAAAATGCAATCTACCCACCCCTCTCTCTCGTGTCTTACTTCTGTTACCTTGTCGTAAAACTCCAGAAGGTTTGTGACACAGGATTTGCCTTCCATGAACCCTTGCTGGTTTTCATTTATAATATTTTTCCGTTCCATGTGTTCCACCACTCTCCTCCTGATAATCTTCTCCATGACTTGCTTACTATACAAGTCAGAGACACAGGTCTGTAGTTTAGTGCCTTGTTTCTGTTTCCTTTCTTAAATATGGGGACTACATTTGCTGTCTTCCATTTCTCAGGTAGTTGCCCAGTTTCAAGGGATGTGTTGAAGATTGCGGTTAGGAGCATGCACAGCATCTCTGCTCCTTCTCTAAGGACCCTCTGGGAGATGTTGTCCGGTCCCATCGCCTTTGAGGTATCAAGGTCACTTAGCAGCTTCTTCACCTCCTCCTCGGTTGTTCATATGTCATCCAACACTTGTTGGTATATTACCTCTTGATGTTCCCTTCTGTGCTGTCTTCCCACAGCCCTTCCTGTCTCTACTGTAAAAACTTCCTTAAATCTCCTGTTTACCTCCTCACATACCTCCTGATCATTTCTTGTGGGTTCTCCACCTTCTGTCCTCAGTCTGATCACCTGGTCTTTGACTGTTGTCTTCCTCCTGATGTGGCTATACAACAGTTTCGGGTCAGTCTTGACTTTCGATGCTATGTTATTTTCATACTGTCGTTGGGTCTCCCTCCTTACCTGTGCATACTCGTTCCTGGCTCTGCGACTAATCTCCCTATTTTCATGTGTTCTCTGCCTTCTGTACTTTTTCCATTCTCTATTGCACTTTGTTTTTGCCTCCTTACACTGTCAGGTAAACCAAGGGCTCGTTCAGGTCTTCCCATTGTTTCTGCTGCCCTTGGGAATAAACCTTTCCACTGCCTCCTTGCATTTTGTTGTTACATATTCCATCATTTCATTTACTGGCTTTCCTGCCAGTTCTCTGCCCCTCGGAACCTCCTGCAGGAATTTCCTCAAACCTATGTAGTCCCCTCTTTTATAGTCTGGCTTTTCCCATTCAACTTCTGTTACTCTCTCCACTTGCAACTCTACTATGTATTCAAAGCACAGAACCACGTGGTCACTAGCTCCTAGGGGATTCTCATAAGTGATGTCCTTAATGTCTGAACTGCCCAGGGTGAACACAAGGTCCAATCTTGCTGGTTCATCCTCCCCTCTCACTCTGGTAGTGTCCTTAACATGTTGATGCATGAGGTTTTCCAGCACCACATCCAACATCTTGGCTCTCCATGTTTCGGGACCCCCATGTGGCTCCAGGTTTTCCCAGTCAATCACCCTGTGGTTGAAATCACCCATAACCAGCAATTTGTGTGTGTGTGTGTGTGTGTGTGTGTGTGTGTGTGTTGTGCTGTCGGTGTGGTGTGGTGTTGTGTGGTTTGTGTGTTGCGTGTGTGTTTATATATTATATATATATATATATATATATATATATATATATATATATATATATATATATATATATATATATATATATATATATATATAATACGTAAACACTAATTTCTGGTCGAATTAGACTCGAACCTACGAAGCTTGGGACAAGGTACGCAGTGCTCTAACCTCCGTTAGTGCTAGTTAGTTACCATTTATAATAATAATAATAATAATAATAATAATATAATTATTTATTATTATTATTATTATTATTAATTATTATTATTATTATTATTATTATTATTATTATTATTATTTCTAAAATAATGTAGGATTAGTTGACAATATTGGCACACTTCACAGGAAGTACCTGTGTAGAAAGCAAGATAAAGTAACAGACTTACAGAACACATGAGAAAGCCAGTAGAGGACTTGCTAAGTTGACAGACTATCTACTGGAAAGAACTAATCAACTACTGTCTAGATTAAGAATGAACGTTTATTATTTATGTCTGATAAGGACAGATAAGCAGAACTTTCCCTCCCCACTTTTTCCATTCCGCTTGGCCAATATTAACATAAAAGACAGGGACAAATGTGCCACACCCATTTGAAAAATATCAAGGATGTTTCAGGAGAGATAGAACTGCATGGAAGACGTTGGCAACAACCACCTCTACTCAATCAGAACTGTTCCTTTGTCAACTACTGGTGTTACTCCGCTGCCACTCAGAGATGTGTTTCAGTGGGTTTTCTTTTATTTAGCCACCAGTCTCCTAAGGATATCATAATCCTCTGTTTCTGCTATTACTACTAATATTGACTTGATTGCATTCTGGTCAGCTGATCGTCCTGATCCAGCTTCTGTACAAACATAAGGAATCCGTTGACTTTAATTTTTCCATCTGCTGCCATGTGTATGTCGGTCTGTGGGAGAATTAGAGTGGGTTTAAGTGAGGGTTTAGTGGTTTAGTGAGTGTTTGAGTGAAGTAGCGAGTGCCCAAGGCATCGCCTCACTCTTGTCCTTCCTCAGCACACCTTTTACTTACTGGTCACTCTGAAGGCTATGCAGCACCTCCCACTAGAACCCGATTTTTCCAAAACTCTTTATGTATTTATCTTTGTCTCGCAGTTTGCATTCTTTTCTTTCGAATTATAACTTCTTCAGCAACTTAAATGTTACTTTAGATTTTCCATGTCTGTGTCAGAGACTCGTTGTGGAGAATGATGACAGTTTGGTTAGTTTTGTTTGTGTGAGTGAAAAATAAGTCGAGTAACATGCCTACTCTTGTCCTTCAAACACTGTAATACGTGACTGGACACCGAAGTATGACCCGCCACATAGAAAAACGGATTTTACGATAAACTTTGTTTTGACTTTGCCTTTGTTAGGTAACACATTGCAACAGTTTATATCTATATTGTTGAATTTGACTCCATTAGGCATTCTTCAAATTGTCTCACGTAAAGTTGATGACGAGAATTCAGTATGTTGAAAGTTCCAATAAACACCTTAATTTTAGGTGTTCCTGCGAGGAAAAAGATGATTTGCTTCTTCATGAGAATAAAAATGCTACATACATGTGACTAAAGCACTTAACCCAACACATACGGAAGATGGATTTTAGACCATTTTCGGTTCACTTTGGCCTTTAAATGGTCCAAGTCGGACAGAAAGGTCGTTGTAAGCTTCCTTCTCTCTCCTGTGTGCGGGTTATTTGTGTATTGTTGTCTTCGTGAGGTTTATTTCTGAATGGTGATACGAGTCTGGGAGCTCTTCCGGGTACCCGCCCCGGTATATCTTTAGCGTAATTTAAAGCCCAAAAGGGACGAAATATTCAAAGAAGTGATCTAACACGTGCATTAGAGTCAGTATGGTGTCTGGTGCTAGAAGTTTCTAGCTATGAAACCTCAGCATTCTGCTAGCTTTGCTGATATCAGATAGACATTGTTTGATAGTTTTGGGGTGGTTACTGCTGGACTCTCCCAGGTCCTTCACTTCTCGTGACGCAGAGAGTTTGTTGCCAAACATTTTGTATTCATGATTGAGGTTGTTATACCCAAAAATGCATTACTTTGGTCTTGTCTTCGTTGAAATTCACCCTTCACCTCTCTGACCAGGAAGAGAGAGAGAGAGAGAGACAGAGAGAGAGAAAGAGAGAGAGAGAGAGAGAGAGAAAGAAAGAGAGAGAGAGAGATAAAGAGAGAGAGAGAGAGACGGAGAGAGAAACAGAGTGCAACAAACACTTGCAACATTCCGGAAGTCCCTGGCTGCACTCCTCACCCTCACAATAAAGTTTGTCCTGACAATGACACTCCAAAAATATTTGTTCCGGCTCTTCATAGATGCGTTTGTATGTTTTTGGTTTTGGTTTTCTTGTTTATGTATTTGTTTATCCCCTTCCCCGCAGGATGCTTAATATACACCATTCCGAATATATATCTACATATATATATGTAGATACCAACCCAACAACACAGGAGTCACGTGATTTCATCGTCTACCCGTCCTCATCATAGGCAGAGGTTGTTTTTGATAAGGACCTGCCTTGCATGGGCCAGTAGGCCTTCTACAGTGTTCCTCCATTCTTATGTTCTTATGACATTCCTCAGGAACTGCCAGTCTTCAGGACTTACATTCTCAGTATAAATCTATCAGTCAAGAATGCTGAGTGAGCCCACATTGTTTTATATATCAGAAAGCGTGATAATAAGTTACAGTTACAGACAAGGTAAAGGCTATGGTGAGAGGTGACGTGTACTTAGTGAGTGGTGACGTGTACTTAGTGAGTGGTGACGTGTACTTAGTCAGTGGTGACGTGTACTTAGTCAGTGGTGACGTGTACTTAGCCAGTGGTGACGTGTACTTAGTTGAGTGGTGACGTGTACTTAGTTGCAGTGGTGACGTGTACTTAGTTCAGTGGTGACGTGTACTTAGCTCTGTGAAGACCTGTTTGTGTGCTCTCTGTGAATCTGAACCAGGATGCCCTCTCTTGAGCAGCTTTACCAGCAGCTGAGAGAAGAACTCAGAGTTGCTAAACTGGAGATACGGCGATTAACGGAGGAGAACAAGAGGATTCGTAGTAATCCTCCTGTTGTGAGTCCCCAGGTTAAGAGGGGAGCTTGATCAGTGGTCGTGCAACATGGAACCAAGCTGAAGATTAAGAAAACGGTTGGAGAGGCAGAAACAACGAGAAACCAGAAGACTGCCGTGGAAACTTCCAATTCATTCTCGGTGCTACCTGACGAATGTGAGTGTTCTACTGGGAATGCCACAACGAGCACCAAGGAAGCATTGGCAGACGTGAGTGAGACATCCCTAGAAACCCCAACGAAGACCATCGAGAACGTCATGACGAATTCTACAAGTGGTGTAATGCTACCTGGCGAATTTTAGTCGACTACTCGGAGCATCACTACGGACGACGCCAAGGAAGATAAAAACATTGTTGTTGTTGGGGATAGTCAGATTAGGTACATGGATAGGGCATTCTGTTTGAAGGATAGGAGTAGGAGCAGAGAGTGTGTTTTCCTGGGGCTGGGATGAAGGATATTGTTAGCCGTCTGGATGACATCATGAGAGGTAATGGGACAATCCTATTATCTGTCTCAGTGCTGGAGGCAACGATGTTGGCAGACGTAGGAGTGAGGACCTGATTAGCAGTATAGGTTAGCAATAGAGATAATTAGGAAGAAGGGTGGGAAACCTGTCATATGTGGCATTTTGCCAAGGAGAGGAGTTGGAAATGAATGGTTGTCCAGAACAATTGGTGTCAATTGCTGGCTGGACAAATACTGTAAGGAAAATGCGGTAACATTCATTGACAACTGGGACCTCTTCTATGGCAGAAATGACATGTATGCCAGGGATGGGGTTCACTTGTCTAGTGTGGGGTGGGAGCACTGGCCAATGCAGTGGAGGGAGCTGTTAGGTCTTTAAACTAGGAATAGTTAGTGGTATGGGTTTTGGCGGGAAAACTGTGAAGTCGCAGGGTAGTAACATGAGTACTAGGAGAACTAGTAAATAGGCAAAATGAGGAGGATATTGAAAAGCCAGTGGCACTAATTGACAATGACAGTAATAGGTTTAGTGGAATAACAGAAAGGAGCAGGAAGGGTAAAGAGATAGGAGGTCATTAAATATTTATTGCACAAATAGTCGCAGTGCTAGGAATAAGATGGACGAGTTGAGAATAGTTGCTAGTGCAGGTAACATAGATGTATTTGCCATTACTGAGACGTGGTTTAATTCAAAAAGTCGGGACATGCCTGCAGAATGTCACATTCAGGGTTTTAAATTGTTCCAAGTAGATAGAAGTATCGGGAAGGGGGGTGGGGTGGCATTGTATGTCCAAGATCGCTTGAACTGTTGCATAAAAACGGGTATTAAGTCTGAAGTAACACATACAGAGTCTGTTTGGATAGAATTTTCAGAGGGGCATGAAAAATTAATTTTAGGTGTGATATACCGTCCCCCAAATTTAGATAGGGACCAGGGGAGACTACTATGGGAGGAAATTGTTAGGGCCATAAGGCACGATAATGTAGTAATTGTAGGAGACTTTAACTTTAGTCATATTGATTGGAATTTCTTGACTGGGAATTTAGAATCATACGATTTCTTAGAAGTAGTTCAGGATTGTTTTTTGAAGCAGTTTGTGACAGAACCTACAAGGGGTAATAACCTGCTTGACTTAGTTCTGGCAAACAATGAATCCCTTTTAATAATTTTAGAATTTCAGAGGAACTGGGTGCTAGCGACCACAAAATCAATTACATGAGAATTAAAGGGAAAATATGATAGTAGGGATAACTCAGTAACAGTCCCAGATTTTCGCTTAGCAGATTACGAGGGGCTTAGAGAACACTTATCATCTATTGACTGGGGAAAACGAAGAGAGCTATCAATATGACAGTTTTCTGAACACAATAAAATGCTGCTCAAAGAACGTTTATCCCTTAAAAGGGAAATTAGATCAAATAGAAATGACCCAAAATGGATGAATAATGGGCTGAAATATTACTAGGCATAAGAAAGGAATTTATGGCGTATCAAAAGAGGCGAGGGTCATCTTATGAATCAGTAAAATGACATTAAGAGGGACATTAAAAAGGGGATAAGAAAAGCTAAAAGGGACTATGAAATTAAAGTTGCTAGGGATTCTAAACTAACCCAAAAAATTTTTTCCAGGTCTATAGAACAAAAGTCAGAGATAAGATAGGTCCCCTTAAAAATAACTATGGGCATCTTACTGACAAAGAGAATGAAATGTGCTCGATTTTAAATAATTATTTTCTCTCGTTTTTACACAGGAAGACACTAATAATATTCCGGTAATTAATTTTTATAGTGGATCAGAAGAAGATAAATTATGTAACATCACAGTCACTAGTGAAATGGTTGTGAAGCAGATAGACAGACGAAGCAAAATAAGTCACCGGGTCCTGATGAGGTTTTTCAAGGGTTCTAAAGGAATGCAAAATGGAAGTCTGTGAACCATTAACTAATATTTTTAATTTATCTCTTCAAACAGGTGCAGTGTCTGATATGTGGAAGATGGCTAATGTAATTCCTATTTTTAAAACAGGGGACAAGTCGTTTCTCCGTCAAATTACCGCCCAATAAGCCTGACCTCAATTGTAGGCAAATTACTAGAGTCAATTATAGCTGAGATTATAAGAAGCCATCTCGATAAGCATAGCTTGATTAATGATACTCAGCATGGATTCACAAGAGGCCGGTCTTGTCTAACTAATTTATTGACTTTCTTCAGTAAAGCTTTTGAGGCTGGTTGACCACGATAAAGAATTTGATATTATTTACTTAGATTTTAGTAAGGCATTTGACAGAGTTTCCGCACCAAAGACTGTTGAAGAAAGTAGCAGCTCATGGCATTGGGGAAGGGTGCTCTCGTGGATCGAATCATGGCTCACAGACAGGAAGCAAAGAGTGTCCATAAATGGGGTTAAATCCGAGTGGGGATCAGTAACAAGTGGCGTTCCACAGGGATCAGTCTTGGGCCCGTTGTTGTTTATAATATATATCAATGATCTTGATGAAGGAATTACTAGTGATATGAGCAAATTCGCCGATGACACGAAGATAGGTAGGATAATTGATTCAAACGTAGATGTTAGGGAACTTCAGGAGGATTTAGACAAACTCTACTCTTTGTCAGAAAAGTGGCAGATGCAGTTCAATGTAGATAAATGCAAGGTTCTGAAGCTCGGGAGTGTCCATAACCCTAGCACTTATAAGTTAAATAATGTAAACTTAACTATACAGAATTGCGAAAAGGACTTGGGGTTATGGTAAGCAGCAACCTTAAACCAAGACAGCAATGCCTAAGCGTACGTAAATAAGGCAAATAGATTACTGGGATTTATATCAAGAAGTGTAAGCAACAGAAGTCCAGAGGTCATACTGCAGCTTTATACATCATTAGTAAGGCCTCACCTAGATTATGCAGCTCAATTCTGGTCTCCATATTACAGAATGACATAAATTCGTTAGAAAACATTCAGCGTAGGATGACTAAATTAATACATAGCATTAGAAATCTTCCTTATGAAGAAAGATTGAAGACTCTTAAGTTACATTCACTTGTTAGACGAAGAATGAGGGGAGACCTGATCGAAGTGTATAAGTGGAAGATAGGTATTAATAAAGGGGATATTAACAAGGTCTTGAGGATATCTCTCCAAGAGAGAACCCGCAGTAATGGATTTAAATTAGATAAGTTTAGATTTAGAAAGGACATAGGAAAGTATTGGTTTGGAAATAGGGTAGTAGATGAGTGGAACAGTCTACCTAGTGGGTTATTGAGGCTAGGACTTTGGGGAGTTTCAAATTTAGGTTGGATAAATACAGAGGGGGATGGGTTGGATTTGAGGGGATTGCACATCAAGCTTATTTTTTGGGTAGCTTTAAAAATTTGGGGAGGTAAAATTTTTTGTTAGTGGGATAAAAATTGTAAAGGACCGCCAAGAGGGCCACAGCCTGCGATGTTCCTCCTTTTTTATGTTCTTATTCTTAGACAAAGCGTGATTTTGCCTGTACACTCGCTCTTCACACAACCACTCAAAAAAAGCATACAAACCCATGTAACCATCACCTGCATTCAACAGAGGGAGCAATCTAAGCCACATATTCCAGATTTTTGCTCGCACTGCACCAGGGCATCGCTGAAAAACGACGCAACAATCAATATTAGTATGGTATGAAGTAAGAGTTTGATAGTAACAAAAACTGTTTACCCAAATTTTAAAACCACTGGTGTACCACCTTTTGGGATCCCAGAAATTTTTAAGCTCACTTACTATGGTTCAACCCCCACCCATTCCCTATTTGTCGCAACAATTTTTTACAATTCGACCAGTAACACAGGATTCTTTTTCTGTTTTAGTTTCCGCCGTATAATCCCCCGCCCGGGCCTTTTCCCAAAGAAGGGCCGGGCCCTTTGGGGCCCCCGTCGTGGAAGTTCTCAACCCAAATGTCTGCCATGGGGGGACAAGAACCTCCTCGTTTCTGGACCAGCTTCCCCAGGCCTAGCCCCATTCTCCCCCCCCCCCAAAGGGGCTCGGGGGGGGGAGAAGCTGGGCCCCTTTGGGGCTGCCACAAACCCTGCCCACGGGCCAAAGGGGTGGGGCAGCTGCATACACAGACGACCAGGAGTTCAAAACAGAAAACAAACAGGATCCTTATGGAATCATACCAAGTTTTGGGCTTTAAAGCCCGGGCCTGGGGAAGCTCATAAGAACAAAAAAACGAAGAACCTGCAGAAGGCCTACGGCCCAGCAAGGCAGGTCCAATCCCACCGGCTTAAGCCAATGCACCCAAACCTATCGGGTCGGGTCACTTTGACTAAGGGGGAACACGGAAAACCGACCGGGTACACAAGCTATCAGGTCAACTCACACCCACCCACATCTACTCATGTATTTTAAAATTTTTAAAAAAAACAACGTTCTGGCCTCTAAACGTTTTTTGGGGATTTGTTCCACTCATCCCAACCTATACCAAACCATATTTTCCTATACCTTTCCTAAATCAAATTTTTTTCCCAAACTTAAAACCATTGCCGCGAGTCCTGTCAGGCTAGATTTTCAGACACTATTTACATCCCCTTTTTTTTTTCCTTTTCTTCCTTTATACACCTCAACATACCCCCCCCAAATTTCTACGTCTTCTAGAAGGCGTTTCGGGGCCCACCCCTACCTCAAGGGGAAAGGGGTTTCTGATACAGGGATCAACTTTGTCATCCTCCTTTTGTACTTTTTTTCCCCAAGAATTTAATCCTTCTGTAATAGGGTGCCCAAAAACGGCAGCATAATCTAAATGAGGCCTAACCAAGGATGATAGAGTTAAAAACAACCTGAGGCTCCATTATTTTATGCCTTGATATAACCAAGAATTCATTAGCTTTATGCGAACACTTATCACTGTTGTTTTGGTTTCAATTACGCAACCAAACTCCTAAATTTTTTTCGCAATCCGAATATTAAGATCTACATTATTTATTTTATAGTCAGGGTTTTATTGCCTGCCCCAAACATTTAGAACTTTGCATTTTTCTTTTTAAACTGCATCTCCACCTTCTCCGACCACTGATCATCTATTAAAATTTTCCTTGGGAGTGCTCGAATGTCCCGTCGAAAATTCGACGGCCTTTTTTGGTGTCATCGGCAAACTGCCGAGTCGCTTTTTATGCCCTCACATGTCGTTTATGTAGTTTGTGAACAGCAGGGGGCCCAACACTGACCCCGTGGAACACCGTCTGACATTTTCCCCACTCTTTTTCTCCCCTTTTATGCAAACTCCTGCTGCCTATTTAAACCCATGCCTCATCCGGGAAAAAAATTTCTCCCCTATTCCTGTGTTTTAAATTTTTCCCAATAGTCTCAATGGGGACCCGTCAAAAGCCTTACGAAGTCCATATACAAAATATCTATTCTTTCCCATGATCTACCTCCTAAAAACCCTTTATGAAAAAATTAATAAATTCGAAAGCAGGAACGCCCCTTTTAAAAACCATGCTGAATTCGTTGTTAATTTTATGCTTTTCAAGGGGGCTACGAACTGCCTGGGAAAATTTTGTTTCCAAAAATTTTTTCCCACTAGGAGTTGGGCTTATTGGTCAATATTCGAAGCTAAGGGCCTGCACCGTTTTGAAAAAGGGATCACATTTGCCATTTTCCACTTATCTGGGACCAAAACCAGTTTGTAGTGAATGTTGAAAAGATTAGCCAAAGGGGTGCTAAGCTCCCTTTACATTCCTTTAAAACCCCTTTCAACAGTTCATCAGGGCCCGGGGATTTTTTAGGTTTTAATTTATCTTTTGCCTAAGGGCCCGTCACTTGTGACCCTAATAGTGACAGTTTTTTATCGTCCTTTTCTAAAAATTATCATTACGGAATATCGCTTTACCTCCTTTTAAAAACTGAGAGGGAAATAGGTTAAAAAAAAACTAAAACATTTCCTTATCACTGTCAGTGAGCTGACCCGGGGGAAATTTTGATGGCCTATCTTGCCCGAAAATTACTTCGTAACCGAAAAATCCTTTTGGGTTATCTTCGATTCTCTTTCAAATTTTTCCTCATAATCTCTTTTTGCTTTTCTAATTCCCTTTTTTATTTCTCTCTTTTAAATGAATTATCGATTTCCAATTGCCCCCCCCCTCTTTTTATTTGCCATAAGCCTCTCTTTTGACCCAAACAGATATTTTAATCAATTTTTCATCCATTTTAAACATTTTTGTTTTATCTATTTCCCCATTTTTAACATAATTTGACTGAGCGCAGAACTATGCCCTAAAACACATATCGCAACCCCTCACCCCCTACCTGACCCTTAGTCAGTCATTCCATTCACCCCCTAAGTAATTTTCAGTCCTATGAAATCAGCCAAGCGAAAGCAGGGGCGGGGACTTATTGCCATTATTTAGGGGGAAATTTCCCTGATAAAAAAACTGAGTGATTGTGATCACTTTTTCCCAAACCACATTAACCTCAAGATTTTAATTATGTTTTTCCCCACTGGGAAGAACCAAGTCAAAGGGGGTTATTACCCCTAGTTGGCTCGCACAAACTGTTTTAAAAAACAATCCTGGATCGTATCAAAAATCACCTGACCTAAATTTTCCCGTCAAATTGCTCCAGTCAATCTGTCTTATTGAAATCCCCATTTGCACAACATTTTCGTATGTAATGCCTTTCGAATTTCGCCCATAGAAGTTTACTGCACTCCCTATCAAGATTTTTGGGGGGCCCTTTAAAACACACCCCCAAAAAAAGTTTTTCTCGGCCCTCGAGAAGCTGTAACCAAACAGATTCATGGGGTACCTTTTAATTTTAAAACTTTCTAACACAACAATTTTAAATTTTCTCTGACATACATCGCTACTCCACCACCTTCCTTGACCCTGTCAGTGTGGAATAATTTTTTACCTTTTATTTGGGCATTCAGAGGGCTCTCCTATCTTTCAATTAAAACCAGTCTCTGTTATAGCAATAAATCTATTTTTCCTGCACTTGCAATTTAAACTTTTCTCATCTATCTTATTTTTTTACACTCCCGCATTATATATAAAAACCCTTTAAGGGGGGCTAGTCCCCTTTCCCCTTGCTGTCCCCCTTTTTTTTGCGACCAACTATTTCTTTATTAAACTTCATGCGAAAGCCTTTTATACATTTACTTTTCCCAACCCCAAATGTTGCAACCTGCTTTTTTCCCACACACACCCATACCCATCTTCCATCATTTAAAATCATAGGCATTTCACCAAGGGCCCTTTCCTCAATCAGTCTGCAAGTGCTACCAACCCCAGCCCCAGAGAGATGTACCCCATCCCTTGCATACATATCATGTTGCCATAAAAGTTGTTCCAGTTGTCAATGAATGGGATTGCAAGTTCCTTGCAGTATCTGTCTAGCCAGCAATTTACACCAAATTTGCCCTAGACAACCATTCATTTCCTACTCCCCTTCTAGGCAAGATGCTACATATGATTGGGATCCCTCCCTTAGACTTAATGAAATCTATAGCTGACCTGTACTTATCTAGCAGCTCTTCTCTCCTACCCTCCCAATATCATTTCCACCAGCACTGAGACAGATAATGGGCTTGTTCCCATTACCTGACGTGATATTATCCAGCCTGTTGACAATGTCCCCAACACCAGCTCCAGGGAAGCACACTCTGTCTCTCATCTTCTTATTCCTATTACAAAAAGCACGGTCAATATATCTTACCTGAGAGCCCACCAACCACAAGAATGCGCTTACCTCCATTAGCAGGGGCAGTAGTACCCTTACCTTCACTGGCCACTGAAGTACATTCATCCTGAAGAACAGAGAAGCGATTTCCTACCTTCAGATCTTCACTCTTAACTTTCCTTACTCTGATGCCCCCTTCCATTACTGTGAACCACTCGCCACTTGTACAGGTGCTGGGCTGCACCTCACTGCTGGTAGCCGTTGCTACCTCCCCACCTACAGCCTCCTCACAGCGAGAGACAGACTGCACCTCACTGCTAGAAGCCTCATTCCCCACAACTCCAGCCACCTCACACTCTCTCCCAGACCCATTGAGGTGGACCTTCAGCCTCCTAATCTCCTCCTGGAGAAGCAAGACCTCCTCCTTCAACTCTCCAACCTCAATTTTTAAAACACTGCAGAAGCAAGCCATGCTTTGTAACCGTCCACACTAATCCCCAAAGCAGCTCAGGGTCTGTGACCTCACGTGACGACTGACCACTGAGAATGCCTCTTGCTGTGTGTTGCTGCTGCTACTACATTTGTCCGTTACACTCTACACAAGTAGTTAAAAAAAAAAATCGGCAATAGTTGTGGCATACGATTTCTATCCAATTCCATCTCTGCTGTAAAATACCTAACTCTTTTCCAATAAGGGTATATTACCCCTTAACCCCTCCCCCCCCACACACACCAAGATAATACACCAGTCCATAATCTAGTCAGAGGTTGATAGTTCTCAGCAGACAGCTTCAGTGAGGACTGGCATATCTTTTGCTATCTCTCTCTCTCTCTCTCTCTCTCTCTCTCTCTCTCTCTCTCTCTCTCTCTCTCTCTCTCTCTCTCTCTCTCTCTCTCTCTCTCTCTCTCTCTCTCTCTCTCTCTCTCTTGGGAAGTCAGAAAATGCTAAAATAAATATTAAGGCTCGGCAGTACAATCATAGTGTTGATGCTTTACATTAAAGAACTTAAAGAAACATGTTGTTACCAAGGAAGCATCTGTCACTAACCTCTCCAGGAAATCAAACTCCACTGCTGCAAGTATCAGACCTTGTGATCTGAGTCTGACAGTGACGCCTCACAGGTTAACCTGTTGAACACCTCTCAGTATTTCTGGGAAAGGCATGCATACAGGCATCAACGATGCATGTACCGTGACGTGTATGCCTCTCTGTGCATGTAGGTCGAGAGTTAATCCCTCATATAGTCGATAGGCATTAAATCCCATTAACCAAACAACCAATCAGGCATCTCGGGGGTAGTTAGACAACCCAACTGTGGTTGTTGTACGTTGATCAGGTGAATATGTTGAACGAAACAGCAGTTCGTTAATGTTTGCATCTGTAGGTCGTACGTCCACTTCCATCCATGAACCTGGCGGTCATCTCGCCTACTGTTGACGTGCAGATGTAGCATCATGAAGATAAAACTGATCAAACTGCAATCTTGTCAGACATGTTCTCTTAGGTTAGGCAAAGTTTGTCAGAAAACAGGAAGTGTTTTCTGACGCGGGTCTTAGTTATATGATGACCCGCAGTTGGACCTTTTGGTCATCTGACCGAGGCCTTCCGCTGGCTTAACGGTCCACCCCTTTAAAAATTACGGTTATAATCATAAGCATTAAATTCCATAGCCTTCACATGATCGCTGAACAAGTGATTATGTCTGGTGAGAACCAGAAAGATATCAGGCCAACTAAACCCCACGAAGAAGCAGCGCAAGGAAATTACTCCGACCCTTTCACATCAAGGAACTAGCAAGGTTTGAACCAATGGCAGCGCATCCTAAAACTCATAGGCCAGTGCGCTAACCACTGACCCTTCCTCTAACTTTCCTGGAGTATACATGGATACCTTGAGAGGCTTTCGGGGATCAACGCCACAGCGGTCTGATCTGTGACCAGGCCTCCCGGTGAATCAGGGCCTGATCAACCAGGCTGTTACTGTTGGCCGCGCGCAACCCGACATACGAACCACAGCCCGGCTGATCAAGAGCTGACTTTAGGTGCTTGTCCAGCGCCGAAAGATTAGCGCCTGTTTAGCATCACATATGGGGGACTATACAAGCTGGGAAAATACGGCAAACTTAGGACAATAGCTATACATAACACGGAACAGGTGGGATTTGAACCCATGGCGAGTTTTTCACTGAGTAACTGAAGAAACATTCACCAACTGGATCCAGACACTCTTAGCTCTATGTACTGGTGAGTGAGTTAATGGTAATAAAGCGAAGAACCTGGGCATTACGAGACAGGAAAATATTAGGTCAGATATTAGCCAAGGTGAGGTCAGCGACACCAAGTCTGACTGACTTGTCAAGACAACACTTGCCCGAGAAAGATTTCCTTGCAAGCAGAGACAACAAAGTTCGTCCTAACACATAATTACCTCAGTGTCTACACAGTGGTCCAACAGTGTCTACACAGTGGTCCAACAGTGTCTACACAATGTCTACACAGCTTGGAAACAGAGGTAACAGAAGCAGTCAATGAAGCGGCAAGTCGTATTGTTTCCGATGGTTAAGTCTGCCTTGCTGATTGACTGTCCTGCTGCTGATAGACTGTCCTTCTGCTGATAGACTGTCCTGCTGCTGATAGACTCTCCTTCTGCTCATAGACTGACCTTCTGCTGATAAATGGTCCTAGAGTTGATAGACTGACCTGCTGCTGATAGACTGCAGTTTTGCTGATAGACTGACCCCCCCCCCCCTTTATTCCCTCCTCAAAGAAAAAACAGACAACGGAAGTATGATCATTCTTAAACAAACCATACCACGGGTGGGGCTAGAACCCGCGATCAGAGAGTCTCAAAACTTCAGACCGTCGCGTTAGCCACTAGACCAGCTAGCCACAATAAAATTCGTCCAACTAGGTATATTGTGGCATGTTTTTTTCAATCATGCTTTACGATTTCGTGAGTTATGATCATTTTTTACACAGTGAAGGGTAAAATCGTCCTCATCATCTCATCCAATCTGATCGTCATCATCACACATAATGATCGTCATCAAAAATCACAGATCTTTATCACATCTCACATCATCACATGTTTTTGTACAACATTACTAATAATTTTTATTTACAAAAAAAAATCTGTCAAAAAAAAGGAAACAATGGGCCCAAAGGGTTCAAATCACTGGGAATCCTGCATCAACCTCATCCACCGGGAAAACCTGCTGAACCGGGAATGCGGGGGGGGGGTTTTGCCCCCCAAAACACTTTTCATAATCCTTCAACCTGAGATTTCCCATAGAAGATTTCACTTTTTCAGAAAGTTTTTTTTAATAAAATTTTTTGCCAGACTCGTGATTTTTTTTGTCACACTTTTTTTACGGACGCAAATTCACGAAGTTAGAAAAATCGGGTTTTTTTTTTTATGTTTCTTAAATTTTGTCTTAGAGAAAAATTTTTGGGGCTTCTTCTTGGGGAAGGGAAGGAGGCTTCGGGTGATGGGGTATTTTAGGGCTTCAGGTGAGGGAGACGCTGCATCGGGTGAGGGGGAGACTGTCAGGCTTTGGGTGACGGGGAGCTTCATGGCCTTTCAGTGAGGGGGGCTTGGGGCTTCAGGTGAAGGGGAAACTGTCATGGCCAGGGATGGGGAGACTGTCAGGCATCGGGTGAGGGGGAGACTGTCATGGCTTCAGGTATGGGGAGACTGCATGGCATCAGGTGAGGGGGAGACTGTCAGGGGCTCAGGGAGGGGAAACTGTCGGTTTTCGGTGATGGGGAGACTGTCAGGCACGGGTGTGGGGGACTGTCATGGCTTTAGGTGAGCGGGGAATTTCATGGCCTTTCGGGGATGGGGATTGTAGCTTCAGGGGGGGAGACTGCGGGCTTCAGGATGGGAGACTGTCATGGCATCAGGTGATGGGAGACTGTCATGGCTTCAGGGATGGGAGACTGTCAGCATCAGGTGATGGGAAACATCATGGCAACAGGTGATGGGAGACCTGTCATGGCTCAGTGATGGTAACGTCATGGCATCAGTGAGTGTGAACTGTACATGCTTCAGGATGGGAACGTCATGGGCATCAGTAGGCGAGACTGTCAGGCTTCAAGGTGATGGGGGACTGTCATGGCATCAGTGATGGGAGACGTCATGCCAGGTGATGGTGAGATGTCATGGCATCAGGTGATGGGGAGCCTGTCAATGGCCCTTCAGTATGGTGACTTATGGCTTCAGTGATGGGAACTGTCAGGCTTCCAGTGATGGACGTACTGTTAGCTTACAGTGTAGGGTACTGTTCTAGCTTAGGATGATGGGGTGACTATATGTCAGTGATGGAGACTAATGGCATCAGTATGGAGACTCTCAATGGCTTCAGGTGAATGGGGAACTGTCCGGCATCGGTTATGGGAGACTCTCAGGCACAGTGATGAGAGACTGTCATGGCATCAGTGATGGGGAGACTGTCATGGTGATCAGTGATGGGAGACCTGCATGCATTAGTATGGGAGACTGTCATGGCTTCAGTGAGGGGAGACTGTCATAGCTTCAGTGACGAACGTCCCATGGTTTCAGGTGACGGGAGACTGTCTGCTTTCAGGTGAATGGGTGACTATGCTTCAGTGATGGGGAGCCTGTCATGCTCAGTGAGGGGAGCTGTATGCTTAGGTGATGGGGTGACGTTAGGCTTTAGGTTGGGACTATGACTTCAGTGAAGAGGGAGATTAGCATGCATCAGGTAAGGGAGATCATCATGCTTCAGTAGAGGAACTGTCATCGCATCGGTGATGGGTAGAACCTCAGGCATCAGAGAGTGAGAACTGTCATGGCATCCAGTGATGGGAACTGTCAGTATCAGGTGATGGGAGACAGTCATGCATAGTGAGGGGAGACTGTCAATGCTTCAGGTGATGGAAGACTGGTCATGGCTCAGGTTGTATGCGAACATGTCATGCATTCGGGTGATGGATACTGTCAGGCAGAGGTGATGGGGACTGTCATTGCTTCAGGTGATGGGAGATATAGTCATGGACATTAGTGATGGGAGCCTTCATGCCCTCAGTGATGGGTTACTATGGCTTCAGTATGGGAACTGTCATGGCTCATCGGTTGATGGGGAACGTTATGGCTTCAGGATGGGAGTACTTTTATGGCTTAAATTGATGGGTGACTTATACTTTAGGTATGGGGGACTAGTCAGCAACGTGATGGGAGACTCCTGCTATCAGGATATGGGAGACTGTCATGGCATCAGGGGTGATGGGAGACTCTCATGACATCAGGTAGAAGACTGTCAGGCACAGGTGATGGGAGACTGTCCATGGTACAGTGATGGGTGAGACTGTCAAAGTGCATTAGGTTGATGGGGAGACTGTCAAGGCTTCAGGTGATGGGGATACTGTCATGCTTCAGTGAGGGAAAGACTGTCAGCTTCAGGTGACGGTGAACTGTCATGGCCTTCAGGTGATGTGTTGACTTATGGCTTCAGGTGATGGGAGCCTGTCTGCTTCAGGAAGGGGTAAGCTGTTAGGCTCAGGTGATGGGGTGACTGTTATGGCTTAGGTGATGGGTGACTGTATGCTTCAGGTGATGGGGAGACTGTCAGGGCCCTTTAGGTGATGGGAGACTCTCATGGTTTCATGTGATGGGGAGACTGTCATGGCATCAGGTGATGCGGAGACTCTCATGGCATCAGGTGATGGAGAGACTGTCATGGCATCAGGTGATGGGAGACTGTCATGGTTCATGTGACTGGGAGACTGTCATTGCCTTAGGTGATGGGGACTTCATGGCTTCAGTGATGGGGAGACTGTCATGGCTTCAGGTGATGGGGAGACTGTCATGGCATCAGGTGATGGCGAGACTGTCATGGCTTCAGGTGATGGGGAGACTGTCATGGCACCAGGTGATGGGGAGACTGTCATGCTCAGGTGATGGGAGATGTCATGGCATCAGTGATGGGGAGCCTGTCATGGCCCTTCAGGTGATGGGGATGCATATGGCTTCAGGTGATGGGAGACTGTCATGCTTCAGTGGGGAGACGTATGCTTCAGGTGATGGGGTGACTTATGGCTTTAGGTGATGGGGTGACTTATGATTCAGGTGATGGGGAGACTGTCATGGCATCAGGTGATGGGGAGACTCTCATGGCTTCAGGTGATGGGAGACTGTCATGGCATCAGGTGATGGGGAAGACTCTCATGGCATCAGGTGAGGAGACTGTCATGGCATCAGGTGATGGGAGACTGTCATGGTATCAGGTGATGGGGAGACTGTCATGCATTAGGTGATGGGGAGACTGTCATGGCTTCAGGTGATGGGAGACTGTCATAGCTCAGGTGACGGGGAGACTGTCATGGTTCAGGTGACGGGGAGACTGTCATGGCCTTCAGGGATGGGTGACATGGCTTCAGGTGATGGGGACCTGTCATGGCTTCAGTGATGGGGAGACTGTTATGGCTTCAGGTGATGGGGAGACTGTATGGCTTTAGTGATGGGTACTTATGACTTCAGGGATGGGAGATTGTCATGGCATCAGGTGATGGGAGACTCTATGGCTTCAGGTGATGGGGAGACTGTCATGGCATCAGGTGATGGGGAGACTTCATGGCATCAGGTGAATGGAGAGACTGTCATGGCATCGGTGATGGGTGACTGTCATGGTATCAGGTGATGGGGAGACTGTCATTGCATTAGGTGATGGGGAGACTGTCATGGCTTCAGGTGAGTGGAAGACTGTCATGGCATCAGGTGATGGGCGAGACTGTCATGGCTTCAGGTGATGGGAGACTGTCATGGCATGAGGTGATGGGGAGACTGTCATTGCTTCAGGTGATGGGAGATTGTCATGGCATTAGGTGATGGGGAGCTGTCATGGCCTTCAGGTGATGGGGTGACTGTATGGCTTCAGGTGATGGGAGACTGTCATGGCTTCAGGTGAGGGGAGACTGTTATGGCTTTCAGTGATGGTGACTGTTACTTTAGTGGGGGCTTAGACTTAGGTGATGGGGAACCTGTCATGGCATCAGGTGATGGGGAGACTCTCATGGCTTCAGGTGATGGGGAACTGTCATGGCATCAGGTGATGGGGAGACTCTCATGCATCAGTGATGGAGAGACTGTCATGGCATCAGGTGATGGGGAGACTGTCATGGTATCAGGTGATGGGGAGACTGTCATGCATAGGTGATGGGGAGACTTCATGGCTTCAGGTGATGGGGAGACTGTCATGGCTCAGTGACGGGAGACTGTCATGGCTATCAGTGACGGGAGACTGTCATGGCCTTTCAGGTGATGGGGTGACTTATGGCTTCAGGTGATGGGGAGCCTGTCATGGCTTCAGGTGATGGGGAGACTGTTATGGCTTCAGGTGATGGGTGACTGTTATGGCTTTAGGTGATGGGTGACTTATGCTTCAGGTGATGGGGAGACTGTCATGGCATCAGGTGATGGGGAGACTCTCATGGTTCATGTGATGGGAGACGTCATGGCATCAGGTGATGCGGAGACTCTCATGGCATCAGTATGGAAGACTGTCATGGCATCAGGTGATGGGGACTGTCATGGTATCAGGTGATGGGAGACTGTCATTGCATTAGGTGATGGGGAGACTGTCATGGCTTCAGGTGATGGGGAGACTGTCATGGCTTCAGGTGACGGGGAGACTGTCATGGCTTCAGGTGAGGGAGACTGTCATGGCATCAGTGATGGGATGACTCTCATGGCTTCAGGTGATGGGGGACTGTCAATGGCATCAAGTGATGGGGAGACTCTCATGACTTCAGTGTACGGAACTGTCATGCACTTCAGTGGGGTGACTTAGGCTTCAGGTGACGGATGGACTGTTACATTGAAGACACAGTGTAACACTGAAGATACAGTGTAACACTGAAGACACGTATAACACTGAAGACACGTATAACACTGAAGACACGTATAACACGGAAGACACGTGTAACACTGAAGACACATTGCAACACTGAAGACACGTATAACACGGAAGACACGTGTAACACTGAAGACACGTGTAACACTGAAGACACGTGTAACACCGAAGACACGTGTAACACTGAAGACACAGTGTAACAGTGAAGACACGTATAACACATAAGACACAGTGTAGCACTGAAGACACGTGTAACACTGAAGACAGTGTAACACTGAAGACACAGTGTAACAGTGAAGACACGTATAACACATAAGACACATGTAACACTGAAGACACGTGTAACACTGAAGACATGTATAACACCGAAGACACGTGTAACACTGAAGACACAGTGTAACACTGAAGACACGTGTAACACTGAAGACACGTGTAACACTGAATACACAGTGTAACACTGAAGACACGTATAACACTGAAGACACGTATAACACTGAAGACACGTATAACACTGAAGACACGTGTAACACTGAAGACACGTGTAACACTGAAGACACAGTGTAACACTGAAGACACTGTGTAACACTGAAGACACTGTGTAACACTGAAGACACGTATAACACTGAAGACACGTATAACACTGAAGACACGTATAACACTGAAGACATGTGTAACACTGAAGACACGTATAACACTGAAGACACGTGTAACACTGAAGACACAGTGTAACACTGAAGACAAGTGTAACACTGAAGACACAGTGTAACACTGAAGACACAGTGTAACACTGAAGACACAGTGTAACACTGAAGACACGTGAGGTCACAGACCCTGAGCTGCTTTGGGGATTAGCGTGGACGGTTACAAAGCATGGCTTGCTTCTGCAGTGTTTTAAAAATTGAGGTTGGAGAGTTGAAGGAGGTCTTGCTTCTCCAGGAGGAGATTAGGAGGCTGAAGGTCCACCTAAGAGGGTCTGGGAGAGAGTGTGAGGTGGCTGGAGTTGTGGGGAATGAGGCTTCTAGCGGTGAGGTGCAGTCTGTCTCCGGCTGTGAGGAGGCTGTAGGTGGGGAGGTAGCAATCCAGCACCTGCTACAAGTGGCGAGTGGTTCCCAGTAATGGGAGGAGAATCAGAACAAGGAAAGTTAAGAGTGAGATCTGAAGGTAGGAAATCGCTTCTCTGTTCTTCAGGATGAAGTACTTCAGTGGCCAGTGAAGGTAAGGGTACTACTGCCCCTGCTAACAGAGGTAAGCGCATTCTTGTGTTGGTGACTCTCAGGTAAGATATATGACCGTGCTTTTTGTAATAGGAATAAAAAGCTGAGAGATAGAGTGTGCTTCTCTGCAGCTGGTGTTGGGGACATATTTAACAGGCTGGATAATATCATGTCAGGTAATGGGAACAAGCCCATTATCTATCTCAGTGCTGTGGAAATGATATTGGGAAAGGTAGGAGAGAAGAACTGCTAGATAAGTACAGGTCAGCTATAGATTTCATTAAGTCTAAGGAGGGGTCCCAATCATATGTAGCATCTTGCCTAGAAGGGGAGTAGGAAAATGAATGGTTGTCTAGGCAATTGGTGTAAATTGCTGCTATACGATCTGCAGGAACTTTCAATCCATTCATTGACAACTTGAATAGCTTTTATGGCAAACATGATATGTATGCCAAGGGATGGGGAACATCTCTCTGCGTGGAGGTTAGCACTTGCAAACTCATGTGAGAGACCATTGGTGAAATGCCTATTATATTTAAACTGTAGAAGATAGAGGTATGAGTTATGTGTGGAACAAGCACGTTGCAACACTAGGGATGCAAACAGTAAATGTATAAAAGGCATTCAGCAGAAGTTATAAATACAGACAATATTCAGTCGGCAAACAAAGGGGACAGCAAGGGCAGCAAGGACTATTCCCTAAGGTTTCTATCCAAGCAGATGTAAAAATAGTAGAAGATGCTGAAGATTAATTGCAAGTGCAGGAAACATAGATATTATTGGGGGGTATAAACAGAGACCTGTGCTCAATCTGTAAAGATAGAGAGAGGCCCTCATGAATGTCACATACAAGGCCCAATAAAATTATTCCACACTGACAGGGTCAACAGGAAGGGTGGTGAAGTAGCTATGGTATGGGGCAAGACAATTTATAAACCTGTTAAACAATTTAAATTGTTAGACAATTTAAATTGTTAGACAATTTAAATTGTTAGATAATTTAAAGTGTTAGACAAGATATAAAATTAGAAGCGCCAGCCAATGAATCTGTTTGGTTACAGCTTCTCGACGGCCGAGAAAAACTAATTTTGGGTGTGATTTACAGGGCCCCAAATCTTGATAGGGAGTGCAGTAAACTTCTATTGGACGAAATTCGTAAGGCACCTACATACGAAAATGTTGTGCTAATGGAATATTTCAACTATAGACAGATTGACTGGAGCAATTTGACAGGAAATTTAGAGTCAGGTGACTTTCTTGATACGATCCAGGATTGTTTTTTAAAACAGTTTGTGACAGAGCCAACTAGGGGAAATAACCTCCTTGACTTGGGTTCTTGCCAGTAGGGAAGCACTAATTAATAATCTTGAGGTTAATGATGAGCTTGGGGAAAGTGATCACAAATCACTCAGTTTTATTAGGAATTCCCCTAATAATGGCAATCAAGTGTCTGTCCCTGACTTTCGCTTGGCTGATTTCATAGGGCTGAAAAATTCCTTAGGTGGGCTGAACTGGAATGACCTGACTAAGGGTCAGGTAGGTGGTGATGGTTGCCGATATGACGCTTTCCAGGGCATAGTTCTAGCTGCTCAGTCAAATTATGTTCCAAATAGGGAAATCAGATCAAACAAAAAATGATCCTAAATGGATGAACAATAGATTAAAATATCTGATTGGTCAAAAGAGAGGCATATATTGGCAAATCAAAAGAGGAGAGGGGCAATTAAGAAATCGATATATTCAATTAAAGAGAGAAATAAAAAAGGGAATTAGTAAAGCAAAAAGAGATTATGAGGTTAAAGTTGCAAGAGAATCGAAGACTAACCCAAAAGGATTCTTTCAGGTATACAGAAGTAAGATCAGGGACAAGATAGGCCCACTCAAAAGTTCTTCGGGTCAGCTCACTGACAGTGATAAGGAAATGTGTAGAATTTTTAACACATACTTCCTCTCAGTTTTTACACAGGAGGATACCAGCTATATTCCAGAAATGATAAATTATGTAGAACAGGACGATAACAAACTGTGCACGATTAGGGTCACAAGTGACATGGTCCTTAGGCAAATAGATAAATTAAAACCTAACAAATCCCCAGGCCCTGATGAACTGTATGCAAGGGTTCTAAAGGAATGTAAAGAGGAGCTTAGCAAACCTTTGGCTAATCTTTTCAACATATCACTACAAACTGGCATGGTGCCAGATAAGTGGAAAATGGCAAATGTGATTCCTATTTTCAAAGCAGGTGACAGGTCCTTAGCTTCGAACTATAGACCAATAAGCCTAACCTCATAGTGGGAAAATTTATGGAATCAATAATTGCCGAGGCAGTTCGTAGCCACCTTGAAAAGCATAAATTAACCAAAGAATCTCAGCATAGTTTTACAAAGGGGCGTTCCTGCCTTACGAATTTATTAACTTTTTTTACTAATGTATTTGAGGACGTAGATCATGGTAATGAATATGATATTGTGTGAACATCAAAATGGAACTGAACTTCTCCAGGCTGAGGGACTGACAACCTCAAATTCTACGACTTCAAGGGTGATGGACTGATTACATCGTCTTCACATCTCTACTGTTCCTGCCTACTTTCTGTATTCGACTGAAGAAGCCTACTGTGTAGGCGAAACGTTTCAGAATAAAGTTGCCAAACTGTTGCCTGTGTGTCTTACCTACCATGATATTGTGTATATGGACTTCAGTAAGGCTTTTGACAGGGTCCCACATCAGAGACTATTGAGGAAAATTAAGGCACATGGAATAGGAGGAGACATTTTTTCCTGGACAGAGGCATGGTTGACAAATAGGCAGCAGAGAGTTTGCATAAATGGGGAGAAATCAGAGTGGGGAAGCGTCACGAGCGGTGTTCCACAGGGGTTAGTGTTGGGCCCCCTTCTGTTCACAATCTACATAAACGACATTGATGAGGGCATAAAGAGCGACATCAGCAAGTTTGCCGATGACACCAAAATAGGCGGCCGAATTCATTCTGACGAGGACATTAGAGCACTCCAGGAAGATTTCAATAGACTGATGCAGTGGTCGGAGAAGTGGCAGATGCAGTTTAATATAGACAAATGCAAAGTTCTAAATGTTGGACAGGACAATAACCATGCCACAATAAACTAAATAATGTAGATCTTAATATACGGATTGCGAAAAAGATTAGGATTCTGGTTAGCAGTAATCTGAAACCAAGACAACAGTGCATAAGTGTTCGCAATAAAGCTAATAGAATCCTTGGCTTCATATCAAGAAGCATAAATAATAGGAGTCCTCAGGTTGTTCTTCAACTCTATACAACCTTGATTAGGCCTCATTTAGATTATGCTGCACAGTTTTGGTCACCGTATTACAGAATGGATATAAATGCTCTGGAAAATGTACAAAGGAGGATGACAAAGTTGATCCCATGTATCAGAAACCTTCCCTATGAGGATAGACTAAGGGCCCTGAATCTGCACTCTCTAGAAAGACGTAGAATTAGGGGGGATATGATTGAGGTGTATAAATGGAAGACAGGAATAAATAAAGGGGAAATAAATAGTGTCCTGAAAATATCTAGCCTAGACAAGACTCGCAGCAATGACTCAAGAAATCGTAATGACACGATTGCAAACAAACCATACCCCCGGCCGGGACTGAACCCGCGGTCATAGAGTCTCAAAACTCTAGTGGCTAACGCGACGGGCTGGAGTTTTGAGACTCTATGACCGCGGGTTCAATCCCGGCCGGGGGTATCGCTCGCAGCAATGGTTTTAAGTTGGAAAAATTCAGATTCAGGAAGGATATAGGAAAGTACTGGTTTGGTAATAGAGTTGTGGACCTGGAGAGTTTATCTGGAGAGAGTTCCGGGGGTCAACGCCCCCGCGCCCGGTCTGTGACCAGGCCTCCTTAGGTCAGTGTCCCAGGATGCGACCCACACCAGTCGACTAACACCCAGGTACCCATTTTACTGATGGGGAACATAGACAACAGGTGGAAAGAAACACGTCCAATGTTTCTACTCTGGCTGGGAATCGAACCCAGGCCCTCACCGTGTGAAGCGAGAGCGTTAACCACCAGGCCACCAGAGCCCTGTATGAGTGGAACAAACTCCCAAGTACAGTTATAGAGGCCAGAACGTTGTGTAGCTTTAAAAATAGGTTGGATAAATACATGAGTGGATGTGGGTGGGTGTGAGTTGGACCTGATAGCTTGTGCTACCAGGTCGGTTGCCGTGTTTCTCCCTTAAGTCAATGTGACCTGACCTGACTAGGTTGGGTGCATAGGCTTAAGCCGGTAGGAGACTTGGACCTGCCTCGCATGGGCCAGTAGGCCTTCTGCAGTGTTCCTTCGTTCTTATGTTCTTATGTTCTTAACACTGAAGACACAGTGTAACACTGAAGTCACGTATAACACTGAAGACACGTGTAACACTGAGACACATGTAACACTGAAGACACTGTGTAACACTGAAGACACTGTGTAACACTGAAGACACTGTGTAACACTGAAAACAGTGTAACAATGAAGATACAGTGTAACACAGAAGACACAGTGTAACACTGAAAACACAGTGTAACACTGAAGACACGTGTAACACTGCAGACACGTGTAACACTGAATACACAGTGTAACACTGAAGACACGTATAACACTGAAGACACGTGTAACACTGAAGACACGTGTAACACTGCAGACACGTGTAACACTGAAGACACTGTGTAACACTGAAGAAACGTATAACACTGAAGACACTTGTAACACTGAGACCCGTGTAATACTGAAGACACTGTGTAATACTGAAAACACAGTGTAACACTGAAGACACGTATAACACAGAAGACACAGTGTAACTAACACAGTAACCTGAAGACACATGTAACACTGAAGACACAGTGTAACACTGAAGACACGTATAACACTGAAGACACGTGTAACACTGAGACACGTGTAACACTGAAGACACTGTGTAACACTGAAGACACAGTGCAACACTGAAGACAGTGTAACACTGATGACAGTGTAACACTGAAGACAGTGTAACACTGAAGAAATGGAATGACAAAGCTCGATTTGCTGAAGGTTTAATGCGTAGCATTCATACCTGCGGGTTACCTGTAGTAGTCTCCGGGATCATCCCCTCCCCCCCACGGCCCGGTCCCAGACCAGTGACACAGCCAGAGAAGTATGAGCATGTGTTGAAGCCGAGTGGTCACTGTGACCACTGTTGGCAACGCACATCCCACCAGTCACATTCCTACACATCATTCTCATCAGCTAGTGGGAGGAACTTAGTTCTTTAACAGGATTTAAAGCCTATCGATTATACTACAGTGAAGTGTTTGCAAGTGTATGTAACATGTTTACTACCAGTTAGCAATACCGTAATCGCTGCAATAGTGACAGAAATAGACTCTCAGTGTACATACACTGAGGAACATTCTAATCTCAGTGTGCATACACTGAGAAACATACTCTTCTCAGTGTACATACACTGAAAAAATACTCTTGTCAGTCTATATATCCTGATAAACTAGACACTAGTGTAACACTTGGGTATCTTTGTTTTGGAAAAGTTTCACCATCCAGTGGCTTCCTCAGTCCAATACAGAGAAGATTAATAAAGCACACACGACTAGACTAGTTACTTTGTTTACCTAACTATAGTTGGTAGACGTCCTCACAGCAGCACCTGACTGGTTCAGCAGGACGCAGGAAGAAGTCAGAAGGGACTGCAACATTCTTCACGAAGTTCCTGCTCCAGTCTCCATAAACTGTAACTCTTTCCGCATCTGTTGTAACTTCGCCTGGTGTGCTGGGAAACACTTTGATGGTTTAGCATCACTTACGCTGATGTCAGGCACACCACCGGAGTTATTTTAGAAAGATCGAGGGTATGATTCTCTATATTATCTAACACGATTTTGAGTTACTGTAAATCATTCTCACCTTAATATCAACGGCTTCCTGAAGGATACCTTTCTTTAGGTATCCTTAAGGCATCCTCTAATACATATCCGACTTAAGTATTACATTTGTGGGAACGCTCAGGGCAGTTAAGAATTTGTAGGATATATATATATATATATATATATATATATATATATATATATATATATATATATATATATATATATATATATTTTATATATATGTCGTGCCGAATAGGCAGAACTTGCGATCTTGGCTTAAATAGCAACGCTCATCTTGCCATATAGGACAAGCGAAAATTTGTGTATGCCATAATTTCGCCAAAATCATTCTGAATCTAACGAAAAAAATATATTTCACTGTCCTTTTTTAGTATTAAATTATTGTAAACAAACCTAAAATATATTTAGTTGGGTTAGGCTAAAATAAATTGTTCTTGTTATAATAAGGTTAGATAAGTTTTCTTAGATAAGTTTTCTAAGTTCCTTTTGGTGCAAAAATAATTTTTTTTACATTAACATTAATCAAAAAATTATATCTTTAAACTTATAAGAGAAAATTTTAGAAAGGACTTAATTTTAAATGAGTTCTTGCTAATTGACCAGTTTTACATATTCGGCACGACATATATATATATATATATATATAAAATATATATATATATATATATATATATATATATATATATATATATATATATATATATATATATATTTATCACACTGGCCGATTCCCACCAAGGCAGGGTGGCCCGAAAAAGAAAAACTTTCACCATCATTCACTCCATCACTGTCTTGCCAGAAGGGTGCTTTACACTACAGTTTTTAAACTGCAACATTAACACCCCTCCTTCAGAGTGCAGGCACTGTACTTCCCATCTCCAGGACTCAAGTCCGGCCTGCCGGTTTCCCTGAACCCCTTCATAAATGTTACTTTGCTCACACTCCAACAGCACGTCAAGTATTAAAAACCATTTGTCTCCATTCACTCCTATCAAACACGCTCACGCATGCCTGCTGGAAGTCCAAGCCCCTCGCACACAAAACCTCCTTTACCCCCTCCCTCCAACCTTTCCTAGGCCGACCCCTACCCGCCTTCCTTCCACTACAGACTGATACACTCTTGAAGTTATTCTGTTTCGCTCCATTCTCTCCACATGTTCGAACCACCTCAACAACCCTTCCTCAGTCCTCTGGACAACAATTTTGGTAATCCCGCACCTCCTCCTAACTTCCAAACTACGAATTCTCTGCATTATATTCACACCACACATTGCTCTCAGACATGACATCTCCACTGCCTCCAGCCTTCTCCTCGCTGCAACATTCATCACCCATGCTTCACACCCATATAAGAGCGTTGGTAAAACTATACTCTCATACATTCCCCTCTTTGCCTCCAAGGACAAAGTTCTTTGTCTCCAGAGACTCTAAGTGCACCACTCACCCTTTTCCCTTCATCAATTCTATGATTCACCTCATCTTTCATAGACCCATCCGCTGACACGTCCACTCCCAAATATCTGAATACATTCACCTCCTCCATACTCTCTCCCTCCAATCTGATATCCAATCTTTCATCACCTAATCTTTTTGTTATCCTCATAACCTTACTCTTTCCTGTATTCACTTTCAATTTTCTTCTTTTGCACACCCTACCAAATTCATCCACCAATCTCTGCAACTTCTCTTCGGAATCTCCCAAGAGCACAGTGTCATCAGCAAAGAGCAACTGTGACAACTCCCACTTTATGTGTGATTATCTTTCAACTCCACGCCTCTTGCCAAGACCCTCGCATTTACTTCTCTTACAACCCCATCTATAAATATATTAACAACCACGGTGACATCACACATCCTTGTCTAAGGCCTACTTTTACTGGGAAATAATTTCCCTGTTTCCTACATACTCTAACTTGAGCCTCACTATCCTCGTAAAAACTCTTCACTGCTTTCAGTAACCTACCTCCTACACCATACACCTGCAACATCTGCCACATTGCCCCCCTATCCACCCTGTCATACGCCTTTTCCAAATCCATAAATGCCACAAAGACCTCTTTAGCATTATCTAAATACTGTTCACTTATATGTTTCACTGTAAACACCTGGTCCATACACCCCCTACCTTTCCTAAAGCCTCCTTGTTCATCTGCTATCCTATTCTCCGTCTTACTCTTAATTCTTTCAATAATAACTCTACCATACACTGCCAGGTATACTCAACAGACTTATCCCCCTATAATTTTTGCACTCTCTTTTATCCTCTTTGCCTTTATACAAAGGAACTATGCTTGCTCTCTGCCAATCCCTAGGTACCTTACCATCTTCCATATATTTATTAAATAATTGCACCAACCATTCCAAAACTATATGCCCACCTGCTTTTAACATTTCTATCTTTATCCCATCAATCCCGGCTGCCTTACCCCTTTTCATTTTACCTACTGCCTCACGAACTTCCCCCACACTCACAACTGGCTCTTCCTCACTCCTACAAGATGTTATTCCTCCTTGTCCTATACACGAAATCACAGCTTCCCTATCTTCATCAACATTTAACAATTCCTCAAAATATTTCCTCCATCTTCCCAATACCTCTAACTCTCCATTTAATAACTCTCCTCTCCTATTTTTAACTGACAAATCCATTTGTTCTCTAGGCTTTCTTAACTTGTTAATCTCACTCCAAAACTTTTTCTTATTTTCAACAAAATTTGTTGATAACACTCTCTCATATGCTCTCTTTTTACATTGCTTCACCACTCTCTTAACCTCTCTCTTTTTCTCCATATACTCTTCCCTCTTTGCATCACTTCTACTTTGTAAAAACTTCTCATATGCTAACTTTTTCTCCCTTACTACTCTCTTTACATCATCATTCCACCAATCGCTCCTCTTCCCTCCCGCACCCACTTTCCTGTAACCACAAACTTCTGCTGAACACTCTAACACTACATTTTAAACCTACCCCATACCTCTTCGACCCCATTGCCTATGCTCTCATTAGCCCATCTATCCTCCAATAGCTGTTTATATCTTACCCTAACTGCCTCCTCTTTTGGTTTATAAACCTTCACCTCTCTCTTCCCTGATGCTTCTATTCTCCTTGTATCCCATCTACCTTTTACTCTCAGTGTAGCTACAACTAGAAAGTGATCTGATATATCTGTGGCCCCTCTATAAACATGTACATCCTGAAGTCTATTCAACAGTCTTTTATCTACCAATACATAATCCAACAAACTACTGTCATTTCGCCCTACATCATATCTTGTATACTTATTTATCCTCTTTTTCTTAAAATATGTATTACCTATAACTAAACCCCTTTATATACAAAGTTTAATCAAAGGGCTCCCATTATCATTTACACCTGGTACCCCAAACTTACCTACCACACCCTCTCTAAAACTTTCTCCTACTTTAGCATTCATGTCCCCTACCACAATTACTCTCTCACTTGGTTCAAAGGCTCCTATACATTCACTTAACATCTCCCAAAATCTCTCTCTCCTCTGCATTCCTCTCTTCTCCAGATGCATACACGCTTATTATGACCCACTTCTCGCATCCAACCTTTACTTTAATCCACATAATTCTTGAATTTACACATTCATATTCTCTTTTCTCCTTCCATAACTGATCATTCAACATTACTGCTACCCCTTCCTTTGCTCTAACTCTCTCAGATACTCCAGATTTAATCCCATATATTTCCCCCCACCGAAACTCCCCTACCCCCTTCAGCTTTGTTTCGCTTAGGGCCAGGACATCCAACTTCTTTTCATTCATAACATCAGCAATCATCTGTTTCTTGTCATCCGCACTACATCCACGCACATTTAAGCATCCCAGTTTTATAAAGTTTTTCTTCTTCTCTGTTTTAGTAAATGTCTACAGGAGAAGGGGTTACTAGCCCATTGCTCCCGGCATCTTAGTCGCCTCATACGACACGCATGGCTTACGGAGGAAAGATTCTTTTCCACTTCCCCATGGACAATAGAAGAAATAAAAAGGAACAAGAGCTATTTAGAAAAAGGAGAAAAACCTAGATGTATGTATATATATATATATATGCATGTGCGTGTCTGTGAAGTGTGACCAAAGTGTAAGTAGGAGTAGCAAGATATCCCTGTTATCTAGCGTGTTTATGAGACAGAAAAAGAAACCAGCAATCCTACCATCATGCAAAACAGTTACAGGTTTCTGTTTCACAGTCATCTGGCAGGACGGTAGTACTTCCCTGGGTGGTTGCTGTCTACCAACCTACTACCTATATATATATATATATATATATATATATATATATATATATATATATATATATATATATATATATTCTTTCTTTCTTTCAACACACCGGCCGTATCCCACTGAGGCGGGGTGGCCCAAAAGAAAAAAACAAAGTTTCTCCTTTCAAATTTAGTAATATATACAGGAGAAGGGGTTACTAGCCCCTTGCTCCCGGCATTTTAGTCGCCTCTTACAACACGCATGGCCTACGGAGGAAGAATTCTGTTCCACTTCCCCATGGAGATAAGAGGAAATAAACAAGAACTAGAACTAGAAAGAAAATAGAAGAAAACCCAGAGGGGTATGTATATATACGCTTGTACATGTATGTGTAGTGTGATCTGAGTGTAAGTAGAAGTAGCAAGACGTACCTGAAATCTTGCATGTTCATGAGACAGAAAAAAGGACACCAGCAATCCTACCATCATGTAAAGCAATTACAGGCTTTCGTTTTACACTAAACTTGGCAGGACGGTAGTACCTCCCTGGGCGGTTGCTGTCTACCAACCTACTATATATATATATATATAATATATATATAATATATATATATATATATATATATATATATATATATATATATATATATATGTATATGCAATAAGATCACAGTAAACAGGTGATTTCAGAATATGCAAAACAACCACTCTGAAAAAATAGAGAAATTCCAAGCGCTTTCGTGACTACTCACATTATCACATTATCGTGAGTAGTCACGAAAGCGCTTGAATTTCTCTATTCTTTCAGAGTGGTTGTTTTGCATATATATATATATATATTATATATATATATATATATATATATATATATATATATATATATATATATATATATTATATATATATATATATAAAATACAAAACAACCACTGGAAAAATAGTGAAGTTCCAAGCTCTATCGTGATTTATTACATTATCAAGGACCTGTAAAAATAAGAACAGCAGAAGACCTATTATGCTGAAAAATCACCTCACATACGATAATACACTCGGATGGGATGATTGAGGACTTGTCAAACATAGCTTAAATTCTTCCCAAATTTTATTAATTATAAATGACTCTAACTTGTATAACCCTAAACCAATATTCCTATTTAAATCAAAACTATATTTTAAGAATTATGATTCAATTACATTTTTCTCAACCAAAGACCTGTTTGATACAACTTTCTCGGCTTTTTGAAAATCTGTTGGATGGTTAAAATATTTCATATGAATAAACAGAGCATTAGGCTCTTGTCCAGTTATAACGCTATATTTATGCTGTTGTAATCTTATTTCAAGGTTGTTTCCAGTTTGACAGTAATAAACTTTATTACATTTCTTATAGGGAATCTTGAAAAACAGCCTTAAGCATTTTTGGGATAATTTTTAATCAGAAGTTTTTTATACTGTATCAATACTTTTAATACAACTTTGATTTTAAAATTCTTCTAAATACTCTGGGCTGCAGATACACAAGGCTCTCAGAAACACTGTAAGCAAAACATTGCTTTTAACCCTATACTCGTGATTAGAATAATAGTGAATGTATGAAGATGTAATCAATAAGATATTTATCACTGCCACAAATCTGAGATATCCCAGGGATTTTCTTGAAAAGGCCCTATTGTCAGCTAGGAAGACTTTGTGCAGGACTGAACCTAAAGAAATGCCTTCCATGGAAAATGTACTGGTTTTACTCTACAGTGAGAATTTGGTCAACCTCAACCTGCGTGAGGCACTAAAATGTTTCAGAATAAACATTACCCTCAAAAACAATGGGACAGTGGAACAGATGTTCATTAGGAACACACCATCTAATAGTGTTGCTAATAATAGTGGTGTTTACAAGGTTTCATGCATTCTTTCCCCTGTCTCATACTGGACAAACTTGGAAACCTCTGGTAACCAGATTAACCCAACAGCACTCAATCAGGATGGGCCAGAAGTCGGATACTATTTTCAACCATGTCACTTCTTGCAGTCACCCACCAAGGTGGGCTGTGACCCCGATCATTGTACCCAACAGTTCCGTCATGGAAAGCAACATAATTGACTCTTTGCTCTTGAAGCATGATAGGAATGCCTTATTTAATTCAAGTTATGCCACAGGACCTTGTGAGGATTTGGTGAAGTTACATGAGTGTTCTCCACACCATTCTTGCATGCTTTGTCTGTCATGAACATGAGAAGCAAATCAATTTAGCAACAGCTGCATAATGGCACCGTATGGGTACAGGTACACAAGGTTAAGTGACTGCAAACAATGATTGCAACTAATTTAATGGATTACAGGCTCTCTCTACCCTACACCATATGGGGGGGGTGAGGACGGGGGTGGTAGCGAATGGACCGGTGTCTCTCATATCTGAGAGAAGTTGGCTGGTGTCACCACGCTACCATATTCCAAGAAAACTTTCCTTCATTTCTCCTGTTGCTATTCTTGCAACATTGCATAGCTCCTGATGATGCATGGAGACGTGTGAAGTTGAATGACAGCTGCCACTCAAGTTTTCCCTGTGGTTGTTTTGCATCTGTTATCGCTGGTTTGCGATTATTGCAGTATATGCAAATATATAAAATATGAGGTCCAGGTGCTTCTTTTGCGGAATGTTGTTTTTTCTCAAATTCTGAAGGATTTTGCGCTTATGATAGCCAGACATATGAACTGTATGTTGAATCTTCAACTCTCGTCTAGTTTAGGGGACAACAGAACGTTGATTTATACTGTTGTCAAAATTGTTATCCTTTTGTCATCGGTGTAAGAACCTCCTGTGTATAATGACTCTTCTCTAGAGGCAGTGTATAATGACTACTCTAGAGACAGTGTATAATGACTCTGCTCTAGAGGCAGTGTATAGTGACTACTCTAGAGACAGTGTATAATGACTCTGCTCTAGAGGCAGTGTATAATGACTCTGCTCTAGAGGCAGTGTATAATGACTACTCTAGAGACAGTGAATAATAACTCTACTCTAGAAGCAGTGTATAATGACTATTCTAGAGGCAGTGTATAATGACTACTCTAGAGGTAGTGAATAATGACTACTCTAGAGGCAGTGAGTAATGACTGCTCTAGAGGCAGTGTATAATGACTCTACTCTAGAAGTAGTGTATAATGACTCTACTCTAGAGGCAGTGTATAAAGAGTACTCTAGAGACAGTGAATAATGATTCTACTCTTGAGGCAGTGTATAATGAGTCTACTCTAGAGGCAGTGTATAATGGCTCTACTCTAGAGGCAGTGTATAATGACTACTCTAAAGGCAGTGTATAATGACTCTACTCTAGAAGCAGTGTATAATGACTCTACTCTAGAGGCAGTGTATAATGACTACTCTAGAGGAAGTGAATATTGACTCTACTCTAGAGGTAGTGTATAATGACTACTCTAGAGGCAGTGTAATGACTCTACTGTAGAAGCAGTGTATAATGAATATTCTAGAGGCAGTGAATAATGACTCTACTCTAGAGGTAGTGTATAATGACTCTACTCTAGAGGCAGTGTATAATGACTCTACTCTAGAGACAGTCTTTAACTTGGAATTTGTGACTGTAAAAAATACTCAGGACCTTCTCTCAGTATATTAAATAAGATTTTGTTCCTTTGTTTACTTTGTCGGTGTAGCGTATATGGTGAAGTTTCTGGTGTAGCGTATATGGTGAAGTTTCTGGTGTAGCGTATATGGTGAAGTTTCTGGTGTAGCGTATTTTGTAAAGTTTCTGGTGTAGCGTATATGGTGAAGTTTCTGGTGTAGCGTATATGGTGAAGTTTCTGGTGTAGCGTATATGGTGAAGTTTCTGGTGTAGCGTATATGGTGAAGTTTCTGGTGTAGCGTATATGGTGAAGTTTCTGGTGTAGCGTATATGGTGAAGTTTCTGGTGTAGCGTATATGGTGAAGTTTCTGGTGTAGCGTATAGGTGAAGTTTCTGGTGTAGCGTATATGGTGAAGTTTCTGGTGTAGCGTATATGGTGAAGTTTCTGGTCTGTATACATAATCTCTTGTTGTAGATTATCTTTTCTATGCCTACCGACCAGTTTTACATACCTACTCCAGCCCGTCGCGACGGGCTGGAGTTTTGAGACTCCATGACCGCGGGTTCAATCCCGGCCGGGGGTATGGTTTATTTGCAATCGTGTCATTACGATTTCTTAAGTCATGTTGACGGCAGTGAAGGGACTTGAGCTAGAGTTCGTCACGGCCACGCTAGCTGGAGATTCGTCTGTAAAAACTTGCATTTGTGGTCACAGAGGTGCCTGTGCTAACTTTCCTATGGTGTAGAAATATACCTAGTTGGATGAATCTTATTGGGGCTATGTCTAGTGGCTAACGCGACGGGCTGGAGTTTTGAGACTCTATGACCGCGGGTTCAATCCGGCCGGGGGTATGGTTTATTTGCAATCGTGTCATTTACGATTTCTTGAGTCATGTTGACGGCAGTGAAGGGACTTGAGCTAGAGTTCGTCACGGCCACGCTAGCTGGAGATTCGTCTGTAAAAACTTGCATTTGTGGTCACAGAGGTGCCTGTGCTAACTTTCCTATGGTGTAGAAATATACCTAGTTGGATGAATCTTATTGTGGCTAGCTGGTCTAGTGGCTAACGCGACGGGCTGGAGTTTTGAGACTCTATGACCGCGGGTTCAATCCCGGCCGGGGGTATGGCCTACCAACCTACCTACCTACCTACCTACCTGCCTACCTGCCTACAAGACATAACATATTTGCTCGTTTTTATTTTCTTTCTGTGTTCGAGTTGTTTTTAGGTTTTCTCACCAACTAATTTTTTATACAGACATACTATGCTCCTGTATTTAGATTTTTCATGCACTGCTTCGGGTGAAGGTTGGCGGTCAGGTTATGTCTCATAGTGTGTTGTGTATTTTGTCAGAAATACCAACAATTTGGTTTAAAAAGGCTCGTAAGCCAGCACTAGAATATATTAGAAAACGATTCAAGCAAATATGTTCCCAGAACCGAAATGTTTTCTTATAAATATTTTCTGAAGTTTGTTCACGAGTTGTTTAAACCAAATTGTCGGTATGAATTACCAATGTTTCTTACGCTTTAATGAAGTTCTAATCGGAATATATTGTATATGAGATTATTATGTCTCGGATTAGCTCCTCATCGTTCGTCATGATCAAATATAGTGTAACTTGGTTTCCAGTGTGTGTTATGGCTCTTTGGTTCTATACAATAAAAAATATTATCTTAACTGATAATTCCCTGGTGTGTGTCTGCTGTGCTAGAAGACTTCCAGATGCTGTTTCTGGAACATTGCTGCTTTCTGCCGCCTTTCAAGATACATTTAGAACACTGAAATCTGCAAGGAGGATATTATTTAGTTTAGGATTTTCAGAGCATTCATGATAACTATCTGTTCACTAAATTCCTGTATCATTGTGCTTACCATTCGAACCCAGGATACTATAGAATAAAATCAAGGATCTCTCAGCTTAGTAAAACCCTCAGCTCACAGAATTTAACATGAATAGCTACCGTGATGCAGGCAGGCAACATACCCACACACCTCATTAACCTTCCTGGGACCTGACCCACATTTCATGCTCCACTGATTTTTTCACACTCCATTAGAATCTTGATCATATGAGGTCGCATCCTACCAGTCTTGAGAGTGGCCTTCCTCTCTACGTGACTGCCTTTCATCTCCTTCCAGGCTTTTTGCCTGAACGACGGTCATCTCTTAAAGAGGTTCCTTGCCTCCGGTAAGGGACTCTTGATTCAAGAAATTGGACCTACCCGACCCTGTTTTGGGGATATACATGTTTGATTATGGGTAAAAGGAAGTCTATGACACCTGAAACTATAGATCAAATCATAGGACTTCACAAAGCTGGGCACCAGATGAAAGAAATAGTGAAGAATGTTGGGAGTGTGTAAGCGTTGAGTGAAGAAATGGGTGCAGATTTTCAAGGCTGGTGGCAATGTCGAGTTACCATCTGCCAAACCTCGGCCTGGCTCCTCGAAGAAGACATCTGTTTGTTCCTTAACTGTGCTAAAGAAGCAGGTAGAGAGTACACCTAAGATAACTGCTAGAGAATTGAAAGAAAAGAATCCACATCTCTTTGAGGTGCCTGTAAGAACTGTTAACAGACGTGTGTTAGGACTGGGCTACAGTAGTCACTGCCAGGTTAAGAAACCAATCCTCTTCAAGCCACAGAAAAAACGTAGGCTGGATTATGCATAGAAATATCTTCACTGGAATCCTCAACAGTGGTATTCAGACCACTGTTGAGTGAAGCTTCACTGGAGTGAGTTGCTTCATCACTGGAGTGATGAAGCAACCTTCACCGCCACCTGTAACCATGGGTGACATGTGTACCTGCCCAGAGGTAGTGACCCACTAGACCCCCACTACACCTGTGGGACCACCAAACACCCAGACTCACTCATGGCTTGGAGGCGTTTCAGTGCTCAGAGTGTTGGTGAACTGATTGTGCTTCCCAAAAACCAGTATATGAACCAGAATAATTACCCGGAGTTATTGTGTGACAATTTAGCTGAGGCATTTGACAAGTGTTGGCTAGGGTTTTTATGCAGGACGGTGCACCGTGTCATACCGCCAAATCTGTAGTTCAATGTCTTAAGGACTGTAAAGTGAGGTTCTTTAATGACTGGCCAGGCAATTCTCCAGACCTAAACCCTATTAAGAACCTCTTGTCAATAGTTAAACGAATTTTACTGGGCAAGGATATCAGTTCCATCCCTTGGCTGGAGGCTGCTTTACATGAGCCATGAAATAATATACCTCCCCAAACCCTCAAGAATTTGTGTGTCTTCCTACACGGTTGAGGGACGTGATTAAGTGTAAAGGACGCATCACCAAGTATTAAAACCTCAGTAAGTGGGCAAATATATATATTATAATATTTCATGGTATATGTTTGTGTTTTGGTACGTGTGTGGGGGAGGGGCGGCATAATGCCATGACTAGCACTGTACATGCTCATGTTCTCTCTGAGTTCTGAACTTTAACAGTAAAAGATTTGTTTTCAACAAATTTGCTTTTTATGTTACACACTGTCTATCTTTGTAATTACCTGTATGTCGGGGACGCCATACGTAAGCGTCACCGAGCTGTTAACATACACTAGTCATGATGCCATGGACTTCAAATACTGTCAGGTTAGCAGAGTTCAAACCCTGCTAGACACCCACAGTGAGGGGGCAGGCAGTCAGACACATACCCTCAGACAGACAGGACAAGACTGCAGGCTGGGTTTCCTACCACCTGTTCTCAATATGCCAGTTTACCGTCTGAGTGATTATTATTTACCACCTACACTCCAGTAAAAGAGCCCTGCCGACACTGGAGGTGGGAAGTACAGTGCCTGAGCTCTGAAGGATGGGTGTTGATATACTGCAGTTTTCTTTTTTACCTGTTGTATAGGCGCGCCTCTGGCAAGACAGTGATAGAGTGAATGAAGATGAAAGTGTTTCTTCTTTTTCGGCTCACCTTGCCTTGGTGGGAAACGGCTGATGTGTTAATAAAAAAATTAAAATAATGATAATAATCCTTCCAGGATTATTCATACGTGTTGACTGCTCTCTTTAGAAAAGAAGAAGAGACCTCCAATAAAAGGGCTTCATCTTCCTCTTTTCCTTTGTCCTGTGTGTTTCAACATGTGTGTTTGTCCCTTATGTTTGTCCACATGTGTTTTACATACCTTGGTAGTTGAAGATTGAGAAACTTTTGCAGGATTTTAGGAATCTTTAATTCAGGAAACGTTTCGCCCCAGTGGTCAATCAGTCCAAAACAAAGAGGAAGCGTAAAGGGGAGGAGGATATAAGGTAATCAGTCTCTCAGCCTGGAGTCGATGTGTTCAGTCGATGTTTCAGTCCACAATCTTGTACCCAAATTGATGGATGAACACCTCGACTCCCGGGTGAGGGACTGATTACCTCATACCCCCTTCTTTCGCCCTCCTCTTTGTATTTGGGCTGATGAAGCCACTGTGTGGCGAAACGTTTTTGAATAAAGATTCCTATTGCGCATAAGTGTCTCATTTTTCAACTTGTCGGTTTTTCAAACCATTCTTCACACCTGTGGGTATAACGCTCTCCAGCCGTTTGAAATTTTCGCCAACCCCTTGGCCCTTTTCCCATTTATTTCAAATGTGATGTACGAAGAAAGTTAAAGATATATCTGTTGAGTATATGTTAGTTACTGTCGAGTATATCTGTTGAGTATCTGTTGAGTAATCTGTTGTTTCTTGTTCATCCCCGAAGGATGCTTTCTTTGTCTCGTGATAGCATGATTTTCTGAGAAGAAAGTCCTCGAAGAAGAGTTTCTGGGGAATGGAGACTTGAGGGAATGAAGTCTTGACGAATCAGGGTTTTAAGAATGAAAGCCTGATGGAAATGAATCTTGAAGAAGAAAGATTGAAAAGTCAAGGGTTGACGAAGGAAATGGGCGCAAAATAAAAAGCAACTGCTTTGTTCCTGTTATGACCTTAACTGCTTACAGGTGAACAGGTGAGGGTACACAGGTACTCTGCCAGGTAGTATACAGGACTGTGCGAGGTGAGGAACCACAGGTAACCTGCGGTGAGGGAAAACAGGTACTGTGCGAGGGGGAGGGAACACAGGTACTCTGCTAGGTGATGGAACATAGGTATTCTGCCAGATGAGGGAACATAGGTACTCTGCCAGGTGAGGGAACACAGGTACCCTGCCAGGTGAGGGAACACTGGTACTCTGCCAGGTGAGGGAATACAAGTACTCTGCCAGGTGAGGGAGCACCAGTACTCTGCCAGGTGAGGGAACACTGGTACTCTGCCAGGTGAGGGAATACAAGTACTCTGCCAGGGGAGGAAACACAGGTACTCTGCTAGGTGAGGGAACATAGGTATTCTGCCAGGTGAGGGAACACAGGTATTCTGCCAGATAAGGGAAACATAGATACCTGCCAGGTGAAAGGGAAAAATAGGTACCAGGGAGGAACACAAGTACCCAGCAGGTGAAGGGACTCAAGTACTCTGCCAGGTTTGGGGGAAATAGAACATAAGAACTTAGAAAAGAAGGCCACTGCCCGCAGGGCCGTTGGCCCATAATAGGGCAGGGTCCTTTACAATCCATCCGCTAACAAAACTTTGCCCAACCAAATTTTAAATGCTCCCAAAAAATAAGGTCGATAACTTTATCTCTAATATAGCAAGCCTGCCTAAATCCAACCCCTCTCACCATGTTTTACCCAACCTAAATTTAAAAACTTCCAAGGGTTTTTACCCTCAAAAACCCCCAACTAGGTGGGATGTTCCACTCATCAACTCCCCTATTTCCAAACCAATATTTTCCCCTTACCCTTTCAAAATCTAAATGCCCCAATTGAATCCATTATTGGGATTCTCTTTGGAGGATATCCCAAACCCTTTATTTATCCCCTTTTTTAATACCCATTTCCCTTATACCTTCGATCATGTCTCCCCTCATTTTTCGTCTTACAGTGAATGTAGTTTAAGAGTTTCAGCGTTTTCGACGGAGATTTCTAAGTATGTTTTTTAATTTTCATTTTTCCGAATGTTTTCTAAACGTTTTTTATACCCATTCGAAATAGGAGACCAACTGAGTGAAGATTGGCCTTATGCAGCAAAGGGAACTTTATTCGGAAAACGTTTCGCCACACAGTGGCTTACAGTCCAATAAAAAGAGGAAGGGAAAGGAAAGGGGGAAAATGAGGTAATCGCCCCTAAACCCTTTGGGTCGATGTGTTTCAGTCCATCAATCTTGATGGACTGAACACATCGCTAAAGGTTTGGGGACTATTACCTCTTTCTCCCCCTCTCCTTCGCTTCTCTTTGTATTGGGAAGATGAAGCCCTGTGGGCGAAACGTTTTCTGAATAAAGATTCCCATATGCTGCATAAGTGCTCAATCTTCAATTTGTGGGTTTTTTCCCAAACCATTCATCACAGAACTGAGCTGCATAATCTAGGTGAGGCCTTACTAATGATGTATAAGCTGCAGTATGACCTCTGGACTTCTGTTGCTTACACTTCTTGATATAAATCCCAGTAACCTATTTGCCTTATTACGTACGCTTAGGCATTGCTGTTTTGGGTTTTAAAGGGTTGCTGCTCACCAAAAACCCCCAATCCCTTTTCGCAATCTGTATGGCTAAGTTCTACATCATTTAACTTATAAGTGCTAGGGTTATGGACACTCCCGAGCTTCAGAACCTTGCATTTATCTACATTGAACTGCATCTGCCACTTTTCTGACAAAGAATAGAGTTTGTCTAAATCCTCATGGAGTTCCCTAACATCTACGTTTGAATCAATTATCCTACCTATCTTTGTGTCATCGGCGAATTTGCTCATATCACTAGTAATACCCTCATCAAGGTCATTGATATATATTATAAACAACAACGGGCACCAGGGCCTCTTAGCAAAACTTCAAGCACTGGGAATTGCAGGCTCTACGCTATGTCTCCTCAGTGATTACCTTCATGGTAGATCTCTAAGTGTAGTCCTCAATGGAACGGAATCAGCAAGGCATCCTATTGGGGCAAGTGGTCCACAAGGAAGCGTGCTGGGTCCATTGTTATGGAATGTCTACTTCGACGACCTTCTTCATCTCATCCCAGAATCACATGCATATGCAGACGACTGTACACTGACATTCGCTTATCCAAGAGAAGAAATGCCAGCTGCTCTAAGCTACATCAATCACCAGCTGAGAGCTATATCAGCTTGGGGGAAATAGATGGCAAGTAACATTTGCACCTGAGAAAACGCAAATGATGATCGTCTCTAGGCACCATGATGGTAATGCTGGTGCAGTAGTAAGGATGAATGGGGGGATGTTGGGACCTGGAGAAGAAGTTGATATCCTTGGGGTGAAATTTGACTCCCAAACAACCATGAAGAACCATGTTGTAAATCTTTCAAACAAGGCAGCCAGGAAGCTTACAGCACTTTGCGTATCTCGCATCTGCTTGACAGTAGGGGGTTTCAAGATCCTGTATGAGCACAAGTACGCTCACACCTTGAGTATGCTCCACTTTCTTGGTTTGCCTGCCCCCCCCTCATCTGCGACTGCTTGACAGAGTAGAGAACTGAGCAAGACGTCTATCTCTCGCCTGGACCATCCTGGATAGATCTGTCATTTTCAGCAGAGCCCTTTAACATAGGAGGGATGTGGGTGGCCTTACTGTTATGTACAAGGCAATATTGTCAAAATACCACACTTTGGATCCACTTCGAGGACAGCGTGAAACAAGCTTTTGTGCCACAAGATGGGCAGAAAGCAGCAACTTCACACTGGCTGTACCCTTCTCCAGAACATCACTCCATTTGAGATCAACATACCCAGGATGACTCGAGTATGGAACACATTCGTACAGCATAATGATGTCAACGAGATAAAGTCAGTTGATCAAATGAAAATGCTGACCCACAGATGGCTCCAACTTCATCCTGTTCCCTACTTGTATGTCTCATAACAATAAAAATGCTTTCAAATGAGCTGATGTAGGTAACAGCTCTTAGCTTGTCAATATAGTTAAGAATCCTTAACCTGTAAATAGCTGTCAATAAAGCTAGGAATCCTTAACCTTGTCAAACCCTGTGTAAAAAAAAAAAACAAAAAAAAAAAAAAAACTGATCCTTGTGGTACGCCATTTGTTACAGATCCCCACTCGGATTTAACCCCATTTAAGCATACTCTCTGCTTCCTATTAGTGAGCCATGACTCGATCCATAACAGCACTTTTTCCACAATGCCATGAGCTGCCACTTTCTTTAACAGTCTCTGGTGCGGTACTCTATCAAAAGCCTTACTAAAATCTAAATTAACAATATCGAATTCTTGACCATGATCAATGGCCTCAAAAGCTTTACTGAAGAAGAAATTAAGACACAGGTGCAACATCTGGGTATCTTTATTGTAGACGTTTCGCCATCCAGTGGCTTTATCAATACAAATTCTAGGACATAACTTGAAGACAGTAGGACTATATACAGAAGAAGATTAATAAATTAGTTAGGCAGGGACGGCCCCTCGTGAATCCATGCTGGATACATTAATCAAGCTATGCTTATCCAGAAGGCTTCTTATATTATCGGCTATAATTGACTCTAGTAATTTGCCTACAATTGAGGTTAGGCTTATTGGGCGGTAATTTGAGGGTAACGACTTGTCCCCTGTTTTAAAAAGGAACTACATTTTTTTTCCCACATATCAGCACTCCCCTTTTTAAAAGAGAAATTTTATAAATATTAGTCAATGGGTCAAAATTTTTCATTTTAACCTTTTAAAAATCTGGAAAAAATTTCTTCGGGCCCGGGGATTTATTTTTGCTTTTACTCATCGTTTTAAAAAACCCAATTGGTAGTGACATATTTTGATAATTTATCCCCCAAAAGGGGCCCAAATATAAAAAATTTTTCCATTTGTTCATAAAACAGAAAAAATTATTAAGAATTAACCATTTCATTTCCCTTTCGGGGCCCAGAAAATTTTTAAGGGGCCCCTATCTTATCCAAAAACTTTTTTCAAAAAATTGGAAAAAACTTTTGGGTTTTTTTCGAACCCCCTAAGAAATTTAATTTAAGCAGTTTAGCTTTTTTTTATCCTTTTTTTCCCCAAACAAAGATTTAAGGGGCCCTACCCTTTTAACGCTAAAAAATTTTTTCTTCTGTTCCTAAAAGTTTTGGGGTTTTTTTTTGGGTTTTTATTTTCGTTTTTTTTTGGGGGGGGGGGGGGGGGGTTTTTTTGTTTTTTTTTTTTAAAATGATGTTTTGTTTTAAGATTGTAATTGGGTTGGGAGTTGGTTATTATTATTTATTATTAACTAAATTTTTGGGGTTTAGAAATTTTTTAAATTTTAAATTTTAACCCTTTTTTGGCAAATTGCGGTTTCCCCCTTGAGGTTTAAAAAGTTAAATATTTTGCTTTTAAAATTTTAGTAAATTTTTGAAAAATTGTAATTTGATTAAAGTTAATTTCCCTAAATTTAAAAAGTTAGTCCTTTTTAAAAAATTTTGTATTCCTTGGGTTATAATTTTGGGGGAGGTTTATATAAAAAAATATTTTTTTTCCCCTTGAAAATTTAAAAAAATTGTTTGTTGGTTTTTTAAAATTTTTTTGAAAAATTAAACGACCCGGACATGAGTGCCCCCCCCCCCCCCCCTTTCCGATATTTCGTTATTTGGGGAACAATTTAAAACCCTGATGTGCATTCAGCAACACCCCTTTATTTTTCATATTAAACCACGTTCAGTTAGGGCCAAAACACAATGTTACCACTTGTAATTTTTTCTCAATTCGTCCTCTTATTTCTCGAAACTCATGTTAGTAAAATTTATTTTCTAAACCCCCCCTTCTCTTTTTGTTCCTGCTGTTTTCTTTTCCCTCCACTATGCCTTTATTTCCCTTACCCCAATGCCATTGGCTTTCCTTTTTTCACCAATAATTTTCCCTTATTTTTCCTAAAACGGGTTTTCCTTAAAATTCACACTATCGCTACCTCAGAATCATTGTTTTTCCACACAAACCCTACCACTATCTTTTTCTTTTTTAAAAGTACTAACACTCCCCCCCGCAGTTTCCGTGCCCCCCCCCCAAACTGATAAGTAAACCCCCATCCCGGCAACATGCTTTTCGCCATAGAAGAGGTCCAGTTTCTTAAGTTACTGCATTTTACTTACGGTTTGTCCCACAGCAGTTAAACCCCAAATTCCCCCTGGACAATATTTTTTCCAACTCCTCCCCTAGGAAAAATCCCACATATCCGGGTTCCCACCCTTCCAAATTTCTCTATTGGTCCTATCCCTGCAAATCAAGCTTCACCTTACGTCTGCCAACATCTTGCCCCAGCACTGGGGCAGATAATGGATTACCCCCTTCCCTTTCAGATGCGTTCAGACGGCTAACAATTCCCCCCATACCCCCCCGGGAAAACATACCTTTGCCCCTCTTCCTGTCCCCTAAGACAGGGGGGAAACAAAGGACCTCCAGGTATTGCTGGGGGAAACTTAAATTGAATCAGGGGTTTGTGTTCCCCGCTATTATTCATGCTGCCAGACACTGTCAATTTCCTAGTCCTCCTTCATGCTAGTCGCTTAAAAGTTTGTTTCATTTTTGGGGGGAACTGGGTCATTATCGGGGTCACATATCTCAGTTATTTCCCTATTTTATAACTGAATGACGTCGGGCTTGCAAGTAGGGATGGACGTACGATCCCAAATTTTAGTCCCAAATACAAAATTTTCCCCCCATACCGATCCCAAAAATTTTCCCCCATACCGATTAAATAAAATTCGATACTTTATATTATTAAATAACATTATTTTCGGGGGTGTAATGTTATTACTCATTAAATTGAATAAACTGTTTAAAAAAACGACAAGTTGATAAATGAGACACTAGTGAAAATTTTTGTGTACTTGATTCTGGGAACGTTTACCCGCCCGTGACTTCCCCCAGTAGAGTGCAGAGAAAGCTGGAAGATCAGGAAAATCGAATAAAGGGAAAGTTTACAGCAAAAAGGGCGTGAACTGAGAGAACGGAACTGAGAGAATGTGAAAATAGGAACTGTGAGCTTTAGAGGACTGTGAGTGAGAGAACGTGGCTGAGAGGATTTTGACTGAAAGAATGTGAGCTGAAAGAATTATGAAATGAAGAAAAAGTGAGCTGAGAGCTGTTGATGGAGAACTGTGAAATGAAAACTGTGAACTGGGAGGGAGGATTTTGAATTTGGGGGAACTGTGAGCTGAGGGACTGTGAGCTGGAGAACTGTGAAATGAGAAAAACTGTGACTGAGAGGATTGTGAAAATGAGAGAACTGTGAGCTGCGAGGATGTGGCGAGAAACTGTGAACTGAGGAAGTGTGAGCTGGAGATTGTGAATGGGAAAAACTGTGAGCTGAGAGGACTGTTACCCTTAGAGAACTGTGAAATGAGAGTGAGGGGATTGGAATTTAGAGAACCGTAGCAAAGGGATTGTGAGCTGAGAGAAATGTGGTGAGAGAATTTGAACTGAGAGAACTGTGAGATAAGGGACTGTTTTGATAAGAAACTGTGAACGGAGAACTGAACTGAGAGTGGGGATTTTGGGAAATTGGGAGAACTGTGAGCTGGAGGCTGTGACTGAGGAACTGTGAACTGAGAAAAATGTGAGCTGGAGGATTGTGAACTAGAAACTTGAGCTGCGGGCCTGTGACTGAGACAATGGAAAATGAAGGGAAATTTTGAACAAGAGATTTGCGGAACATGGAGCGAGGGACTGTTACCTTAGAGAATGTGAAGAGACTGAAGATGTGAAATTTAGGGAAAATGTGAGCTGAGAAAACTGTGAGTGAGAGGGGTTTTTGAAATGGAGAACTGTGGGTATGGACTTTGAGCTGAGAGGACTGTGAGGTGGAGAACGTGAAATGAGAGAAAAATTGATTAATGGGTTGGAGCGAAAGGGCTGTGGCTGAGAGAAATGTGAATAAGGAAAAATGAACAAGAAACGTAGCTGAAAGGCTGGAATGAGAAGACCGGAGGGGATGACTGTGGTGAAGAACTGTGAACTAAAAAAAACGTGAGCTGAGAGATTATGAATGAAAAAATTGTTAGTGAGAATCTGTGAACTGAAGAAATGGAAAAGAGAGCTGGGGATTGTGATTTGAGAAGACTGTGACTGGAAAGGGCTGTGAGTGAGAGAAAAGTGAACTAAGAAAATGTTTGGAAGGCTGTGACTAAGAAAACTGTGAACTGAGAGAAAATGGAGCTTAGTGGAATGTGACTGAGAAACTGTGAATGAGAGGACTGTGAGTTGAAGAATGTGAACTAAAAGAAATGTGAGCTGAAATATAATATAAAAAATATAAAAAAAATCTTTATTTACTACAAAACTGTAATGGGATACTCCTACTGACAACAAAGACATACTACTATATAGAAAGCCACTTGTTTTGGAGCATCTCGGGCAAATTAGGTCAGTGTCCCAGGATGGACCCACCAAGCGACAACACCCCGGTAAACCTTTTACTGATGGGGGAAAAAATAGCAACAGGTGGAAAGAAAAAACTCCAATTTTTTCTACCTTTGGGTGGGAATCGAACCCCGGCCCACCCTGTGAAGGAGAGCGTTAACCACCAGGCCCCCAGGACTGTGACTGAATGACTGTGAGCTTGAGAACTGTGAAGTAAAAAAACTGTGGGGAAATTGGCGGACTGTGGCTGAGAAAACTGTGAACTGAGAGAAAAAAGTGAGCTGAGGGGATTGTGAACTTAGAAAACTGGAGGAGAGGACTGTTTCCCGAGAGAACTGTGAAATGAGAGTGAAGGGGTTGTGAATTGAGAAATATGAGCTAGAAAACGTGAGCTGAGAAAACTGTGAGCTGAAGGGCTGTGAAATGAGAGCTGTAGCTGGTGGCTTTTAGCTGAAGGGTGTGAGGGGAGAAACTGTGAAAGAGAAACTGTGAACTAGTGGTTTTTGGGGCTGAGAAGACGGAGTGAGAAATGTGAACTAAGAGATCAAGAATAAGACAACGTGAGATGAAAAAACTGTGAACTGGAAACGTGGCTGAGATATTTGAGCTGGAAAAACTGTGAAATGAGAACTGTGGATTAGTGGACTGTGAGCTAGAAAACTGTGAACTGAGAGAACTGTAAGCTGAGAGGGCTGTGAACTGAGAGAACTGTGAGTGAGAATGTGAGCTGAGAGAACTGTGAATGAGGAACTGTTACGAGAGGATTTTGAAATTTAGAAATGTGATGAAAAACTGTGAGCTGAAGAACGTTGTGGAGGGTGGAACTAAGAGAATGTGAGCTAGAAAAAGTTTGTGAGAGAATGTGAATGAGGCTGAGAGGATTGTGAATTTAGGAACTGTGAGCTGAGAAAAAAATTGAGCTAGGAACTGTGGGGAGAGGGCTCTGAACTGAGAGAAATGTGAACTGAAGGACTCTGAACTAAGAGGACTATGAGCTGAAGGACTATGAGCTGAAAGAACTGTGAACTGAAAAAATTGTGAGCTGAGAAGGCTGTGGAGTGAAAGAACTGTAAACTGAGAGAACTGTGAACTGAGATAACTGTGAGCTGAAGGACTGTGAGCTGAGAGAACTGTGATAGGAGAGAACTGTCAACTGAGAAGACTGCGAACTGAGAGGACTGTGGACTGAGAGGAATGTGAGCTGAGAGAACTGTGAACTGAGAGAACTGTGAGCTGAGAGGACTGTGAGCTGAGAGAATTGTGAATTGGGAGGACTGTGAGCTGAGAGAACTGTGAACTGAGAGAATTGTGAGCTGGGAGGGCTGTGAGCTAAGAGGACTGTGAGCTAAGAGGAATGTGAGCTGAGAGAACTGTAAACTGAGAGAACTGTGAGCTGAGAGGACTGTGAGCTGAGAAAACTGTGAGCTGAGAGGACTGTGAACTGAGAGGACTGTGAGCTTAGAGAACTGTTAACTGAGAGAACTCTGAGCTGAGAGGACTGTCAGCTGAGAAAACTGTGAGCTGAGAGGACTGTGAACTGAGAGGGCTGTGAGCTTAGAGAACTGTTAACTGAGAGAACTCTGAGCTGAGAGGACTGTGAACTGAGAGGATTGTGAGCTGAGAGGACTGTGAGCTGGAAAAAACTGTGAACTGAGAGAGCTGTGAGCTTATAAGACTGTGAGCTGAAAGAACTGTGAAATGAAAGAACTGTGAGCTGAGAGGAATGTGAACTGAGAAAACTGTGAGCTGAGAGATCTGTAAACTGAGAGAACTGTGAGCTGAGAGAACCATCAACTAAGAGAACTGTGAACTAAGAGATCTTTGAGCTGAGAGAAATGTTAACTGAGAGGACGGTGAACTGAGAGGACTGTGAACTGAGAGGATATCAGTAGTATCAATTATCAGTAGTGTCAGTGATTCACCTAACGGTTACTGGTATGAGAGACAAGTCCTACTGACACTACTGATAACTGATACTACTGATAAGACAGTGAAATGAGAAGACAGTGAAATGAGAAGACAGTGAACTGAGAGAACTGTGAAGTGAGAGAACTGTGAGCTGAGAGGACGGTGAACTTACAGGACGGTGAACTGAGAGGACTGTGAACCTGTCAGCAACTAAGAAAAATTAACCAGACAGTCAGAGTATCAACCACAACTGTCAGCAACTAAGAAAAATTAACCAGTCAGAGTATCAACCACAACTGTCAACAACTAAGAAAAATTAACCAGACAGTCAGAGTATCAACCACAACTGTCAGTAACTACGAAAAATTAACCAGACAGTCAGAGTATCAACCACAACTGTCAGTAACTAAGAGAATCAACCAGAGCAGTCAGAGTATCAACCACAACTGTCAGTAACTTAGAGAATCAACCAGAGCAGTCAGAGTATCAACCACAACTGTCAGTAACTCAGAAAAATTAACCAAACAGTCAGAGTATTAACCACAACTGTCAGTAAATAAGAAAAATCAACCAGCCAGTCAGAGTATCAACCAGAACTCAGTCAACTGCTGGCCAACACAGCTGCACTGCTGACCAACACAGCTGCACTGCTGGCCAACACAGCTGCACTGCTGGCCAACACAGCTGCACTGCTGACCAACACAGCTGCACTGCTGACCAACACAGCTGCACTGCTGACCAACACAGCTGCACTGCTGGCCAACACAGCTGCACTGCTGACCACACAGCTGCACTGCTGACCAACAGCTGCACTGCTGACCAACACAGCTGCACTGCTGGCAAACACAGCTGCACTGCTGACCAACACAGCTGCACTGCTGGCCAACACAGCTGCACTGCCGGCCAACACAGCTGCACTGCTGACCAACACAGCTGCAGCTCACGTCTAGGATACTGCAAAAATAGTTTTAACCACCAACAAATTGATGAATGAGACACTTGTGCAGTATCTGGGTGACTTTATTCTGGAGGAAACGTTTCGCCAGTCGGTTCCCTCCACAGAAGTTGTACATGTTTCATGTATCAACTTGTTTGTTGTCAAAACCATTTTATAGATTATGTGTCAGACACAGCAACATCTTGGGATCTTGATACTGAGAATTCTCCAGTGCTGTACTAACCTATATGCAGGACCTGCTTCCACTAGTGGATGTTTTCACTGGTGATCCCGCCTACTACTGCTTCGCCTCACCTGTATGCTGTATATAAGCTCCTTCTCCGTGCATATGCTTTATTTTTATCAAGATTGATAGACTGAGGGACTGATTGCCTCAAACTCCTCATCATCTTCCACCGTTCTTCCCTGAATTGGACTGATGAAGCCGCTGGCTGGCGAAGCGTTTACCCCAAAGTAAAGATAATTTAATGCTGCATAAATGTCTCATTTATCAATTACCTAACATCACATACCCTATGTTGCTATGTGATGTTAATTAACTTAAAATATTTACGTGTTTATGTGTAAACTCAAATATTGTAGACTTATTGGGTTTACACAGTGGGGTATAAACTGCTCTTTTTTCTTCACCAGATAATTAATAAATGAATTAACGAACTATGAATAGCTAACTAACACAGCTACTTAAAACGATGATGATCCTTCGAGTAACGTACTTATAGTCATGTTAATTTCAATGCCAGTAGCCAGGTTAATGAAATAACGTTACAGGTCCTTAAATAAAGGCAACAACACGGGAAAAGTGTTTTTCCCCACACATTGTGTGTGTGTGTGTGTGTGTGTGTTGTGTGTGTGGTGTGTGTGTGTGTGTGTGTGTGTGTGTGTGTGTGTGTGTGTGTACTCACCTAATCTCACCTAATTGTGGTTGCAGGGGTCGAGACTCAGCTCCTGGTCCCGCCTCTTCACTGATCCCTACTAGGTCCGCTCCCTCTCTGCTTCCTGAGCTTTGTGTGTGTGTGTGTGTGTGTGTGTGTGTGTGTGTGTGTGTGTGTGTGTGTGTGTGTGTGTGTGTGTGTGTGGTGTGAAGGTGGCCGCTCTCCTGCAACATCAGGGTTGCCAGCACCAATATGATCTGCAGCCGGAGCAATAATTACCATCCATGATTATTCAGGACAGATCCCCTGATTAATTTTGCATTTGGGTCAGGATTAGGAAAATTAATCACTCTATTATTCAAGACTCGATTCCAGAGCTGAATATATTTGTGGGTGTGGACTGGGAGATAGAGTCTGGATCAAGGGCCAGCGGAGTGTGGACCAGTAGCTAGTGTTTGCGCCAGGGACTAAAATACCAGCCAGGGACTACAGTATGAACCAGAAACTAGTGTTTGGATCAAAATTAGATTTTTGCCGCTGAAGCGGCTGGTTAGTTTATTGTGAACTCCATATCCATCCAGTGGACTGTAGCATAAGAGAATATGGATAAAACAAAAGGCCTAAGAAATAGGCCCCAAAAAGGTTTAAAGCAATACATTTGCATTTATATCTATAGTTGACTTTTCTGTTGCATGTAAATTTAAGACATTTTCTTAATACATATCGCATCTGTTTTTCATTACTAAGATATTTTGACATATCCCATAGGTTATTATACTGTCTATCTATATTTCTCAACAGTTCGACGATTAAGCACACAGTGTTCAAGATAGTGACCACGGGGCTGGTCACATACGTAGCATTTGGTTTGATCATCATCTGTGTCTGACAAACTGCCAGAAGTACTTGTAACCAAGCCTAAGCCTGGCCACTATAACATCAGTTAGTCTTTTCACAATACAAGTTACTCCATTAACATATTTATTTACGTTCACGTTATCATACTGGTTATACATCCACTCAGACTTCTAATTGCGTCCTGTAACATTCAGTTTCATTATTTACTTCTCTCCTAATGTTATTCCTAATGTTAGGCACAGATACACGAAAGTCATATTCTACATTTTCCTTCAGAGTACTTTTCTTGGGAAACGTATCAATTGTATCATGACAAAGTAATCCATTGAGTGATGGAATCCATAAGAATTGTAAATTATTTTTTCCTGGATTTTTGAGTTTCTATACGTTACTCTCCAATGATCATGTTAGAATCAATATGTGAGTCAAGAGCTTTCAATGATGACATAGAATCAGTAATAATCATTGTCAAGCTCAGTGTCATAAGTTAGCTTTAGTACCATTAGGATGACAAACAATTCAGTTTGTAGTGTAGACATAACTCAACAAAGTTCCTGTCGCTTTTAACAAGGGTTGTGGCAAGAGAGGTGGCAAGGGAAGTGGCAAGGGAGGTGGCAAGGGAGGTGGCAAGGGAGGTGGCAAGGGAGGTGGCAACAGGACCGATCCAACCCTGCCAGTTGACTCCTGCTTGGGTCCATCACTGTATAAATTGTGATAAATTATTACTGCCAGTTAGGCGAGAAAATTCTTCTTGAGCAGTTGCTTTTACAAGTGATTCAAGGAAAGGATTACTAGTTATAAACTTCTTGGGGAAGACTTGCTGGTATGTCGTATTCAATGAACACATGTTTCATGGAGGAGTGAAATGCTCTTGTTGTCTACAGTGATACAGTTCATGCAAGTTATCATAACTCATTTAGATCTGTCTATACTTCTAAACATTTAGTAAGATATCTAGAGACAGGGTCTGGTTCATTTCTTAACATTCTAATACCGAATAGCGTTAAACTCAGTAATCCTATCACTGATAGTACTTTGGATCATGTACTAGAATATGGACCAGAAGCTGCTGTTAATACCCGGAACAAGAGCATGGGTCAGGAACTGGATCATGGACCATGAACTAGAGTATGGACCAGTTACTTGTGTTCAAATTATCATCTTGAAGTTCATTTGACCTTCAGACAATTTGGCTCTGACGCAATAAGCTGGACTCGACAATTCGCCTTGTCACGTAATTACCAGATTTGAACACCAGTTAGCAGTTTCCATAATCTATAATTTGTTCACAATCACGTGAATGACAGGATACTGCACTTCCCTTGGTGCAAAGATACATAATGCACAAGAAGCCTTACATTTTATGCTTGATAATGCACAGGATTAAGATTTGTGAAGTTATACTTGGCTGCCTGACTGCTGTTCATTACGTATGAATAAAGACTAGTTATTTTGTTGTTCAGGTCACCATACAACTTCTGTTTTCAGTTCGATCATTCCTTTTTCTCTTCATACAAACCTGTGTTTAAACTACTGCCTGTTCCTCCAACAAATTTTTTCTGTGTATAGTCTGCCAGGAAAACAACACACTTCTTAGTCATTGCGTTTAAATAACTAATGTGTTCATGGTGTTAGTATATATGTACACTTCATTAATGCCCTCTTCTTGGCACAAGGCTTTTGTTCTCTTCAACTTTTCACTGTAAGAAAAAATAATCATTTACTAGTCTTTCCTTACGAGATTCTCAATTTTGTAAGAGGATTCTCAGACAGACATTCACTCAGTGGCCACTTCATTAAGTACGTCCTTCTAGTGCTGGGTAGGGCCCAACTTTGTCCAAAGTAATGTCTGAAGTTTCCGTAACATGAATTCAACAAGGTGCTGGAAACATTCAGAAGAGATTCTGATCCAAACTGACTTGACAGCATCACGCAATTGATGCAGATATGTGAGTTGCACATTCATGCTGCAAATCCTCCTCTCCACCACAATCAGAAGGTTTACCCCAAATTCTGATCCTTCATGTCGCAGCAGAAATCGCGATTTTTCAGACCAGATGACGGTTTTTTTCATTCTTCAACAGTCCAGTTTTGGTGAGCCTGTGCCCACTGTAGCCCCAGTTTCCTGTTTTTAACTGACAGAAGTGGAAACCTGTGAGGGGTTCTGCTGTTGTAGCCTATCTACTTAATGGGTGGATGTGTTATGCATTCAAAGATGTTCTTCTGCGTACCACTGTTGTAATAAGTGGTGATTTCAGTCACTGCCTCTTTCTAGTCAGCTTGAACCAATCTGGTCATTCATCTCTGACCACTCTTATAAATAAGGCGTTTTCGCCAAATCAATTGCCGCTGACTGGATGTTTAGTGTTTGTCACACCATTTTCTGTAAACTCTAGAGTCTGTTGTGCGTAAAAATCCCTGAAGATCAGCAGTTTCTGAGATACTCTAACCACTCCGTCTGGCACTAACAATCACTCCAAGGTCTGAGTCACTTTGATCACGTTTCTTTAACTGTCTGATGTTTGGTCTGAACAACAGCTGAACCTCTTAACCATGTCTGGATATTTTCAGGCATTAAGGTGCTGCCATGTGATTAGCTAATGAGATATTTTCATTAACGAGTAGATGTACTGATGTACTTAATAAAGTGGCCACTGAGTGTATGTTATTCAGTAATGCTCAGCTATTGTTAAGGAATATATATATATATATTATATATATTATATATATATATATATATATATATATATATATATATAATATATATATATATATTTTATATATAAAATGAACATTAAACATTAAACCGTAATAAACTGGTAAAAATCTCGAACTAAGATTAAAACAACATAAATATAGCATTAGAACTGGACAAGATTCCAATGCTCTATTTATTCATGTAAGAGATTTTAACCATCCAGTTGATTTTCAAAAAGTTGAGAAAGTAGTATCAAGCAAGTCCATGGTCGACAGGAATATAATTGAATCTTGTTTCATAAAAAGCAGTTTTGACAATAATATGAATATTTCCTTTGGTTTATATAAATTAGATCCATTTATAATTAATAGAATTTGGGAAGAATTTAATAATACACTGGACAAATAATTTTTAAATTTTCTTGAGTAGAATAGTTTGTGGGCTGAGTTGTGCAAAGGACCTATCCAAGTTGGGTCGGCGCGCGTCAGGTGTTTAACCAATGTGGGATCTGATAGTGAGGTGCTGGCCAGACCCCTTATATAGCTTCCTTGGATGCTTTACTTTCATAGTTCCTTGATAATGTGAGTAGTCACGAAAGCGCTTGGAATTTCTCTATTCTTTCAGAGTGGTTGTTTTGCATATTCTGAAATCACCTGTTTACTGTGATCTTATTGCATATATATATATATATATATATATATATATATATTATATATATATATATATATATATATATATATATACTTCTGCCTTGGCACACGGCTCAACCCACAGACCATCCGCATTGGTGTTGCCGTTGGACTTGCCGCCCCTATTCTCGCCGAACACAGGTGTATTTGTGGCAGTGAAGCAGCAGACCGATTCGGTACCATGATCTTGTGTGCCGTAAATCCGAGGGAAAGATTGCAAGACATGAGGAGATTAATAATATTATCAAGAGGAGCCCCACAACAGCCGGATGTCCAGCAGTAAGGGAGCCACCCCAGCTATGCAGATCTGATGGCAGCCAGAAGCGTCCAGATGGTATCAGACTTCAAGCCTGGACAGACGGTAAGCAGGTGGCGTCTGACTACACATGTGCATCTACCTTGGCTGATACCTATCTCCAATACACCAGGGAGGAAGGAGGGGCAGCCGCCAGCTTCAGGGAGTCCCAAAAGTCTAGAAAATATGGAGAACTTGCCCAACATTATATGTTTGTTCCCATAGGCTCAGAGACCCTTGGCTTATAGGGAAAGAGTGCATCTAAGTACCTTAAGGAGCTAGGCAAAAGACTCATCAGGGTAACTAGGAATCCCAGGACAGCTAGTTTTCTGTTCCAGCGACTCAGTGCGGCTGTTCAGAGGGGTAATGCCTGCTGTATTTTGGGTACGTGCCCCAGTTCTGAAGAGCTGGATGAGATTTTCGCATTATAATCAGTGACAAGCATGTAACAATATGTACTAGACATGTATCTCTCACACCTCATGTACCGTATATGCCATTTTTATATCAACAATGGATGTCTTAAACCTTTTGTACCATATCATGGAATAAAATATACCTATTGGTATATATATATATATATATATATATATATATATTATATATATATATATAATATATATATATATATATATATATATATATATATATATCACACAGTTCTCAGCCACCCTAACTGACCACATACTTTGTAACCGCTCTGAGAACATTAGTCAGTCAGGCGTCATTACCACAGGTCTTAGTGATCATTTCATCATTTACTGCACTAGGAAAATCACTAGGGGTAGGATAGGCCTACACAGGACAATAAAAATGAGGTCAACTAGAAACTACAGTAAAGAAACACTGGTAAATAGGCTACACAATTGTGACTGGACGGAGATAACAAGTTGCACGGACGTAAATGATGCCTGGGAAAAATTTCAAAACAACGTTCACTACCATCCTTGATAATATTGCACCAGTTAAAGAGGTTAGGATTAAACGAAGAACTGAATCCTGGATGACTACTGAGATATTAGATAATATGAAATTCAGAGACCAGCTGCTAAAAAGATTTAAAACAAACAGACAGGATATTGCAGCACTAAATGAATTCCAAAGGGTGAGGAACAGAGTACAGGGACTTATAAAAGGAGCAAAAGCAAAGCACTATTGCTCAAAAATTGAAGAGTATAAGCATAACCCCAGAAAGCTCTGGCAACAACTAAAACAGCTGGGGTATAGCCATAAGCCAGTAGATAGGTCTAACATAGTACTCACTATCGATAACGAGGTATACCACGAAACATCTAAGGTGGCAAATTGCTTTAATTCCTTCTACACATCTGTTGCATCAACACTAGTAAGTAAACTACCAGCTGCATCAAATACCTTTAACACAGACTCTGATAAGTTTCAAACATACTATACCAATAAAGAGGTAACCCCAAACAGTTCTCAACTAGTAAGTGTATCTCATGACTTTATTCAAAAAGAACTAAGCAAGTTAAACCCAACTAAGAGCACTGGCCCGGATAACATCCCGTCTAAAAGATGGTGCTTCTGAATTGTCAATCCCTATTGCTCACATTATAAATCTATCAATCACCACTAATACCTTACCGGAGGGGTTCAAGGAGGCCAGAGCTACTCCTATCTTCAAGAAAAATAGTAGGTCTGATGTCAGCAACTATAGGCCTGTTAGTATACTCAGTATAATGTCCAAAATTATAGAGAGGGCGGTGTACTGTCAAGTAGTTAAGTACCTTAATGACAACAACATTCTCCATAGCTATCAATCGGACTTTAGAATATCTTACTCAACCGGCACCTCCCTAATTAATCTGATGGATTACCTGAGAACTGAAATGTCAAAGGGGAACCTCATAGGTATGGTAACCTTAGACCTGCAAAAGGCCTTCGATACTGTCAACCACAATATATTATGTAAGAAACTTCAAGCTATCGGTACAGGCTCTGTAGACTGGTTTAAGTCCTACCTTAGCAACAGGAGACAAATTGTCAAAATCAACAAAACGGAATCAGAACCCCTGCCGATAACATGTGGAGTTCCCCAAGGTAGTATTCTGGGTCCCTTACTATTCTTATGTTATGTTAATGATATGCCTATCAGTGTCAGGTGCAAACTCCTACTGTATGCAGATGACAGTGCTCTGTTAGTATCAGGTAAAGACCCACAAGATGTAGCTAATGTTTTAACACTGGAACTGGAGTCCTGCAGCAAATGGTTAGTAGACAAACTATCATTACACCTCGGGAAAACTGAATCCATTCTCTTTGGCACGAAACATAAACTGAGAAGGGTAAATAATTTTAATATCCAGTGTAATGGGGAGCCCATCACCTTGGTTTCGTCAGTAAAATATTTGGGAATCCCCTTTGACCCATGCATGTCAGGAGAATTGATAGGGAACAGTGTAGTAAAGAAAGCGAATGCCAGACTGAAGTTCCTGTATAGACAAGCACCTTGTCTACCTACTGAGGCTCGCAGGACCCTATGTCTAGCCCCTATACAATGCCATATGGGTTACGCTTGCTCTTCATGGTACTCTGCCTTGACAAAAAATAAATGAAAGATAGACTGCAAATCACCCAGAACAAAATCGTAAGATTCATCCTGGGGCTGGGACCAAGAAAGCATGTAAGCCAGGATGAATTACAGCAGTTGGATATGCTGAATCTTGAAGACAGAGTAAAACAACTGAAGCTAAATCATGTTTATAAAATTGCTCACAAACAGTGTCCAGAATATCTTGCTGTCAATTTTGTCAAGGTTGGGAACCAAAGCAATCATAGTACTAGGGGGAGAGAGCACAACTTTGTAGTACCCACAGTCATTGGCCAGGCCTCAAACACCTTTTATTGTACAGCAATAAAGGAATGGAACAGACTACCCGCACATGTCAAAGCCAGTCATAGCATGAACCAGTTCAAGAAGGTGCCAAAAGGTGTCTGATGATGTAGCTACAGAAAGGGAGGGGAATGATTTTCTATTCTTTAGCTAACATACGTGTAAATTTGACCTTATTCCTAGTAATGACCCTCGTATTGTAGATAGTCTTAATGACCCTCGTGTAGTAGATAGTCTTTTTAGTATGATAATAAGATGTTATCTTCATTATAGAATAATAGAAATATTATAACCTTTATATTATAATAATAAGGTAAAAGGACCCCAATGGAAATAAGTCACTCTGTCTGACTTTTTTGGGTTATCCTAGGTTCTCTACACATATGCTGCTATGGATGTTTAATTCTATGTAACTGTATTTATGTATACCTGAATAACTTACCTACTTATTTATATATATATATTATATATATATATATATATATATATATATATAATATTATATATATATATATATATATATATATATATATTTATAATACTTTCATCATTCATCACTTTCACCTCACACATACATAATTATTGTTTTTGCAGAGGCACCCAGATACAACAGTTTAGAAGCATATATAAAGATATATAACATATCCCTCCAAATTGCCAATATCCCAAACCCCTCCTTTAAAGTGCAGGCATTGTACTTCTCATTTCCAGTACTCAAATCCGGCTATATAAAAATAACAGGTTTCCCTGAATCCCCTCACTAAATATTACCATGCTCACACTCCAAACAGCTCGTCAGGTCCCAAAAATCATTCGTCTCCATTCACTCCTATCTAACACGCTCACGCACGCTTGCTTGAAGTCCAAGCTCCTCGCCCACAAAACCTCCTTTCCCCTTCCCTCCAATCTTTTCGAGGACGACCCCTACCCCGCCTTCCATCCCCTACAGATTTATATGCTTTCCATGTTATTCTACTTTGATCCA
>NC_069402.1:22399327-22411827 GCF_026875155.1 Cherax quadricarinatus
TCCTATGTTGAAGGCTCTACTGAAATGACAGATCTATCCAGGATGGGTCCAGGCGAGAGATGAGACGTGTTGCTCTGTTCTCTACTCTGTCAAGCAGACGCAGATGAGAGGGGGGGGGCAGGCAAACCAAGAAAGTGGAGCATACTTAAGGTGCGAGCGTACTTGTGCCTCGTACAGGAGCTTGCAACCCCTACTGTCAAGCAGATGCGAGATACGGCGAAGTGCTGTAAGCTTCCTGGCTGCCTTGTTTGCAAGATTTACATGGTTCTTCATGGTTAGTTTGGAGTCAAATTTCACCCCAAGGATATCAACTTCTTCTCCAGGTGCCAACACCCTCCCATTCATCCTTACTACTGCACCAGCATTACCATCATGGTGCCTAGAGACGATCATCGTTTGCGTTTTCTCAGGTGCAAATGTTACTTGCCTTCTATTTCCCCAAGCTGATATAGCTCTCAGCTGGTGATTGATGTAGCTTAGAACAACTGGCATTTCTTCTCTTGGATAAGTGAATGTCAGTGTACAGTCGTCTGCATATGCATGTGATTCTGGGATGAGATGAAGAAGGTCGTTGAAGTAGACATTCCATAACAATGGACCCAGCACGCTTCCTTGTGGAACACTTGCCCCAATAGGATGTCTTGCTGATTCCGTTCCATTGAAAACTACACTTAGAGATCTACCATGAAGGTAATCACTGAGGAGACATAGCGTAGAGCCTGCAATTCCCAGTGCTTGAAGTTTTGCTAAGAGGCCCTGGTGCCACACCCGGTCGAAAGCGCCAGCAATGTCAAGAGCTACCACACAGCTTACTTTGGATTCATCCAGTGACTGGTGCCACTTAGTGGAGAGGTTTAACAACAGATCAGCAGCAGAGTAACCTTTCCTGAAGCCATATTGACGATCACAAAGTGGTGAGTGGTAGTCAAAAAACTCTGTCATTTCTCTTGAGATTATTGTCTCAAGGATCTTTACGAGTGATTGAAAGGAGTGACACTGGTCTGTAGTTGCTGATTTCTACTCTGCTCTTCTTTTTGTGAACAGGGACTACATTTGCCTCTTTCCATAGAGAGGGCCATTTACACTGTACTAGGCAGTGCTGAAAGATGCGAGTTAGAGGTGCTGCTAGCTGGTCGGCACATCTTCTCAACAATCTTGGGCTCAACTTGTCTGGGCCCACGGCCTTTTCTTGGTCAAGCGATTTAAGAAGGAAATGCACCTCCTCCTGCCTTGTCTGTCCTTGACCAGGGACCACCACGTTTTGGAGCCTACCCTACCTGATGCTAGCTTTCTTTTAGTGTCCACCTCCCATTTAGCAATGGCCCACTTTTGAACGTCACCCATATGCCTACAGGGTTTGACAAGGTTAAGGATCCCTAGCTTTATTAACAAGCTATTTACAGGTTAAGCATCACTAACTTTATTGACAAGTTAAGAGCTGTTACCTACATCAGCTCATTTGAAAGCATTTTTATTGTTATGAGACATACAAGTAGGGAACAGGATGAAGTTGGAGCCATCTGTGGGTCAGCATTTTCATTTGATCAACTGACTTTATCTCGTTGATATCATAATGCTGTACGAATGTGTTCCATACTAGAGTCATCCTGGGGATAAATGATCTCAGATGAAGTGATGTTCTGGAGAAGGGTACAACCAGAGTGAAGTTGCTGCTTTCTGCCACCCACATCCCCCCTGTTTTGAAGGCTCTGCTGAAATGACAGATCTGTCCAGGATTGGTCCAGGCGAGAGATGAGACGTCTTGCTCTGTTCTCTACTCTGTCATGCAGTCATCTCTGTCTGCCTGTCTCTCTCTCTCTCTCTCTCTCTCTCTCTCTCTCTCCTCTCTCTCTCTCTCTCTCTCTCTCTCTCTCTCTCCTCTCTCTTCTCTCTCTCTCTCTCTCTCTCTCTCTCTCTCTCTCTCTCTCTCTCTCTCTACCTGGAGTCTACCTGTGGGGTTTTCTGGGGATCAACGCCCCCGCGGCCCGGTCCATGACCAGGCCTCCCTGTGGATCAAGACCTGAGCAAACAGGCTGTTACTGCTGGCCGCACGTAGTCCAACGTACGAACCACAGCCCGGCTGATCCGGCACCTACTTTAAGTATCTCTCCAGCTCCCTCTTGAAGGCAGCCAGGGGTCTATTAGTAATTCCCCTATGCTTGGTGGGAGACTGTTGAACAGTCTTGGGCCCGAGACATTTACTGTCTTCTCTTAATGTACCAATGGTGCCCCTACTTTCATTGGGGATATTTTGCAACGCCTGCCCAGTCTTTTGCTTTCGTAGGGAGTGATTTGCGTGTGCAGTTTCGGGATCATTCCTTTTAGGATTTTCCAAGTGTAAATTATATCTCTCTCGTTTGCGTTCCAAATAGTAAAAGTCAAGAACTTTTAAGCGTTTCCAGTAGTTGAGGTGTTTGGTGGAACTTATATGTACAGTGAAGGTTCTCTGCACACTCTCTAGATCTGCAATTTCCCCTGTTTTGACCGGAGATGTTAATGTACAGCAATATTCCAGCCTAGAGAGAACAAGAGACTTGAAAAGGATCATCAGTTGCTTGGCATCTCTTGTTCTGAACCTTCTCGTTATCCATCCTACCATTTTCTTCGTAGTTGTGATGGTGGCACTGTTGTGATGGTGGCACTGTTGTGATGGTGGCACTGTTGTGATGGTGGCACTGTTGTGATCCTTGCACGTGTTGTAGAATCCCGCGACTGCTGGCAGCTGTTTACCACACTAGTTCAAAATACTGGCATATTACTTCCCTCTTAATATCACCACGTTAACTGAGGCAACTTAACTGTACACAACAGTACCACTGTCATATACGCTATTTCATTATGTATTTTACTCAATTTTCAGTTGGGCTTTCTTTCCTCTCGCAAAAAAAAACTAATGTGTTTATTCACACGTGGCACTCTGGCTCCCTAACTCCCCTCAAGTATGGCCCTATAGCACACTTTTTCCTTATTTTGGCACAGTGTTTGCTATTATTTGCTAGATGAGATTCCAGCACTGTAGAGGTGTACTTTATATGTTCAGTGGAACAGTTTTATGTTCCAGTACGCCAGAAAAAACGCGATAATCCACGAAAGACGACGGAGGACGCGGCGACGCAATAGGCACGAGGCCCTGTAGTTTAATTAACTCTCTCTCTCTCTCTCTCTCTCTCTCCTCTCTCTCTCTCTCCTCCTCTCTCCTCTCTCTCTCCACGCTAGTTATACACTACGATCTATTTGAAAGTTAATTCAACCTAACTGAGCCAGCAGTAAATAGCGTCGTTCCCTGACTCAGATGGTGAAGGGAGATGCCCATCTGCCCACCTGGTTACTATTCTCTTTTTATAAAACGCTAAACTTGTGTGGGTCATTCAGCGCGTTTTTCAGGGTCTCGCCTCTCTGAGGACTTATTTCAGTATGTCAATTTGGAACTAGCAATTCCCATTATTTGTAACGTAAGTTATGATATGTTTGTCACTCCTGTACTCCTTTACCGCTGACTGCTAGCAACAACAGCCTGGTTGACCAAGCGGCGAGTCGCGGTAAAAGAATCAAAGAAACCGCTCAGAGTCATATCACAGGTAAGACAGGAATCTCTGAGAAAATTTAGGCATTTTCTAGACCAGCATTTTCGCCTGCTTCAAATGTAGCTGTCAGGAAGCAGCAATATTCAGTCCCTTAGAGTACTGATGCCTGGACCATCGTAGTGGCTCCACTATAGAATTTTCCTTACTAAGGCTGTTATAATCTTTGAACGTCAGATCTTCTGGCATGGGACGAACCCTTAGGAAACGATGTGTTTCTACCACTGATGTCTTTTTCATATAGTTGTGTCCTCTAGGGACACATCTTTATTGAAAACGTTTCGGTCCTGTGTCTCTGGGGTCTCTTTACTGGATACATTTACGTTTTAGGACCAGCGTCCCGAAAAGTAAATGAATCCAGTTAAGATTTTAGAAGCGTCAGGATTGTAGACAGTGTTGCCAGAGTTCACAAGAAGCAACAAAGGCATGTGTATATTCATGGAGGAAGTCAGTTAGCAGTTTGAAATCAATAATTCGTAAAGAACTTCAACTGGACTACATTGATTTGACACTGAGACTGACATCAGTCAGTCCGTCTATCAACATACTATCATGCAGGAGGAGCTACATGTCTGCGGTGCATCCAACAAAGCCATCAGACTCTTGGATGTCACTACTGACAGACTCCAGCTGAGTTACAAGTATCTAGGAGGCTGCATCACCAGCTGTTGTATCCATAAATGTAAAGTTTGCCAGATGGATAATTGTCTTACCTTGCGTCATCATGTGCTGGAATGCGATAAAATTAATGAATTCAGAGACAACTCACTCAAAAATGTTCAAGAAATGTCAAAGTATTTTTATCCATGTTGGAATAACATCAAACATTCAGGAGAAAATGTCTCGTTTTTGGCTATTGTAAGTAACGCATAAACACTTAAACTAGTTTATATTCTTGCTGACTCGATTTTGGCTATTATAAGTAACGCATAAACACTTAAACTAGTTTATATTCTTGCTGACTCGATTTTGGCTATTATAAGTAACGCATAAACACTTAAACTAGTTTATATTCTTGCTGACCGATTTTGGCTATTATAAGTAACGCATAAACACTTAAACTAGTTTATATTCTTGCTGACTCGATTTTGGCTATTATAAGTAACGCATAAACACTTAAACTAGTTTATATTCTGCTGACTCGATTTTGGCTTTATAAGTAACGCATAAACACTTAAACTAGTTTATATTCTTGCTGACTCGATTTTGGCTATTATAAGTAACGCATAAACACTTAAATAGTTTATATTCTTGCTGACTCGATTTGGCTATTATAAGTAACGCATAAAACACTTAAACTAGTTTATATTCTTGCTGACTCGATTTTGGCTATTATAAGTAACGCATAAACACTTAAACTAGTTTATATTCTTGCTGACTCGATTTTGGCTATTATAAGTAACGCATAAACACTTAAACTAGTTTATATTCTTGCTGACTCGATTTTGGCTATTGTAAGTAACGCATAAACACTTAAACTAGTTTATATTCTTGCTGACTCGATTTTGGCTATTATAAGTAACGCATAAACACTTAAACTAGTTTATATTCTTGCTGACCTTGCTAATATAAAATTTAATGTAAATAATTCAAAACCATATATAAGGCTTCACTAATATTTTTGTAACTTATGTCGAAATATATTACTCGTTACGATTGTAATAAGATGTGAACATGTAAACAGTTCAGTACCGATGTAATTTGTTTAGCTATCAAAATTTTGGTGCCCAGTCCCTGGACTCATTAATATGTGCCTCTGTATTTTTTTCACTACCGCCCATACCATGGCTATGGTGTAACTACCACCCATACCATGGTTATGGTGTAACTATCACCCATACCATGGTTATGGTGTAACTATCACCCATACCATGGTTATGGTGTAACTACCGCCCATACCATGGTTATGGTGTAACTACCACCCATACCATGGTTATGGTGTAACTACCACCCATACCATGGGTATGGTGTAACTACCACCCATACCATGGGTATGGTGTAACTACCACCCATACCATGGTTATGCTGTAACTACCACCCATACCATGGTTATGGTGTAACTATCACCCATACCATGGTTATGCTGTAACTACCACCCATACCATGGTTATGCTGTAACTACCACCCATACCATGGTTATGGTGTAACTACCACCCATACCATGGTTATGCTGTAACTACCACCCATACCATGGTTATGGTGTAACTATCACCCATACCATGGTTATGCTGTAACTATCACCCATACCATGGGTATGGTGTAACTACCACCCATACCATGGGTATGGTGTAACTACCAACCATAACCATGGTATGGTGTAACTACCAACCCCTACCATGGTTATGGTGTAACTACCACCCATACCATGGTTATGGTGTAACTATCACCCATACCATGGTTATGTGTAAAATATCACCCATACCATGGGTATGGGTAACTACCACCCATACCATGGGTATGGTGTAACTACCAACCATACCATGGGTATGGTGTAACTACCAACCATACCATGGGTATGGTGTAACTACCACCCATACCATGGGTATGGTGTAACTACCAACCATACCATGGGTATGGTGTAACTACCAACCCCTACCATGGGTTATGGTGTAACTACCAAACCCCTACCATGGGTATGGTGTAACTACCACACCATACCATGGGTATGGTGTAACTACCAACCATACCATGGGTATGGTGTAACTACCAACCATACCATGGGTATGGTGTAACTACCAACCATACCATGGGTATGGTGTAACTACCAACCATACCATGGGTATGGTGTAACTACCACCCATACCATGGGTATGGTGTAACTACCAACCATACCATGGGTATGGTGTAACTACCAACCATACCATGGTTATGGTGTAACTACCACCCATACCATGGGTATGGTGTAACTACCACCCATACCATGGGTATGGTGTAACTACCAACCATACCATGGGTATGGTGTAACTACCAACCAACCATGGGTTTATGGTGTAACTACCACCCTTACCATGGGTATGGTGTAACTACCACCCATACCATGGTATGGTGTAACTACCAACCCATACCATGGGTATGGTGAAAACTACCAACCATACCAGGGGTATGGTGTAACTACCAACCATACCATGGGTATGGTGTACTACACCCATACCATGGGTTTGTAATTACCAAGACCAAAGGGGTATTGTACTACAAAACTCAATACGGAGGGTATGGTGATATACCACCATACAGTGTTGGTTTATGCCTCCGGGGATTTTTGAAAAAATTAAGCAGGAAAGATTTTGCATGTCGTCCAAGTTCCAATTTGTCAACAAAGATTCTATACCGTGTGGGATGATGCAGTGATACCCTGGTCTCAGCCCTGCGTTATGCCTCGCAGTGCCCAACTGCTGTTTATAGGTTTTCTGCCCCTAGTCAGGTCACTGGCAACATGTTTTTCATTCTCAATATATGCTTAGATTATTATTATAATGATTGTTATTATTATTAATTTGTGTTGTGTTGTTGTTCCTTCTCTTATTGTTGTTGTTGTTGTTATTATTATTATATTTTGTTGTTGTTGTTGTTGTTGTTGTGTTATCGTTAATAATAATAATGATAATAATAATAATTGGCAATTATTATTAATTATTATTATTATTATTATTATTATTATTATTATTATTATTATTATTATTATTATTATTATTATTATTATTATTATATCGGTATTCCAGAAAGGTGAACCTTTAAATCGTTGCCAGAATTTTTTTTCCTACTTTTTCCTTGTCTCATGAAAGGAAATGTGTTGTCTGATAGGCTTCAAACTTAACGCTTGAGTATAGTAACAATCCATGTGACAGCAGACTTAGCAAACACCACATAAAAATCTCCAATGAAACAACATTAGCGCAACGAGTACATTAAGAGAGAACTCGATGAGTGTCAGAGGACCCCGACTCTTCAACGTCTTCCCTCCCTGCGTAAGGATAATTACCAACAACGTTTTGTTTTTCTTCAAGTGGAAATTGGACAGGTTCCTCAAATCATTTGCTGACCAGTCGCGGTGTTGTTCGTATGTTGCAATGCGTGCAACCAGCAGTAACAGACTGGTTGATCAGGCTATGATTCACTCGTACACCTGGTCTGGGCTAGGGCCGAGGGGGCGTTGACCCCTGGAAGCATCCTTCGGGTATCTTTCAGGTATTTAGAGCAAGATTCGAGGAACAATTGGCAAGTGCAGGTGTTCTGTGACTCATTCGTCTGGATAAGGTTGGCAGGTACTGTCCTGGGCCGGGTCTTGTCCAGTTGGTGACCCAGCGGCCCTGTGATCAACGCTGTTGAACCCAGCTCAGCATCCTGGAATGACTCAGATAACTTCCAAAACCGTCAGTGGCGGAGATTCACATGTTAAAAAAAAAAAAAGCGGCGTTATAATTCAACAACAGCCAGGAGTGAAACTCAGTGTGTCGGTGCACATCTGCAAAACATAAAAAATAAAATAAGAGTGAAATTTTCATCACCGTTTTATCAGGAAAGCGAGTAGCTCTTCTGAAAGGCTTCAGTATTTGTTAGCTAAGCAAGTTACGGCCATAATAGTGCCCATTAAGTTTAGTTTGTGTGTGAGCCAGTTTGTCAGTGGACTAAATTAGTCTGTAATACCCGGGATGTTTCAGTCTGTGATGTAACTGGAGAATTTCCTCCGCTGATCGGTTTCAATTTTTTTCATCCATGGTGTTTCCCAGAGACTAATGTTCACCTTGTTAGGTAAATGGTCACAAATACAACTAATGTGACATTTTATTATGGCAACGTTTCGCTCTGCTGGGGATTTGTCAAAACTCCTGGACATAGATACATTACTTCTCTAAGATACATTACTTGTATCTGTGTTCATTTAAGTAACATTTTATAGGTAATTCTACCATTAATACTGAGGTTCACGTTGTTATTAGGCTGCATCAGTTCCAGTTCACCAGTTTTAATAAATAATAATATTGATTTCCGCTCAATAACTCAAGAATACCTCATCTTATAGGCTTCAAACTTTTAACACTGATGCATTATGTAAGAGTGACGAAGAAATGTCATGTGAGATGTTGAGTATCACTGCTGGAGTTTACCTGGAGTTTACCTGGAAAGAGTTTCGGGGATCAACGCCCCCGCGGCTCGGTCTGAGACCAGGCCTCATGGTGGATCAGGGTCTGATCAACCAGGCTGTTACTGCTCTAAGAACTCCCTGTATAACATCAGAATGTTTTATCCGACTGCCTTCAAGTTATCAACTTGGTTAACTGTTACCAGGTGAAGGTTGGTGGAGCAACTGACAAGGGCAGTTCCTCTCTGCTCAGTTTTATGTAAACTATTCCAGAAATTGATTTGCAGGTTATAGCTTTAGAAATCCTCTCTGATCAACTTAAAAATGTCCTCAGCGGTGTATCTTACTCAGGAGAAAGTTGACACAGGTGATGGAGAGTGTAGGTGCCATTTATATATTTTAGTCTCGAAATGGTAAAGCATTATTTAGCAATAAATAAGTGAAGCATGGTTCCTCAAGAAGGGTACCTTCATGCATGTGAGGGGCTCTTGATCATAGGAACTGGACTTATCATGCCTTTCCTTATATCGGATCCGAATACCTTCCATTCCCCAACTGCTGTATAGCCCGTAAAGGTTTGACGCTTAATCCTGACTAAAATTAAGCTGTGTAGTTGCAAATTTTGTTGCATTCTGCGCAATAATTGGAGCAACATCGTCTGGTCGCCTTCATATTTTTTAGCACCGATGTGTTAACCACCAAGGAAGCTTCGCCTTCACTTTATAATGTATAAGTTTTAATTCATGTGCGGCGTCTGGTTGTCTTTGTTGTGGACGTTTTGCCATCCAGTGGCTGGCTGGATGGCGAAACGTCTACGATGGTGATGCCCGGGTGTTGCGCATGTGTCGCGGTTTTATCTTGTCGGTATTATATACCATTCTTGTACTACTACTACTACTACCACCACCTCTTCCTGCCTATATATAGCCGTCTTGCTCCACTTCTGGTTAGTGTGACTTTGTAAATGGTCTAAGTCGGACCGAAACGTCGTAGTAAGCTTCTCTCTTTTATGTGCGGGTTATTTGTGTATCCCGTTGAACAATTGAAGAATATTTCTTCTATTCAGAAATGTGCCAATATTTGACTTATTGGATTATTCTTGATTCAATCTACAAAATATAACTGTATATACCGATAAATTTGTGTGCCTCAGGATAATTAAAAGATGTTTAATGCTATGTATTCAAAGCTGAACATAAACTACGTATATTCTTGCTTATTACTTACTTAATCCTTCACTGCTGGTCACTCTTACTTTAGAGAAACGTTTGCATAGATTTAGGTCTATGTACGCCCTATTTTGCCTTTTTTCATGGACGAAAACGGGAAATTTGAAATATTGGTTCTATTTGATAATTTCTCAGTTTCTTCCTGTTGGCTTCAGTCTTTCAACTCTAATAACTTAATAATGCAACTTTTAAGCTCCTTCAAACTTAATGTGCTGGAGTATTTTAGGTTATTGGTCACTCTGAAATAAGAAGAGAATGTCTTTTCAGCTTGGCTTCCGACTTGACGTTTCTCAGAGGAAGGCTTGAACTATCTTAGGGCTGTGAAGGTCCAAGTTTATACTGGCGAAACTAGGATATCAGTTTCCATATAAAAATTTGTGAATGCCTCTTCTGACTCGCTTCAAACCTTCAGTGTAAACATATAATTGCATTAGGAACTCATGTCGCACTCAGATCGCACTCAGGTCGCACTCAGGTCGCACTCAGGTCGCACTCTATTGCTATCGCGTCCATTGGGGTACAGGTGGCTAGGCTTATGCAATATAGGGATACCATTCTCAGATTACGCAGCGACAGAAATAAATCTAGCTATTATTATTGTTTTATTATTATTATTATTATTATTATTATTATTATTATTATTATTATTATTATTACTGTCGTAAGAGAAGTGCTTATTCCGAGTATATGGGAGGGCGCCATTTTTGTCATGCACTCTTTCCTTCTTTAATCTACCTATTTTACGTCCATCTTTCACGCTTTCCTCTTCATCACCCACCCATCTATTCCATGCACATGATTTACATTTACTTTTCCGTTCCGTATCCACTACTTTTCCATTTATTTTCATCATCCTTCTAATCCCCCATCACGTCTTCTTTTCCCGTTTCTCCATGCACTTTTATCTCTTATTTCCCCATCCCCGCCGTTCCTTAACTGTTCCATCTAACCCATTGTGCCCATCTCAGGAAGCGTCTCGCCCCGCCCTCCCATTTGGAAGCTGGCCAGAGCACTCATTTCTTTCTCGTTACCTTTCAATCTCCTTTTAGATTTCCCTTGCTGTTGGCACCCCCACCCCCTCTTGTGTGACCCAACTCCGGTGGCCTCTTACCGTGGTTAGGGAGGGGAGACGGAGGGGAAGTGAGGGAGGGGTTAGAGCGGGTTAGGGTGAAAGAGGATTTGATGTCCTAAGCGTATAAAAACAAACAATTTCGAGGGAAAACCCTTTCTTGCGCGGCCATGTTTGTTTTCCTCCGTTTTCTTTGCCGTTTGTTTATAGAAGAGAAAATCAGGGATAACATAAGCATATGAAATCCCCCTTTTAATCTGTCGCAGCCAGGCCGTAAATGACACTTGAGTTTACACAATCATAATAAACTACTTTATGTCTCAGAAATGGTCACATTACATAGGTAAACAATAATAAACACGCAATTAAGCAATCCAGTTCTGCATTTTCTACATTCATTAAGTAAGAAAGTAAATAAGTTTATTTATGAACAATTTACAAACTTCTGGAGGATTTGTAATTGTTTTACAATTTTAATTGTCTTACATATTCAGACTGTTCTTCTAATAAGATTTTACAGATGGCGAATTCAAACAAAGTATGTATAAAGCACGTACCATTGAGGAAACCCAGAAGATCAGATATATATAGAGAGCGTAGGAGATGGTACAGAAGAAGAAAACGGGTTACTAAATTGCTTAAAACACAAATATGTTGCAACAGAGGAAAAATAGTTTTAGCCGAGAGATCATTGAATTAGAGCAAAAACTCAGGATGTCATACCTAACAGAAGTACAAAGGGAACAAAGGGCCATACAGGATATTGCAAGAAACCCAAAATATTTCTATTCCTATGCAAAATCCAAACTAAGAACTACCTGTAGAAGTGAACCATTATTGAGAGGAGACTCGTATACTGACGATGAACAGGAAATGAGTGAAATCCTAAAAGAACAGTATGAGTCGGTGTTCAACAACTCACTAAATGGCAGCAAGGTAGAAAATACAGAAATATTTTTCACTCCAGCAGAAGGCCGCCCAGACAAAAACTAACGGACATCAGTACAAATCCCATAGATTTCGAAAAAGAAATGGTAAACATGCCCACTCACGCAGCACTTGGACCAGATTCATGGAATGCTCTGTTTATAAAGGAGTGCAAATTACCACTAGCACGAGCCCTCAGTATTCTTTGGAGAAAGAGCTTAGGTCTAGGTGAAATACCGGAGGCCTTAAAGAGTGCAGACATAGCTCCTTTACATAAGGGAGGTAGTAGAGCACTAAATATTACAGACCAGTAGCCCTAACCTCGCACATCATAAAAATCTTCGTAAGAGTGATAAGACGGCCGATTATAAATTTCATGGACCAGCACAACAGCATAACCCGAACCAGCATGGTTTTAGAGCAGGACAGTCAAGCCATGCCTGTCTGTCACAGCTACTGAACCATTATGACAGAATTACAGAGGCATTGGAAGAAGACCAAAACGCAGATGTGATTTACACAGATTTTACAAAGGCGTTTGACAAATGCGATCATGGAGTGATAGCGCACAAAATGAAGGCCATGGGCATTACGGGGAAGGTAGGCAGATGGAT
>NC_069402.1:22419327-22437385 GCF_026875155.1 Cherax quadricarinatus
AAACGTTGTGTCCATCAGAGATTGATTCAATTTTAAGCTGGTGAAGGGATCTTGATCCAAAGAACTGGAGCTTCTCTCCACTACTCCAGTTTACACCTTGGTTACTTCTCATTCACCAGACACTATGTTATCAACGGGTTTAGCGCTTCCCCGTGAACACACTAATAATAATAATCGAGTCGCGACCTAGCTGCCAGGGAGTGTGGACGTGTCTCGTACCTCTCTGATGACCGTCTAGCAAGCTGTCCAGTGACGTCATGGTAATCAGCGTGAGGCGGCGGGTGAATACCGTTGGTATACAGCTTGTTCGGGGGGCGATCACGCCTGAGAATGAACAAGTTTTGCTACCCAAGATAATCCGTGACACTTATGGTATTGCGGACAAGGATTTGTACGGTGTGGCATTAAATGGCGCCTACCGAATTTTTGTGAAACTACTCTACGAGCCAGTGTACGAGAAGCTGGTTGAGCAATTCCAAGATCTCTGAGTAGATGTGTCCCCTGAAGTGCATGTGCGTATGGTGGATGTTTCTCGACAATATACGTGGGTGAAACTGCGCAATGTGCCCTTCGAGGCCGATGCAACGGATCTCCACAGTGTTTTCAGATTATTATCATAATCAAAAAGAAGCGCTAAGCCGCAAGGGCTATACAGCTAGTGTTTTCAGAAGATACGGAATGGTACACATGGCTAAACGAGGCATGCGGGTGGCTGGGGCGTATGTTGGTCTCCCAGACGGTTCGTTTACCCTTAAAATGTCTCTACGCCAGGCCATACCGTCATATGTGTACCTTGATGACTTCCGAATACAGGTCATGGTGTCGTATGCTGGTCAACGACGGACGTGTCGCCTCTGTGGTGACTATGATCATATGGCAGCAGAGTGTGGGCAGCGAGGGCAGGCCAGGAGGCCGGCCGGTGGATCAACGAATGACGATGGGCAGGAGGCTCCCATACATGGACGAAAAGGAGATGGTGGCCACGGTTGGCTTTGGAGTGAGGAGATTGAGGAGCCAGTGGTGGTGTCGAATCTGGAGCTGTCGTCTCTCGAGTCACCTGCATCGCCGGTGGTACAGCAGGCTTCCGGGGAGGACCAGGTGACGGTGGAAGTGGAGGACTTGGATGCGACAATAGCGTCTGTTTTGCATACCATGTTCTCATCTACAGATGTGGTCTCCCCGGCTGTGCCGACGGCCAGTCCCGAGATCGTGTCCGTGGTGGTCGAGCAGCAGCAGGAGGAGGTTGTTGGTGCTGGCGGGGCTGGCGGGGACGTGGTGACCCCTCGTCAGAAGGCAGAGACGAAGGTGGTGGTGGAGGTTCATCGTGTGGACGATCCGGTCACAAACATGGAGGAGGACGCTGGGACGAGGAAGAGGGCTGCAGCAATGTCGGACTCTGACGACGTCCTGACGCCGGCTCAACGAACAGGGAAGAAAGCATCGGTAGATGGGGGGCGGTGTGCTAGTGGAGGTGAGCAACGACAGCAGTTTGTGCCAGGTGGCACGGGTGTCGTGCGTGGACAGCATGGCAAACGTGGTCCCTAGCGCCCAAGTGGGCATGCAAAAGTACAAGTGGGGCAGCGAGGGAGGAAACCTTAGCCAGGTGTGAGGGGGGTTTAGATAGGGGCGGGAATCGTCGTGGAAGGTGTGATGAGGTCTGCTGCTTGATGGCAGCGCCGGTTAATGGCGTGTGTGTCTGGGGGCACCAGATAGCGTGCTCCTTGATAGAGGGGCATGTGCCCAGTGTTAGGATGAAAGTGACTTGATATGTGCTGTTCAGATGTGTCTGCAAATTGTGGAGTATGAGTAGTGTTAGGTTCTGGTTAGAGGTGTTGCTGCCTGCGCATGTGTGCGCCTAAGGTACGCTGGTGCGGTTGAGGTGGCGTATGCTGCTGCTGTGTATTAATCTTGGACTATATGTTGTATGATAGTGGGTGGGGTCTGTATGGTGGAGGTTTGAGGAGCATCCTTATGTTCTATGTCAAGTATTGGGTATGTATTTTATACCTATGCATACACAATGTATAAAAACACTGGTAGTGTTACTTGTGCAGGACCTGCTGTTATGAGGCCTCTTGTATGCACAAGGACAGACCCTTTGTAATTACTTGAGGATATTTGTGAAATGGGTTGTGTATATACATGTACTGTATCAATGTGTTAAGATGTTGTATTCTTTTTCTTTACTGTATAATTTGTATGTTTGGTTGTGAATAGGTTTGGGTGGGACATACAAGGGGGGTGGGACATGCAAGGGGGGGGGGTTGAAGCTTCAAACACGTTTGTGTTGGTGATAATTTTTAGGATAGGTGTCTTTCCTGTAGTGAAATACTTATGTGTGCTACATGCCTTTTATGTTGTAGCAATGTAATGTTTGTTGTGATATATATCTAAACCATGACTCTTGTTAGTACACTGTTCAGGCAGTCTTGTGGTCGTTTAATACATTTTGTGGACAAGCATGACAACTGTTATATTAATGTATATATGTCAATATGTCCGTAAGCTGTGGTAAACCTGTTTGATTTAGAATAGGGGGGTAAAAGGGGGGGGGGTTGGAAGCCACACGGAGTTGTGTGGTTCATTAGGCGATGGAAGGTTATCACATCTGTTGCCGGATAGGTCTTGTATTATTTTATTTATTAATTGTTCTGTACTGTTTTAAATAAAATATAAAAAATAATAATAATAATAATTATTATTACTATTATAATTATTGCTATAATAATAAAAATAATAAGATTAAAATAATAAAAAACTACTACTACTAAGAATAATAATAATAATAATAATAATAATAATAATAATAATAATAATAATAATAATAATTATTACAAAATATAATAAGGTCAGGATACAAAGAACAAGTTATTGAAGCTGATGATTCTCAGGTTTAATCCAAGGAAGTGGAGGGCGGCCCCAGTATGTTGGATTAAGAGTCGTTCTTACCTAAGTCAGCTTGTTAGAGCCTCTACGACCACGAGGATAATGTGTGCAATGAAGCCGGCTCTCCCAGCTTGTTACATCTCCCATGATAACACACAGTAAAGCTTGTTATCCAAGCTTGTTGCAGCTACCTAGGATAACATACGTACAGTAAAGCTTGCTATCCCGGCTTGTTACTGCTTCTAGGATAGCACAATGAAGCTTGTTATCTCAGCTTGTTACAGCTCCTACGATAACACACACAGTAAAGCTTGCTATCCCAACTTGTTACTGCTTCTAGGATAACACAATGAAGCTTGTTATCTCAGCTTGTTACAGCTACGATAACACACACAATAAAGCTTGCTATCCCAGCTTGCTACTGCTTCTAGGATAACACAATGAAGCTTGTTATCTCAGCTTGTTACAGCTCCTACGATAACACACACAGTAAAGCTTGCTATCCCAGCTTGTTACTGCTTCTAGGATAACACAATGAAGCTTGTTATCTCAGCTTGTTACAGCTCCTACGATAACACACACAGTAAAGCTTGCTATCCCAGCTTGTTACTGCTTCTAGGATAACACAATGAAGCTTGTTATCTCAGCTTGTTACAGCTCCTACGATAACACACACAGTAAAGCTTGCTATCCCAGCTTGCTACTGCTCCTAGGATAACACAGTCAATGGCATTTCCTGTTTTATCTGAAGTTTTGGACTTGAGACCGAGGTCCGATGTAATGGTAGGATTTTCACAGTGAAACCTCCATCACATATAAGATAAATACTGATACTCTCAGTATCTTCTACGTTGTGGCTGTATCTCTCGCCGCTCTTGTTGCTTACAAAAACCAATTTTATATGCCCAGAGCTGTCACCCTACCTCAGCTCATTTCAATGCTCAACCCTTTCTAAGATATACTGCCCCTCCCCCATGATGCCACCCGCACCAGATAACCAACACCCAGCACTGGGTGAAGTATTGTATTAAGTTCAGCTGTGGTCGAAGTATTGTATTAAATCCATCACATGAAGAAGTGTTGTAGCAAGTCTGGCACTAGATGATGTGTTGTTGTAGCTACGCCATAATGTATTGTTTATCCACTTTTTAAATGTTGTTTCTCCCTTATGAAGCCTAAATAGGTACATGACGCTCTGCTTCATTAATAATGAACTGTTTGACACTCACCTGGCAAGCTCATTTGTCAGGCTTAATCCACACTCACCTGTTCACTTTGTTTACGTGTACCGACCTTCACACACGCGTACATTAATTCATGTTTTTTATGAATGAATAAAGGGGCCGATATCATAAGTACATTGTTTATTCAGTGACACTTTACTCGCCGTTTATCCATTGACTGTTGTAATATACGACTGACACTGAATAAACAAGAGGATGGGATGGGATTCGAACTGTAGTTCCGGCACGTAGCAGGTCCAGTGCTTTACCAATGAACTACGAGGCTTCCGCGGAAAGATTTCAGAGACAGATTTGTTCATGTCTCCGTCAGCCGCCACCACCTGTGACTTCTGTCTCTGTATAAGAGGTTTTGGTGAAGAAAAATGACGTAAATACATTCGCACAGGACACCTTCACGGAAAACGTTTTAGTTCTGGGACTTTCTTCACTTCAAATGCATAAGGAGATTAGGTTAGGTTAGCAGTAATTGTAATAGTATCAGTATTCACTGTTTGTAGTAGTAGTAGTAGTAGTAGTAGGGGGTGGTTGTGGCGGTAGTAATAGTGGTAGTAGGGGGTGGTTGTGGTTGTGGTAGAAGTAGTAGTACTGATGGAAGTAGTAGTAGCAGCAGCAGTAGTAGTAGTAGTAGTAGTAGTAGTAGTAGTAGTAGTGGTGGTGGTGGTAATAGTAGTAGCAGTAATAATAGTAATAGTAGTAGTAGTAGTAGGTCGTGCCGGACGTCAGAAGTTGGGAAAAGTTTGTCTGCAGTGTATCTGTTTATAAATTGTAGTGGAGAAGTCCCTCCCGGTCTCACCCGTGTAAATTTGTCACATTGCGCACCTGGGATGGTGTAATTATTTAGCAGGAGCGTTGAGTGGAGATTTTTTCTTGCAGTCCCAACTCGAAGCAGTGGCAATAGTGAAGACCTGGGTATTTCTCATGAGAAGAGCCCTTGAAGTGTGTGTGAGTATCTACATCACTTCAAAGTAACACTAGAAATCTTTGGTTACAGCTTGCGACCAGTAGTTTGTCAGGAATGGCTCAAGCTCTGTGTCTACAGTCCTGGATTACAAGAGAATGAAAGTGTAGAAGAGTAAATCCTGCAAAATTAATGAACATTTTTCTTCCAAGACTTTAGGGCTGCAAATGCCCACAGCTTTCAGGAAGAAACATCGGACCACCCCTCCTTTGGTGCGAGAGTCATGGTGCGAAAAGAAACATGTGAGGTTGTCTCTGTCGGTAACCTTAATATAATCGCTGAAGAAGATATAGTTTTTAGGTGTTGTGCCGAGGAGAGTCGAGGAAGGGAAACTTGTCATTGTTTTCGATGGTTGATTCTACATTGCTGGGTTTATATGGAAGTTGTAATATGCTCAGAAGTCTGGGGTAAAGGTCTAGGATATCTGGGGTAGAGGTCTAGGATATCTGGGGTAGAGGTCTAGGATATCTGGGGTAGAGGACTAGGATATCTGGGGAAGAGGTCTAGGATATCTGGGGTAGAGGCCTAGGATATTTGGGGGAGAGGATTAGGATATCTGGGGTAGAGGCCTAGGATATTTGGGGGAGAGGATTAGGATATCAGGGTAGAGGTCTAGGATATTTAAGGTAGAGGATTAGGATATCTGAGGTAGAGGTCTTGGATATCTGGGGTAGAGGATTAGGATATCTGGGGTAAAGGTCTAGGATAATTGAGGTAGAGGACTAGGATATCTGGGGTAGAGGTCTAGGATATGTACAAGTCTAGGATATCTGGGTAGATAAACTAGGATATCGTCCACATAGTAGAACCACGTGACGGTGTCCAGGATTATGGAGTGGGATCCTCCAGTCTCCAAGTTCTCCAGAAACAGACTGACGAGGGTAGTGTTTGGAGGAATGTATTCGGAAATGCCAAAACATCATATGAAAAACTTGTGTTTCAATCAAAATGATCTGAACTCAACACAAAGGCTACGAGGTCCAGGCTGGGCAGTGGAATATTATGTTCGTCAGTGAGTTTTCTGTGACATCAACAGTAGAGTTAATAGGAACGTGGTTGGTAAAAGGACTCAGGTGCAGCTCATGATATATTGTATTGCAGCTACGTTTCGCTCTCCTGGAACTATTTCATGCCTTAATTAACAAAGCTTCTTCAGTGCTAAACGAAGCAGCAATAAAATCTCTCAAAGCTGCACATGTGTCCTCTTACCTGACACACTATCGGTAAGTCTACTGACGTTATTACTATAGAATCGTTAGAGAAAAGGGAGGTAACATCAGAGAGAGAGAGAGAAAGAGAGAGAGAGAGAGAGAGAGAGAGAGAGAGAGAGAGAGAGAGAGAGAGAGAGAGAGAGAGAGAGAGAGAGAGAGAGAGAGAGAGAGAGAGAGAGAGAGAAAATGAAGGAATGAAGGTATGGAAGAGAAAAACTTGAAGCACAAACAGGCATTTCATCCAGTAAAAATATATGAAAGCTCTCCTTCCCTCTTTCATCTTCTTTGTCCTTACGCCATCCCTGTTGGTCCCCCAGCTGGTCTCCCAGTTGGTCCCCCAGCTGGTCTCCCAGTTGGTCCCCCAGCTGGTCCCCCAATTGGTCCTCCAGCTGACCCCACAGCCTCTCTCGCTCTCTAGTCTCCAAAAATTGGCAGGAAACCCGGTTCAGAAGGTCACCAGCAACAGCAACGACCTTGACCCTTGACCTTCTAGTCCTACACCAGGAGTCTCTTTAATACCAATGAATTCATTTAATTCGTGGTAGTATTTTAACACTTGTTTTTATAGTGTGTGTGTGTGTGTGTGTGTGTGTGTGTGTGTGTGTGTGTGTGCACATACCAATTTATTTTTACTTTGGTTGATTTCCAGCTCTGGGCTCAGCTATTTAATCTTCATGTATCTGCTGTAGTTATTTGTGAAGCCCTGTGAGTGTGCCAGGTCCTCCCGTGGCACCATGCATGGAGTCTGCCTCCACTATATGCTTCTCTAGTTCGCTCCACTTCATTAGCGTCACACTCAAAAAAAAAAAAATGATTAGGTCCCTTTTATTCGTGTATTCACATAAATCTTGCAAAGATCACATATTGGAGCACAGGGATCAGACGGGGTTTGATGGAAATATTCTTTATTTTCTCTACATTTATGTAAAGTAGATACGCCATGCTGGCACTCTATAGGGTGCTTTAGGTGCTCTAGGGTGCTTTAGGTGCTCTAGGGTGCTTTAGGTGCTCTAGGGTGCTTTAGGTGCTCTAGGGTGCTTTAGGTGGTTCGTTCACGTATTATCGTTTTCTTTGACTGGTGTAGTTCTTGTCCACTGTAATGATATAATACCCCATGTTCCCTTTACCCACTTCAAATCTGCATTTCTTTGTACTTGTTGAGGCTCAACTGTAATATGCTTCAACTCTAACTATTTTTTCCACTTTCTTTTTAAAGTTTATTTTTACAGTAATATTGAGGTGGTATCCTGCTCGTCATCAACACTGGGTCATCGACTAACATTAACACGAAGCGTTAGATCTATCACTGTGTGTTAGCAGTAATAATAATTTAGAAAAACACGTAAGCAAACACTAGGATATATTTATTAGAAAACGTTTCGGTTTTCGGTCGTTGATCACTTCGTTTCCTAACAAATATGTCCTAGTGTTTGCTTGTGGGTTTTTCTAAAGTGACTTGTCGGTATTTATTACCAAGGTTTATTCCAGCAGTAATAGTACACAGTACCCACAAAATTATAAGATACATTTGCAACACCTAGGTAACTTTATTTTGAAGACGTTTCGCCAGTCAATGTGGAAATTTGAGACAGTAGAAGACGAAGTAATTAGTCCCTCAGTCTGGTTGACAGTGTTCACCACCGAAGTCTTGATCACCTTCATCTAGGCTAAGGGACTGATTACTTCGTCTTCTACTGTCTCAAGTTCAACACCTTCCAAAGAGCCTCTTTACTAAATTAATAAATCCATTGGTCCTGTTCATCACTCTCCTTCTTGAATTAACATTATAGTGTTAACTGGAAATCAAAGTGATACAGAAGGTAGGTAGAAAAGGATACAGACGCACACTTCATGTTTGTGAACTGTGTATATCTGTCATTACATACATATATTATTGTGTTATCCATCTTCTAGTTTTCTAGTTTTTTATAGTAATCTTGTATTGAGTCAGGTAGACATTTTTCAAGGTTCTCACTTTGTCAGATCAATCAACTTTATCATGTAAGAATAAGTCAAAGTGAGATGGAATCCATAAGAATTGTACAATAATTCCTTCTCTCTGATTTTGTCAAAATTCTGATCTTGTGTTGAGAGTTGCTACAAGGTCGTGGCCAGGCCCAGACCTCATTAAAGGTACCACGAGTGAAGGATCAACCTTACGAAGCGTCTCACCGCTGACAGCCAATTTGCCTGTTAAAAAAAAAAGACAATCTCTTATACGTCTTCGATATCAAATGAAATACCTTTCAATTATATTTGAAATGTCTTTTCGGACGGCTTAGAGCTTGTTGGAGCGCAAGTATTGCCCTCCAAAGAAACATCGAAAATAAAAACGTCGTAAAAATGGTTTGCTCTTATCCATCCACTAGTCATGTGGCAGATTTTTTCTTTACGTATGTATCTGAAGAACTGAAAGTTAATGCTTCACCTGAACAGCTTTGCGCAGCACGCGAGGGAGATCAGGTGAAGCCCCTTAACTACTTAAACACTAGTGTTTTACATCCTATTTTAAGACCTGCCAAGCTTCTCAGCTGGCAGCTTACCACAAGTACAGCTTATTGTTGACACAGGTCTTGCTTAACCACCCCTTTCCACCCATGGCTCGGACAGCTCACCCCCAGACAGCTTACTGACTTGAAAAGTGGTCTCCCGATTCTGTATCCGCGCCATATCAATTGAACTTAGGGATCGGGTACCAAATGGCTCTCTCAGCGCCACTTGGGATCACTCTTGAATCACTGCTCTCTTATTCGGTACTGCCGTGGCTAACACACACTGGTCGGGACTACAGTCTTAATAAACATTTATGATTATTGTATGCTAATGGAACGCCAGACGTAAAACTTAATGCTTTTCATTATATATACATCAATAAGTAATTATTATTCGTTATTAATGTTGGTAGAATTACCGATAATATGTTAGGTAAAAGGACACAAGTGCAACTAATGTGACATTTTATTGTGGCAACGTTTCGCTCTCCAGGAGCATTGTCAAGCCGTTACAAACAGTACGAACGAACGAACGAACAAGTTCAGGTAAGATCCCAAATGGGATGAGTGGGGAAGACGGGACAGACGAAGAATAGCGCTGGAGAGGAGTGTTCTTAGTCGTAGAATTAGAGCCAGGGCTTAACCCAGCAGCGAAGGCGATCGTAGGACAGATATTGAGAAGAGGAATTCAGGCTCTTCTGTTGGGACTCCGGTGGGGTGAGCGGGGAGGACGGGACAGGCGAAGTTTAGCGCTGGAGAGGAGTGTAGAACTGAGCCATGTTTAACCCAAAAGCTAAGGCGAACGTGGGTCAGAGAATGGTACCTGTCAGAGAAGGTACCTGTCAGCGAATCCAAGGTTATTTGTAAATAGGGTTAGGAGCAGGATCATGCAAGGAGTAGAAAAGGTTGTGTTGGTTTGTGGGTCTGCGAATGTCTTCGTCAAGGAGAGATGTCCAGTAGTCATGTCGTGTCTCAGGTTTGTCTGTCTGTCATTGAGCGTCTTCCAGTGCAGATTCAGCGCAGGGATGTCTAATTGGGCATGGAAAGACTCGCTTGTGGCGAAGTCCTCCCATCTGACATCAAACACCCAGCGCAGCGCCTTGTTCTGGACACGCTGCAGTTTAAGTAAGTTTGTTTTAGCTGCAAGAGAGAGAGGGCTAGAGGAGAGTAAGTTATCAGAGGACGTATTAGGGATTTGTAGAGGTGTAGTTTGGTGCGTTGGGAGGCATGTTTCAGCTTGTAGAGGCCCGCAAGGGCCTTACTAGCTATTGCATGCCTTGAGTGAATATGACCGTGTAAGCAAAGAAAGTAGTCAAGATCAACGCCAAGGACAGTGACAGATTGTGTGATGGGGATGTAAGTGCGGGTGTCAGCTGTTTTGAGCTCGACAGGTAATGGAGGATCACGTTTCCTGTAGTTAAAATATGCATTGGTTTTGATCCTCCATTTTTGTTCCCAGATGGCTATCCTGTCGACCTCATTTTGTGTTTTGTGTGTGAGTGTATCTATATTGGCGTGAGTGATGAGTTGTGTAATATCGTCTGCATAGTCTAGTGTGATGGAGTTGTGGTATACAGGTGTTGGAATGTCGTTAGTGTATAAAATGTAGAGGGTAGGGGAGAGGACAGATCCCTGGGGTACTCCAGCATTCAGTGTGAAGTAGTCAGAGTAACAGTCTTGGAATTTGATTCTCATGGTACGGCCGTCTAGGAAGTTGCAGAGGAGTTTACGAGTAGTGATAGGCAGGTTCAAGTTAGTGCAGAGTTTGTACTTGAGCCCTTCGTGCCAGTGTCAAAAGCTTTTTCAACGTCTTTTGCAACCAGGGCTGTCCTGTTTCTTTGTTTTGTGTTTATGTGGATGTAGTTGAGAATGATGTTAATGGCATCCTGTGTGAATCTGTGTGTTCTGAAGCCAAACTGGCCATCAAAAAGTAGAGAGTTGTGTTCCAGGTATCTGCGAAGGCGATGGTTGATGAGTTTTTCAGAGTTTTCCTAAAGTTTCGAGGAGGCTGATAGGGCGATAGTTTCTAGGGTCAGAGTGGTCTTTTTTGGGTTTAGGAAGGAGGATAGCAGTAGCAGCTTTGAAGAGGGAAGGAAAGTATCCAGAGGCAAGGGAGGCATTGAGGAGGTTTGTGTAGGCAGTAATGATAGAGTCAGGAAGGTGTTTTAGGATAATATAGTTTGGGCCAGAGGCACCAGGAGCCTTGGGAGGAAGGTGAGGAGAGTTTTAATGTCTGTGTTGGTGAAAGGAGTGTTAAGCTCTTGGGAGGAGGTAAGAGAGTCCAGATGGATGTGGCTATCTGGTGTTTCTTGTGTGTGTGAAGTGTTCTATGTTTCGAATGTGTCGAATAACGTTAGGGTGAGGTGGGTGAGGGTGGAAGATGTTCTCCCAGATGTGTTTGAAGATATTGGTAGCAGCCTGCGTGTCTGAGATGTGTGTTGTTGTGGGTGATGTGTTTGAATTTGTTGGTGGGAGTTGTGCCTCTGATTTTTTTGATAAAGTTCCAGAAGGCTTTAGTGTTTTTAATACGCTGTTTGTCTGCTTGTTGTATGAGTTGTGACCAGTGACTGTTGTGGTCTTTGTCTAGGCTGTGTAGAATGTTGTTTCTAAGGTAAGTGAGATCTAATCGAACTTGATTAAATCTATGTGTGTTGTAGAGGAAGCGGTTGTGGTAGCAGATAATTAGTCTTCTTGTTCTGATTGAAGGTTTGAAGGAATAACGAGTAGTGTGAGTTTTCTTTGGTATTGCGATGTTGGCTGCTGGTGTAATGGTGTCCTGGATGAGATCAAGTTGAGTGTCGTTGTCAGAGATAGGTTTGTTGTTGTAGTCATAGGTGAGGTCAGTATTGTCTGTTTTCTTTGAAAGCATCCCAGTCAGCGTTCTTGTAGGAGAAGGAAGGTATGGCCGGGATGAGGATAGGGTTGGAGATGTGTAAGATGACTGGTATGTGATCAGAGCCTGTAATAGGGCCAGGTGAGATGTAGTGTTGAAATAGATCATTTTTTTTTATATTTTTATTTAAAAGAACACAGTACAAGATATAAATAAATAAAAGAAACACAATAATTAACCGTTTGCAAATACAATGACCTACCATCAACCCCATAACATACCCTAAGTGTTACATTCATATTGTATTAAAGGATATACCATCACCGAACAATGAAAAGAACAGGATAACACCTGCTCAGAAAATACATTAACAAAGTCTAAACCTACAATTCATGCCTGTTATACAGTACAATAAGACCCCCTTGCACAAAGTACACAGATGATATGGTACAGCATACGAAGGATAAAATTACACATTACAATAATTAAACAAAAGACAAATCTAACCCTACAATAAAATTGCAAAGACATACCACAATAATACTTCCCGCAAATAGCAGGAAACTCTTAACAGAATAAAGAGCGAGAGAGCTCCAGCACCGAATAAAAACATTAGCAAAAACAAAAACTCACAATTTATGTCTGTGCACACACAAATCCCCCACAACTCTGTACAATTAGACCCCTTGCACAAAGTGCACAGTAAACATCATACAACATACAAAGTTAAAATTACACAGAACATTAACTTAAACATTAGGCAAACCAAAGCCCACAAAAAAACTTTACATTGGTACATATCACAATGAAACTCCCCATATAAAAACTGGGCAGGAAACACCCGCAAGTAAAACACATAACATTATACATGCAAGTACAACACATACAACTAACAAAATCCTAACATAAGGTATCAAAACTGTCTAGTTACAGTACATAAAATCCTTATCTCCCTATTTGAAACACAATAGTACATCATTGCCAAAAATAAATTGTGCAATGCATGGACATGAGAAAGTGTATAACAAACCTAACTCTGGCATTGAATAAAACAAAAACAGGAAGTACTTGCAGCTAAATCTTAGACCTACATATATGCAAGTGATCTTTCGGCTTAGATTATCTTTCCTTCGTTGTGACATATTTTCTTCTTGTGTACGTTATTCTACGCACTTTCTATATTTGATATTCTAAATTTTCTCAGCGGTACATATTTAATACAGTCCTTGTATGCTTCTGTGTTTATCTTTTCCAAACATTGGTGATGATTTAGGTAGCTCATGACTTTCCCAGAGTACGTCTAATAGTTCTTTAGTAATCTTGTCCTAGTCAGTTTTATGGTTCTTGAAGTTAAATTTACTGAACGTCCCTTCTCGTACTGAAGTGTTATGATCAGAGTATATTATTTTTGTGATTATTATGTCTCTGATCAGTTCCTCCTTGTTTGCTAAAATCAAAACTTTATGTGTTACATGTACAAACACATGATGTGCATGTACATGTATGTATATACACACTCATCTGCGTTTTCATCTAATTACTTAATAGTTCTTGCTGTTACAATGCCTTCGTTTATCTTCACGGCGTTGTGGGTGATAATTCTTCTTCTGTAAGCCATGCGCATCATAAAAGCTGACTATAATGCTGTAAACAAGGAGCTACTAGAATATTTTGTATAAATTACTAAAAGGACAAAGACAAACATTTTAAAAGCGTGTTGTTTGAATGTGCGTGAGTGTAGTAAGTTGCCAAGGAAGAACTGATAGTGAATGTTATGAATGAAAGAAGATGGATGTCTTAGCTCTAAGCGAAAGGAAGATAAAGAGGGTGCAAATGCGCTTAGGTGAGATGTATTTAAGAGAATCAGCGCTAAAGAAAGTGTAGCGGTAATGCTGAATGATTGGTTATGGAAAGAAAGGAAGGGAATATAACTGCAAAAATTCAAGTATAATGATAATAAAATAAGAATATGAAGTGAGAAGTTTAATAGTAAGTTTATGTACCTGAAGAAGAGAGAAGTGTAGATGAGACGTATACATTTTGGGAAGTGTTAAGTGAGTATTTACGGTGTTTTGAACCATCTGAGATAATAATTGTTGTGAACTGTAAATGTAAATGGGAGAAACTGTTGTAGAGGGCGTAGTAGGAAATTTTAGAATGCCAGGAGTAAATGATAATGGAGGACGTCCTTGAAGACAAAATGGGTTATATACCAGATAATAGGAGGACCAACACTATTGAATGGGCATGAAGCGTGGGATTCGAATGTTGCAACGAGGAGACTGGGGCAGTAGAGATGTAATGTGTGAATATTATGCAGAAAATTCAGAGCTTGGAGATTAGAATACGGTGTGGAATTACCAAGAGTATTATTGAAAGGGCTAAGAAGGGGTTGTTGAGGTAGCATGGACATTTAAAGAGGATGGAGAAAAATAGGTTGACTAGGAGAGCGGACAAATCTGGGGTGGAGAGAAGATGTAAGAATCATCCTAGGAATAGTTGGAAGTTGTGAGTACACCCCACCATGTGCAGTCATGAAACTCGGGGAAGGACAAAGAAAACCGCAGACAAAGTGCAGGTTTGGGGTTCAAAGACTGAAAATCTCACTCAAGGAAAAGGATCTTAGAGAGAGTATCATACTGAGCACATCCCCTGAAGTGCACATCAACCAAATAACTTCTGCAGCATATGGACTTCTGGCAAACCTAATAATAGCATTTCGACACCTCAGTAAGGAGTCGTTCAAGACTGTACACTGTGTACGTCAGGCCTGTACTGGAGTATGCAGCACCAGTAAGGAACCCACACCTGGTCAAGCACAATCAAAAAATTATAGAAAGTGCATAAGTTTGCAACAAGACTAGTCCCGGAGCTAAGGGACTAGTCTTGAGATTAAAGGTACTAACCTGATCACACTGGTGGACAGAAGGGATAGGGAAGGACATGATAATGAAGTATAAAATACTGAGAGGAACTAACAAATTGAATGGAGACAGAATGAACTCTAAGGCCAATGAAATACTTATTAACATCTCTGCGACCGGATGAGTAGCAGGGATGTTAATAAGTATCTCATTAACCTTAGAGTTGTCAGGAAGTGGAACTATCTGAGAGTGAAGTAGCAGAGGCAGGATTTATACATAATCCTCTTGGAGTGGGAGAGGGTGGACCTAGTAGTTACCAGCGAGGAGGTAAGACCAGGACCTGCGAATCGACCTATGTAACCACATATAGGTGAATACACACACGCATATGCACACACGCATATGCACACACACACACACACACATACACACACACACACACACACACACACACACACACACACACACACACACACACACACACACACACACACACACACACACACACACACACACACACACAGGAAACTGAAGGCATGGTACACAAACGATTTCGCTGATGGAATAACAAATAAGTGGGAGGAGTGGCACGAAAGAGTCAAAGAGGCATCACCAGACATCATAGCTCTCACAGAAACCAAGCTTACAGGTATGATAACAGATGCCATCTTTCCAATGGGATACCAGATCCTGATAAAGACAGAGGGAACAGGGGGGGGTGGAGGAGTGGCATTGCTGATCAAAAACCGATGGAATTTTGATGAGCTGGAGAGAGGAGACAGCGGAGAAGAAAGTGATTACATAACGGGAATGCTTCACTCTGGAGGTCTCAAAGTGGTAATTGCAGTGATGTATAACCCACCACAGAACAGCAGGAGGCCAAGGCAAGAGTATGATGAGAGCAATAGAGTGATGGTTGACACACTGGCTGCAGTGGCCAGAAGAGCTCATGCATGCAGGCAAAGTTCCTGAACATGGGTGACTTTAACCACGGAAATCGATTGGGAGAACTTGGAGCCACATGGGGGCCAAGATACATGGAGGGCTAAGATGATGGAGGTGGTACTGGAAAACTTCATGTACCAACACGTAAGGTAGACTGCAAGAGAGAGAGAAGAGGATGAACCAGCAAGACTGGACCTAGTATTCACCTTGAGTAGTGCAGATATTGAGGACATCACTTATGAATGACCCCTTGGGGCCAGCGATCATGTGGTTTTAAGCTTCAAATACACAGTAGAGCTACAAGTGGAGGAGGAAGCAGGAAGGCCAGGACGAATGAAGCCAAACTACAAGAAAGGGGACTACACGGGAATGAGGAAATTCCTGAACGGGGTTCAGTGGGACAGAGAGCTGGCAGGGAAGCCAGTTAATGAGATGATGGAATATGTAGCAACAATGTGCAAGGAGGCTGAGGAGAGGTTTGTACCCAAGGGTAACAGGAATAATGAAAAAGTCAGAATGAGCCCATGGTTCATCCAAAGGCGCAGGGAGGCAAAAACGAAGTATGCTAGGGAACTGAAGAAGTACAGAAGGCAAAGGGCCCAGGAGAATAAGGAGAGCAGTCGTAGAGCCAGAAATGAACATGCACAGATAAGAAGGGAAGCCAAACGACAATATGAAAGCGACATAGCAGCGAAAGCTAAATCTGACCCGAAGCTGTTATACAGCCACATCAGGAGGAAAACAACAGTCAAGGACAAGGTAATCAGGTGAAGGAAGGAAGGAGAGACAACAAGAAATACCGTGAAGTATGTGAGGAACTCAACAAGAGATTCAAAGAATGTTCACAGAGGAGACAGAAGGTGAGTATACACACACACACACACACACACACACACACACACACACACACACACACACACACACACACACACACACACACACACACACACACACACATATATTATATAATATATATATATATATAATATATATATATATATATATACATACATACACATACACACACAGTAGAGCGTCGATTAAGACGCGATCTTCTCTGACGTTTTCGATATAAGACTTGCAAAATGGTTGCATATTTTTTTCCATCATCACTCCTTAAAATTCGTCTATGATGGTGCAACTTCAGGGAAAAAATGGAGCGCAGCGAGGCTGGACTGCGAGAGCTTTCCTCTCCGTGTAGTGGGCATCCCGCAGCCAGCCTGTGGGTGGGCATGCACGCAGCCAGCCTGTGGGTGGGCATGCACCAGCCAGCCTGTGGGTGGGCATGCACGCAGCCAGCCTGTGGGTGGGCATGCACGCAGCCAGCCGTGGGGGGGCATGCACGCAGCCAGCCTGTGGGTGGGCATGCACGCAGCCAGCCTGTGGGTGGGCATGCACACAGCCAGCCTGTGGGTGGGCATGCACGCAGCCAGCCTGTGGGTGGGCATGCACGCAGCCAGCCTGTGGTGGCATGCACGCAGCCAGCCTGTGGGTCAGGCCAGTTAGTGTCTTTGGAAGGGAATAAGTAGGCTTATTTAGGTACATGTACACACAAATACAATTATACATAGTAAAACATGTGTAAATTACCTAGGATAACCTAAAAAATGATAGTCCCCGTAATATCTTATTATTGAAAGCCGAGCTGTAAGATACAGTAGTAATCGGTCATGATAATAACCTTATTAATTAAAACAGCTGTATGAAAGCCAATTACAGTAAAAGGAGATACATTAGGAATAAAATGAATTGAGTTATTTACAATAATGAGAGGATCAGCTTATAATAATAGTTACACAAATGTTTATTATACAAATAATTACTCTCCTGACTTTCTGTAGCTTCACTCATTACGTTCCTCGGCGAACTCGACACCATGCCTAACCCTTCTAGGGTAGGGTAGGTGCCTGAGCCCGAGCCTTTAGCTCATAAGACTGTCATTCCCATTTGCCCCCTTGTGGTGGGGATGGCAGACCAGAGAGGCCTAGCTTGTGGCTAGGCCTGGGACAGTTGGTCCCAAAGATGAGGAGGTACTTGTGCCTCCTCCCATGGGAGACTTAGGTCTCAGACACTCCCTAAAGAGGGAGCCAAGGCCGGGCCGCCACTTGGAAAAGGCCAGGCCGGGAGAATACTGGCTAATCTTTAATAATTATATAATCCTCGGCGAATAAAAATAAAAAACCCTTCAACTCTTTTCTTGAAGTGGCTCATGCTGAAGCAATCAGTTCAACTCTTTTATTGCTGTATAATAAAAGGTGTTTCAGGACTGACTAGCTACGTACTGTAGGCACTACAAAATAGTGTTCACTTCCCCTAGTACCATACTGGTTTTATGTCCTAACCTTGACAAACTTGACAACAACATATTCTGGATACTGCTTGTGAGCAGTCCTTTTAAACATGATTTAAATTCAGTTTCTTTACTCTGTCTTCAGCATTCAGCATATCCAGTTGTTGTAATCCATCCTGGCCTACATGGTCTCATGGTCCCAGGTCCAGGATCAATCTCACCATTTTGTCATGGGTGATATGTAGTTTGTGTTTCATTATTTTTGGTTTTAAAAAAGAGTACCATGAAGAACAAGAATAATCTATATGGACTGTAAAGAGACAGGGGGATCATGC
>NC_069402.1:22437885-22464844 GCF_026875155.1 Cherax quadricarinatus
CCCCATTTCTTGGTTTCCCGCCCCCCCTTTCTCATCTGCGACTGTTTGAAGGTAGGAACAGAGCAAGACGTCTCATCTCTCGCCGGACCATCTGGATGGATCTGTCATTTCAGCAGAGCCTTCAACATGGGGGATGTGGGTGGTTATTTATGTAAAAGGCCAATATTGTAAAAATACCACACTTGGATCCATTCGGGCAGGGGAAAACAATTTTTAGCCACAAGACGGGCAAAGCAGAAATTCATTTGGGCCCTGTCCCTTTCCAGAACATCACTCCATTGGATAAACATACCCAGGATGACTCGAGTATGGAACACATTCGTTCAGCATAATGATGTCAACGAGAAACGCAGTTGATAAATAAAAATGCTGGCCCACGTGGCTCCAACTTCACGTTCCCTACTTGTAGTTTAACAATAAAAATGCTTTAATTGACTGGAGGAAACGCTCTTGTTGTCATTAAAATTAGGGAAACCTTAACCCGTAAATAGCTTGTCAATAAAGCTAGGGATCCTTAACCTTTCAAACCGTGTAAAAAAAAAAAAAAAAAAAAAAAAAAAAAAAAAAAAAAAGAGGGGTGAGAGGAGAGGGAGAGAGAGAGAAGGAGAGAGAGGAGAGGGGGAGAGAGAGGGGAGAGGGGAGAGAGAGAGGGGTGTGAGAGAGAGAGAGAAGGGGAAAGGGGAAGAGAGAGAGAGAGAGAGAGAGAGAGGAGGGGAGAGAGAGAGAGAGGGGAGGGAAGAAAAGAGAGAGAGAGGGGAGAGGGTGAAAGAGAGAGAGAAGAGAGAGAGAGAGAGAGGGAGAGAGAGATCGTGTTCACTCACAAATATGTAAAAAAAAGGCCAGTTTATTAGCTCCCCCACGCGACCCGTTATGCCCCAAAGATTCAATTTTAAATTAATCTATTTTTTAAAAATAGGACACACGAGTCACGACAAATTTTTGGCAACAATTTTTTATATATTATTATATATATATTATATTATATATATATATATTATAATATATATATTTTATATATAATGAAAGGATAAGCCACGTGGGGGTGGAATCTTTGCTCAAAATACTTTCACGCTTTCAGTGGTCTCAGGGCTTGCAATGTTGCAGGGGGCAACCAAAAACGGGGGAGAGGCCAGGCAGTGTGGTGTCACTGTCTCAACTCAAATTATTGTTATAAAGTCGAAAATTTTTTAGTAGGTCCATTGTACACAAACTTAAACGACAATGATACAAAAACACAAGATTGTTCATTATGCCAGGTGGGTTGATGGATTGGTGACGCCCGTCCAGCGTCTACGTACCACGTTAGTTTTGATGGTTATATAACGCCTGTAGGTGTTAATGTACCATACAGTGACAAGCACACAAGATAACGTAAGGAAAATTTAATAGGTATTAGTAGAATTTAGATCATAGAAATATTATCGGATAAGCATAGAAGTCCCTATGTATGGCATATTAACAGCCACTGAGAAAATAGTAGGCAATATTTAGGGAGAGATACTTCTGAGTACATCGGTAGAACATTCGAGTACCTCAGAGCAGGACATTTAAAAGGACAAAGAGCACTTTGTATTATTTTCTTTCATTATTTGAAAAGGTCACACAGAATAATAGCTATCCATGTCTACAATATCTAACGAGAAACTTATTTTCTCAAACCACATGACCTGTTATAAACTATTAGAAAAAGCCTAGGGCTGGCTTTTTATATTTTTATAATTTCCTAATTGACATCTCGGAAACCCTCCTACCCCATATGGGTAGTAGGGGGACGATGGTAGGGTGGGGTTGGCACCGACCACTAACCCAGTCTAAGGGTAACCGTGGCCGGTGACACATACGCTACTCTGAGACCTCTCTCCCCGCTTTGGTTGCTCCCTTGCCACATTGCCCCAGTCCTGATGACACACTGAGAAGTGTGAAAGTACTTGAGCTAAAGATCTCTACCCTCCCCCGTGGCTTGTCCTTCAGATTAAGATCGCTCGTCTGCGATTCTTTTATATATATATATTATATATATATTATATATTTTAAAATATATATTATATATTATTATATATATATTTATATATTAGATCTTAGACAGGGACGTGTAATGTCACCAGGGGTTGTTTAATATATTTACAGTTGGGGTTGTAAAAGAAGTAAATGTAGGGGTGTTAGGAGAGGGGTGTGATTAAATTATGGAGAATCAATACAAAATGGGAATTGACACAGTTACTTCTGCTGATGACACTGTGTTTATGGGGGATTCTAAAGAAAAGTTGCAAAGGTTAGTGGACGAGTTTGGGAGTGTGTGTTAAGGTAGAAAGTTAAAAGTGGACATTGTTTAAATTTAAGGTGATGAGGGTATCAAATGATTTAAAAGAAAAATTGGATATCACTTGGAAAGAAGTAATATTGAAGAAGTGAATGTTTTCAGATATTTGAGAGTTGACTTGTCAGCGGACGAGTTTATGAAGGATTAGGTTAACCATAGAATTGATGAAGGAAAAAAGATGAATGGTGCATTGAGGTATATGTGGAGACAAAAACATTATCTAAGGAGGCAAAGAAGGGAAAAGCATGAAGTATGTAGTACCAACAACTCTTTTATGGTGTGAACTTGGGTTGTGAATGCGCAACAGGAGGCGGTTGGAGGCAGTTGGAGGCAGTGGAGATGTCCTGTCTAAGGGCAATGTGTGGTGTAAAAAAAAAAATATTATGCAGAAAATCTGGAGTTTTGGAAATTAGGAGAAAGTGTGGAGTTAATAAAGTATTAGCCCGAGGGTGAAAGGGGGTTGTTGAGGTGGGGTTTTGGTCATTTAGAGAGAATGGATCAAGTAGAATAACATGGAAAGCATTTAAATCTGTAGGGGATGGAAGGCGGGGTAGGGGTCGTCTCGAAAAGGGTTTGGGGGGAATGGGAAAGGAGGTTTTGTGGGCGAGGAGCTGGACTTCAAAACAAGCGTGCGTGAGCGTGTTAGATAGGAGTGAATGGAGACGAATGATTTTTGGGACCTGACGAGCTGTTGGAAGTGTGAGCATGGTAATATTTAGTGGGGGGATTCAGGGAAACCTGTTATTTTTATATAGCCGGATTTGAGTACGGGAAAATGAGAAGTACAATGCCTGCACTTTAAAGGAGGGGTTTTGGGATATTGGCAGTTTGGAGGGATATGCTGTGTATCTTTATATATGCTTCTAAACTGTTGTATTCTGGGTGCCTCTGCAAAAAAAATTTAATTATGTATGTGTGAGGTGAAGTGATGAATGATGAAGTATTAAAATTATAAAATATATTATGTGTGTGTGTGTGTGTGTGTGTGTGTGTATGCAAAACAACCACTCTGAAAGAATAGAGAAATTCCAAGCGCTTTCGTGACTACTCACATTATCAAGGAACTATGAAAGTAAAGCATCCAATAGTTCCTTGATAATGTGAAATAGTCACGAAAAGCGCTTGGAATTTCTCTATTCTTTCAGAGTGGTTCTTTTGCATATTTTGAAATCACCTGTTTACTGTGATCTTTTTGCATATGTATTTATATATATATATATATATTTATATATATATAATTATATATATATATATATTATATATATATTATATATATAGCATATATAATTATATATATATATATTTATATATATATATATATATATTTTATATATATAAATATATATTATACAAAGTAGGTAAGTTTATTCAGGTAAAAATAAATACGTTACTGAATTATCATACATAGCGATTGTGTAAAAACCGGGGATAACCAAAAAAGCGGACAGTGTGACTTATTTCCATTGGGGCCTTTTACCTTATTATTATTTTTAAGGGTTTAAAATATTTCTTATTATTCAAAATAAAAGATAACTTTATTATCTATGAAAAGACATTACTACCGAGGGCTTTAAAGACTTCTACTACCGAGGGCATTAAGACTTCTAAAATACGAGGGTCTTATGGAATAAGGTCAAATTACCAGTTGTTAGCTAAAGTAAAAAATTAATTCCCCTCCATTTCTGTAGCTACTTTTTCATCAGACCCTTTGGGCACTTTTTTGAACTGGTTCATGCTATGTGGCTTTTGCATGTCCCGGTAGTTGTTCATTCCTTTTTGCCTGTTTACAATAAAAGGTGTTTAAAAGTGGCCACTGAGTGGGGGGGGGGGGGGGGGGGGGGGGGGGGGGGAGCGGGGGGGGGGGGGGGGGGGGGGGGGGGGGGGGGGGGGGGTTTTTTTTTTTTGGGGGGGGGGGGGGGGGGGGGGGGGGGGGGGGGGGGGGGGAGGTTGGGGGTGACATAGGGTCCTGCGACCCTCGTAGGTAGACACTGTGCTTGTCTATACGGGCTTCAGTCTGGCATTCGCTTTCTTTTACATTTTCCCCTTCCCATTCTCCTGACATGCATGGGTCAAAGGGGATTCCCAAATATTTTACTGATAAAAACCAAAGGTGGGGGGCTCCCATTTACACTGGATATTAAAATTATTTACCCTTCTCATTTTTGTTTGTCCCAAAGGAAGGGCTTCAGTTTTCCCCAGGTGTAATGTAGTTTGTCTAAAACCATTTGCTGCGGACTCCGTTCAGTGTTAAAACATTGCACTTTTGTGGGTTTTTTACCTGAAACTAACAGAGCACTGTCATCTGCGTCAGTGGGTTTGCCCCTGCACGATAGCATGTCATTGACAAAACATAAGAATAAAAAGGGGGACCCAGAATCTCCCGGGGGGAACTCCACTGCTATCGGCAGGGGTCTGTTCCTTTTTTTTGATTTTTACAAATTTTTCTCCTGTTTTCCCAAGGTAGGACTTAAACCAGCTAAGAAAACCCTTTCCGATAGCTTGAAGTTTTTTTACATAATATATTGTGGTTGACAGTTCGAAGGCTTTTTAGGTCTAAGGTTACCATACTATGAGGTTCCCCTTTACATTTAGTTCTAGGTAATCCTCAGATTAATTTTGGGAGGTGCCGGTTGAGTAAGATCTAAAACCGAGTGTAGCATGGGGAATGTTGTTGTCTTAAGGTATTAAAATATTGACGTACACCGCCTCTTAGAATTTTGGAATTATACTGGTATACTAAAAGGCCTTAGTTGCTTCATCAGACCTATTTTTTCTTGAAAATAGGGGTAGCTCTGGCCCCCTTGAACCCCTCCGGTAGGTATTTTGTGGTGATTTTGTTTTATAAAGGGCAATTGGGATTGACAGTTCAGAAACTATCTTTTAGCGGGATGTTTCCGGGCCCGTCTTTAGTTGGGTTTAACTTGCTTAGTTCTTTTTGAATAAAGCTGAGTACACTTTTAGTTTTGGGAAAGTTTGGGGGTTCCTCTTTATTGGTCGTATGTTTGAAAATTTCAGGTCTGTGTTAAGGTTTTGATGCAGCTGGGAGTTTACTTACTAGTGTGATCAAGGTGTAGAAGGAATTAAAGCAATTTTTCCCCCTTAGGTTTCGGGCAACCTGTTAGATAGTGGTACTATGTTAGACCTATCTACTGGCTTAGGCTATCCCCCAACTGTTTTAGTTGTTGCCGAGCTTTCTGGGGTTATGTTTTACTCTTCAATTTTTGAGCATAGTGCTTTGCTTTTGCTCCTTTTATAAGTCCCTGTACTCTGTTCCTCACCCTTTGGAATTCATTTAGTGCTGCAATATCCTGTCTGTTTGCTTTAAATCTTTTTAGCAGCTGGTCTCTGAATTTCATATTATCTAATATCTCAGTAGTCATCCAGGGTTCAGTTCTTCGTTTAATCCTAATCTCTTTAACTGGTGCATTATTATCAAGGATGGTAGTGAATGTTGTTTTGAAATTTTCCCAGGCATCGTTTACGTCCGTGCAACTTGTTATCTCTGTCCAGTCACAATTGTGTAGCCTATTTACCAGTGTTTCTTTACTGTAGTTTCTAGTTGACCTCATTTTTATTGTCCTGTGTAGGCCTATCCTATCCCTAGTGATTTTCCGAGTGCAGTAAATGATGAAATGATCACTAAGACCTGTGGTAATGACGCCTGACTGACTAATGTTCTCAGCGTGGTTACAAAGTATGTGGTCAGTTAGGGTGGCTGAGAACTGTTGATATATATATATATATATATATATATATATATATTATATATATATATATATATATATTATATATATATATGTATAAAACCAATAGGTATATTTTATTCCATGATATGGTTACAAAGGTTTAAGACATCCATTGTTGATATAAAAATGGCATATACGGTACATGAGGTGTGAGAGATACATGTCTAGTACATATTGTTACGTGTTTGTCACTGATTATAATGCGAAAATCTCATCCAGCTCTTCAGAACTGGGGCACGTGCCCAAAATACAGCAGGCATTACCCCTCTGAACAGCCGCACTGAGTCGCTGGAACAGAAAACTAGCTGTCCTGGGATTCCTAGTTACCCTGATGAGTCTTTTGCCTAGCTCCTTAAGGTACTTAGATGCACTCTTTCCCTATAAGCCAATGGTCTCTGAGCCTATGGGAACAAACATATAATGTTGGGCAAGTTCTCCATATTTTCTAGACTTCTGGGACTCCCTGAAGCTGGCGGCTGCCCCTCCTTCCTCCCTGGTGTATTGGAGATAGGTATCAGCCAAGGTAGATGCACATGTGTAGTCCCACGCCACCTGCTTACCGTCTGTCCAGGCTTGAAGTCTGATACCATCTGGACGCTTCTGGCTGCCATCAGATCTGCATAGCTGGGGTGGCTCCCTTACTGCTGGGCATCCGGCTGTTTGTGGGGCTCCTCTTGATAATATTATTAACTCTCATGTCTTGCAATCTTTCCTCGGATTTACGGCACACAAGATCATGGTACCGAATCGGTCTGCTGCTTCACTGCCACAAATACACCTGTGTTCGGCGAGAATAGGGGCGGCAAGTCCAAGGGCAAAAACCAATGCGGATGGTTCTTGGGTTGAGCCGTGTTGCCAAGGCAGAAGTATATATATTTATATATATATATATATATATATATATATATATATTTTATATATATATTATATATATATATATATATATATATATATATATATATATTCCTTAACAATAGCTGAGCATTACTGAATAACATACACTCAGTGGCCACTTTATTAAGTACATCAGTACATCTACTCGTTAATGAAAATATCCATTAGCAATCACATGGCAGCACCTTAATGCCTGAAAACATCCAGACATGGTTAAGAGGTTCAGCTGTTGTTCAGACCAAACATCAGACAGTTAAAGAAACGTGATCAAAGTGACTCAGACCTTGGAATGATTGTTAGTGCCAGACGGAGTGGTTAGAGTATCTCAGAAACTGCTGATCTTCTGGGATTTTTACGCACAACAGACTCTAGAGTTTACAGGAAATGGTGTGACAAACACTAAACATCCAGTCAGCGGCAATTGATTTGGCGAAAACGCCTTATTTATAAGAGTGGTCAGAGATGAATGACCAGATTGGTTCAAGCTGACTAGAAGGAGGCAGTGACTGAAATCACCACTTATTACAACAGTGGTACGCAGAAGAACATCTTTGAATGCATAACACATCCACCCATTAAGTAGATAGGCTACAAAAACAGAAGCCCTCACCGGTTTCCACTTCTGTCAGTTAAAACCAGGAAACTGGGGCTACAGTGGGCACAGGCTCACCAAAACTGGACTGTTGAAGAATGAAAAAAAAACCGTCATCTGGTCTGAAAAATCGCGATTTCTGCTGCGACATGAAGGATCAGAATTTGGGGTAAACCTTCTGATTGTGGTGGAGAGGAGGATTTGCAGCATGAATGTGCAACTCACATATCTGCATCAATTGCGTGATGTTGTCAAGTCAGTTTGGATCAGAATCTCTTCTGAATGTTTCCAGCACCTTGTTGAATTCATGTTACGGAAACTTCAGACATTACTTTGGGCAAAGTTGGGCCCTACCCAGCACTAGAAGGACGTACTTAATGAAGTGGCCACTGAGTGAATGTCTGTCTGAGAATCCTCTTACAAAATTGAGAATCTCGTAAGGAAAGACTAGTAAATGATTATTTTTTCTTACAGTGAAAAGTTGAAGAGAACAAAAGCCTTGTGCCAAGAAGAGGGCATTAATGAAGTGTACATATATACTAACACCACGAACACACATTAGTTATTTAAACGCAATGACTAAGAAGTGTGTTGTTTTCCTGGCAGACTATACACAGAAAAAATTTGTTGGAGGAACAGGCAGTAGTTTAAACACAGGTTTGTATGAAGAGAAAAAGGAATGATCGAACTGAAAACAGAAGTTGTATGGTGACCTGAACAACAAATAACTAGTCTTTATTCATACGTAATGAACAGCAGTCAGGCAGCCAAGTATAACTTCACAAATCTTAATCCTGTGCATTATCAAACATAAAATGTAAGGCTTCTTGTGCATTATGTATCTTTGCACCAAGGGAAGTGCAGTATCCTGTCATTCACGTGATTGTGAACAAATTATAGATTATGGAAACTGCTAACTGGTGTTCAAATCTGGTAATTACGTGACAAGGCGAATTGTCGAGTCCAGCTTATTGCGTCAGAGCCAAATTGTCTGAAGGTCAAATGAACTTCAAGATGATAATTTGAACACAAGTAACTGGTCCATACTCTAGTTCATGGTCCAAGGAAAGGATTACTAGTTATAAACTTCTTGGGGAAGACTTGCTGGTATGTCATATTCAATGAACATATGTTTCATGGAGGAGTGAAATGCTCTTGTTGTCTACAGTGATACAGTTCATGCAAGTTATCATAACTCATTTAGATCTGTCTATACTTCTAAACATTTAGTAAGATATCTAGAGACAGGGTCTGGTTCATTTCTTAACATTCGAATACCGAATAGCGTTAAGCTCAGTAATCCTATCACTGATAGTACTTTGGATCATGTACTAGAATATGGACCAGAAACTGCTGTTAATACCCGGAACAAGAGCATGGGTCAGGAACTGGATCATGAATCACTTGTAAAAGCAACTGCTCAAGAAGAATTTTCTCGCCTAACTGGCAGTAATAATTTATCACAATTTATACAGTGATGGACCCAAGCAGGAGTCAACTGGCAGGGTTGGATCGGTCCTGTTGCCACCTCCCTTGCCACCTCCCTTGCCACTTCCCTTGCCACCTCCCTTGCCACCTCCCTTGCCACTTCCCTTGCCACCTCCCTTGCCACTTCCCTTGCCACCTCTCTTGCCACAACCCTTGTTAAAAGCGACAGGAACTTTGTTGAGTTATGTCTACACTACAAACTGAATTGTTTGTCATCCTAATGGTACTAAAGCTAACTTGTGACACTGAGCTTGACAATGATTATTACTGATTCTATGTCATCATTGAAAGCTCTTAACTCACATATTGATTCTAACATGATCATTGGAGAGTAACGTATAGAAACTCAAAAATCCAGGAAAAAATAATTTACAATTGTTATGGATTCCATCACTCAATGGATTACTTTGTCATGATACAATTGATACGTTTCCCAAGAAAAGTACTCTGAAGGAAAATGTAGAATATGACTTTCGTGTATCTGTGCCTAACATTAGGAATAACATTAGGAGAGAAGTAAATAATGAAACTGAATGTTACAGGACGCAATTAGAAGTCTGAGTAGATGTATAACCAGTATGATAACGTGAACGTAAATAAATATGTTAATGGAGTAACTTGTATTGTGAAAAGACTAACTGATGTTATAGTGGCCAGGCTTAGGCTTGGTTACAAGTACTTCTGGCAGTTTGTCAGACACAGATGATGATCAAACCAAATGCTAAGTATGTGACCAGCCCCGTGGTCACTATCTTGAACACTGTGTGCTTAATCGTCGAACTGTTGAGAAATATAGATAGACAGTATAATAACCTATGGGATATGTCAAAATATCTTAGTAATGAAAAACAGATGCGATATGTATTAAGAAAATGTCTTAAATTTACATGCAACAGAAAAGTCAACTATAGATATAAATGCTTTAAACCTTTTTGGGGCCTATTTCTTAGGCCTTTTGTTTTATCCATATTCTCTTATGCTACAGTCCACTGGATGGATATGGAGTTCACAATGAACTAACCAGCCGCTTCAGCGACAAAAATCTAATTTTGATCCAAACACTAGTTTCTGGTTCATACTGTAGTCCCTGGCTCGTATTTTAGTCCCTGGCGCAAACACTAGCTACTGGTCCACACTCCGCTGGCCCTTGATCCAGACTCTATCTCCCAGTCCACACCCACAAATATATTCAGCTCTGGAATCGAGTCTTGAATAATAGAGTGATTAATTTTCCTAATCCTGACCCAAATGCAAAATTAATCAGGGGATCTGTCCTGAATAATCATGGATGGTAATTATTGCTCCGGCTGCAGATCATATTGGTGCTGGCAACCCTGATGTTGCAGGAGAGCGGCCACCTTCACACACACACACACACACACACACACACACACACACACACACACACACACCACACACACACACACACGCGCGCACGCACACACACACACACACACACACACACACACACACAATGTGTGGGGAAAAACACTTTTCCCGTGTTGTTGCCTTTATTTAAGGACCTGTAACGTTATTTCATTAGCCTGGCTACTGGCATTGAAATTAACATGACTATAAGTACGTTACTCGAAGGATCATCATCGTTATAAGTAGCTGTGTTAGTTAGCTATTCATAGTTCGTTAATTCATTTATTAATTATCTGGTGAAGAAAAAAGAGCAGTTTGTACCCCACTGTGTAAACCCAATAAGTCTACAATATTTGAGTTTACACATAAATACGTAAATATTTGAAGTTAATTAACATCACATAGCAACATAGGGTATGTGATGTTAGGTAATTGATAAATGAGACATTTATGCCAGCCAGCGGCTTTATTAGTCCAATTTAGTGAAGAACGGTGGAAGATGATGAGGAGTTTGAGGCAATCAGTCCCTCAGTCTATCAGTCTTGATAAAAATAAAGCATATGCACGGAGAAGGAGCTTATATACAGCATACAGGTGAGGCGAAGCAGTAGTAGGCGGGATCACCAGTGAAAACATCCACTAGTGGAAGCAGGTCCTGCATATAGTTAGTACAGCACTGGAGAATTCTCAGTATCAAGATCCCAAGATGTTGCTGTGTCTGACACATAATCTATAAAATGGTTTTCACAACAAACAAGTTGATACATGAAACATGTGCAACTTCTGTGGAGGGAACCGACTGGCGAAACGTTTCCTCCAGAATAAAGTCACCCAGATACTGCACAAGTGTCTCATTCATCAATTTGTTGGTGGTTAAAACTATTTTTGCAGTATCGTAGACGTGAGCTGCAGCTGTGTTGGTCAGCAGTGCAGCTGTGTTGGCCAGCAGTGCAGTTGTGTTGGCCAGCAGTGCAGCTGTGTTGGTCAGCAGTGCAGCTGTGTTGGCCAGCAGTGCAGCTGTGTTGGTCAGCGTGCAGCTGTGTTGGCCGGCAGTGCAGCTGTGTGGTCAGCAGTGCAGCTGTGTTAGTCGCAGTGAGCTGTGTTGGTCAGCAGTGCAGCTGTGTTGGTCAGCAGTGCAGCTGTGTTGCGGCAGTGCGGTGTTGGCAGCAGTGCAGCTGTGTTGGTCAGCAGTGCAGCTGTGTTGGCCAGCAGTGCAGCTGTGTTGGCAGCAGTGCAGCTGTGTTGGCCGGCAGTGCAGCTGTGTTGGTCAGCAGTGCAGCTGTGTTGGCCGGCAGTGCAGCTGTGTTGGTCGGCAGTGCAGCTGTGTTGGCCAGCAGTGCAGCTGTGTTGGTCAGCAGTGCAGCTGTGTTGGCCGGCAGTGCAGCTGTGTTGGTCAGCAGTGCAGCTGTGTTGGTCAGCAGTGCAGCTGTGTTGTCACCCAGTGCAGCTGTGTTGGGCCAGCAGTGCAGCTGTGTTGGCCAGCAGTGCAGCTGTGTTGGTCAGCAGTTGCAGCTGTGTTGGCCAGCAGTGCAGCTGTGTTGGTCAGCAGTGCAGCTGTGTTGTCAGCAGTGCAGCTGTGTTGGCAGCAGTGCAGCTGTGTTGGTCAGCAGTGCAGCTGTGTTGGCCAGCAGTGCAGCTGTGTTGGTCAGCAGTGCAGCTGTGTTGGCCGGCAGTGCAGCTGTGTTGGTCAGCAGTGCAGCTGTGTTGGGGCGGGCAGTGTCAGCTGGTTGTGGCAGCAGTGTGCAGCTGTGTTGGCCGGCAGTGCAGCTGTGTTGGCCTGTCACTTTCAGCAGTGCAGCTGTGTTAGTCAGCAGTGCAGCTGTGTTGGCCAGCAGTGCAGCTGTGTTGGTCAGCAGTGCAGCTGTGTTGGCCGGCAGTGCAGCTGTGTTGGTCAGCAGTGCAGCTGTGTTGGTCAGCAGTGCAGCTGTGTTGGCCAGCAGTGCAGCTGTGTTGGCCAGCAGTGCAGCTGTGTTGGCCGGCAGTGCAGCTGTGTTGGTCAGCAGTGCAGCTGTGTTGGCCAGCAGTGCAGCTGTGTTGGCCGGCAGTGCAGCTGTGTTGGCCAGCAGTGCAGCTGTGTTGGTCAGCAGTGCAGCTGTGTTGGCCGGCAGTGCAGCTGTGTTGGTCAGCAGTGCAGCTGTGTTGGTCAGCAGTGCAGCTGTGTTGGTCAGCAGTGCAGCTGTTTTGGGCCCAGCAGTGCAGCTGTGTTGGCCAGCAGTGCAGCTGTGTTGGTCAGCAGTGCAGCTGTGTTGGCCAGCAGTGCAGCTGTGTTGGTCAGCAGTGCAGCTGTGTTGTCAGCAGTGCAGCTGTGTTGGCCGGCAGTGCAGCTGTGTTGGTCAGCAGTGCAGCTGTGTTGGCCGGCAGTGCAGCTGTGTTGGTCAGCAGTGCAGCTGTGTTGGCCAGCAGTGCAGCTGTGTTGGCCGGCAGTGCAGCTGTGTTGGCCAGCAGTTGCAGCTGTGTTGGTCAGCAGTGCAGCTGTGTTGGCGGCAGTGCAGCTGTGTTGGTCAGCAGTGCAGCTGTGTTGGTCAGCAGTGCAGCTGTGTTGGTCAGCAGTGCAGCTGTGTTGGCCGGCAGTGCAGCTGTGTTGGTCAGCAGTGCAGCTGTGTTAGTCAGCAGTGCAGCTGTGTTGGCCAGCAGTGCAGCTGTGTTGGTCAGCAGTGCAGCTGTGTTGGCCGGAGTGCAGCTGGTTGGTCAGCAGTGCAGCTGTGTTGGTCAGCAGTGCAGCTGTGTTGGCCAGCAGTGCAGCTGTGTTGGCCGGCAGTGCTAGCTGTGTTGGTCAGCAGTGCAGCTGTGTTGGCCAGCAGTGCAGCTGTGTTGGCCGGCAGTGCAGCTGTGTGGCCAGCAGTGCAGCTGTGTTGGTCAGCAGTGCAGCTGTGTTGGCCGGCAGTGCAGCTGTGTTGGTCAGCAGTGCAGCTGTGTTGGTCAGCAGTGCAGCTGTGTTGGTTAGCAGTGCAGCTGTGTTGGCCAGCAGTGCAGCTGTGTTGGCCAGCAGTGCAGCTGTGTTGGGTCAGCAGTGCAGCTGTGTTGGCCAGCAGTGCAGCTGTGTTGGTCAGCAGTGCAGCTGTGTTGGTCAGCAGTGCAGCTGTGTTGGCGGCAGTGCAGCTGTGTTGGTCAGCAGTGCAGCTGTGTTGGTCAGCAGTGCAGCTGTGTTGGTCAGCAGTGCAACTGTGTTGGCCGGCAGTGCAAGCTGTGTTGGTCAGCAGTGCAGCTGTGTTGGTCAGCAGTGCAGCTGTGTTGGCCAGCAGTGCAGCTGTGTTGGCCGGCAGTGCAGCTGTGTTGGTCAGCAGTGCAGCTGTGTTGGCCAGCAGTGCAGCTGTGTTGGCCGCAGTGCAGCTGTGTTGGCCAGCAGTGCAGCTGTGTTGGTCAGCAGTGCAGCTGTGTTGGCCGGCTGTGCAGCTGTGTTGGTCAGCAGTGCAGCTGTGTTGGTCAGCAGTGCAGCTGTGTTGGTCAGCAGTGCAGTTTGTGTTGGCCGGCAGTGCAGCTGTGTTGGTCAGCAGTGCAGCTGTGTTGGTCAGCAGTGCAGCTGTGTTGGTCAGCAGTGCAGCTGTGTTGGTCAGCAGTGCAGCTGTCTTGGCCAGCAGTGCAGATGTGTTGGTCAGCAGTGCAGCTGTGTTGGTCAGCAGTGCAGCTGTCTTGGCGGCAGTGCAGCTGTGTTGGTCAGCAGTGCAGCTGTGTTGGTCAGCAGTGCAGCTGTGTTGGTCAGCAGTGCAGCTGTTTTGGGCCCAGCAGTGCAGCTGTGTTGGTCAGCAGTGCAGCTGTGTGGTCAGCAGTGTAGCTGTGTTGGTCAGCAGTGCAGCTGTGTTGGTCAGCAGTGCAGCTGTGTTGGTCAGCAGTGCAGCTGTGTTGACCAGCAGTGCAGCTGTGTTGGTCAGCAGTGCAGCTGTGTTGGGCCCAGCAGTGCAGCTGTGTTGGTCAGCAGTGCAGCTGTGTTGGCCAGCAGTGCAGCTGTGTTGGTCAGCAGTGCAGCTGTGTTGGTCAGCAGTGCAGCTGTGTTGGCCGGCAGTGTAGCTGTGTTGGTCAGCAGTGCAGCTGTGTTGGTCAGCAGTGCAGCTGTGTTGGCCAGCAGTGCAGCTGTGTTGGTCAGCAGTGCAGCTGTGTTGGTCAGCAGTGCAGCTGTGTTGGCCGGCAGTGCAGCTGTGTTGGCCGGCAGTGCAGCTGTGTTGGCCAGCAGTGCAGCTGTGTTGGCCAGCAGTGCAGCTGTGTTGGCCGGCAGCGCAGCTGTTTTGGCCAGCAGTGCAGCTGAGTTGGTCAGCAGTGCAGCTGTGTTGGCCAGCAGTGCAGCTGTGTTGGCCAGCAGTGCAGCTGTGTTGGCCAGCAGTGCAGCTGTGTTGGCCAGCAGTGCAGCTGTGTTGGCCAGCAGTGCAGCTGTGTTGGCCAGCAGTGCAGCTGTGTTGGCCGGCAGTGCAGCTGTGTTGGCCAGCAGTGCAGCTGTGTTGGCCCAGCAGTGCAGCTGTGTTCGCCAGCAGTGCAGCTGTGTTGGCCAGCAGTGCAGCTGTGTTGGCCAGCAGTGCAGCTGTGTTGGCCGGCAGTGCAGCTGGGGTTGGCCAGCAGTGCAGCTGTGTTGGCCGGCATTTGCAGCTGTGTTGGCCAGCAGTGCAGCTGTGTTGGCCGGCAGTGCAGCTGTGTTGGCCAGCAGTGCAGCTGTGTTGGCCAGCAGTGCAGCTGTGTTGGCCGGCAGTGCAGCTGTGTTGGCCAGGCAGTGCAGCTGTGTTGGCAGCAGTGCGGCTGTGTTGGTCAGCAGTGCAGCTGTGTTGGTCAGCAGTGCAGCTGTGTTGGTCAGCAGTGCAGCTGTGTTGGTCACCCAGTGCAGCTGTGTTGGCCGGCAGTGCAGCTGTGTTGGTCAGCAGTGCAGCTGTGTTGGTCAGCAGTGCAGCTGTGTTGGCCAGCAGTGCAGCTGTGTTGGTCAGCAGTGCAGCTGTGTTGGTCAGCAGTGCAGCTGTGTTGGCCGGCAGTGCAGCTGTGTTGGTCAGCAGTGCAGCTGTGTTGGTCAGCAGTGCAGCTGTGTTGGCCGGCAGTGCAGCTGTGTTGGTCAGCAGTGCAGCTGTGTTGGTCAGCAGTGCAGCTGTGTTGGCCAGCAGTGCAGCTGTGTTGGTCAGCAGTGCAGCTGTGTTGGTCAGCAGTGCAGCTGTGTTGGCCGGCAGTGCAGCTGTGTTGGCCAGCAGTGCAGCTGTGTTGGTCATCAGTGCAGCTGTGTTGGCCAGCAGTGCAGCTGTGTTGGTCAGCAGTGCAGCTGTGTTGGTCAGCAGTGCAGCTGTGTTGGTCAGCAGTGCAGCTGTGTTGGTCACCAGTGCAGCTGTGTTGGCCAGCAGTGCAGCTGTGTTGGTCAGCAGTGCAGCTGTGTTGGTCAGCAGTGCAGCTGTCTTGGCCAGCAGTGCAGATGTGTTGGTCAGCAGTGCAGCTGTGTTGGTCAGCAGTGCAGCTGTCTTGGCCAGCAGTGCAGCTGTGTTGGTCAGCAGTGCAGCTGTGTTGGTCAGCAGTGCAGCTGTCTTGGCCAGCAGTGCAGCTGTGTTGGTCAGCAGTGCAGCTGTGTTGGTCAGCAGTGCAGCTGTGTTGGTCAGCAGTGCAGCTGTGTTGGTCAGCAGTGCAGCTGTGTTGGCCAGCAGTGCAGCTGTGTTGGTCAGCAGTGCAGCTGTCTTGGCCAGCAGTGCAGATGTGTTGGTCACCAGTGCAGCTGTGTTGGCCAGCAGTGCAGATGTGTTGGTCACCAGTGCAGCTGTGTTGGCCAGCAGTGCAGATGTGTTGGTCAGCAGTGCAGCTGTGTTGGCCAGCAGTGCAGATGTGTTGGTCAGCAGTGCAGCTGTGTTGGCCAGCAGTGCAGCTGTGTTGGCCAGCAGTGCAGATGTGTTGGTCAGCAGTGCAGCTGTGTTGGCCAGCAGTTGACTGAGTTCTGGTTGATACTCTGACTGGCTGGTTGATTTTTCTTATTTACTGACAGTTGTGGTTAATACTCTGACTGTCTGGTTAATTTTTCTGAGTTACTGACAATTGTGGTTGATACTCTGACTACTCTGGTTGATTCTCTTAGTTACTGACAGTTGTGGTTGATACTCTGACTGTCTGGTTAATTTTTCTGAGTTACTGACAATTGTGGTCGATACTCTGACTACTCTGGTTGATTCTCATATTTACTGACAGTTGTGGTTGATACTCTGACTGTCTGGTTAATTTTTCTGAGTTACTGACAGTTGTGGTTGATACTCTGACTGCTCTGGTTGATTCTCTAAGTTACTGACAGTTGTGGTTGATACTCTGACTGCTCTGGTTGATTCTCTTAGTTACTGACAGTTGTGGTTGATACTCTGACTGTCTGGTTAATTTTTCTTAGTTGCTGACAGTTGTGGTTGATACTCTGACTGTCTGGTTAATTTTTCGTAGTTACTGACAGTTGTGGTTGATACTCTGACTGTCTGGTTAATTTTTCTTAGTTGCTGACAGTTGTGGTTGATACTCTGACTGTCTGGTTAATTTTTCTTAGTTACTGACAGTTGTGGTTGATACTCTGACTGTCTAGTTAATTTTTCGTAGTTACTGACAGTTGTGGTTGATACTCTGACTGTCTAGTTAATTTTTCGTAGTTACTGACAGTTGTGGTTGATACTCTGACTGTCTGGTTAATTTTTCTTAGTTACTGACAGTTGTGGTTGATACTCTGACTGTCTAGTTAATTTTCGTAGTTACTGACAGTTGTGGTTGATACTCTGACTGTCTGGTTAATTTTTCTTAGTTACTGACAGTTGTGGTTGATACTCTGACTGTCTGGTTAATTTTTCTTAGTTACTGACAGTTGTGGTTGATACTCTGAGCTTACATATGTCAGCTGACATACATCAGACGGTGTTCAGCCGGGGGAAGAGGGGGGGGCACAGCAGCCGACCAGTCGGCTAGCAGACGGTACAGAGCTAACAGATAGTAAACTAAACTTACATGTAGGAAGGGAAGCCAATTAAAGCAGCCACGTCAATGTTTTACGACACCTCCAATTACTCTCTCAGTTCACAGTCCTCTCAGTTCACCGTCCTCTAAGTTCACCGTCTTCTCAGTTCACAGTCCTCTCAGTTCACCGTCCTCTAAGTTCACCGTCTTCTCAGTTCACAGTCCTCTCAGTTCACCGTCCTATAAGTTCACCGTCCTCTCAGCTCACAGTTCTCTCACTTCACAGTTCTCTCAGTTCACTGTCTTCTCATTTCACTGTCTTCTCATTTCACTGTCTTATCAGTAGTATCAGTTATCAGTAGTGTCAGTAGTACTTTTCTCTCATACCAGTAACCGTTAGGTGAATCACTGATACTACTGATAATTGATACTACTGATATCCTCTCAGTTCACAGTCCTCTCAGTTCACCGTCCTCTCAGTTAACATTTCTCTCAGCTCAAAGATCTCTTAGTTCACAGTTCTCTTAGTTGATGGTTCTCTCAGCTCACAGTTCTCTCACTTTACAGATCTCTCAGCTCACAGTTTTCTCAGTTCACATTCCTCTCAGCTCACAGTTCTTTCAGTTCACAGTTCTTTCAGCTCACAGTCCTATAAGCTCACAGCTCTCTCAGTTCACAGTTTTTTCCAGCTCACAGTCCTCTCAGCTCACAATCCTCTCAGTTCACAGTCCTCTCAGCTCAGAGTTCTCTCAGTTAACAGTTCTCTAAGCTCACAGCCCTCTCAGTTCACAGTCCTCTCAGCTCACAGTTTTCTCAGCTGACAGTCCTCTCAGCTCAGAGTTCTCTCAGTTAACAGTTCTCTAAGCTCACAGTCCTCTCAGTTCACAGTCCTCTCAGCTCACAGTTTTATCAGCTCACAGTCCTCTCAGCTCACAGTTCTCTCAGTTTACAGTTCTCTCAGCTCACATTCCTCTTAGCTCACAGTCCTCTTAGCTCACAGCCCTCCCAGCTCACAATTCTCTCAGTTCACAGTTCTCTCAGCTCACAGTCTTCCCAATTCACAATTCTCTCAGCTCACAGTCATCTCAGCTCACAGTTGTCTCAGTTTATAGTCCTCTCAGCTCACAGTTCTCTCAGCTCACATTCCTCTCAGTCCACAGTCCTCTCAGTTCGCAGTCTTCTCAGTTGACAGTTCTCTCCTATCACAGTTCTCTCAGCTCACAGTCTTCTCAGCTCACAGTTATCTCAGTTCACAGTTCTCTCAGTTTACAGTTCTTTCACTCCACAGCCTTCTCAGCTCACAGTTTTCTCAGTTCACAGTTCTTTCAGCTCATAGTCCTCTCAGCTCATAGTCCTCTTAGTTCAGAGTCCTCTCAGTTCACAGTTCTCTCAGTTCAGAGTCCTCTCACCTCACAGTTCTCTCAGCTCACAGTTTTCTCAGCTCACAGTTCTCTCAATTCACAATCCTCTCAGCTCTCAGTTCACAGTTCTCTCAGGTAACAGTCCTCTCAGCTCACAGTTTTCTAAGTTCACAATCCTCTCAGCTCACAGTTCTCTCAGTTCACAGTTTTCTCAGCTCACAGTCCGCCAATCTCACAGTTCTCTTACTTCACAGTTCTCTAAGCACACAGTCATCTCAGCTCACAGTCCTGGTGGCCTGGTGGTTAACGCTCTCGCTTCACACGGCGAGGGCCTGGGTTCGATTCCCAGCCAGAGTAGAAACATTGGGCGTGTTTCTTTCCACCTGTTGTCTATGTTCCCCATCAGTAAAATGGGTACCTGGGTGTTAGTCGACTGGTGTGGGTCGCATCCTGGGACACTGACCTAATTTGCCCGAGATGCTCAGCATAACAAGTGGCTTTCTATATAGTAGTATGTCATTGTTGTCAGCTAGGACTGTATACCATGTACATGTACTTGTAGTAAATAAAGATTATATTTATATATTTATATTATATTTCAGCTCACAGTTCTCTTAGTTCACAGTTCTCTCAACTCACAGTCCTCTCAGTTCACAGTTATCTCAGTTCACATTCCACTAAGCTCACAGTTCTCTCAGTTCACAGTTTTCTTAGCTCACAGTCCTCTCAGCTAACAGTTCTCTCAGTTCACAGTTCTCTCAGCTCACAGTCCTCTCAGGTCACAGTCTTCTCAAATTCACAATCCTCTCAGCTCTCAGTTTCCATTTCTCTCAGTTCACAGACTTCTCAGCTAACAATTTTCTCAGTTCATAATTCTCTCAGCTCACAGTTCTTTTAGTTCACAGTTCTCTCAGCTCACAGTCATCTCAACTCACAGTCTTCTCAGTTCACAGTCCTTTCAGCTCACAGTTGTCTTAGTTCATAGTTCTCTTAGTTCACATTTCTCTCAGCTCACAGTCCTTTCAGCTCACAATCCACTCAGCTCACAGTTCTCTCATTTCACAGTTCTCTCACCTCACAGTCCTCTCAGCTCAAAGTCCACTCAGCTCACAGTTCTCTCATTTCACAGTCCTCTCAGCTCACAGTTTTCTCAGCTCACAGTTCTCTCAATTCACAATCCTCTCAGCTCTCAGTTCACAGTTCTCTAAGGTAACAGTCCTCTCAGCTCACAGTGTTCTCAGTTCACAATCTCTTAGTTCACAATTCTCTCAGTTCACAGTTGTCTCAGCTCACAGGCCTCGCAGCTCACAGTTCTCTCAGTTCACAATCCTCTCAGCTCACAGTTATCTCAGTTCACAGTTCTCTCAGCTCACAGTCCTCTTAGCTCACAGTTCTCCCAATTCACAATCCTCTCAGCTCTCAGTTCACAGTTCTCTCAGTTCACAGTTATCTCATCTAACAGTACTCTCAGCTCACAGTTCTCTCAGTTCACAATTCTCTCAGCTCACAGTTCTCTCAGCTCACAATCCTCTCAGCTCACAGTTCTCTCAATTCACAATCCTCTCAGCTCTCAGTTCACGGTTATCTAAGGTAACAGTCCTCTCAGCTCACAGTGTTCTCAGTTTACAATCTCTCAGCTCACACTTCTCTCAGTTCACAGTTGTCTCAGCTCACAGTCCTCGCAGCTCACAGTTCTCTCAGTTCACAATCCTCTCAGCTCACAGTTCTCTCAGTTCACAGTTCTCTCAGCTCACAGTCTTCTCAGCTCACAGTTCTCCCAATTCACAATCCTCTCAGCTCCCAGTTCACAGTTCTCTCAGTTCACAGTTCTCTCATCTAACAGTCCTCTCAGCTCACAGTTCTCTCAGTTCATAATTCTTTCAGCTCACAGTTCTTTCAGCTCACAATCCTCTCAGCTCACAGTTCTCTCAGCTCACAGTCCTCTCAGCTCACAGTTCTCTCAGTTCACAGTTCTCTCAGTTCACAGTTCTCTCAGTTCACAGTTCTCTCAGTTCACAGTCCTCTAGCTGTAAAAGCTGTACTCTTTTATTTCAGATCTTCCTGATCTTCCAGCTTTCTCTGCACTCTACTGAGGAAGTCACTGGCTGGTGAAACGTTCCCAGAATCAAGATACACAAATATTACACTAGTGTCTCATTTATCAACTTGTCGGTTTTGTAAACAGTTTATTCAAGTAATGAGTAATAACATTATCACCCCAGAGAAATAATGTTATTTAATATATACTAAACGTATCGGTATTGATATTGGATATCGGTATTGGGAAAATTTTGGTATCGGTATGGGTAAAATTTTGTATTGGTATCTAAAATTTTGGTATCGGTATCGTCCCATCCCTACTTGCAAGCCACTGACGTCATTCAGTATATCAACTAGGAACTAACATGAGATATGTGACCCCTGATAGATGACCGAGTTCGGCAACAATGAATCAAACTTCAAGCGACTAGCATGAGAGGAGTGACATGAGGAAGTTGACAGTGTCTGGCAGCAGTGAATCAACTAGCGGAGAACACAACCACTGATTCATATTTCAAGTTCCTCCAGCAACTACCTGGCAGAGTACCTATGTTTCCCCATCTGTCTTAGCGACAGGAAGAGGAGGCAGAAGGTATGTTTTCCTGGGGCTGGTATGGGGGATATTGTTAGCCGTCTGAACGACATCGTGAAAGGTAATGGGAGTAATCCTATTATCTGCCTCAGTGCTGGAGGCAACGATGTTGGCAGACGTAAGAGTGAAGACTTGATTAGCAGGTATAGGACAGCAATAGAGATAATTAGGAAGAAGGGTGGGAACCCTGTGATATGTGGGATTTTGCCTAGGAGAGGAGTTGGAAATGAATAGTTGTCCAGGGCAATTGGTGTCAACTGCTGGCTGGACAAACACTGTAAGTAAAATGCAGTAACATTCATAGACAACTGGGACCTCTTCTATGGCAGAAATGACATGTTTGCCAGGGATGGGGTTCACTTATCTAGGTTTGGGGTGGGAGTACTGGCCAACGCAGTGGAGGGAGCTGTTAGGTCTTTAAACTAGAAATAGATAGTGGTATGGGTTTGTGTGGAAAATCAATGTATTCTGAGTGTAGCGATAGTGTGAATTTTAAGGAAACCAGTTATAGGAAGAATAAGGAAGAATTATTGGTGAACATAGGAAAGCCAATGGCATTAGGTGATAAGGAGAGTAACAGGCATAGTGGAGGAACAGAAATCAGCAGGAACAAAAAAGAGAAGGGAGGGTTTATGAAAATATATTATACTAACAGTCGTAGTACGAGAAATAAGATGGACGAATTGAGAATAATTACAAGTGCTGGTAACATTGATGTTTTTGCCATAACTGAGACGTGGTTTAATATGAAAAATATGGACATGTCTGCTGAATGTCACATTCAGGGTTTTAAATTGTTCCAAGTAGACAGAAATATCGGAAAGGGGGGTGGGGGGTGGCACTCTATGTCCGAGATCGTTTAAATTGTTGCATAAAAACTGGTATAAAGTCCGAAACACATACAGAGTCTGTTTGGGTAGAATTTTCAGAGGGGCAAGAAAAATTGATTTTAGGTGTGATATACCGTCCCCCAAACTTGGATAGAGACCCAAGGAAGACTACTGTGGGAGGAAATTGTTAAGGCCACAAGGCACGATAACGTTGTAATTATAGGAGACTTTAACTTTAATCAGATTGACTGGAATTTTTTGACAGAAAATTTGGAATCTAATGACTTTTTAGAAGTAGTTCAGGATTGTTATTTGAAGCAGTTTGTTACAGAGCCTACAAGGGGTGATAACCTGCTTGACTTAGTTCTGGCAAACAAGGAGTCATTTGTTAATAATTTAGAAATTTCAGAAAAATTTGGTACTAGCGACCACAAATCAATTACCTTTAGCATTGAATGGAAGTATAATATTAGGGATAACTCAGTAACAGTCCCAGATTTTCGCTTAGCAGATTACAATGGGCTTAGAGAACACTTATCATCTGTTGATTGTGGTAACAATATGAGAGTTTTCTAAGCACTATACATGCTGTCCAAAGAACATTTTTCCCGTATAAAGAAATTAGATCGAATAGAAATGACCCAAAATGGATGAATAATAGGCTCAAATATCTTTTAGGACAGAAGAAAGGAATTTATAGGCGTATCAAAAGAGGTGAGGGTCACCTTATGAATCAGTATATTGACATTGAGACGGACATTAAAAAGGGGATAAGAAAAGCTAAACTGGACTGTGAAATTAAAGTTGCTAGGGATTCGAAAACTAACCCGAAAAGTTTTTTCCAGGTTTATAGAACAAAAGTTAGAGATAAGATAGGTGCCCTTAAAAATATTTCTAGGCATCTCACTGACAAGGAGAATGAAATGTGCTCAATTCTTAATAATTATTTTCTGTTTTCACGCAGGAGGACACTAACTGGTATAATTTTTATAGTGGGCCTGATGATGATAAATTATGCAATATCATAGTCACTACCGAATTGGTTATCAAACAGATAGACCGATTAAAGCAAAATAAATCCCCGGGCCCTGATGAACTTTTTTCCAGGATTCTTAAAGAGTGTAAAATGGAACTTTGTGAACCATTGACTAATATTTATAATATTTCTCTTCAAACAGGTGTAGTGTCTGATACGTGGAAGAAGGTTAATGTAGTTCCTATTTTTAAAACAGGGGACAAGTCGTTACCCTCAAATTACCGCCCAATAAGCCTAACCTCAATTGTAGGCAAATTACTAGAGTCAATTATAGCCGATAATATAAGAAGCCTTCTGGATAAGCATAGCTTGATTAATGTATCCAGCATGGATTCACGAGGGGCCGTCCCTGCCTAACTAATTTATTAATCTTCTTCGGTATATAGTCCTACTGTCTTCAAGCTATGTCCTAGAATTTGTATTGATAAAGCCACTGGATGGCGAAACATCTACAATAAAGATACCCAGATGTTGCACCTGTGTCTTTTAATTTTCTTCTTCAGTAAAGCTTTTTGAGGCCATTGATCATGGTCAAGACTTCGATATTGTTAATTTAGATTTTAGTAAGGCTTTTGATAGAGTACCGCACCAGAGACTGTTAAAGAAAGTGGCAGCTCATGGCATTGAGGGAAAAGTGCTGTTATGGATCGAGTCATGGCTCACTAATAGGAAGCAGAGAGTATGCTTAAATGGGGTTAAATCTGAGTGGGGATCTGTAACAAGTGGCGTACCACAAGGATCAGTTTTTTTTTTTTTTTTTTTTTTTTTTTTTTTTTTTTTTTTTTTTTTTTTACACAGAGTTTGACAAGGTTAAGGATCCCTAGCTTTATTGACAGCTATTTTACGGGTTTAAAGGGATTTTTAACTATATTGAAAAGCTAGAGCTGTTACCTTCTTTCAGCTCATTTAAAAGCATTTTTATTGTTATGAGACATGCAAGTAGGGAACAGGATGAAGTTGGAGCCATCTGTGGGTCAGCATTTTCATTTGATAAAACTGACTTTATCTCGTTGAATCATTATGCTGTAACGAATGTTTTCCCATATCGAGTCATCCTGGGTATGTATGATCTCAGATGGAGTGATGTTCTGGAGAAGGGTACAGCCAGAGTGAAGTTGCTGCTTTCTGCCCATCTTTTTGGCACAAAAGCTTGTTTCACGCTGTCTCGAAGTGGATCCAAGTGTGGTTTTTTTGCAATATTGGCCTTGTACATAACATAAGGCCCCCCACATCCCTCCTATGTTGAAGGCTCTGTTGAAATGACAGATCTATCCGGGGATGGGTCCAGGCGAGAGATGAGACGTCTTGCTCAGTTCTCTACTCTGTAAAAGCAGTCGCAGATGAGAGGGGGCAGGCAAACCCAAAGAAAAGTGGAGCATACTCAAGGTGTGGCGTACTTGTCCCTCATACAGGATCTTGCAACCCTACTGTCAAGCAGATGCGAGATACGGCGACGTGCTGTAAGCTTCCTGGCTCCCTTGTTTGCAAGATTTACAACATGGTTCTTCATGGTTAGTTTGGAGTCAAATTTCACCCCAAGGATATCAACTTCTTCTCCAGGTGCAACATCCTCCCATTCATCCTTACTACTGCACCAGCATTACCATCATGGTGCCTAGAGACGTCATCATTTGCTTTTTTCTCAGGTGAAAAATGTTATTTTGCCATCTATTTCCCAAGCTGATTTAGCTCTCAGCTGGTAAATTGATTTTAGCTTAGAGCAGCTGGCATTTCTTCTTTTGGATAAGTGAATGTCAGTGTTACAGTCGTCTGCATATGCTTGTGATTCTGGGATGAGATGAAGGTCGTTGAAGTAGACATTCCATAACAATGGACCCAGCACGCTTCCTTGTGGAACACTTGCCCCAATAGGATGCCTTGCTGATTCCGTTCCATTGAGAACTACACTTAGAGATCTACCATGAAGGTAATCACTGAGGAGACATAGCGTAGAGCCTGCAATTCCAGTGCTTGAAGTTTTGCTAAGAGGCCTGGTTTCCCCTTGTTGTTTATAATATATATCAATGACCTTGATGAGGGTATTACTAGTGATATGAGCAAATTCGCCGATGACACGAAGATAGGTAAGATAATTGATTCAAACGTAGATGTTAGGGAACTCCATGAGGATTTAGACAAACTCTATTCTTGGTCAGAAAAGTGGCAGATGCAGTTCAATGTAGATAAATGCAAGGTTCTGAAGCTCGGGAGTGTCCATAACCGTAGCACTTATAAGTTAAATGATGTAGAACTTAGCCATACAGATTGCGAAAAGGACTTGGGGGTTATGGTGAGCAGCAACCTTAAACCAAGACAGCAATGCCTAAGCGTACGTAATAAGGCAAATAGGTTACTGGGATTTATATCAAGAAGTGTAAGCAACAGAAGTCCACAGGTCATACTGCAGCTTTATACATCATTAGTAAGGCCTCACCTAGATTACGCAGCTCAGTTCTGGTCTCCATATTACAGAATGGATATAAATTCGTTAGAAAACATTCAGCGAAGAATGACTAAATTAATACATAGCATTAGAAATCTTCCGTACGAAGAACGACTGAAGACTCTTAAACTACATTCACTTGTAAGACGAAGAATGAGGGGAGACATGATCGAAGTGTATAAGTGGAAGATGGGTATTAACAAAGGGGATATAAATAAGGTCTTGAGGATATCTCTCCAAGAGAGAATCCGCAATAATGGATTCAAATTGGACAGTTTAGATTTAGAAAGGATATAGGAAAGTATTGGTTTTGAAATAGGGTAGTTGATGAGTGGAACAGTCTACCTAGTTGGGTTATTGAGGCTAAAACCTTGGGAAGTTTGAAATTTAGGTTGGATAAATACATGAGTGAGAGGGGTTGGATTTGAGCAGGACTTGCATATATTAGTAGATAAGAGTTGTCAGACCTTATTTCTTGGGTAGCATTTAAAATTGGGTTGGGCAAATGTTTTGTTAGCGTAATGGATTGTAAAGGACCTGCCTAGTATGGGCCAACAGGCCTGCTGCAGTGTTCCTTCTTTCTTATGTTCTTATGTTCTATGTTCCCTCACCTGGCAGAGTACTTGAGTCCCTTCACCTGGCTGGGTACTTGTGTTCCCTCACCTGGTACCTATGTTCCCTCACCTGGCAGAGTATCTATGTTCCCTCATCTGGCAGAATACCTGTGTTCCCTCACCTGGCAGAATACCTATGTTCCCTCACCTAGCAGAGTACCTGTGTTTCCTCACCTGGCAGAGTACTTGTATTTCCTCACCTGGCAGAGTACCAGTGTTCCCTCACCTGGCAGAGTACTGGTGCTCCCTCACCTGGCAGAGTACTTGTATTCCCTCACCTGGCAGAGTACCAGTGTTCCCTCACCTGGCAGGGTACCTGTGTTCCCTCAGCTGGCAGAGTACCTATGTTCCCTCATCTGGCAGAATACCTGTGTTCCCTCACCTGGCAAAATACCTACGTTCCCTCACCTAGCAGAGTACCTGTGTTCCCTCACCTCGCACAGTACCTATGTTCCCTCACCTGGCAGGGTACCTGTGTTCCCTCACCTCGCACAGTACCTGTATATCCTCACCTGGCAGAGTACCTGTGTACCCTCACCTGTTCACCTGGTAAAGCAGTTAAGGTCATAACAGGAACAAAGCAAGTTGCTGTTTAGCTCTGCAACATTTCCTTCGTCAACCCTTTACTTTTCAACTCTTTCTTCTTCAAGATTTCATTCATCAGGCTTTCATTCTTCAAGACTTGATTCGTCAAGACTTCATTCCTCAAGTCTCCATTCTTCAGAACTTCATTCTTCGAGACTTTCTTCGAGACTTTCACGAAAC
>NC_069402.1:22465344-22512118 GCF_026875155.1 Cherax quadricarinatus
ACAAATCTGGGTGGAGAGAAGATTAAGAATCATCCTAGGAATAGTTGGAAGTTGTGAGTACACCCCACCATGTGCAGTCATGAAACTCGGGAAGGACAAAGAAAACCGCAGACAAAGTGCAGGTTTGGGGTTCAAAGACTGAAAATCTCACTCAAGGAAAAGGATCTTAGAGAGAGTATCATACTGAGCACATCCCCTGAAGTGCACATCAACCAAATAACTTCTGCAGCATATGGACTTCTGGCAAACCTAATAATAGCATTTCGACACCTCAGTAAGGAGTCGTTCAAGACTGTACACTGTGTACGTCAGGCCTGTACTGGAGTATGCAGCACCAGTAAGGAACCCACACCTGGTCAAGCACAATCAAAAAATTATAGAAAGTGCATAAGTTTGCAACAAGACTAGTCCCGGAGCTAAGGGACTAGTCTTGAGATTAAAGGTACTAACCTGATCACACTGGTGGACAGAAGGGATAGGGAAGGACATGATAATGAAGTATAAAATACTGAGAGGAACTAACAAATTGAATGGAGACAGAATGAACTCTAAGGCCAATGAAATACTTATTAACATCTCTGCGACTCGGATGAGTAGCAGGGATGTTAATAAGTATCTCATTAACCTTAGAGTTGTCAGGAAGTGGAACTATCTGGAGAGTGAAGTAGCAGAGGCAGGATTTATACATAATCCTCTTGGAGTGGGGAGAGGGTGGACCTAGTAGTTACCAGCGAGGAGGTAAGACCAGGACCTGCGAATCGACCTATGTAACCACATATAGGTGAATACACACACGCATATGCACACACGCATATGCACACACACACACACACACATACACACACACACACACACACACACACACACACCACACACACACACACACATACACACACACACACACACACACACACACACACACACACACACACACAGGAAACTGAAGGCATGGTACACAAACGATTTTGTTGATGGAATAACAAATAAGTGGGAGGAGTGGCACGAAAGAGTCAAAGAGGCATCACCAGACATCATAGCTCTCACAGAAACCAAGCTTACAGGTATGATAACAGATGCCATCTTTCCAATGGGATACCAGATCCTGAGGAAAGACAGAGGGAACAGGGGAGTGGAGGAGTGGCACTGCTGATCAAAAACCGATGGAATTTTGATGAGCTGGAGAGAGGAGACAGCGGAGAAACAAGCGATTACATAACGGGAATGCTTCACTCTGGAGGTCTCAAAGTGGTAATTGCAGTGATGTATAACCCACCACAGAACAGCAGGAGGCCAAGGCAAGAGTATGATGAGAGCAATAGAGTGATGGTTGACACACCGGCTGCAGTGGCCAGAAGAGCTCATGCATGCAGGGCAAAGTTCCTGAACATGGGTGACTTTAACCACGGAAATCGATTGGGAGAACTTGGAGCCACATGGGGGCCAAGATACATGGAGGGCTAAGATGATGGAGGTGGTACTGGAAAACTTCATGTACCAACACGTAAGGTAGACTGCAAGAGAGAGAGAAGAGGATGAACCAGCAAGACTGGACCTAGTATTCACCTTGAGTAGTGCAGATATTGAGGACATCACTTATGAATGACCCCTTGGGGCCAGCGATCATGTGGTTTTAAGCTTCAAATACACAGTAGAGCTACAAGTGGAGGAGGAAGCAGGAAGGCCAGGACGAATGAAGCCAAACTACAAGAAAGGGGACTACACGGGAATGAGGAACTTCCTGAACGGGGTTCAGTGGGACAGAGAGCTGGCAGGGAAGCCAGTTAATGAGATGATGGAATATGTAGCAACAATGTGCAAGGAGGCTGAGGAGAGGTTTGTACCCAAGGGTAACAGGAATAATGAAAAAGTCAGAATGAGCCCATGGTTCATCCAAAGGCGCAGGGAGGCAAAAACGAAGTATGCTAGGGAACTGAAGAAGTACAGAAGGCAAAGGGCCCAGGAGAATAAGGAGAGCAGTCGTAGAGCCAGAAATGAACATGCACAGATAAGAAGGGAAGCCAAACGACAATATGAAAGCGACATAGCAGCGAAAGCTAAATCTGACCCGAAGCTGTTATACAGCCACATCAGGAGGAAAACAACAGTCAAGGACAAGGTAATCAGGTGAAGGAAGGAAGGAGAGACAACAAGAAATGACCGTGAAGTATGTGAGGAACTCAACAAGAGATTCAAAGAAGTGTTCACAGAGGAGACAGAAGGTGAGTATAACACACACACACACACACACACACACACACACACACACACACACACACACACACACACACACACACACACACACACACACACACACACACATATATATATATATATAATATATATATATATATATATATATATATAATACATACATACACATACACACACAGTAGAGCGTCGATTAAGACGCGATCTTCTCTGACGTTTTCGATATAAGACTTGCAAAATGGTTGCATATTTTTTCCATCATCACTCCTTAAAATTCGTCTATGATGGTGCAACTTCAGGGAAAAAATGGAGCGCAGCGAGGCTGGACTGCGAGAGCTTTCCTCTCCGTGTAGTGGGCATCCCCGCAGCCAGCCTGTGGGTGGGCATGCACGCAGCCAGCCTGTGGGTGGGCATGCACGCAGCCAGCCTGTGGGTGGGCATGCACGCAGCCAGCCTGTGGGTGGGCATGCACGCAGCCAGCCTGTGGGTGGGCATGCACGCAGCCAGCCTGTGGGTGGGCATGCACGCAGCCAGCCTGTGGGTGGGCATGCACACAGCCAGCCTGTGGGTGGGCATGCACGCAGCCAGCCTGTGGGTGGGCATGCACGCAGCCAGCCTGTGGGTGGGCATGCACGCAGCCAGCCTGTGGGTCAGGCCAGTTAGTGTCTTTGGAAGGGAATAAGTAGGCTTATTTAGGTACATGTACACACAAATACAATTATACATAGTAAAACATGTGTAAATTACCTAGGATAACCTAAAAAAATGATAGTCCCCGTAATATCTTATTATTGAAAGCCGAGCTGTAAGATACAGTAGTAATCGGTCATGATAATAACCTTATTAATTAAAACAGCTGTATGAAAGCCAATTACAGTAAAAGGAGATACATTAGGAATAAAATGAATTGAGTTATTTACAATAATGAGAGGATCAGCTTATAATAATAGTTACACAAATGTTTATTATACAAATAATTACTCTCCTGACTTTCTGTAGCTTCACTCATTACGTTCCTCGGCGAACATCGACACCATGCCTAACCCTTCTAGGGTAGGGTAGGTGCCTGAGCCCGAGCCTTTAGCTCATAAGACTGTCATTCCCATTTGCCCCCTTGTGGTGGGGATGGCAGACCAGAGAGGCCTAGCTTGTGGCTAGGCCTGGGGACAGTTGGTCCCAAAGATGAGGAGGTACTTGTGCCTCCTCCCATGGGAGACTTAGGTCTCAGACACTCCCTAAAGAGGGAGCCAAGGCCGGGCCGCCACTTGGAAAAGGCCAGGGCCGGGAGAATACTGGCTAATCTTTAATAATTATAATAATCCTCGGCGAATAAAAATAAAAAACCCTTTCAACTCTCTTTTCTTGAAGTGGCTCATGCTGAAGCAATCAGTTCAACTCTTTTATTGCTGTATAATAAAAGGTGTTTCAGGACTGACTAGCTACGTACTGTAGGCACTACAAAATAGTGTTCACTTCCCCTAGTACCATACTGGTTTTATGTCCTAACCTTGACAAACTTGACAACAACATATTCTGGATACTGCTTGTGAGCAGTCTTTTAAACATGATTTAAATTCAGTTTCTTTACTCTGTCTTCAGCATTCAGCATATCCAGTTGTTGTAATCCATCCTGGCCTACATGGTCTCATGGTCCCAGGTCCAGGATCAATCTCACCATTTTGTCATGGGTGATATGTAGTTTGTGTTTCATTATTTTTGGTTAAAACAGAGTACCATGAAGAACAAGAATAATCTATATGGCACTGTATAAGAGACAGAGGATCATGCTAGCCTCTGTAGCTAGACATTGTACATGTCTTTAGAAGAACTTTAGCCTGGCATTCGCTTTTTATTCACTAAATTATTCACTGACAATTCTCCTGAAATGAAGTGATGGGTTCCCATTAAACTGGATATTACGAGCATTTACCCTTTTCAGTTTACTTTTCGTGCCAAAGAGTATGGCTTCTATTTTCCCGAGATGTAGTAATAGTTTGTGGTCTACTAACCACTTTCTGCAGGACTCTAGTTCTAGAGATAATTCACATTCATAAGTGACAGGATTGGAACCCAGTGTGATCTGCTGCTGTTGTAGGTGATTCACTTAAAGGTTGGACGTGTTGTGAGTTCATATATGCTTTTCAGCATGCTGCTGAACCTACTGGCAATGCCTGCATGCTTTTAGACATTGTGATTCTGCCACATGATTGGATAATGAGATATTTGCATTAACAAGTAGGTGTATAGCTGCATCTTATAAAGTGGACACGGAATATATATACATATATATATATATATATATATATATATATATATATATATATATATATATATATATATATATATATATATATATATATATATATATACATATGTCGTGCCGAATATGTAAAACTGGTCAATTAGCAAGAACTCATTTAAAATTAAGTCCTTTCTGAAATTTTCTCTTATACGTTTAAAGATATATTTTTTTCATTAATGTTCATGTAAAAAATTTTAATTTTGCACCAAAAGAATCTTAGAAAACTTACCTAACCTTATTATAACAAGAACAATTTATTTTAGCCTAACCCAACTAAATATATTTTAAATACGTTTACAATAATTTAATACTAAACAAACACAATCAAATGTATTTTTTTCGTTAGGTTCAGAATGATTTTGGCGAAATTATTGCATACACAAATTTTCACTTGTCCTATATGGCAAGATGAGCTTTGCTATTTAAGCCAAGATCGCAAGTTCTGCCTATTCGGCACGACATATATATATATATATATATATATATATATATATATATATATATATATATATATATATATATATATATATAATATATATATATATATATATATATGTCGTGCCGAATATGTAAAACTGGTCAATTAGCAAGAACTCATTTAAAATTAAGTCCTTTATAAAATTTTCTCTTATACGTTTAAAGATATATTTTTTTTCATTAATGTTGATGTAAAAATTTATAATTTTGCACCAAAAGGAACTTAGAAAACTTATCTAACCTTATTATAACAAGCTCAATTTATTTTAGCCTAACCCAACTAAATATATTTTAGATTTGTTTACAATAATTTAATGCTAAACAAACACAGTGAAATATATTTTTTTCGTTAGGTTCAGAATGATTTTGGCGAAATTATTGCATACACAAATTTTCACTTGTCCTATATGGCAAGATGAGCGTTGCTATTTAAGCCAAGATCGCAAGTTCTGCCTATTCGGCACGACATATATATATATATATATATATATATATATATATATATATATATATATATATATATATATATATATATATATATAATATATATATATATACACATATATTTGGCTCCCTCCTTAAGACAATGCTAGAAAGTGTATTGAATCTTTCCCTGGAAAGTGGAAAGTGGTTGCTAGCCTCACTTCCAGTCAGGCTTGGGGGGCTGGGAGTATGCAGATCCAGACTGCTGTACCAGCTTTCCTATCCTCTTCCATAGTAATCAAATGAGTTAATAAAACAAATTCTTCCGGACAACCTCAGTGATTCAGCAGGAATATAGGGCCGTAGATGCACCAGTACCATCGTTGAATGGGAGACTCTTGCTGCTCCAGCACCAAAACCTAGTGCAGCACTGGCCTACAAACAGTCAAGTTAGGATGGCCCCATTGCTGAAAGGGTACTTGCCAACATGCTTAGGGCTGTAACATCAGACAGTGAGACTGCCTGTCTCCAAGCTGTGAGTGCACCTCACTCTGGGGATTTCCTCCAGAACATGCCTCGACCCTAAGACCCTCTGTATTGCAGTGGCTTTCCGACTTGAAGCCCTAATTCACAATGATAATACGTGTATATGCGGCCATGCACAAGCCGACCAATATGGTCTACATGGTCTTAACTGTTCCTAAACCAAGGGATGGCACGCAAGACACAATGAAGTCAACGACATCATAAAGAGAAGCCTTGCTACAGCTGGATGCCCAGCCGAGAGGGAACCCCGACCACTAGGAGCCAACAATACCCACAACCCAGCAAACCGCCCTGTTGGATCACCATCTATCTTTGGAAGATTGGCAGGCTCTTAGAATGGGAGTATCCCTGTGTGTCGACGCTGGCTGACACCTACATCCATCACAGTGTCTGGCAACAGGGAGGAGCTGCTGATCACAGAGAGGAGTACAAGATCCAAGATCGGCAAGAACAGGGACATAAGCCAACAGTATCAATTTGTCCCAGTGGGATCAGAGACCTTGGGATTATTTGGAAAAATGCCACACGTTTCCTTAAAGAACTGGGTTCCAGATTCATTGACACCACCAGGGACCCAAAGGCAGCCACTTTCATGTTCCAGCACCTCAGCATGACCATCCAGAGGGGAAATGGATGCTGCATACTGGGCTCGTGTCCGGCATCGGAGGAGCTGGAGGAGATTCATAATCAATGATATATTGTACCAGTGTATTCATGTTGGTGTTTTCTGTCAATGTATTCTGTCTATTAATAAAGTTCACATAGAATATAGAATAAAGGGGGTGGTAGGAGAAGAAAATATTCAAATGTTCAAATTAGATTCGTTTTTAGTTGAGGCAATATTACACAGTCAAAAACTGGGATCTTATATGAATGCATTAGACTGTCTTAAATGTTGTGCAACACCCAGGAATTAGGGCCTATTTTTCCAGCAGTTTCTGAAGGTTGAACCAGAGTTTGTCTCAGAATTATGTGGGTTGAATATCTGTGGCTGACTTTACTGTTATTGCAGATGTCTACCTCTTTAAATAAGTTTATATTAATGAGCCCCGTTTCCTTTATATAACTTTTAGAAGTCTTCCCTCTAAATGTTACCATTTTCTCGTCACTTTAAATGGACACATCCCGTGGGAGACTACTCTATAATTGCCAGTGACTTCTATATCACTGACAATATATTTATGTTTGTAAAGTTATTGATGTCATAGTGGAATATGACCGAATTTTTTATCACTGCCACGTTAATTTCGTATAGGCTATTACAATATCAATCCTTGTGGGATTTTTCTAATGCTATATAAATTCATCCTTCTGGCTATGGGTACTGTTGTGCCTGGGGGCACTTCCTGTCCCCTCCTCGCTCCATCCCGCACTCACTCCAGTGAAGACGATCCTATTGGAACGTACTTACATGGACATTAACCTCTTTTCTGCAATTTTGCAAGCTCCTAATGATGTGTTGATTGCAGCACGAAAGGCCTAGAGCTATCATTCTTCTACTCCCATGGTTGTTTTGCATCCTGTATCGCTCGGTTTGCGATATTTGCATAACACACACTCATACACACACACACACACACACACACACACACACACACACAGGAGCTTGGACTCGACCCCTGCAACCTCAACTAGGTGAGTACACACACACACACACACACACACACACACACACACACACACACACACACACACACACACACACACACACACACACACATACACATACACCCACACACACACACACACACACACACACACACACACTAACACACACACACACACACACACACACACACACACACACACACACACACACACACACATACACCCACACACACACACACACACACACACTAACACACACACACACACACACACACACACACACACACACACACACACACACACACACACACACACACACACACACACTAACACACACACACACACACACACACACACACACACACACACACACACACACACACAGGAGAATTGGGTGGTTCACAAAGAAAAGGAATCGGCCTCTCAAAGTAATTTTCAAGGCAGAATCAACCCCAACCATGATCCTGCAGGAGAAAGCACGGCTGAGAGGCAAGCAGGAGTTCCGGAGTGTGTACCTCGATCGAGACAGAACACAGGACGACAGGAAGACGAAAGAGAGAGTTCAAAAACGAAAGGAGAAATGGGAGGAAATGAAAAAGGAGAGCAGAATAACCCAGGATCAAATGGAAGGACAAGCACACCCCCCAGAAACACCTGCAGAAGGACTCCAGCCACGACACCCCCAAGGCAACTGAACAATCCAAACCAACCATCACACACCGATCCCTCTGTTTCCACCCCCTGCACCACAGTTACAGTATTAGAACAGAAGTTGAAGGTTTGGTACACAAATGCAGATGGATTAACGAATAAACATGAGGAATGGCAAGAAAGAATCAATGAGAAGTCCCCAGACATCATAGCAGTTACAGAAACAAAACTCACGGAGACAATAACAGATGCAATCTTCCCACCAGGATACCAGATCATGAAGAAAGATAGAAGGGGCAGGGGGGGAGGTGGAGTTGCTCTGCTCGTAAAAAACAGATGGAAATTCGAGAAAATGGAAGGCATAGATGAGACGGGAGAAAGAGACTACATAGCAGGTACACTTCAGTCTAGGGAACACAAAGTGGTCATTGCAGTGATGTATAATCCACCACAGAACTGCAGGAGGCCAAGAGAGGAATATGAAGAGAGCAACAGAGCAATGGTGGACACACTTGCTGAGGTGGCAAGAAGAGCTCATTCCAGCAGAGCAAAGTTGCTGGTTATGGGGGATTTCAACCACAGGGAGATCAACTCGGAAAACCTGGAGCCACATGGGGGTCCCGAAACATGGAGAGCCAGGATGCTGGACGTGGTGCTGGAAAACCTCATGCACCAACATGTTAAGGACACTACCAGAGTGAGAGGGGAGGATGAACCAGCAAGATTGGACCTTGTGTTCACCCTGGGCAGCTCAGACATTGAGGACATCAAGTATGAGAGTCCCCTATGAGCTAGCGACCACGTGGTTCTGTGCTTTGAATACATAGTAGAGCTGCAAGTGGAGAGAATAACAGGAGTTGAATGGGAAAAGCCTGACTATAAAAGAGGGGACTACAGAGGGTTGAAGAACTTCCTGCGGGAGGTCCAGTGGGACAGAGAACTGGCAGGAAAGCCAGTAAATGAAATGATGGAATATGTAACAACAAAATGCAAGAAGGCAGTGGAAAAGTTTATTCCCAAGGGCAACAGTAACAACGGGAAGACCAGCACGAGCCCCTGGTTTACCCGACGGTGTAAGGAGGCAAAAACAAAGTGCAATAGAGAATGGAAAAAGTACAGAAGGCAGATAACACACGAAAATAGGGAGATCAGTCGCAGAGCCAGGAATGAGTACGCACAGGTAAGGAGGGAGGCCCAGCGACAGTATGAAAATGACATAGCACCGAGAATCAAGACTGACCCGAAACTGTTGTATAGCCACATCAGGAGGAAGACAACAGTCAAAGACCAGGTGATCAGATTAAGAACAGAAGGTGGAGAACTCACAAGAAATGATCAGGAGGTATGTGAGGAGCTGAACAGGAGATTTAAGGAAGTTTTTACAGTAGAGACAGGAAGGGCTGTGGGAAGACAGCACAGAAGGGAACATCAAGAGGGAATATACCAACAAGTGTTGGATGACATACGAACAACTGAGGAGGAGGTGAAGAAGCTCTTAAGTGACCTTGACACCTCAAAGGCGATGGGACCGGACATCTCCCCATGGGTCCTTAGAGAAGGAGCAGAGATGCTGTGCGTGCCTCTAACCACAATCTTCAATACATCCCTTGAAACTGGGCAACTACCTGAGAAATGGAAGACAGCAAATGTAGTCCCCATATTTAAGAAAGGAAACAGAAACGAGGTACTAAACTACAGACCTGTGTCTCTGACATGTATTGTGTGCAAAGTCATGGAGAAGATTATCAGGAGGAGAGTGGTCGAACACCTGGAAAGGAACAAGATTATAAATGAAAACCAGCATGGGTTCATGGAAGGCAAATCCTGTATCACAAACCTCCTGGAGTTTTATGACAAGGTAACAGAAGTAAGACACGAGAGAGAGGGGTGGGTAGATTGCGTTTTCCTAGACTGCAGAAAGGCCTTTGACACAGTTCCCCACAAGAGATTAGTGCAGAAGCTGGAGGATCAGGCGCATGTAAAAGGGAGGGCACTGCAATGGATAAGAGAATACCTGACAGGGAGGCAGCAACGAGTCATGGTACGTGAAGAGGTATCACAGTGGGCGCCTGTTACGAGCGGGGTCCCACAGGGGTCAGTTCTAGGACCAGTGCTATTTTTAATATATGTGAACGACATGATGGAAGGAATAGACTCTGAAGTGTCCCTGTTCTCAGATGACGTGAAGTTGATGAGAAGAATTAAATCGGACGAGGATGAGGCAGGACTGCAAAGAGACCTGGACAGGCTGGACATGTGGTCCAGTAACTGGCTTCTCGAATTCAATCCAGCCAAATGCAAAGTCATGAAGATTGGGGAGGGGCAAAGAAGACCGCAGACAGAGTATAGGCTAGGTGGACAAAGACTACAGACCTCACTCAGGGAGAAAGACCTTGGGGTGACCATAACACCGAGCACATCACCGGAGGCACACTTCAACCAAATAACTGCTGTAGCATACGGGCGCCTGGCAAACCTGAGAATAGCGTTCCGATACCTTAATAAGGAATCTTTCAAGACACTGTACACTGTGTATGTTAGGCCCATACTGGAGTATGCAGCACCAGTCTGGAACCCACACCTGGTCAAGCACGTCAAGAAGCTAGAGAAAGTACAAAGGTTTGCAACAAGGCTAGTACCAGAGCTCAAGGGAATGTCGTACGAGGAAAGGTTAAGGGAAATCGGACTGACGACACTGGAGGACAGAAGGGTCAGGGGAGACATGATAACGACATACAAGATACTGCTGGGAATAGACAAGGTGGACAGAGATAGGATGTTCCAGAGAGGGGACACAGGGACAAGGGGTCACAACTGGAAGCTGAAGACTCAGACGAGTCACAGGGACGTTAGGAAGTATTTCTTCAGTCACAGAGTTGTCAGCAAGTGGAATAGCCTAGCAAGTGAAGTAGTGGAGGCAGGAACCATACATAGTTTTAAGAAGAGGTATGACAAAGCTCAGGAAGCAGAGAGAGAGAGGATCCAGTAGCGATCAGTGAAGAGGCGGGGCCAGGAGCTGAGTCTCGACCCCTGCAACCACAATTAGGTGAGTACACACACACACACAGACACACAGACACACACACCGGACGAGGATGAGGCAGGACTGCAAAGAGACCTGGAGAGGCTGGACATGTGGTCCAGTAACTGGCTTCTCGAATTCGATCCTGCCAAATGCAAAGTCATGAAGATTGGGGAGGGGCAAAGAAGACCGCAGACAGAGTATAGGCTAGGGCAGTGGTTCCCAAACTTTTTCAGCTTGTTACCCAATTTAACATGCCACATAAAGCATGTTACCCCTTTCACAAAATGTTATTATTGATATATATGGCTAAACGTGAACGTATACAGCCTCGCATACTCTGCTAATCCTAGAAAAACCATTGAAAACGTAAGAACCACACATACATTATATATAAAATTAATAATAGCTACAAATTCACAGTAACAGTGGGTAAATACTAACTATATACTGCACAGGGCAGTACACATACATACCAGCTTATGTCTACCTCGGCTGATGCTCACAGATAAACTGACAGTGTGAAATAGAGGCAGCCTCAGGAAGTGAGTGACGCGTACTGGACAGGTCGATCTGGGCTACTGAGTGACTTTTGTCCTGAAGCATACTTGTCAAAATACTTTTGGGTTTCCACACACTTAGCTATATATTTCTTCTTTTCTAATACTGTATATTAGTTTTTGATGTTTATTGTTATTTGGTTTAACTTTATTACTTACTTATAATAGGTTTACTTTACAACTTTATATACTAAGACAAAGTTAACAATAATCCTCATACCGGGTACCGCATTGTTTTCTTGATTTTCAGAATTCATAACTTTTTTTCTGTCACCCCTCCATTACCCCCCAAAAATGGTTAAATTACCCCCAGGGGGTAATTTACCCCCAGTTTCGGAACCACTGGGCTAGGTGGACAAAGACTACAGACCTCATTCAGGGAGAAAGACCTTGGGGTGACCATAACACCGAGCACATCAGCAGAGGCACACATCAACCAAATAACCGCTGCAGCATACGGGCGCCTGGCAAACCTGAGAATAGCATTCCGATACCTTAATAAGGAATCGTTCAAGACACTGTACACTGTGTATGTTAGGCCCATACTGGAGTATGCAGCACCAGTCTGGAACCCACACCTGGTCAAGCACGTCAAGAAGCTAGAGAAAGTACAAAAGTTTGCAACAAGGCTAGTCCCAGAGCTCAAGGGAATGTCGTACGAGGAAAGGTTAAGGGAAATCGGACTGACGACACTGGAGGACAGAAGGGTCAGGGGAGACATGATAACGACATACAAGATACTGCGGGGAATAGACAAGGTGGACAGAGATAGGATGTTCCAGAGAGGGGACACAGGGACAAGGGGTCACAACTGGAAGCTGAAGACTCAGACGAGTCACAGGGACGTTAGAAAGTATTTCTTCAGTCATAGAGTTGTCAGCAAGTGGAATAGCCTAGCAAGTGAAGTAGTGGAGGCAGGAACCATACATAGTTTTAAAGAAGAGGTATGACAAAGCTCAGGAAGCAGAGAGAGAGAGGATCCAGTAGCGATCAGTGAAGAGGCGGGGCCAGGAGCTGAGTCTCGACCCCTGCAACCACAATTAGGTGAGTACACACACACACACACACACACATACACACACACACACACACACACACACACACACACACACCACACACACACACACACACACACACACATATATATATATATAATATATATATATATATATATATATATATATATATATATATATATATATTCTTCCTTGAAGCCTTTTTATCCACTTCTCCGAGGCTATGGGTCCCACAATTTACACCAGAGGTGGACCCTAAAAAAAAATATATATATATATTATATATATATATATATATATATATATATATATATATATATATATATATATATATATATATATATATATATATTATGGTGACGTGCTTTAGTTAAACCCATACATTTAGCAATACCAGCTAATCCGAAATATTAGATATATGGTGACACTGTCCACTGCGTAATCCATGACTCATCCTACTAATTCCTATCTCCCTCGCTCTCTCCCTCCCTCCCTCTCTCCCTCCCTCCCTCCTTCCTTCGCTCCCTCTTTCCCTTCCGGGTACATTAGTCTCATAGTACACTTTCTCTATCCTCTCCTCACTCTCTTTTCATCTCTCTCCTTTTTCTCCCACTGTTTCTCTCTGTCTTCCGCCGTCTCCTCCCTTTCTCATCTCGCCAGAACATGGATATCGACTCAGAAGGCAGATGAGAACATTTCTGTCAGTGAGGCCATCACTGCCAGCCTCCACCACTTCTAAATACCCACTTCCCTATACACTCACTTATACTCACAAAACACTTATACAGTGGACCCCCGCATAACGATCACCTCCGAATGCGACCAATTATGTAAGTGTATTTATGTAAGTGCGTTTGTACGTGTATGTTTGGGGGAATGGAATGGACTAATCTACTTCACAATATTCCTTATGGGAACAAATTCGGTCAGTACTGGCACCTAAACATACTTCTGGAGTGAAAAAATATCGTTAACCGGGGGTCCACTGTATACACTTCCCTGTAAACATGTTACACTCTTTTATTCACCAGTTACGCAATAGTCCTCATTAAACCAGCTCTGAACTCATGTGATATGATATAAGGCAATAAGATTTTATATATACTTACCACAGGCCCATCTACCATGGGGTCAAATAGAATTTAAGAGCGTCCTGGGCCCTAGCAACCATGCATAGTGAACTTGGTGTTTCTTGTGCAGCTGAATGTCGAGGCAAGACTAGCAGGCGGAGGAGCCGAGGCACCGAACATCAGAAGACGGAACGTCCAAGGAATGAAGGAATTCCTGAATTAGTTTAATTCAGGCAGAGAAAGTCAGTGAATGAGATGATTGAGTACCTTGATGGAAGCACCTGCAGGAAGAGAACTTCATGCCTGGAAGATAAGGAAATGGTACACATCAAGAGAGTCATTGGTTACACCTAAGACGCGGAGAGAGGAAAACAAGAAAGTTGCACAAGTGTTTGGAAAGACAATAAAATGCAAGGGACGGATGAGATAAGAGAAAAGAGAAGAAGAACCAGAAACAAAGAGCGTGAGGAAAGAGACCTTAACGATAATTTGGGAATGACATACAGATAGTCAATTCCGAGGCACAACTTCTTTACAGCCACACAAAAATAAAGACGAAAGTATTAGAACAAGTAACACGACTGAAGGAAACAGAAAACCACAGCAGAGTTTATGAAGTACTGGACAAGTGAATTTTAGAGATTTTTTTTAGTGGAAACAGAGATAATATTAAATGGCGTATCAGATGGGACTGAGTCATATGTATCCATGATTCTTGAAGATTAACAACTATTAAGGAGTATAAAAACTAACATGAAACCCCCACCTGATAAAGTGCACAAAATATGCAACAAGACTAGTTTACAGTTATGGGAAATAAACAAATAATGAGAGTCTAAGAGAACTTGAATATGGCGATATTAGAGGATTAAAAACCTCACGATGATAAAAACATATAAAGTACTCAGAGGAAGAAACAGGGTAGACAGGACAAGGCTATTTGAGAGGCAGGAAACAGGTATTCGAGGGCACAACAGGACGTGAAAGAGAGACATGAGTCATAGGGATGTCAAGAAGCACTTCTTTAGTCTCAGGGTGGCCAGGACGTGGAATGACCTTGAAGATGTGGTGCAGGAACTAGAGGGGTCCACGAGGCTAAGGACGTATAGGTAAGTACACCTCGGTAAAGATTCTCATCTCTCCCTAATACACACTCATATATATAGAGTAAGTATATATTCCCCCTATAGCACTCAAATTGTATGCTCTACGTTGACACCAGAATACTACGCCCGCTCCCACATGCAAATGAGAAGCTCAATTTCACATACTCGACTACACGCACTCACATTCCTGAGTCCCTTTCACTTTCACACACTGAGAATACAAGCTCCGAGAGCCATTCATTCATAACCTTTTACTAAAGGCAACACGCGCGCTGCATCACTGATCTCCGCCGCCATTCACAAAATACACTCAGCGTTATTCAAGCGCCATGTTGCTTATTAATGCTTCATAATCTACACAAAATGAGCATAAAGAATTTGAATGTAAAATTTTTTTTAAATAATTTTTCATATGTGCGACAGGAAAGAGAAAACTAGGTATTCACATCTAAGTAATAGAACACGAGTAGTAGTAGTAGTAGTAGTAGTAGTAGTAGTAGTAGTAGTAAAGTAGCAGTAGTAGTAGTAGTAATAGTAGAAGTAGATTCCAACTGCTCTGATGCGATAGGATTTATTATTATTATAATCAAGGGGGAAGCGCTAAACCCGGAGGATTATACAGCGCCTGGAGGGGTGGGACGTGGAAGGCATTCAGGCTTAATTCGGGGAACTGGAGCACAGATCCAATTCCCTAAATCAAGAGCCCCTCACCAACATCAAGGAACCTTCCTTGAGGGGTCTGATGCGATAGGAACAACACTTCATGAGATGAAGATACGACACACAGGAGGACCAACTCGTAGCAGGAAAGGAACAGATAAAAGACTTGGGTACAATAATATCAGATGAATCTGTCTCTTACAGACAACACTGAGGTAAATAGCAAATACCAGACAAAATAGTGAGCTAATAATAAGAAGCTTCACACCATGAGAAATCATGTCGGTGATGTCTACAATATTGTTTCGTGTTCACATCTCGTTCAAGACAGCAGAGACATCAGAGCCGCGGAATATACAACGATCACTTACTGTCAGCATTGTGACAGTTTTTTTTTATTAACACATCGGCCGTTTTCCACCGAGGCAGAGTGATCCGAAAAAGAAGAAACACTTTCATTCATCACTCACTCCATCACTGTCTTGCCAGAGGCGAGTTGGCACTCTAGTTAAAAAACTGCAATATATCTCCAGCCTCTCCTTCAGAGAGCTGGCACTGTTCTTCCCACCTCCAGGACTCAAGTCCGGCTAATTGGGAACTAATCAGAGCACTGCTAACAAGTGTATGGAGAATACTCGAGGGCTTCGCCGTCCCAAATCTACAGACTACAATAGCAATTTCCTGAAGCGAGATACACGAGACGAAGTGAAAAATATATCCATTAAAAGGAGGGTTACACTGGCCACAGTAAGAAAACACCACATCAACATCCTTGGTTCAAGCCTCATCAACCTCCTAACAAAAAATAAAATTATTGCAAGAGCAAAGGTAAAAAAAAATCAGGAGGAAGTTGAATTACTACGTCTCTTCCAAGCGCCAGATCAACCAGGCTGTGATGGCAGTGTAGTCCAGCGGCCACTAACAGCAACAGCCTGGTTGAACAGGCGATCATGAAAGAAGCCCGGCCGCAGACGCCGCTGCGTGGAGATAACAATCCTGGAAACTGGTCACAGGTGTGTCACAGAAAGCTCTGCAGTCTGTGCGTCATGCGCTGTGCGCCTGTATTTAGTGAGTGATGTATTGTGTGCGCTATGTACGGTGCGCCAGTTGTGTTGTTGATGACTGTTGTGATGTTTGCGTTATGCGCTGTGCGCCCGTCGCGTCGTTCATGACTGCTGTGCTGAAAACAAAGAAAAGACAGCAATCACAGCAAGGCGGCGGTGGCGGCGGCGGCGTAGTAGTAGTAATAGTAGTAGTAATAGTAGTAGCAGTAGCAGTAGTAGTAGTAGTAGTAGTAGTAGTAATAGTAGTAGTAATTGTAGTAGTAGTAGTAGTAACAGCAATAGTATAGTAGTAGTAATAGCAGTGGCAGTGGTAGTAGTAATAGTAGTAGTAGTAGCAGTAATAGTAGTAGCAAAAAACTAATAGTAGTAATAGCAGTAGTAGTAATAGTAGTAGTAGTAGTAATAGCAGTAGCAATGGTAGTAGTAATAGTAGTAGTAGTAGTAGTAATAGTAGTAGTAGTATTAGTAGTAATAACAGTAGCAATGGTAGTAGTAATAGTAGTAGTAGTAGTAATAGTAGTAGTAATAATAATAATAGCAATAATAGTAGTAGTAATAGTAGCAGTAGTAGTAGTAATAGTAGTAGTAGTAGTAAGAGTAGTAGTAGTAGTAATAGTAGTAGTAGTAGTAGTAATAGTAGTAGTAGTAGCAGTAGTAATAGTAGCAGTAGTAGTAGTAATAGTAATAGTAATAGTAGCAGTAGTAGTAGTAATAGTAGCAGTAGTAGTAGTAATAGTAGCAGTAGTAGTAGTAGTAATAGTAGCAGTATTAGTAGTAGTAATAGTAGTAGTAGTAATAGTAGTAGTAGTAGTAGTAGTAGTAATAGTAGTAGTAGTTGCAGTACTAATAGTAGCAGTAGTAGTAGTAATAGTAATGGAAATATAAACACAAATGCAGTATAATGTGATCCTTTATTGACTACGTTTCGCCCACACAGTGGGCTTTTTCAAGTCACAAACAGAACTACCTGGGGTGGAAGGAACGCGAGTATTTATTGTCCGGTTCAGAATGCTGAGGTCAGGTGAAGAATGTTGCATCTGATGATGTACCGAGTGGGGTTATAGAGTCTAAAAACTTGGGTAGCTTGGAAAGGAGATTGGACAAGTTTGTGAGCAGACCTTCTACAGTGTTCTTATGTGGGATAGCGACGAAGAAGTTTCTTGGCAAGTGGTTCAGCTATGTTATAGAAGCCACTATTCTGGTTGAAGTTGTCGGATATAGAAATAAGTGATGATTCCAGGATTCTTCGGTATTGAGTGTTGTCTTCTGTGGCGATAAGTCTTGAGTTTCTGTAGTTTATCAAGTGGTTGTGTGAATTACGGTGTTGTACGCAGGCATTCCTTGTGTCGTCAGACCTGCTTGCGTATTGGTGTTCTGAAATACGTGTTTGGAGGTCCCTTGATGTTTCGCCCACGTATAACTTGTTGCAGTCATTACAAGGGATTATGTATACCCCTGCAGGGGTATACATACAAGTTATACGTGGGCGAAACATCAAGGGACCTCCAAACACGTATTTCAGAACACCAATACGCAAGCAGGTCTGACGACACAAGGAATGCCTGCGTACAACACCGTAATTCACACAACCACTTGATAAACTACAGAAACTCAAGACTTATCGCCACAGAAGACAACACTCAATACCGAAGAATCCTGGAATCATCACTTATTTCTATATCCGACAACTTCAACCAGAATAGTGGCTTCTATAACATAGCTGAACCACTTGCCAAGAAACTTCTTCGTCGCTATCCCACATAAGAACACTGTAGAAGGTCTGCTCACAAACTTGTCCAATCTCCTTTCCAAGCTACCCAAGTTTTTAGACTCTATAACCCCACTCGGTACATCATCAGATGCAACATTCTTCACCTGACCTCAGCATTCTGAACCGGACAATAAATACTCGCGTTCCTTCCACCCCAGGTAGTTCTGTTTGTGACTTGAAAAAGCCCACTGTGTGGGCGAAACGTAGTCAATAAAGGACCACATTATACTGCATTTGTGTTTATATTTCCATTGTGTCGGTATTTTATACCATTTATTTCCAGTAATAGTAATAGTAGCAGTAGTAGTAGTAATAGTAGCAGTAGTAGTAGTAATAGTAGCAGTAGTAGTAGTAATAGTAGCAGTAGTAGTAGTAATAGTAGCAGTAGTAGTAGTAATAGTAGCAGTAGTAGTAGTAGTAGTAATAGTAGCAGTAGTAGTAGTAATAGTAGCAGTAGTAGTAGTAGTAATAGTAGTAGTAGTAGTAATAGCAGTAGTAGTAGTAATAGTAGTATTAGTAGTAGTAATAGTAGCAGTAGTAGTAGTAATAGTAGTATTAGTAGTAGTAATAGTAGCAGTAGTAGTAGTAATAGTAGTAGTAGTAGTAATAGAAGCAGTAGTAGTAGTAATAGTAGTATTAGTAGTAGTAATAGTAGCAGTAGTAGTAGTAATAGTAGTAGTAGTAGTAGTAGTAATAATAGTAGTAGCAGTAATAGTAGCAGTAGTAGTAGTAATAGTAGCAGTAGTAGTAGTAGTAGTAATAGTAGTAGTAGTAGTAGTAATAGTAGCAGTAGTAGTAGTAATAGTAGTAGTAGTAGTAGTAATAGTAGTAGTAGTAATAGTAGCAGTAGTAGTAGTAATAGTAGTAGTAGTAATAGTAGCAGTAGTAGTAGTAATAGTAGCAGTAGTAGTAGTAATAGTAGTAGTAGTAGTAATAGTAGCAGTAGTAGTAATAGTAGCAGTAGTAGTAGTAATAGTAGTAGTAGTAGTAGTAGTAATAGTAGCAGTAGTAGAAATAATAGCAGCAGTAGTAGTAATAGTAGTAGTAGTAGTAATAGTAGCAGTAGTAGTAGTAACAGTAGTAGTAGTAGCAGTAGTAATATTAGTAGTAGTAGTAGTAATAGTAGCAGTAGTAGTAGTAATAGTAGCAGTAGTAGTAGTAATAGTAGTAGTAGTAGTAGTAATAGTAGTAGTAGTAATAGTAGTAGTAGTAGTAGTAGTAATAGTAGTAGTAGTAATAGTAGCAGCAGTAGTAGTAATAGTAGCAGTAGTAGTAGTAATAGTAGTGGTAGTAGTAGTAGTAGTAATAGTAGCAGTAGTAGTAGTAATAGTAGCAGTAGTAGTAGTAATAGTAGTGGTAGTAGTAGTAGTAGTAATAGTAGCAGTAGTAGTAGTAATAGTAGTAGAAATAGTAGTAGTAGTAGTAATAGTAGCAGTAGTAGTAGTAATAGTAGTAGTAGTAGTCCCTAGTAAGCACACAACAAACAAGGCTCACAGGCAACACTCAGGTAGGTTTATTACGAAAGTTTCAGCCCACACAGCAAGTTTTCCAGAGACATATGTGCAACAGCTGGGTATCTTATTATTGAAACCCTTCACCTACACGGTAGTTTTCTTCAGTCAGATACAGAGAATGGATTATTGACAGCAGAAGTGACGAGGTCAAGATCATGTAATCAATCCATCAACCTTTCCAGGATTTGATGTCAAGAAGATCACCGACCCAGAAATAGCTAAACTCCTTACGATTCAGAACCAAACGATCTCCAAACTAACTCAAGAAATGCAGGAACTAAAAACTAGCAATGCAGATTACGTCAGCAAGATCACTGCTCTAGAACATAAACTAGACACTCTGGAACAACAAAGCAACACCCACACCCAGTCCCTAGACACCATCAACACTCTAAAAGACCAAGTCACCCTACTTACTACCAACATTATAGAGGAAAGATCCAGAGTGGACCAACAACTTGCCAATGTCATAACCAACTTCCAAGACCATAATGACCAACAGCAGCTATGTGACGCTGTTGTAGTTAACAGCAAACATCTCCCAGCCACAGTCACCCAAGAGACCTGCATGGAGACCACCCTACAGCTTATCAAGGACCACCTTCGCCTTAACATACGTAGTGATGACCTAAAGGATTGCAAACTGATGGGCTACCAAGCAGGTAAAAAAAACAGTGCTGTTAAAATTCCAAACTAGCCTACAAAGAAACAACCTACTAAGAACATCTATTTCTATGAAAACTGATGTTTACGTCAATGATGCCTTACCAAAACAAGACAAAACCTTCTTTATCGGCTAAGAAAATTACGCTATGCCCAAAAAACCCACCAGTGCTTTGTGAAGTATGGAAAAATCGCAGTTAGGAAACAGCCCACTGGGAAGAGATACTTCATCTCTACAGAACATGACCTTAAAACATTCCTAAGTGAGGCTGGACTAACAGAATCAGAGATGAACATCAAAATGGTATACAATACCGACAGGTTGTTAGGTAAGACACATATGCAACAGTTAGACAACTTTATTCCAAAACGTTTCGCCTACACAGTAGGCTTCTTCAGTCGAATACAGAAAGTAGGCAGTAACAGTAGAGATGTGAAGACGATGTAATCAGTCCATCACCCTTGAAGTCGTAGAATTTGAGGTTGTCAGTCCCTCGGCCTGGAGAAGTTCAGTTCCTGAACTACTTTTGATTGTCACTGTTGTATTCAATGACCATTCTACCTCATAGTCTTAATTGTGTTTAGTATCTACAGAATCTATCTCCTTTTTTACATCTTACCACATCACTGTTCTATCTTATTTTATTTTAAACTAACCATAACTTGTCCTCAATTATTCTACCTCACTTTAAGAAATACTCTTTGCCCAATTTTATTCTAAAATCCCTATTATTGCCCAATTTTACTTTAAACTATATTGACCAAACTTATTGTAAACTTTTTTTATTGCCCATTTTTATTCTATACTTTTTTAAACTAGCATTTTCAACTACAACTTTTATATTATCCTGTCTACCATCTTACTAGCATATTATAACCAAGTCATTGCCATTTTTATTTTTATCTTTTTTTATTATTCTTTTGCTACCTGAACTTTTGTATTTTATCTTGTCAATTTAAATCTAGTTATACTCTAATTCTTGTAAACAACTTATATAAGACCTTAGTGCAATTACAATTGAGAGTCTTGTGCCTTTTTTTTATATTATTAGATTAAACTCAGTTGTACTATAGCTCATTCTAGCTCAATACATAGTCAATACCAAATTCATTATATTAGACCATAGTGCAATTACTAGTGAGAGTCTGGTGCTATTTTTAATTTGTATTTTTATATTATTAGATTAAACCTAGTTGTACTATAGCTCATTCTAGCTCAATACATAGACTATACCAAAGTCATTACATTAGACCTTAGTACAATTACAAGTGAGAGTCTTGTGCTATTTTTAATTTGTATTTTTATATTATTAGTTTATACCTAGTTGTACTTTAGCTCATTCCAGCACAACACATAGACAACATCAACTTCATTATGTGTATTTGTGACTATACTCTATATGACCAAAATGCTTTAGCTATATACTTGTCCAAACTTCCCACCACTACAGATATCAGTACTAGAACTCAACACACAACTCAGGATATAAATAACCATAATTTAAACCTAGAAGATGATTGATTACGTTGACCCTGATCTTAACCTCCATAATCTGACACCCAATCAAAACCTATTGGAAAGTAACTGCCTTTATTACACAGCATCACAAGCCAGCACTATCCTAAACAATGCTAAAAGTCTATCAGTACTTAACTACAACATCAGGTCCTTAAGCAAACACTATGATGACCTCCTGGCACTTCTTGAATCACTAAAGACACCCTTCTCCTGCATTATTCTTACTGAGACCTGGCTTAAGCAGGACACAATACATATCTACCCTCTATCAGGATACACAGCAATCCACAACTGCAGACCATACCAAGTTGGGGGTGGTATTGCAATCTATTAATCTAACCAATTATCTTGTATTAGCACCACTTGCTTTAGTGATGAATATGGGGAATACATTTTTGCTAATTTTACTGTAAAAAACCTTAAGACGCCTATAACAATCGGTGCCATTTACCGGATACCCCACACAAACATCCCAAATTTCAGTGAGAAATTAAAGGCACTAATAACAAACAGACAAATGAATAAGCACCACCTTTTCTTAGCTGGAGACTTCAACATTAACCTTGGCCTACTAGATGATCAGCCTGTAACTGATTTCATCAACAATATGAACAACACACTTCTCATACCAACAATAACTAAACCAACCAGGCTCACTGAGACAAGTGCAACCATAATAGACCACATATGGACCAATATACTAGCCCTCCTTAAATCAGGGATAATCACAGACAGCACTACAGACCACTACCCTACCTTCCTCTTGACAAACATAAGTAAACCACCACTTGAATACAACAAAGTTTCATTTAGACTCCATGTCGAGGCCTCAGTAAGGAAGTTCACAGCAGACCTAGAGACTGTTGACTGGCCTACAGAATTCTTCAAGGCCAATGGTATTGATGACTGGACAGACATTTTTCTTAACAAATTACTTAGACTATACAACAAACATTGTCCTATAAAAACGAAACAGATCACAAACAAACGGCTTGGTTGCCCATGGCTAACCAGCACCATTCTGAAATCCATTGATAAGAAACACCAATATTAAAAGCAATATAGACAGGGCTTAATACACAAAGATATTCTTAAACACTATTCATTAGTTCTCACCAAAGTAATAAAGAAAGCCAAACAACTATACTACTCCAGTAGATTCACTGACACTAGAGGAGATATAAAAAAGACCTGGAAAACACTCTCTCAGATTCTAGGGACCCACAAACTGAAAAAAACAAGAATATTGTCCTAACTAAACATAATGAAACACCACTGCATCCCACTGACACAGCTAACAAGATAAACGACTTCTCAACCATAGGATCTAATCTCGCCAATAAAATCCCAAGTACCAATGCCCATGCCGGGGACTACCTAGATGGGAATTTCCCAAATTCTTTCTATCTTGCACCAACTGAGCCCACGGAAGTCACTGAGATTATAAAATCACTTAAAAATAACTTAGGGAATCTGTCTCATATCCCACCATTATTATACAAGCGAGCGGCCCATGTCCTTTCGCATGCTATTTCATTACTTTTTAACAAGTCACTAGAAACTATCACCTTCCCGAAACTACTCAAGACGGCAAGGGTTACACCAATACATAAAGGTGGTGACCCGACATATTTAAACAACTATAGGCCAATATCAAACTTACCATTGCTATCCAAAATCTTTGAGAAACTCGTGCACAGGAGACTATATTCATTTATAACGGCACAAAACATACTCAACCTCTGCCAATTTGGATTCAGGAAAAATAAAAGCACTAATGATGCAATCATAAAAATGCTAGATCTGCTTTACACAGCATTGGAAAATAAGGAATATCCACTAGGAATTTTTATTGACCTAAGAAAAGCTTTTGACACAGTAGACCACGGCATCCTACTCCACAAACTTGACCATTACGGTATAAGAGGCCATGCGCTTGCATATTTCAAATCTTACCTTACTAATAGGTATCAGTATGTCACCATTAAAGACACAGCATCAACAACACGGCCACTTGATACTGGAGTTCCACAGGGAAGTGTCCTTGGTCCCCTGCTCTTCCTCATATACATCAGTGATCTTCCAAACGTATCCCAACACCTGAACCCCATTCTCTTTGCTGACGACACGACTTATGTCATCTCTCACCCTAATCTTTCCACCCTCAACACAATTGTTAACTAAGAGCTGATCAAAATATCGACTTGGATGACAGCCAATAAACTTACGCTTAACACTGACAAAACCTACTATATTATGTTTGGTAGCAGAGCAGGAGTTGCGCAACACTCTAATTGCCAGACATAATGAGGGCAAATTCCTAGGCCTGTACCTCTACAACAACCTGAATTTCAGCACCCATATCCAACACTTAACCAAAAAAGTATCCAAAACGGTTGGGATCCTCTCCAAGATACGATACTATACCACTTATTTATCCATACCTCACCTATGCTATTTGTGCTTGGGGATCAACTGCAGCAACACACCTAAAGCCAATAATAACCCAACAAAAAGCTGCAGTAAGAATAATCACTAAATCCCATCCCTGGCAACACCCCCTCCCCCCCCCACTCTTCATAGATCTAAACTTACTCTCTTTTCAGTACATTCACACTTACTACTGTGCAATCTACATCTACAGGACCTTAAATTCCAATATTAACCTTGACCTAAAACGCTTTCTTGATAGTTGTGACAGAGCCCACAGGCATAACATCAGACACAAACATCTCTATGACATTCCCCGTGTCCGACTAAACCTTTACAAAAATTCAATGTATGTCAAAGGCCCTAAAATCTGGAACACCCTACTTGAAAACTCTAGAACTGCAGACACATTCATCACCTTCAAAACTACCATTAGAAAACATCTTATCTCCCTGATAAACCCCGTTAACTAATTACACGAATACCACCTGGTGGTTCACACTTACGCTCACTCACCCATTTGACCATAAACAGAAATATCAATCTCAATCTTAAAATAATGAATCCTAACTAGTCATAAGTTGGCCTGTGATACTCCAATACTGAAACTATGTAGAGTGCCAAAACAAAAGCATTCACATTGCTAAACTCACAAACTAGTATTTAGTCACTTAGACATAATACCAACTTACCTCATAATTTGTAATATTTTAAATTTAAGAATTAATCTAAGTCTGCCCGAAATGCCTAGCCATGCTAGGTGTTCTAGTGGTACACTCTGTAATTATTATTTTACTACATGTAAACCACACAATAACCAAATTCTGTAAACTCAGCATTGTAATCCTTATAGAGAATAAACTTTGAATTTGAATTTGAATTTGAATGTATGATAATCTATGTAACTGTATCTGTGTATACCTGAATAAACTTGGAGAAATATTTATGTCAGGTTCAGGATATTTATAAGAGGAAGCGTTTTGCCTATGATTACGTTACGTTTAGATTTTGTGTCGTGGCGAGAGTAGACGTGGAGAAGATCGTGTTGGATGGTCGTGGTGTCGTGGCGAGAGTGGTCGTGGTGTCGTGGCGAGAGCAGACGTGGAGAAGATCGTGTTGGATGGTCGTGATGTCGTGGCGAGAGTAGACGTGGAGAAGATCGTGTTGGATGGTCGTGATGTCGTGGCGAGAGTAGACGTGGTGATCGTGCTGGTTGGTCGTGGTGTCGTGGTGAGAGCAGACATGGAGAAGACCGTGCTGGATGGTCGTGGTGTTGTGGCGAGAGTGGTCGTGGTGTCGTGGCGAGAGTAGACGTGGAGAAGATCGTGTAGGATGGTCGTTTCTCGGAAGATTTTAAAACGATGAAGGTTCTTTCATTGAAGGAGATTAAGACCCGTGTCAGTAAACACATGTCGGGTTCCTGACAGACCTGACCCAAGTATTTTCTAAATCTCAGTATTCTCATCACTTAATTAGAAACTGTTATGTATTGCACTGATGAGTTTATTTTTTTAATATTGCTTTAAATCAGTGATATATATATATATTTTATATAATTATATTTAAAATATAAATATATTTATTTTATATATATATATAAAAAATACATATTATTTAATTTTTAATATATATTTTTATTTTATTTTAATTTAAAATTTTTATATATAAAAGAGAGAGAAAAGAGAGAAGAGAGAGAGGTTCGTATTTATATGGAATGTATGTAGTTTTCCATTAACCCTTTTTTTTTCCTTTTTCAAAACCCTTTTTCTCCTTTCCCCCCCCTCACAAAATCCATCCCCCCCCCTCCCTCCTCTCCCCCTCCTCGTTCCCCTCCCTCCCCCTTTCCCCTTTGTGTCGCAATAAACCCAAAAAGATGTCATCTCAACCCGGAAGTGCCTCAAGTTTGGGTTTTAAAAACATGAGATGTTGGGTGAGGTGGGAAGGGAAATGAGGGTTTGGGGAGGAGAGGAGGTAAGGGACCGGGAGGCTCAATATGCTAAACACGCTTAATTTAATTTTATATATAAATATTAAAAATATATAATTTTATATATATATATATATATTTAAAATAAAATATATTAAAATATTTATATATATATTATATATATATATCTTGAGGTAAGTCTGTCATTGTTGGCCCTTTAAGAGTTTGCAAAAATCGCTTTACCCAAAAATTGGGGGGTTTCCCCTTTAAAAACTGGGCCCGGATTGAACTAAAAATCCTAGTTAAACGAGGGGCCCTGCTTATTATACTCTTAGCATCTGGTTCCCTGGTCAGAAAGTCATGCCCCCCCCCCCTATGGGTGTGTTTAAGATGGATTAAAATATAACGTAAACCCCTTTTTGCATCCAACCTTTAGGTAGACAAAGACCTGGGGGCAGGGAAGTCCTATCCCCACCTTTTTCTTAAGCAGATTCCACTCCCCCGTAATCTTGTGCAAGGTAGGTAAGGAAATTTTTTTGAAAATTCCCTGGTGGTGGTATAGTCTAGAGCTCAAAGGGAAATCACTCCCAAAATGGTCAGTTCATTTGCCCCCCGCGCTTCGTAAGCGGCCCCCTTTTTGTCTGCGGGTATTTTTTGGGGAATAAGTGTGCTGGTTTTCTCAACCCATAATGGTCCAAGTACTAAATGGGCATTTAAGGAATTTTTTTGAAAAAGTATTTCAGTTTTTCCCGTACAAACCCGGTTTTATAGCCCGTGTGGAGGAAAGATAGCCATGTCCAATTTGAAACCCTTCGAATGCGGGGGGATTCTGGGGGAGGATGTACTAAATAAGACTCATTCATCAAGTGCACACAAAACTTAAAGAGATATTTCCCCCACTTCCCCTGAGTGGACGCTCCCCTGTTTTTCGTTGGTCTCCCCACATAAATTTTCCCCCAAAAAGCGGTCGTTTAAGAAAACCACCCTGTTTCCACAAATTTTCCCTAAATTAAACTAAATGTTCCCGTTGCAATACTATCCTTTCCCCACGAACAAAATGAAAGGCAAAAAAAAAAAAAAATTTGTATAATTTGGGGGAAAAGGGGAATTTTTAAATACCAAAACACCCAACTCGGGTGAAAAAACGTGGTTTAAAAATTTAGTCACAAAAATTTCACCTGATATCACATTTTAACCCCCCGTTTTTAAAATTTTTTGCCCCGTCCCACAAAACCTCACAGTGTGGGTGGAAGCAGAGAACACAGCCTACCTGTCCCACCCCTTTTAAAACCCCACAGTGTGGAGTGCAGGACAGAGAACACAGCCTACCTGTCCCACACTACACCTCACAGTGTGGAGTGCAGGACAGAGAACACAGCCTACCTGTCCCACACTACACCTCACAGTGTGGAGTGCAAGACAGAGAACACAGCCTACCTGTCCCACACTACACCTCACAGTGTGGAGTGCAGGACAGAGGAAAAAACAGCCTACCTGGGCCCACAATACCACCTCACGGGGTGGGTGAAAACGAGAACACAGCCCACCTGCCCACACTTCACCTCACAGTGTGGAGTGGGAGGAAGAGAACACAGCCACCGTCCCCCACTAAAACCTCACGTGGGGAGTGCAGGGAAAAGAGAACACAGCCTACCTTAAAAACTTCAACCTTTACGTGTTTTGGGGGGTGCAGGGCGAGAACACAAAATACCTGGGCCCACACTAACCCCCTCAAAAGTGTGGGGTGCAAGACAGAAAACACAAACCCCTGTCCCACATACACCTCACAAGTGGGGGAGTTCAGGACAAGAACACAGCCCACCCCGCCCAACTACCCCCCCTCACATTTTGGAGTTTCAGGACAGAGAAAAACCCGGGTACCTGTCCCACACTACACCTCCCCAGTGGGGGATGGGAGGACAGAGAAAAACCCCGCCTAAACCCGTCCCAAAACTAACCTAAATCAATGTGGAGTGCAGGACAGAGAACACAGCCTACCCTTCCCCCACTTCAAAATCACAGTGTGGAGTGCAGGCATAGATCACATCCCCCCCTGTCCCACACTCACCTCACTTGTTTGGGGGCAGGGGAAAAGAACACAGGCCCACCCGTCCAACACTACACCTCACAGTGTGAAGTGCAGGACAGAGAACACAAACCCCACCTGTTTTCCCCAATAAAAAACCTCACAGTGTGGGGGTGCAAGACAGAGAAAAACCAGTTTCCCGTCCCGCCCCTCCCCTCACAGTGGGAGGACCCGCGAACACAGCCTACCTGTCCCAAACTACACCTCACAGTGTGGAGTGCAAGGCAGAGAAAAACAGCCTTTCCTGTCCTGCCCCTAACAAAAAAAACTCAGGGCCCGGACGCGAAAAAGCCCAAAAATTCCCAAAACAAAAACAATACAAACCGTTTGGACCAAAAACACCCAAACCCAATAAAAAACAAAAACAGAAGAACCCCCCAAGGGGGGCAAACCCGGCCTACCTGTCCCCACTACACCTCCATGTTAGTGCCCGGACAGGGAAAAACAGCCCCACCTTCCCCACTACCCTCACAGGGGGCAGGACAGGAACCCAGCCTAACCCGTTCCCCCACTACCCTCACAGTGTGGAGTGCAAGACAAGAGAAAAACAGCCCCTGTCCCGCCCAACCACACCTTGGAGTGCAAGGCAGGAACACAGCCCCCTGTTTCCCCCTACACCTCACAAATGGGAGGACAGGGAACACAGCCCTACCCGTCCCCCCACTACACCTCACATGTGGAGTGCCAAAGGCAGGGGAAAAACAGCCTACCTGTCCTCACACACAACCCCACAGGGGGAGGAAGCCGGGAAAACAGCCCCACCTGTCCCCAATCACCCACAGGTGGGTGCAAGGGCAGGGAAAAACAGCCAAACCCGCCCCCCTACAAACCCCACAGTGGGGAACAGGCGGGGAAAAAAAGCCCACCTGTCTCCCCACTACAAAATCACCCGTGTGGAGTGCAAAACAGGGGAACACAGCCTACCTGTTTTTCCCGGCAAAAAACCTTAAAAAACAACCCCACAGTGTGGAGTGCAAGGGCAGGGAACACAGCCTACCTGTCCCAAAACCCACACCTCACAGGGGGGGCAGGACAAGGAAAAACAAACCAACCCGTCCCCCCCACTTTCCCTCACGTGTGGGGTGGGAAGACGAGAACCCCAGCCACCCTGTCCCGCACTACACTCACAGGGGGGAAGGGCAAAAGGGAAAACAGCCTACCGTCCCACCCTACCCTCACAGTTGGAGTGCAAGGGCAGGGAACCAAGCCCCCGTCCCCACTAACCTCAAAAGGTTGGGCCCGGAAAAGGAACACAGCCCCACCTGTCCCACACAAAACCTCACAGTGTGGAGTGAAGGGCAGGGAACACCCGCCTACCTGCCCCCACTACACCTCACAGTTTGGAGTGCAAGGGGCCGAGAACAAAAGCCTACCTTTTCCCCCAAAAAATACACCCCACAGTTGGAAATGCAAGGGGAGAGGAAAAACAGTCCAACCTTTTTCCCCAAACACCTCACAAAATTTAGGCAGGCGAACCCCAGCCCACCTGTCCCCAAACACCTCACCCGGGGTGGAGTGCAGGACAGGAACACAGCCTACCTGTCCACACTACACCTCACAGTGGGGAGTGGCAGGACAAAAGACACAGCCTACCTGTCCCAAAAACTACACCCACAGTGTGGAAATAAAAGGGCAGAGAACAACCCGCCAAACCCGTCCCACTAAAACCTCACAAAATGCAGGAAAAGCCCCAGCCTAAACCCGTCCCACACTACACCCCAAAAGTGTGGGGTGCAGGGAAAAGAGTCACAGCCTACCCGTCCCCCCCCTCCCAAACCCCAAATGGGGAGGAAGGGGCAAAGACAAAACCTACCTTTCCCCACTACAAACCTCACAGTGTGGGGTGCAAAGGCAAGAGACACAGCCCCACCTGTCCCCACTACAAACCCCAACCAGTGGGAGGGCAAAGAACACGCCCACCTGTCCCCCCCTACACCTCACAGTGTGGAGTGGGAAAAAACAGAGTTTACAGGGCCCAACCTGTCCCCACTTTCACCCCAGTTTGGGGTGCAGGAAATAAACAAAACCTACCCGTCCCCACTAAAAACCCCCTCCCATTTTAAATGCCCGGACAATCAAAAGCCTCCTGTCCCAACTTTAAAAACCCCCACAGTTGGGGGTGCAGGACAAAAATCACGGGCCCCCTGTCCCCCCAAAAAACCCTCAAAGTGTAAATGAAAGGGCAGGATTCACGCCTTTCCCGTACCCACACCTCACAGGGGGAAATGCAGGTAAAAAGGCCCGGGCCCCCTTTTCCCACAATCCCTCCCAGTGTAAAGGGAGGGCAGGGCATCACGGGTTTCCTGTCCCCCCAACCCCCCACAGTGTTAAATGCAGGAAAAGGCATCACGGCCTGCCTTTTCCCACACTCCCTCACCGTTGGGAAGTCAAAGGGCAGGCATCACGGCCTTCCCCGTCCCCCCATCCCTCACAAATGTAAATGCAGGACAGGCACCGGCCTGCTTTTCCCACACTCCCTCAAAGTGTAAGTGAAGGGAAGGCATCACGGCCTTGGGCCCGTCCCCCCTCCCTCAAAAGTGTAATTTCAGGAAAAGGCATCACGGGGCCCTTCCCCGGGCCCACACTCCCCCCACAGGTAAGTGCAGGACAGGAAAACACGGTTTCCTTTTCCCCCATCCCTTTACAGGGAAATTTCGGACAAATCACCTTGGGGCCTTTTTCCCCACTCCCCCACATGTAAGTGCCGGCAGGGATCAAAGGCCCCGCCTTTTCCCCACTCCCCCCCCCAGTGTAAGTGCAGGCAAAGGGATCACGGGTGCCTTTTCCCCCCTCCCTCACGTGTAAGTGCAGGACAGGCAAACACCGGCCCGTTTTCCCTCATCCATCACCCGTTTAAGTGCCCGGACAGGCAATTTCCCCGGGCCCGCTTGTTTCCCCACTCCCTCACAGTGTAAATGCAGGGCAGGTTTACGGCCTGCTTGTCCCTTTACTCCATCACAGTGGTAAGTGCCCGGGCAGCATCACGCCCTGCTTGTCCCCCACTCCATCACTGGTAAAGGGGCAAGGGGGCAGGCTTTACTGCCTGCTTTTTTTCCCTTTACCCATCCTTTTAATGCAGGGGGAAAGGCATCACGGACTGCCCCGTCCCCCACTCCATTTACAGGGGTAAAAAAATGTATTTTTTCCCCCCCAAAAAGGCATCAAGGCCCCCTGCTTGTCCCCTCATTTCCCTCACAGTGTTAAATGCAGGACAGGCATCACTGCCTGCTTGTCCCTCACTCCATCAAGTGTAAGTGCAGGACAGGCATCCCCTGCCTCTGTCCCCCACTCCTTTACAGGGGGAAGTGCAAAAACAGGCAACCAAATGCCTGCTTGCCCTTCCCTCCACACAGTGGGAAGTGCAGGGCGGGCCCCCACTGCCGGGTTGTCCCTCCATTTCCCTCACAGGGGTAAGGCAGGGAAAAGGCCCACTTTCCTGGGTTGGGCCCTCATTTCCCTCCAGTGTAAAATGCAGGACAGGCATCCGGCCCCGCTTGTCCCTAAATCCATCACATGTAAAAGGGGAGGACAGGAAACACGGGTCTTTTCCCTCACTTTTATCACAGTGTTTAATGCAGGACAGGGGACCCTGCCCCTTGTCCCTTTACCCCCATCACAGTGTAAATGCAGGACAAAGGGATCACGGGTGCTTGTCCCCCCACTCCATTTACGTGTAAGTTTCAGGAAAGGGGACCAAATGCCGTTGTCCCTCACTCCATCACAGTGTTTAATCAGGGGCGGCATCACGGTGCCTTTTCCCCACTCCATCACAGTGTAAGTGCAGGGCCGGATCACCCGGCCCCTTGTCCCTCAATCCCACGTGTAAGTGCAGGACAAAGGGACCCCGCCCGTTTTCCCTCAAATCCAAACACAGTGTAAGTGCAGGGGCAGGCATCACGCCTGCCTTTCCCCCTCCAAACACGTGTAAGTGCAGGACAGGATCACGGGCCCGCTGTCCCCCCAAATCCCCTCAAAAGTTAAAATGCAGGTCAGGCAAACCGGCCTGGGCCTTTTCCCCATCCATCCTGGGGTAAAATGCAGGACAGGGAAACACGGCCTGCCTTTTTCCCTCAATCCATCACAGTGTAAGTGCCCGGGGCAGGCATCACGGCCCGCTTGTCCCTCACTCCATCACAGTGGAAAAAGCAGGACGGGGATCACGGGCCCGCCTGTCCCCCCCCTCCTTTACAGTGTAAGTGCAGGAAAAGGCATCACGGGCCCGCTTGTCCTCAATCCATACAGTGTAAGTGCAGGAAAAAGGGACCCGGCCCGCCTTTTCCCTCACTCCAAACACGTGTAAAATGCAGGCAGGCTTAAAGGCCCGCCCTTTTCCCTACTCCATCACCCGTTGGGAAATGCAGGACAGGCATCCGGGCCCGCTTGTCCCCCACTCCAAAAGTGTAAGTGGGAGGAAAAGGCACCCCTGGTGCCTGTCCCTCACTCCATCAAATGTAAATGCAGGACAGGGGATCACGGCCTGCTTTTCCCTCCCCTCCTCATACGTGTAAGGCAGGGGCAAGGGCACCCCACTGCCTGGGTGTTTTCCCCCACTTCCCCCTCACCTTTTTAAATGAAAGGGCAGGGGAACACGGGCCCCGCTTGTCCCCCACTCCATCCCCAGTGTTAAATGCAGGAAAAGGCAAACCGGGGTGCTTTCCCTCAAATCCATCACAGTTTAAAAAGGGAAAGGACAGGGCCCCCCCAACGGGCCCGGGCCCGTTTCCCCCCACTCCTCCCCAGTGTAAGTGCAGGACAGGCATCACGGCCTGCTTTTTCCCTCACCTCCCTCACAGTGTTAAATGCCCGGACAAAAACCCACGGCCCGCTTTTCCCCACTCCATCACAGTGAAAATGCAGGACGGCACCCCTGGGCCCGCCCTTTCCCCCACTCCAAACAAAAGTGTAAGTGCGGACAGGCCCTCAAAGGCCCGCCCTTTTTCCCCCCAAATCCTTTCAAGTGTAAATGCAGGAAGGGGATCCCCGGGCCCGCTTTTTTTTTCCCCTCCATCCCGTGTATGCAGGACAAAGGGATCACGGCTGCTTTTTCCCCCCACTCCATCCAGTGTAAGTGCAGGACAGGCATCACGGCCCGCTTGTCCCCCCACTCCATCACAAATGTAAGTGCAGGACAGGGTTTAAGGCCGCTTGTCCCACACTCCCTCACAGTGTAAGTGCAGGACAGGCACCACCCGCCTGCCTGTCCCTCACTCCACACAGTGTAAGGGCAAAGGGGCAGGCATCAAGGCCTGCTTGTCCCCCCACTCCCTCCCCAGTGTAATGAGGACGGCTCCACTGCCTGCTTGTCCCCTCAAATCCATCACGGGTAAGTGGGACAGGCAAACACGGCCTGCTTTTTCCCCCCAAAAATTCCCTCCAAAAAGTAAGTGCAGGACAGGCACACGGGCCCGGTTGTTTCCCCCACTCCCTAAAAGTGTAAGTGCAGGACAGGCAACAAAAGGGGCCCCCCCCGCTTGTCCCCCACTTTTCCCCCAGTGTAAGTGCAGGACAGCACCCCGGGCCGCCCTTTTCCCCAATCCATTACAGTGTAAAAAGCAGGACAGGCATCACGGCCTGCTTGTCCCCACTCCCCTCACGTGTAAGTGAAAGGGCAGGGGATCACGGGTTTCTTGTCCCCACCCAAACTCAGTGTAAAATGCAGGGAAGGGGATCACGGGGCCCGCCTTTTCCCCCCAAACTCCAACAGTGAAAATGCGGAAACATCAATTCCTGGTTGGGCCCTCCCCTCCTTTACAGGGGAAGGGCAGGAAAGGGTCACGGCCTGCCCTTTTCCCACACCCATCACAGTTTTAAATGGGACAGGCCCTAAAGGGCCCGCTTGTCCCAACTCCCTCAAAAGTGAAGTGGAGGAAAAAGGCATCCGGCCTGCTTGTCCCCCTCCATTTACAGTGTAATGCAGGGCAGGCCTAAAGGCCCCGCCCTTTTCCCCACCACCCAAACACGTGTAAGTGGCAGGCAAAGGGTTACGGCCCTGCTTGTCCCACACTCCCTCACAGTGTAAATGCTGGGCACATCACGGCCTGTTGTCCCCACTCCTTTACAGTGTAATGCAGGCGGAATCAGGCCTGCTTTGTCCACACCTTTCCCTCAAGTGGAAAAAGCAGGAAAAGGCATTTACGGCCCCGCTTGTCCCCCTCCTTTCCCCGTGTAAGTGCAGGACAGGCATCACGGGTGCTTGGGCCCTCACTCCATTTACAGTTTAAAATGGGACAGGCTTAAAGGGCCCGCTTGTCCCCACTCCCTTACAGTTTTAAGTGCCCGGACGGGACACGGCCTGCTTGGGGCCCCCACTCATCACCCGTGTTAAATGCGGACGGCATCAAAGGCCCGCTTGTCCCAAAACTCCAAAACACAGTGGGAAGTGCAGGGCAGGCATCACGGGCCTGGGTTTTTCCCACATTCCCTCACAGTGTAAGTGCAGGACGGCATCAAAGGGCCCGCCCTTTTCCCCCAATCCATCACAGTGTAATGCAGGACAAAGGGATCACTGTGCTTGTCCCCCACTCCACACAGTGTAAAATGCAGGACAGGCATCACGGGGGCCTTCTTTTCCCCCCACTCCCCTCCCCCCAGTTTTAATTTCAGGACAAAGGGAAACACGGCCTGCTTTTCCCCCACTCCAAACAGTGGGAAGGGGGGACAGGGGATCACGGGCCCCCCCTTTTCCCCACTCCCCTTTACAGTGTAATGCAGGGCAGGCACACGGCCGCTTGTCCCCACTCCATCACGGGGGAAATTTTCAGGACCCGGCTTCACGGCCTGCTTGTCCCCCCACTCCCTCACAGTGGGAAGTGCGGACAGGCATCACTGGGGCCCGCTTGTCCCCACTCCAAACCCCATTTTAAGTGCAGGACCCCGGCATAAAGGCCTGCTTTCCCACACTCCTCACAGTGTAAGGGCAGGAAAAGGCATCACGGGGCCCCTTTTCCCCACTCCAATACGTGTAATGCAAAACAGGCAACACGGCCTGCTTGTTTCCCCCCTCCATACAGTGTAAATGGGAGGACAGGGATCACGCCCGCTTGTCCCCACTCCCTACAGGTAAGTGCAGGCAGGGATCAAAGGGTGCCCCCCCTCCCCAAATCCATCACAGTGTAAGTGGGAAAGGGCGGCCACGGCCTGCTTGTCCCCACAATCCTTTACAGGGGTAAATGCAGGACAGCAACCCCCGGCCTGCTTGTCCCCCACTCCCTCACCCGTGTAATTTCAGGACGGCACACGGGGCCCGTGTCCCACACTCCCCTCACAGTGTAAAAATGCAGGGGCAAGGCATCACGCCCGTTTTTCCCCCAAATCCATCCCAGGGGTAAGTGCAGGAAAAGGCATCCGGCCCCGTTGTCCCCACTTTCCCTCACAGTGTAAATGCGGAACGCATCACGGCCCCGCTTGCCCCCACTCCATCAAGTGTAAAATGCAGGACGGCATCACGGGCCCGCTTGGGCCACCACCCCATCAAAAGTGTAATTTCAGGAAAAGGATCACGGCCGCTTGTCCCACACCCCCTCAAAAGTGTAAGTGCAGGACAGGGATCACGGGGTTGTCCCCACCCATCCCCCGTGTTTTGGCAAGGGCAGGCACACGGGCCCGCCCTTTTCCCCTTTTTTCCATCACAGTGTAAGTGCGGTAAAGGGATCACTTTCCCGGGTTGTCCCCCACTCCATCACAGTGTAAATGCGGACGGATCACGGCCTGTTGTCCCTTTAAACCCCTCCAGTGTAAGGGGCAGGAAAAGGGATCACTCCCCTCTTGTCCCTCACTCCTTACAGTGGGAAGTGCAAAGGGCAGGCAAAACCGCTGCTTGTCCCCCACTCCATCACAAATGTAAGTGCAGGACAGGCATTTCCCGGCCCGTTGTCCCTCACTCCATCACAGTGTAAGTGCAGGGGCAGGCATCACGGCCCGCTTGTCCCCACTCCCATTTACATGTAATGCAGGACAGGGATCACGGCCCGCCCTTTTTCCCCACTCCATCACGTGTAAGTGCAGGCAGGCCCTCACGGCCTGCTTTGTCCCCACCTCCATTCACAGTTTTAAAATGCCCGGGCAAACCCTCACGGGCCCGGGTTGTCCCCCTCCATCACAGTGTAAGTGCAGGCAGGGACCCCGGGCCCGCTTGTCCCCACTCCCTCACAAATGTAAGTGCAGGACAAAGGGATCCGGGGGCCCCCCTTGTCCCTCCCTCCTTTACAGTGTAATTGAAAGGGCAGGCATCACGGGCTTTTCCCCAAAACCCTCCAGTGGGAAGGAAAGGGCAGGCATTCCCCCGGGGCCCGCCCTTGGGCCCAAAACCCATCACAGTGTAAGGGCAGGACAGGCTCACGGCCTGCTTGTCCCCCACTCCATTAAAAAGTGTAAGTGCAGGACGGCCCTCACGCCTGCTTGTCCCCACTTTTCCCTCACAGTGTAAATGCAGGCAGGGATTTAAGGCCCGGGTTTTCCCACACTCCCACCCCAGTGGGAAGTGGGAGGGGCAGGGTTTACGGCCTGTTGTCCCCACCCCCATCACAGTGTAAGTGCCGGACAGGGAAACAAAAGGCCCGCTTGTCCCACACCTTTTCCCCACAGTGTAAGTCAAAGGAAAAGGCATCACGGCCTGCCCTTTTCCCCCACTCCCTCAAAAAGTGTAAGTGCAGGCCCGGCATCACGGGCCCGCTTGCCCCCACTCCTTAACAGTGTAAATTCAGGCAGGGATCACGGGCCCGCCTTTTCCCCACTCCATCCCCAGTGTAAGTGCGGACAGGGATCACGGGCCCGCCCGTCCCCACTCCATCACAGTGTAAGTTTAGGATCAGGAAGGGATCACGGGGCCCGCTTGTTCCCCACTCCATCAAAGTTTAATGCAGGACAGGGGATCACGGCCCCGCCTTTTCCCACACTCCCTCACATGGGGAAGTGCAGGAACAAAAAATCACGGGCCTTTTTTTTTGTTTCCCCCATTAAAAAAGTGTAATTTCAAAACAGGCAAAAACTGTCTTTTAAAAAACCAAATTTTTTAAAGGGGGGTAAATGCCCCGGGGAAGGGGTTACGGGCCGTGCACCAAAATCCCAAATCCATTTTTAAGAAGCGGCAGGAAAAAAGGTCTTTTTCCCCCACGTCCATTACAATTTAAAATAAACAAGGCTTATTGGGCCCCTTTGTCCCTTAAACTTTAAACCTTGGGAAAGTCATGTTTTTAAAAAGGAAAGCCCGCCTTTCCCCGATTTACCCCCATTTTAAAAGATTTTTAGGAATGTACCAAAAAGACTACAATCCCCTTTTTTTTTAAATGTTTAAAAATTTTAAGGGGAAACCCTTTTTTAATTTAAAAAAAAACAAAAAATTAAAAAATAATTTTTCTATTTTTTGGAAAATTTCATAATTTTTTAAAATTTTAAAAAACCGGTTTTAAACCGCAAGGCCCCCCGGTAATGAAAAAATCTAAAAAAGGGGATCACTGGGCTAAGCCCCCCAAAAACCTTTTGTTTTTGGGTTTTGAGGCCCCTTATTTAAAACCCAAGAAACCTTAATTTCTTTTTTCACTTTTTCTTCACATAATATATTAAATTCCCCAATCTTTTAAATTTTTAAATTTTAATTCCAAAGTTAAATAAAGATTTTATTAAAATTTATGAAAAATTAAACTAAAAAGGGATTTTTGATAAAACATACCTTTAAAGAAATAAATTCCCCCTTTTTAAAATTTCCAAAAAATTTAAATTTTATAATTCAACGAAGGACAAACATTCACAATCAACAAAGAATATGTTGGTTCTCCCTTATTGTGAGAAACGTTTTAAATATACCTTCTTTACTTAAGAATTTTAAAATCAAAGTTGTATTTAAAAGCTTGATACAGTAAAAAAGGTATATGATTAAAAATACTGATGGATGTATCTACAGGATCTAAGCCATATATAACCTTCTGCTGTTCTGATGTTTTGCAGGTCCTTGATAATGTGAGAAATCATGAAAGCACTTGCAATTTCAATATTTTTTCACAGTGGTTGTTCTGCATATATATATATATATATATATATATATATATATATATATATATATATATATATATATATATATATATATATATATATATATATATATATGCAATAAGATCACAGTAAACAGGTGATTTCAGAATATGTAAAACATCCGCTGTGAAAGAATAGTGAAATTCCCAGCGCTTTTGTGACTTCTCACATTATCAAGAAACTATAAAAGTAACACATCAAAGGAAAGCATATAAAGAGTCTGGACCTGATCATCACATCCCACAACAAATAATTCATAAATCTTTTTAAAATTGCCAGAAATACTTTTTACAATCCAAAAAGGGACAACCAACCTTATTCAACTAAAAAAAATGTTGGTTGTCCCTTACCATGAAAACTTGGTTGATATGCCTTCTCTTTTTAAGACTTTTAATATCAAAGTTCTATTTAAAAATCTTGATACAGCAAAAAAAAAATGATAAAGAATTCCCTCCAAAATGCTGGCGGATGTGTCTATAAGATTCCTTGTAATATTTGCAATAAAGTTTATTACGGTCAAACTGATAAATGTCTCGAACTTAGATTAAAACAACATAAATATAGCATTAGAACTGGACAAGATTCCAATGCTCTATTTATTCATGTGAGAGATTATAAACATCCAATTGATTTTCAAAAAGTTGAGAAAGTTATATCGAGCAAGTCCATGGTTGACAGGAATATAATTGAATCTTGTTCTATAAAAAGCAGTTTTGAAAATAACATGAATATTTCCTTTGGTTTATATAAACTAGATTCATTTATAATTACTAAAATTTGGGGATACTTTAATAATACATTGGGCAAAATAAAAAAATCTTAATTCGGGGAAGAAATTTTGTTGTGGGAGTGTGAAGAACCCTGTCAGTTGGGGCCAAAGGCCCTGCAGTGTTCTCGTGTTCTGCAGTTTTCCTGCAGTTTCCTGCGTTTTCCCTGCAGTGTCGTCGCGCGTCAGGTGTTGTTTGTTTTAGGATTGATAGTGAGGTTGGTCTCCCTTTAATCCCTTCCACTGATGTATTACTTTTTATTTCCTTGTAATGTGGAAGTCACAAAAGCGCTTTTAATTTCACTTTTTCTTTTACAGTGCTTGTTTTGCGTAATATATATATATAAATATATATATAAAAATTATATAATATATATTTTTTATAATTATTATATTATATAATTATATTTTTAACCATTTTATCCTTGAAAAGAGATGCAGTTATATGTGAGTTGTGCAGAGTAAACAAAAAACTAGTCTTTTAACCCTCGGAAGTCTAAAAAACATTCTGTGTATTCTCTTCTTATATAGTGTCTTCCACAACACTTCACTGTCGATACAATGACGAATAATTTATATCCGAGCAATGTAAAGAGAAAAAAAACACTAGTCTAAATACCAGGGGCTATTATTGCACTGAGACGAAAAGAAAAGGGGAAAACTGAGGCCGTAAAAGTAGTTTGTACAGGATTGTTTAAATGGGTATCGTCATGCGGATTGGCAGACCAAGCCAGGCTGTCTCAGGAAAGCCACACCTAATGTAGGGTTTGGTTAACGACCCATCAGCTGAGTGACGACTCGGTCGTCAAGGCACCACAAATTATGCTTTTTACACACGTTACGTGTTAAAACAATTTTTGCAAAAGTTTTTGCCGAATTTGAGCGGGGAAATTTTAGGGTTTATGCGCCCCCGGTGTTTGGGTTGTCACGGGGGACCTCTCTCTCCCCCAGCTTATTTTGGGAGGTTGGCTTTGCCCAATAAATTCTGTCCCCTAAAGACTCTTTTCGTTTTTTTTCTTGCTTCGAAGCGCGCTGTTGCCCCGTGGGGGTTTTTTAGCCTTAGTTTTGTTTAATAATAATCGCTCCTACAGCTGATTCCAGTTTGCTACAAATAAACTATGTTGTACATGTGGGTTTTTTAGTACACATCTGTATGCAGTAGGTTATTGTGGGTTTCCACAAAAGTGTGTGGGACGCGTTCAAGATCATGCCAGTGCCCAAAAAACCTGGACGCCAAAGAAAAGAGGACGGGGGATGAGAGTTGCTGGCTATCCAGGATGTCCAGAGCGAGACAGGATAAAGGCCCCTACCCACCTCTAGGCTGACAGTGCTGGTGCAACATTGCATTTATAGTGCAATAGAAAAACCAGTCTGACTGGATCTTTTTAAATTAAAATGGATAGAAAAATTTATTCTAAAAAAACGTTTTTGGGGAAGTAACTGCAAATTTTATTGGGGCAAATATTTTATTGTCGTGATATATTTTTAATATTATATATATTTTTTATATATATTATATATATATATTTATATTATATATATATTATATTTTTAAATATTATACAATAATTTATCTATTAATACATTACTATATAATATATATATATTAATATATAATTTAATATATATATAATATAATATATATATATTATAAGTGGTAATGATAGTGGTTATACCAGGTGAGGCTGTGGTATCATATCTTGGGGAACCCAAAGGAACCCCCCTTTCCCCCTGGAAAGAAATCCCCCACCCATGGAAGGAACCCTCCCACCTAAAAGAACCCCCATCCCCTGGAGAGAAGCCCCCCTTCCACGGAAAGAAACCCCACCCCTTGGGAAAGAAGCCCCCCGCCCCTGGATAGGGGAACCCCGTATCAAGAAGCTGTCAAATCAAAAAAGCCTCTTCCTCCCCCAAAGAACCCCTTCCTCTCCAACAAAACGACTAAAAAGAAACACCGCAAAGAAGCCTCGCAAAGAAAACCCCTTATTAAAAGAAAGCCTCACTAAGACAATCCCCCGCCAAGGAAGCCTTTTTCCAAAGACCACCAACCCAAGAAGTCTCCAGCCAAAAATCCCCTTGTGAAAAAAAACCCCCACCCAAAAAAGCCCTCACCAAAGGGAAACCCTCACCAAGGAAAACCCTCACAAGGAAACCCTCACCAGGAAGCCCCACCAAAGAAAACCCTCACCCCAAAAAAGCCTCATCAAGGAAAAACCCCCCCAAAGAAGCCCTCACCAAGAAAATCCTCATCAAGGAAGCCCTCACCAAAGAAGCCCTCATTTAAGGAAGCCCTCACCCAAAAAAAGTCCTCAACGAGAAACCCTTACTAAAGAATTCCCCACAAAAAAAGCCTCCCCCAAAAAAACCTTAGAAAAGAATCCCTCACCAAAAACCCCCACTGTAGAAGCCCTCATAAAAAAGGGGCCCTTTACTAAAAAAAGCCCTCACCATAGAAGCCTCACCAAAAAAGCCCTCATAAAAAAGCCCCACTAAAGAAGCCCGCACCAAAGAAACCCTCACTAAAAAGCCCTTACCAAAGAAGCCCCCACTAAAGAAGCCCTCACTAAAAAGGCCCTCCTAAAAAAGCCCTCACCAAAAAAGCCCTCACTAAAAAAGCCCTCACTAAAGAACCCTCACTAAAGAAGCCCCCACTAAAAAAAGGCCCTCACCAAAAAAAACCCTCACCATAGAAGCCCTCACCAAAAAAAGCCCCACTAAAAAGGCCCTCACTAAAAAAAACCCTCACCAAAGAAGCCCTCCTAAAAGCCCTCACTAAAGAAGCCCCCACTAAAGAACCCCCACTAAAAAAGGCCCTCACTAAAAAGCCTTCACCATAGAAGCCTCACCAAAGAAGCCCTCACTAAAAAAGCTCTCACCAAAAAACCCTCACCAAGGAAGCCTCACTAAAAAGCCCTCACTAAAAAAACCCTCAATAAAAAAGCCCCCACCAAAGAAGCCCCCACAAGGAAGCCCTCACTAAAAAAGCCCCCACCAAAGAAGCCCTACTAAAAAAGCCCTCACCCAAAAAAGCCCTCGCCAAAAAGCCCCTTTCCAAAAATCCCCCACTAAAAAAGCCCCCACCAAAAAAGCCCCACCAAAAAAGCCCTCGCCCAAAAAAGCCTCACCAAAGAAGCCCTCCCAAAAAACCCTCACCAAAAAAGCCCTCACCAAAGAAGCCCCACCGGAAGCCCTCACCAAAAAACCCCCACCAAAGAAGCCTACCAAAGAAGCCCTCACCAAAAAACCACAGCAAACAAAATCCCGGAAAAGAAGCCTCCATGAGAAGCCTCGGCTGGAAGCCCCCCACGAAAGAAGCCACCCAAATAAAGAAACCCCAACCAAAATGCCCCCCAAAAAAAGAAACCCTTTAAAAAAGAAGCCTCCTGAAAGAATTCCCCCCCAAAAAAGAAACCCCCAAAACAAAGGAACCCCCCATCAAAGAAGCCCCCGCCCAAACAGTGCCCCTACGAAAGAAGCCCTTCAATCAATTGCCCCAAACAGAGAAGCTCCCTACCAATGAAACCCCCAAAATAAAACCCATCAAAAAAACCACTCCACAAAAGCCTCTCTTGAGAACCTCTCTTTAAAGAAGCCCCCAAAAAGCCTCTTCTGAAGAAACTCCTTGCAGTGAAACCCCCTTTTGAAAAAATCCCCCTCGCATAACCTCTTAAAAAAAGAAGCCCCCTTGCAAAAAAACTCCTTAATGAAGCCCCTTGAAAAAAAAAGCCCTAAAAAGTCTCTAACAAGGAAGCCTTTAAAAACTTAAAAAGAAGTAAAAGAAGCCCCCTTAATTTAAAAAGAGCCCTTTTTATAAAGTCTTCTTATATGAATCCCCTTGACAAAGCCTCCTTAAAAAACCCCTTGATAAAGAAAAACCCTTAAATGAAGCTCCTTAAAAAAAGCCTCTTAAAAAAGTCCTTAAAAAGAAGTCCTTAAAATGAAGCCTGTATAAAAAAGATACCTAAGTGAAGCCTTTTTGGGTTTTTCTTTAAATTTAAAAAATTTTGTATTTTAATATACGTTCTTGATGTAGAGTATGTTATTTAATATTTTTATGATGCAATATTGTTGCTGCAGCATTGTATGACACGTATTGCATGATACAGTATCTATGATGCCATAATATCTGATACGATTTTTTGATACAGTATTGCAGTACGTATTGCATGTATGGTATTGTATGAAACGTAATGTAATGGGGTATAATGAAAAATATTGTTTATAAAATTTACATGGGACAGTTTGTTTGATGAATAAAAGTACTGGGTTGCATTATAAAGTATTTAATGTTATAATGATAGGCTTTTTGATGCTGTTTGTATGATGCTGTATTGTATGATGCTGTATTGTATGTACATTATTTATGGTCATTATTGCATGGAAAGTATTGTAGGTATATTATTTTTGATACATATTGCTAGGCAGTATTGATGATACAGTTTGTAGGGTTCAGTATTGCTTATGCCGCATTGTAGATAACTATTGCAGGATACAAAATTCATTTTAGCAGGCATGATGCAGAATAAATTATTGATAATAGTAGTGTTTTGTGTTTTACGTAAAAGGAAAGTGGTCACCCGGGTGGGGCCCCCCCGTGGTCACAAGGGTGTGGCCAAAGGGGTCACTAGTGTGTGGTCCAAGTGGTCACCGGTGGGCCAAGTGGTCACTAGTGTGTGTGGTCCAATTGTCACCGAGTGTGACCAAGGGTATATGTGTGGTCCCCAAATGGTCACCCGGGGGGTGGCCCAAGTGGGGTTTTGTGTGGTTTCCCAAATGGTCATAGTGTGTGGTCCCAAGTGGGTCCAAGGTGTGGCCCAAGGGGTCACTAGTGTGTGGTCCAAGTGGTCACAAGGGTGTGGCCCAAGGGGTCACTATCCGATGTTATCCTGACGCCAAATGACTTCGAACAGGCGATAAATGACATGCCCATGCACTCTGCCCCAGGGCCAGACTCATGGAACTCTGTGTTCATCAAGAACTGCAAGAAGCCCCTATCACGAGCCTTTTCCATCCTATGGAGAGGGAGCATGGACACGGGGGTCGTCCCACAGTTACTAAAAACAACAGACATAGCCCCACTCCACAAAGGGGGCAGTAAAGCAACAGCAAAGAACTACTGACCAATAGCACTAACATCCCATATCATAAAAATCTTTGAAAGGGTCCTAAGAAGCAAGATCACCAGCCATCTAGAAAACCCATCAGTTACACAACCAGGGCAACATGGGTTTAGAACAGGTCGCTCCTGTCTGTCTCAACTATTGGATCACTACGACAAGGTCCTAAATGCACTAGAAGACAAAAAGAATGCAGATGTAATATATACAGACTTTGCAAAAGCCTTCGACAAGTGTGACCATGGCGTAATAGCGCACAAAATGCGTGCTAAAGGAATAACAGGAAAAGTCGGTCGATGGATCTATAATTTCCTCACTAACAGAACACAGAGAGTAGTCGTCACAGAGTAAAGCCCGAGGTAGTTTACGGTGAAAAGCTCTGTTCCACAAGGCACAGTACTCGCTCCCATCTTGTTCCTCATCCTCATATCCGACATAGACAAGGATGTCAGCCACAGCACCGTGTCTTCCTTTGCAGATGACACCCGAATCTGCATGACAGTGTCTTCCATTGCAGACACTGCAAAGCTCCAGGCGGACATCAACCAAATCTTTCAGTGGGCTGCAGAAAACAATATGAAGTTCAACGATGAGAAATTTCAATTACTCAGATATGGTAAACATGAGGACATTAAATCTTCATCAGAGTACAAAACAAATTCTGGCCACAAAATAGAGCGAAACACCAACGTCAAAGACCTGGGAGTGATCATGTCGGAGGATCTCACCTTCAAGGACCATAACATTGTATCAATCGCATCTGCTAGAAAAATGACAGGATGGATAATGAGAACTTCAAAACTAGGGAGGCCAAGCCCATGATGAACTCTTCAGGTCACTTGTTCTATCTAGGCTGGAATATTGCTGCACACTAACAGCACCTTTCAAGGCAGGTGAAATTGCCGACCTAGAAAATGTACAGAGAACTTTCACGGCGCGCATAACGGAGATAAAACACCTCAATTATTGGGAGCGCTTGAGGTTCCTAAACCTGTATTCCCTGGAACGCAGGATGGAGAGATACTTGATTATATACACCTGGAAAATCCTAGAGGGACTAGTACCGAACTTGCACACGAAAATCATCACTACGAAAGCAAAAGACTTGGCAGACGATTTCACCATCCCCCCAATGAAAAGCAGGGGTGTCACTAGCACGTTAAGACACCATACAATAAGTGTCAGGGGCCCGAGACTGTTCAACTGCCTCCCAGCACACATAAGGGGGATTACCAACAGACCCCTGGCAGTCTTCAAGCTGGCACTGGACAAGCAAACCCAAAGTCAGTTCCTGATCAGCCGGGCTGTGGCTCGTACGTTCGTTTGCGTGCAGCCAGCAGCAACAGCCTGGTTGATCAGGCTCTGATCCACCAGGAGGCCTGGTCACAGACCGGGCCGCAGGGGTGTTGACCCTCGGAACTCTCTCCAGGTCTCCAGGTAAACTAGTGTGTGGTCCAAGTGGTCACCAGGGTGTGGTCCAATTGGTCACTAGTGTGTGTGGTCCAATTGGTCACCAGAGTGTGACCCAAGCGGTCCACTGGTGTGTGGTCAAGTGGTCACCAAGGTGTGGCCCAAGTGGTTACTAGTGTGTGGTCCAAGTGGTCACTAGTGTGTGGTCCAAGTGGTCACAAGGGTGTGGCCCAAGGGGTCACTAGTGTGTGGTCCAAGTGGTCACAAGGGTGTGGCCCAAGGGGTCACTAGTGTGTGGTCCAAGTGGTCACAAGGGTGTGGCCCAAAGGGGTCATAGTGTGTGGTCCAAGTGGTCACCAGGGTGTGGTCCAAGTGGTCACTAGTGTGTGTGGTCCAATTGGTCACCAGAGTGTGACCCAAGTGGTCACTAGTGTGTGGTCCAAGTGGTCACTAGTGTGTGGTCCAAGTGGTCACAAGGGTGTGGCCCAAGGGGTCACTAGTGTGTGGTCCAAGTGGTCACAAGGGTGTGGCCCAAGGGGTCACTAGTGTGTGGTCCAAGTGGTCACCAGGGTGTGGTCCAAGGGGGTCACTAGTGTGTGTGGTCTAATTTGGCACCAGAGTGTGCCCAAGTGGTCACTATGTGTGGCCAAGTGGCACCAGGGTGTGGCCCCGTGGTTACTAGTGTGTGGTCCAAGTGGTCACTAGGGGGTTTTTCAAGTGGTCACAAGGGTGTGGCCCCAAGGGGGCATATGTGTGGGCCAAGTGGTCACAAAGGGTGTGGCCCCCCAAAGGGGGCCCCTAGTGTGTGGTCCCAAATGGGAACAACCCCAAA
>NC_069402.1:22512618-22564881 GCF_026875155.1 Cherax quadricarinatus
CCCCCAAAAACCCCCACCCCCCCAAAACACACACACACACACCCCCAAACGAAAAAAAGGCACTGCCTGGGGTCCTCACTGGTGCCAATTTTCCCAAAAAATTTCTTTTAATTTTCGAGAGTGGACGTTCCATCTTTTGTGTGTGTGTGGGGAGAGAGGGGAAAAGAGAGGAAAAGGAGAGAGAGAAGAAGGGGGAAAAAGAGAGAGAGGGGAAGGGAGAAAAGAGAGAGAGAGAGAGAAGAGAGAGAGTTGTCTTCTTCTCACTCCGAGAACAAGTCAAAATAAAAATTCCTTCAGAGGAACCGCCCAAAACTTGCCTGAACTGACTTGACTTGCTCTGACTTGACTTACTTGGCCTGACGGGTACATGACTGACTTACCTGACCTGCCTAGTGGAATAAGGCAACAACTTAAAAAGACGCTGATTAAGATTAGTGAGTAGAATTAAAATAAAAGGGCAACAGTGACAATGTTTTTCCCGGTCTGAGTAGGGGTGACTGAGTAAAAAAATCATCGCCCCTGCGCCCGCGCTCCACCACAAAACGAAAGCAAAACAAAAAATTTTTTTTAAACGGGAATCGGGGTTTTAAAATTTTCCCGGGAAAAAAAAGAAATTGTTAATTTGTTTGGGAGGTATTTTGGGTTTTGGTACCTGTTCCCCTGGAGGTATACCTTTGGGGGTTTTGGTACCTGTGTTTGCTCTGGGGGGTATGGCTCAGTGCGGGTACCTGTGTTCCCTTGGAGATACCTTTGGTGTGGTAGTGTTTTGCCTCTGGGAGGAAAACCTTTGGGTGTTCCCTTTTGCCCTTGGGGTTTTCTTGTGGGGTACCTGTGTTTGCCTCTGGGGTAAAAACCTTTGGTGGTGGGTACCTGTGTTTGCCTCTGGGGAGGGAGGGGCTCTAGTCTGGTCCCTTTTGTTGCCTCTTGGGGGTAATCTTTATTGGGGGCCTTTTTTTTCCTCTGGGGAATATGATTTGGGGGTATTGTGTTTTTCTGTGGGTTTTTTGGGTGGGGGGGGGGGTTGGGGGGGGGAAAGGGGGAAGGGGGAGGGGGGGGTTTGGGGGGGGGGGGGGGAGGGGGGGGGGTGGGGGGCGGAGGGGGGGGGGTAAAATAAAGGAGAAATTTTTTAGTTTTTTGAAAATAGGGGGTTTTTTGGGGGGGGGGAAATTATTTATTTGAGATTTTATTTAAAAATTATATATATATAATATATATATATATATATTATATATATTATATATTTAAATATATAATATTAAATATATATATATAAAAAAATATAATATATATATTTTTATATATATTTTTTTTAAATTTTTTTATTTCACACGCCGATTCCCACCGGGGCAGGGTGTCCCACAAGGCAGGGGGCCCGAAAAAGAAAACTTTCACCATCATTCACCCATCACTGCTTCCCAAAGGGGGTGCTTTACACTACATTTTTAAACTGCAACTTAACCCCCCCCCTTCCCCGGAGTGCAGGCATGTACCCCCATCTCCAGGGTCAATCCGGGGCCCGCCGGTTTCCCCCAATCCCTTCAAAATGTTACTTTGCTCACACTCCAAAAACCCCGTCAAGTATTTTAAAAAACCATTTGTCTCCATTCACTCCCATCAAACACCCACGCATGCCTGCGGAAGTCCAAGCCCTCGCAACAAACCCCCTTTAACCCCCCCCCCCCAACCTTTTCCCAGGGCCACCCCCACCCCGCCTTCCTTCCACTAGACGATACACTCTTGAAGTCATTCTGTTTTCGCTCCATTTTTTTCTCATTCCGAACCCCCTCAACAACCCTTCCCAGCCCTCTGGACAACATTTTGGTAAACCCCACCTTCTCCTAATTCCAAACACAAACTCTCATTTTTTCACACCCCAAAAATTCCCTCAGACATGACATCTCCACCCTCCAGCCTTTTTCCCCCTGCAACATTCATCACCCACGCTTCACACCCAATAAGAGTGTTGGTAAAACTATACTTTCAACATTCCCCTCTTTTCCTCCAAAGGGCAAAGTTCTTTTGTCTCCCCAGACCCTAAATGCCCACCACCCTTTTCCCCTCACAATTCTATATTCACCTCTCCTTATAGACCCATCCCCTGACACTCCACTCCCAAAACAATACATTCACCTCCCCCATACTCTCTCCCCAATCTGATATCCAATCTTTAATCACCTAATATTTTTTGTTATCCTCATAACCTTTCTCTTTCCTGTATTCACTTTTTAATTTTCTTTTTTTGCACACCCTACCAAAATTTATCCCCCAAACTCTGCAAATTCTCTTTAAATCTCCCAAGAGCCAGTGTCATCAGCAAGAGCAACTGTGACAACTCCCACTTATGTGTGATTTCTTTATCTTTAAAACTCCACGCCTCTTGTCAAGACCCGCATTTACTTCTCTTAAAACACCCATCTATAAATATATTAAACAACCTCGGTGACACCCACACACCCTTGTCAAAGGCCTACTTTACGGGGAAATAATTTCCCTCTTTCCCATGTACTCTAACGGGACCCTCACTATCCTGTAAAAATTTCTTCACTGCTTTCAATAACCTACCTCCTACACCATACACTGCAACATCTGCCACATTGCCCCTATCCCCCCCTGTCATACGCCTTTTCCAAATCCTTAAATGCCACAAAGCCCCCTTTACCCTTTTATCTAAATACTGTTCACTTATATGTTTCACTGTAAACACCTGGTCCAAAACACCCCCTACCCTTTCCTAAAGCTCCTTGTTCATCTGCTATCCTATTCTCCGTCTTATTTTTAAATTTTTTCAATAATAAATCTACCATACACTTTACCAGGTATACTCAACAGACTTATCCCCTATATTTTTTGCACTCTCTTTTGTCCCCTTTGCCTTTATACAAAGGAACTATGCATGCTCTCCGCCAATCCCTAGGGACCCCTTTCCCTCTTCCATACTTTATTAAATTTATTGCACTAACCACTCCAAAACTATATCCCACCTGCTTTTAACATTTCTATCTTTATCCCATCTGTCCTTTTCCCCTTTTCATTTTCCTCTGCTTCCGAACTTCCCCCCACAAAAAATGGCTCCCTCACTCCAAAAATGTTTTCCTTTCCCTATACCAAATCCGTTTCCCTACCTTTAAAATTTAAACAATTCTCAAAAATTCCCCCACTTCCAATCCTCTCCTCATTTAATAATTCCTCTCCCTTTTTTAACACAAACAGTTCCTACCTTTTCTTAACTTTTAACCTTTTCCCAAAACTTTTTCATTTTCCCCAAAAAATTTTTAAAACCCTCTCCCCATTTCTCATTTGTCTCTTTTTAATTGTTACCATTTCCACCTTTCTTTTTTCCATATTCTTCCCCCCTTCATTTTTTTTTTAATTTTAATTTTATTTTTTTATTATATTTTTTATATATATATATATATATATTATATAAATCACACGGCCGATTCCCACCAAGGGGAGGGGGGCCCCCGAAAAAAAAAAACTTTCACAATCTTCACCCCTCACGTTTGCCAGAAGGGGCTTTAACACAGTTTTTAAATGACTTAAACAACCCCCCTTGGGGGTGAGGCACTGACTTCCCTTCCCCGGGGGTCAACCCCGGCCTCCGGTTTCCTAAAATCCCTTCATAAATGTTACTTTGTCCACCCCCCAACGCACGTAAAGTTTAAAAACCTTTTTGTCTCCATTCACTCCTATCAAAACCCACGCATGCCGCTGGAAGTCCAACCCCCTCGACAAAAAAATCCCTTTACCCCCTCCCCCCCAAACCTTTCCTAGCCCCCCCAACCCCCCTTTCCCTTCCCACACAGACTGTACCTTTGAAGTTATTCTGTTTCGTCCTTTCTCCCCACATGTCCGAACCCCTAACAACCTTCCCTCACCCTTGGAAAACATTTTGGTAATCCCGCCCCCCCTCCTAACTTCCAAACTACGAATTCTCTGCTTATATTCACAAACACATTCCTCAACATAATCTCCACTGCCTCCAGCCTTCTCGCTGAAAACTTTCATCACCATGCTTACACCCATAAAAAGGGGGGTTGGTAAAACTATACTTATACATTCCCCCTTTTGCCTCAAGGGACAAATTCTTTATCTCCCAGATCCTAAGTGCACACTCCCCTTTTCCCCTCATCAATTCCCATGTTCCCTCATCTTTATAACCCCCTCCGGACACGTCCATCCCCAAAAATTAATAATTTACCTCCTCCATACCTCTCCCCCAAATTTTTATCCAATCTTTATACCCAAAACTTTTTTTTATCCTCATAAACCCTTTCTCTTTCCTTTTCACTTTTAATTTTCTTTTTTTGCACACCCTTTCCCAAAATTTATCCCCCAATCTCTGCAATTCTCTTTAGAAACTCCCCCAAGACACGTGTCTCAGCAAAAGCAACGTGAAACTCCCATTTATGTGTGATTTTTATCTTTTAATCCACGCCCCTTGCGAAGACCCTGCATTTTACTTCTCTTTTCAACCCCATCTAAAATATATTAAAAAAACCCCGGTGACATACACATCCCTTTTCTAAGGCCCATATATATATATATATATATTAATAATAAAAATTTTATTTTTATAAATATAATTTAAATATTCTAATGGGAAAGTGAAAAAGAATCCTTTTCCATGCTTTTCTAGAGGGGTAAAAGTGGGGGAAGGGGAAAAAGGTTACTAGTGCTAAAAGGGGGAAAAAGGAGGTTCCCCCCTTTGGGAAAGAACAAAAGAATTTTTAATTTTTTGAGTAGGAAGATGGTTTGGGTGGTAAGGGGGGGTTAAAGGGTTCCCAGTGGGTGAGCTAAAGAGCTGCAACCATTTTAAAAAGGGCAAGTGGTTAAACACTTTAGGAAGAAGAATCAAGAAAAGGAAGGGGTTAAATAAAGAATTTTTTTGAAGGTGGGAAAGCTATTCCCCGGTTCTCCAGGGACTAGTGTACTTCAGGGTTATGGGGTTTAAAAGGTCCCACTGACTCCCCTGCTGTTAAAGGAAAAGAATTTTTTCGGGTTTGTGGGAGACCCCAGGTAAATATTTTGACATTTGCTTTTTGAAAACAGAGATAAAAGGGGGAGACAGAGAGTATGTTTCCCCAGGAGCCAGGGGTTGGTGACAAGAAAACCCGGTGGATAATTATGTCGGGGTAAGGGGAACAAACCCATTATCTGTCTTAGAGAGCTGTTGGAAATGACATCGGGAAGGACAGGAGATAGGAGCTGCTGGATAAGTACAAGTCAGCCACAGATGTAGTCAGGTCTAAGGGAGGGGCCCCAGTCATATGTAGCATTTTGCCTAGAAGGGGAGTGGGCAACAAATGAATGTCTAGGGCAATTGGTACCTGTGTGTTGCCTTTTAGGACGTATACTTCTAGTGTTGGTATCTGTGTTTCCTCTGGGAGATATGCCTCTAGTGCTGGCTAAACAGGTACTGCAACAAACTTGCAATCCCATTCATTGATAACTGGGACAAATTCTGTGGCAAACATGATATGTATGCAAAGGATGGGGTACGTCTCTCTGGGGTTGGGGTGGTTGCATTAGCTAACTCTATCGAGGGGGCCATTGCTGATTGTCTAGGACTTCAAACTGATAGATCATAGAGGTATGGGCATTTGTGGGAAACAATCAAATTGCAGTACTAGGGTTGAAAATAGCAGATATTACCAAGATACCTCAGGGATATATTTAAAAGACATTATTCAAAATAAAGTTCTAGTAAAGGCAAAGCAATTGATCAACAAACAAAGAGAGACAGTAGAGGGCAGTGAGTGACTAGCTCCCTTAAGGTTTACTGTACTAATAGTAGGAGCCTAAGAAATAAGAAAGATGAGCTACAATTACTTGCAATTATTGCTATAATGGAGACCTGGTTAAACCTGAAAGATAGCAAAATGCTTACTGATTACAACATATAGGATTATAAACTATTCCACACTGATAGGATCGACAGGAAGGCTGGTAGAGTGGTGATGTATGTCAGAGATAAGTGGCAGATGCAGTTTAATATAGACAAATGCAAAGTTCTAAATGTTGGACAGGAAAATAATCATGCCACATATAAACTAAATAATGTAGATCTTAAATATTACTGATTGCGAAAAAGAATGTAGGAGTTCAGGTTAGCAGTAATCTGAAACCTAGACAACAGTGCATAAGTGTTCGCAATAAAGTTAACAGAATCCTTGGCTTCATATCAAGAAGCATAAATAATAGAAGTCCTCAGGTTGTTCTTCAACTCTATATATCTTTGGTTAGGCCTCCTTTACATTATGCTGCACAGTTCTGGTCACCGTATTACAGAATGGATATAAATTCACTGAAAAACGTACAGAGGAGGATGACAAAGATGATCCCGTGTATCAGAAATCTTCCCTTTGAGGATAGAAGGAGGGCCCTAAATCTGCACTCTCTTGAAAGGCGTGGAATTAGGGGGATATGATTGAGGTGTATAAATGGAAAACAGGAGTATATCAAGGGGATGTAAATAGCGTGCTAAAAAAAAATCTAGCCAAGGTAGGTATAAGAAAGTGAATGATGCATTGAGGCATCTGTGGAAACAAAAAACTTTATCCATGGAGGCAAAATGGGAAAGGTAGGAGAGTACAGTGATAGCAACATTGTTATATGGGTGTGAAGCATGAAAGCATGAGTTGTGAATGTTGCAGCAAAGAGAAGACTGGAGGCAGTAGGGATGTCACGTTTGAGGGCAATGTGCAGTGTGAATATTATGCAGAGAATCTGCAGTGTGGACATTAAAAGGTGTGGAATTATAAAAGTATTATTCAGAGGTCTGAGAAGGGATTGCTGAGGTCGCTTGGAGTGGGAAAAAATAGGATGGCTTGAATAGTGTATAAATCTGAAGGCTAGGGATTGTCCTAGGAAAGGTTAGAAAGAATCGGCAAAGAAGGTTTTGAGTGCTAGGGACTTGGACATTGAACAGGCTTGCGTAAGCATTTTAGATAGGGTTGAGGGTAAGCAAGTGACTTTAATGACTTGACGTGCTTTTGGAGTATGATCAAGGTGACATTTATTAAGGTATTTATTAAGGAAACGTTTTAACCAGACTTGTGTACTGGAAGTGAGAACTCGAGTACCTGCCCTCTGAAGGGAGGGTGGGTATGTTGAGGTCAGGAGGGGCATATGTACTGTGATGTTAAGTCACTCCTATCAAGACAGTGATTGAATGGAAGTAAAAATGTTTTGTTTCATGTCAGGTCATGCTACTTTGTAGACAACGGGAATGTGTGTGTGTGTGTGTGTGTGTGTGTGTGTGTGTGTGTGTTTGTGTGTGTGTGTGTGTGTTGTGGGTGTGTGTTGTGATGTGTGTGTGTGTGTGTGGTGTGTGTATGTGTGTGTGTGTGGTGTGTGTGTGTGTGTGTGTGTGTGTGTGTGGTGTGTGTGTGTGTGTGTGTGTGTGTGTGTGTGTGTGTGTGTGTGTGTGTGTTGTGTGTGTGTGTGTGGTGTGTGTGTGTATGTGTGTGTGTGTGTGTGTGTGTGTGTGTGTGTGTGTGTGTGTGTGTGTGTGTGTGTGTGTGTTGTGTGTGTGTGTGTGTGTGTGTGTGTGTGTTGTGTGTGTGTGTGTGTGTGTGTGTGTGTGTTGTGTATGTGTGTGTGGTGTGTGTGTTATGTTGTGTGTGTGTGTGTGTGTGTGTGTGTGTGTGTGTGTGTGTGGTGTGTGTGTTGTGTGGTGTGTGTGTGTGGTGTGTGTTGTTGTAGTGTGTGTGTGTGGTTGTGTGTGTGTGTGTGTGTGTGTGTGTGTGTGTGTGTGTGTAGTGTGTGTGTGTGCTGTGTGTGTGTGTGTAGTGTGTGTGTGTGTGTGTGTGTTGTAGTATGTGTGTGTGTGTGTGTGTGTGTGTGTGTGTGTATGTGTGTGTGTGTGTGTGTGTGTGTTATGTGTTGTGGTGTGTGGGGTGTGTGGGGTTGTGTGTGTATGTGTGTGTGTGTGTGTGTGTGTGTGTGTGTGTGTTTGTGTTGGTGTGTTGTGATGTGTGTTGTGTGTGTGTGTGTGTGTGTGTGTGTGTGTTGTTTGTGTGTGGTGTGTGTGTGTGTGTGTTGTGTGTGTGTATGGTGTGTGTGAGTGTGTGTGTATGTGGTGTGTGTGTGTGTGTGTGGTGTGTGTGTTGTGTGTGTGTGTGTGGTGTGTGTGTATGTGTGTGTGTGTGTGTGTGTGTGTGTGTGTGTGTGTGTGTTGTGTGTGTGTGTAGTGTGTGTGTGTGTGTTCTGTGTGTGTGTGTTGTTACCTTTTTGTCCTAGGCACTGTCGATTAACACTGGCCTCTGTGTGTATGTGGTGTATGTGGTGTGTGTGTCTGTGTGTGTGTGTGTGTGTGTGTGTGGTGTGTTGTGTGGGGTTTTGTGTCTTGTGTGTGTGTTTTCCATTTTGCCCTAGGCCAGTCGATTAGACACTAGGCCTCTGTGTGTGTGGTGTTTTTTCTCACCTATTTTGGGGTTTGGGGGGGGGGTCGAGTCCGAGTCCTGGCCCCGCCCCCCACTGATCGCTACTAGGTCACTCCCCTGAAACCCTGAGCTTTATCTACCTTGCTTAAAGCTTGTATGGATCTGCCTCCATACATCGCTTCCCAAACTATTCCCCTTTTCTGACTATCTATGGGTAAAGAAATACTTCCCAACATCCCCCGTGACATTGTGCTTCAAATTCCAACTGGTCCCCCTTTTTCTGTGTCCAATCTCTGGAACATCCTGTCTTTGTCCACCCTTGCAATTCCCCTCAGTATTTTGATGCTTACATGTCCTCCCTATCTTCCTGTCCTTTTAGTGTCCCCAGGGTTTATTTTTCCCCTTAAAACCTCTCCTCGTAGGACTACCCCTTGCCTTGGGTAGTCTTGTTGGAAAACCCTTTCCCTTTCTTAGTTTTTTTACGTGCTTGGTAGGTATGGGGGTTTCCCAAAAAAAGGGGGCCCCATACTCCCAAATTGGGCCTAACGTACCGGTTTTTACAGGGTCCCGAAAATTCCCTTATTAAGATGTCGGAAAACTGTTCTGGGGTTGCCCGGCGCCCCTTTTGCTGCAGCAGTTATTTGGGTGATGTGCGCTTCAGGATATGTGCCTGGTGTTATACTCACCCCAAGATCTTTTTCCTTGAGTGAGGTTTGTAGTCTCTGGCCCCCTAGACTGTACTCCGTCTGCGGTCTCCTTTGCCCTTCCCCAATCTTCATGACTTTGCACTTGGTGTGTGTGTGTGTGTGTGTGTGTGTGTGTGTGTGTGTGTGTGTGTGTGTGTATGTATGAATGGTATGTATGACTGAGCTGGAAGATTTAGTCTTCACATCAGGTGGGAAAGAGTTGATGTTGTTCCTTATTACATTAATTAAAGTAATGGAATACAATCTACATTTCGATGTAAACATAAGCGACCATCCTCAGGACTCATCTCTGGAATATGCTATGACAAAAGACAACATTCAACATGTAACATACAACATACAATATTCAATATCTGAAAGTAGTTACACTAGCCAAATTGGGAGGTGTTGTACAGAAGTCTTATATAAAATACAGTACTACTGTCTGACGAGAGTTACAGTAATAATGTACGAAGCGTAAGAAGGTATTAGACACAATAAAGCAAGAATGATACTTAAGGGGAAACTAAAATTTGAGGAGACTCCCCGAAGGATGGCTCCTATCCGCCAGTCAGTAGTAAAACATAAACATCAGAGAATAAGAGAAAAACTTGTAGCAACAGAAAACGGGTAAACTAAAACTATTTCACAATAAACAAAGTTAGTGAAAAATTATTGTCATTGTGTCCAGGTTTAAGTTTGCTGATGTGTAACCTTTAAAATTCTTACGACTGAAATTTTCTGTATCTAATCTATAATTTTAGGGTCATCTGGTTAGTTAGTTAAAGATTAGCCGGTATTCTCCCGGCCCGGGCCTTGTCCAAGTGGTGGCCCGGCCTTGGCTCCCTCTTTAGGGAGTGTCTGAGACCTAAGTCTCCCATGGGAGGAGGCACAAGTACCTCCTCATCTTTGGGTCCAACTGTCCCCAGGCCTAGCCACAAGCTAGGCCTCTCTAGTCTGCCATCCCCGCCCCAAGGGGGCAAATGGGAATGACAGTCTTATGAGCTAAAGGCTCGGGCTCAGGCACCTACCCTACCCTAGAAGGGTTAGGCATGGTGTCGATCAGGATCATCTGGACTGGAATGATTTAGTATTTCAGATTGACCGCTGATGGCTGAGTGAGGTTCGTCCACAGCTAAAAAGGCTTCTGCGTGTCAGACACCTGTATTCACAAATTCTTCTTAAAAAAAAAAACAATATTACAATTACAACAAAAGGGAACTCACAAAACAACATTTCAGCTGGACGGAAAAGTTGCAGGATCTTTGAGTCTCAAGTGGATGAGAAAAGTAAGTGGAGCAACAATTTTTTGGGCATTTAATTAGTAGGTAAGTATCTTGCAGTAATTTACAACAGTTTTTTCTTAAAATGACAACTAAGATGACCATAAAAAAAAAAGTTTAACATAGCAGACATCCTTGGGAACTGTAATTAAATTAGTCTTGTTTGACAACTTTTTCCGGGAATGATGGTGACTGTTTTCCATCAAAACATTCATTGTAGTCTTAAAATACTTTAGTAAATGTAATGAGAAACTGCAAGGTTTTCCCACCTACTTAAGTACTTTCACACTTATCAGTGTATCATTACAAGCTATGAATGTTGCAAGGCAGCAACTGAACGGATGAGGGAAGTTTTCTCAGAGTAGCGCAGTGTAGGTCTGTCACCTGACCTGCCGCAGTCTCTGTCAGAATGTGGGCCAACGGTTGGTGCCAGCACCGCACCACCACCACCATCCTCCCTCCCACATGGGGTACGAGGTTTTGAGATGTCAAATATTATGAAATTAGAAGATATAATAGTCAGCCCCAAGCTTTTTCTAGCCTCTTAGAGCAGGTCATGTGACTTGAGAAAATCTGTTTCTCAGTGTATACTATATATATGGATAGATATTCACTGTAACCCCTTTTAATTAATTAAAGGAATTGGTGTAGTGTTCTCTCAGTTTAAATGTCCTGTTCTGGGTTCTCGTAATGTTCCCAGGGGTACCGTATGTTCCCAGGGGTTACTCGTATGTTCCAGGGGTATCAGATGTATCTTTCATATTTCCATAATTCTGCTAACATTCTTCTATACCATTCCGATAATATTTCTATTTTTCTAGCAGTTTCTACTTCTTAAGTATACTTTAATCCCCACTACCTATGTTCTAGGGTATCTTGTGTTAAGATAATGTTATGGTACAATAACAGCTTAAAACTACATTATATAACATTCTACAATTGACGAAGCATGAAGTTTTGGTGCGTTAGACACTGGTCAAGCATCACCACTCCTTCATGAAACTATCTGGCATAATGAGCAATCCTGTGATTTTGTACAGCATTTTGTTTAAGGTTGTGTACAAGTTACTAAATGCATATCGAGCTTGTATAACCCATAATTTGAGTTATATACGGTATTCCTGTCATGTTTCAAGAGAGAAGATTCACTTATGTTTCTTTCTATGACAGAACTGTTTGGTACAATAATTTGGGCAGCAGCCCACCCCGGTGGGTGATTTCAGGAACTAACGTGGTTAAAAATAACGTTCGACTCCTGCCCTGTCCTGACTGAGTATTTATGTTGGCCTGTTGTCGTGCCGAATAGGTAAAACATGCGATTTTATCTTAAATAGTAACGGTCTTCTTGCCGAATAATGTAGGCGAAAATTTTTGTATGCAATAATTTCTCAAAAATCGTTCAGAACCTAACGAAAAAAATATATTCCATTGTGTCTGTTTATTTTAAATTTCTGTAAACTTATCTAGAATATATTTAGTTGGATTAGGTTAAATTAAATTGCGCTTCTTATAATAATGTTAGGTAAGTTTTCTAAGGTACTTTCGGAACAAAATTATTAATTTTTACACTAACATAAATGAAAAAATAAATTTTTAAACTTACAAGAATTTTTTTTAGAAAGGATTAAATTTTAAATGAGTTCTTGCTAATGACCAGTTTTACACACACCACACAACACGCACAACAAACACACACTACCACACTATTTGGCATGTGCCTAGGAACAAAAATGGTAACTAACATCACACACACACACACACACTAATCGACATGTGCCTAGGACAAAATGGTAAACTAAACACACACACATCACACACACACCACACACCCCCACAACCCCCCCACCCCCCAACACACACACACACACACATATATATATATATATATATATAAATATATATATTATACTATTTATATATATATATATAATATGCAAAACAACCACTCATGAAAGATAGAGAAAATTCCAAGCGCTTTTCGTGACTACTCACATTATCAAGGAACTATGAAAGTAACGCATACAAGGAAGCTATATAAGGGGTATGGCCAGAACCTCACTATCAGATCCACAACGGTTAAAACTCTGGACGCGCGCCGTCCCAACTTGGATAGGTCTTTGCCACAACTCACCACAAACTATCTACCCAGAAAATTTAAAATTATTATTTGTCCAGTGTATTATTATATTCTTCCCAAATTCTTGATTAATTATAAATGGATCTAATTTATATAAAACCAAAGGAAATATTCATATAATTGTCAAAACTGCTTTTTATGAAACATGATTCAATTATATTCTGTCGGGACCATGGACTTGATTGATACTAACTTTCTCAACTTTTTGAAAATCAATTGGATGGTTAAAATCTCTATATGAAATAAATAGAGCATTGGAATTCTTGTCAGTTTAATAGTTTATTTATGTAGCTTTAATTTAGTTGAGATTTTTACCAGTTTGGACCGTATAAACTTTATCGCACATTTTACAAGGGAATCTTTTAGACACATCACATCAGCAATTTGTGGGGGGAATTCTTTATCAAAAGTTTGTTAACTGTATCAAGATTTTGGAATACAACTTATATTAAAAGTCTTTAGAAGAGAAGGGATATCAACCCAAGTAGTTTTCATGGTAGGCGGAACAACATATTTTTAGTTGAAATAGGCTGGGTGACCCTTTTTGGATTGTAAAAAAGTTATTTCTAGCAACTTAAAAGATTTATCCAATTACATTTCTTGGGTATTTTAAATCATTAACCTATTTCATAAATTTTGGATATTTCTTCATCTATGGACTCAGGATACAAATTCCGTAAAGCTCTCAAAAACATTGATGAGAAAACAGACGTTTGACTCTTTCTTGATGCGAGGAATAATAGTGGACTAGGAACAGTTATTTGTAGGTTTCTGTAAATTTTAAATTTGAATCTTTATTACCCTTCTTAATAATTTAAAACATCTAGAAAAGGCATTGAAGTTATTTTCTTCAAACTCAACAGTTAAGTTTTTTAGAAGGGGGCTAGCTATTAATTTTCCAAGGAAATGGTGTTTATCTAATTTTGGGCATAAGCACAAATATCATCAACATATCTGAAACATTTAGCACTCTATTAGGGAGGATTGTGTTAAGCAAACTTGTTTCAAAAAAATTCCATGTATAGGTACTAAGAAACAGGTGAAAGAGGATTTCCCTTTGCCATACCAAACCTTCTGAGTGTAAAACTTATCATTACAATACAATTTTGCATCAACAATGCAATGTTTAATAAGTTTAATGCTTGTAGGGAATGGCAATGGTAAAATCATAGTTTACGAGTTCTTCAGATAAGAAACATATTAAATATCAACAGGAACTTTCGTAAACATGGAAGTAACATCAAACTAACCAGGTTTAAAATCATTTTTAAGTCAGTCAAGGAGTAATTTCTAACCAAGTCTATGTTGTTTTTAACATTAAAGTAGAATTTTGCCAACAATAGGGCTCACAAATATCCAACAAGCCTTTTGGATATTTTATATGGAAACTGACCCTTTGGAGCTAATAATTGGTATGACTGGATTTCCTGGTTTTGTGTGTTTTATTAGTCCCTCATGTAATGGTAAGATGGATTAGTGGAAGTAAATTGTGTGATAAATTCTTCTTTGCCCTTTCAGTAGATGTTTTATGGGTTTTTATTGAAAATTGATGTGTTAACGGTTCTGCGGGATTTTTCCTAACGTTTAGAAATAGGTTTCAGTTCATTAAGAGATTATTCAGTTTTTCTTGGTAATCATTTTCTTTCATAATTAACTCATTGCATTTATTTTGGTCTGCTTTAGTAAGGCGCAAAATTTATTGTTATAAAGTGTATCATAAGGGACTTTAAAGAATCTTTGAGGGCAATTGGGAATGTTTAGTTTTTATTATAGAGCATATTACCTCATTCCTTTACTAATATAATTTCATCAGAGGATAAATCAGGAATAATTTTTCCAAAGTTACATAAAGGTTTTGCAATTTCAACATTATTAAGTTTTTTTGGAAGTTGCAAAACTTAGGCAATATCAAGAGCAGCAGTTGTATGTTTGTCTAAATTTCATTGATAGTTAATAATCTTTAGGTGATACTGAAACCTATTTCTAAACTTAGGAAAAATCCCCTTAGAAACCGTTAACAGCAATTTCAATATAAAAACATATTAAAACTCTATGAAAGGCAAAGATGAGTTAGTCAAACAAATTTACTTCCCACTAACCTTCTTTTCCTTATGTATGGACTAATAAAAACACAAAACCAGGGAATCAGTCAGACCAATTAGTAGCTCCATAGGGTCAGTTTCATTAAATTTATCCAAATGGCTTGTTGATATTTTGAGCCCTTAGTGTTGGCAAATTTCTAACTTTAGTTTAAAAACAAATAGACTTGGTTGATAAATTAAGCTCCTTGACTGACTTAAATATTTTAACTTGGTTGGTTTTGTTGGTACTTCTTGTTTACGAAAGTTCCTGTTGATGGATTTATATTTTAGTTTCTTATCTGATAGAACTAGTTAAACTATGATTTACCATTGCCAGTTCCTACTATGGCATTAAACTTATTAAACTTTGCCTTGTTGATGCCAATATTTGTATTTATGATTAAGTTTTAACTCAGAGTTTGGTTATGGCAATGGGAAATTCCTCTTTCACTGTTCTTAGTAACCTATACATGGAATTTTTTTGAAACAAGGTTGCTTAACACAATCCTACCTAATAGAGCTAAATGAGGTTTCAGATATGTTGATGATATTTTGTGTCTTATGCCAATAATGTAGATATACACCCATTTCCTTGGAAATTAAATAGCTTAGCCATTCTATAAACTTTACTGTTGAGTTTGAGAAAAATAACTCTTGCCTTTTTCTAGATGTTTTAAATTTATTCAAGGGTACTAATGAATTCAAATTTAAAAATTTACAGAAAACTACAAATAACTGTTCCTATGTCCACTATTATTCTCGCATCAAGATAGAGTTCAAACTGTCTGTTTTTCTCATCAATGTTTTTGAGAGCTTTACGAATTTTGTAGTCTGAGTTCATAGATTGAGATTATCCAAAATTTATGAAATTGGTATAATGATTTAAAATACCCAAGAAAATGTAATGTTATAAATCTTTTTAAAGTTGCTAGGAAATACTTTTTACAATCCTAAAAAGGGGACATGACATCCTTATTAAACTAAAAATATGTTGGTTACTCCTTGCCATGAATACTTGGTTGATATGCCTTTCTCTTCTTAAGACTTTTATATTAAAGTTGTATCAAAAATCTTGATACAGTTAAAAAATAAAAATAAAAAACAAAAAAACTTTTGATTAAGAATTCCCCCCAAATGCTGATGGATGTGTCTATAGATTCCTTGTAAAATTTGCGATAAAGTTTATTACGGTCAAACTGAGTAAATATCTCGGAACTTAAGATTTAAAAACAAAAATAATATAGACATTAGACTGGACAAGATTCCATTGCTCTAATTTATTCATGTATGAGTTTTAACCATCCAATGATTTCAAAAAAGTTGAGAAAAGTAGTATCAAGCAAGTCCATGGTCGACAGGAATATAATTGAATCTTGTTATTCATAAAAAGCAGTTTTGACAATAATATGAATATTTCCTTTGGTTAATATAAATTAGATCCATTTATAATTAATAAATTTGTGGAAGAATTTAATAATACATCTGGACAAAATAATTAATTTTAAATTTTCTTGGGTAGAATAGTTGTGGGTGAGTTGTGCAATAGGACCTATTCCAAGTTGGGTCGGCGCGCGTCAGGTGTTTAAAATCGTTGTGGGAAATCTGATAGTGAGGTGCTGGCTAGACCCCTTATATAGCTTCTTGGGATGCTTTACTTTCATAGTTCATTGATAATGTGAGTAATCACGAAAGCGTTGGTTTTCTCTATTCTTTCAGAGTGGTTGTTTTTGCTTATTTCTAGAAATCACCTGTTTACTGTGATCTTATGGCATATATATATTCTATATATATATATATATTGTTATATATATATATATATTTTTATATATATATATTCTTTATATATACTCCAGGTATACTCCAGATGTTCTCCGATATACTCAGGTATATCTCCAGATATATACTCCAGGTTATACTACGTTACTCTCCAGGTATACAGGGTGTATAAATGCGCTGAATAAAATCTAAGGTACTGTTAGCGTGTCACTAAGGTTTTCCTATATGGTTTATCCGATGTGCGATTATTGCTGTGTGAAAAATGTTCATCAGTTGAGACCCTGAAGTGCCTCGTCGTCCTACCGATATACTCAGACGTAAACTTCCTTCACGTAAACTGGTATACAATGGAAGACTGAAGGCTGGTTACACATCGAATCCTTGAAGTTAAAAAAAAAAAAACTTTGTGAAGTTCAAACATTCCTAAGGATAATGTGAAAAGAATATTGTGGATAAAATTCCCTAAACAATTTATTTAACCTGTTTATAATAATGTAACTATAATTGCCAGTAAATGCTAGGTCAACAAGTTTGATTTTTCTACTGTAGCAACAGTATGTGGTGGTGGCAGTCACAGTGTCTTCACATGTTTTTCAATACAAGTGTCAACAATATTACTTGGTATAGTAAACTGTACTTATTGGTGGCATCTGGTGTAGTTTGTACACATCCGGAAAGCCTTTGTTACAAGACTTGTTATTAAATTATGTTTAAATTAAGGATGGCACGATACCAAAATTTTGGCCGAGACCAGTACCCAGTTTTCGGTGAACAATGATACCGATCATTTTCCTATATTTTTCATTTTTACAATTATAATGACTGTTCAGTAACACAGGAAGGTTAAAAATCAAATAAATTTCTTCGAGATGACAATGTTTTTACTCATTACTTGACCAGTTGTGTTAGTTACTGGTTGTCGATAATGTGTGTGTGTACTCACCTAGTTGTGGCTGATGGGATGGCGTCTCAGCTCTGGCTACGCCTTCTTCACTGGGCCGTGTTTATATGATGTTTGTGTAAGTGAGTGTTGTAGTATAGGCTCCCACTGTGAGTGTGTGTGTGTGTTGTGTTGTGTGTGTGTGTGTGTGTGTGTGTGTGTGTGTGTTTGTGTGTGTGTGTGTGTGTGTGTGTTGTGTTTGTGTGCGTCTTGATGTTGTTGTGTGTGTGTGTGTGCCTGTGTGTGTGTATGTTGCATTGTCTCAACATCTTGATTTCGCATTTTCTCTCTCTTCTCTTCTCTCTCTCTCTATCTCTCTCTCTCTCTTCTCTGCTCCCCCCCTCTCTCTCTCTCTTCTTCTCTTCTCTCTCTCTCTTTCTCTCTCTCTCTCTTCTCTCTCTCTCTCTCTCTCTCTCCTTTAGCTTCACGCGCAAGCCTGTAGAGAACGTATATGCGGAGGCATGAAGTTGATTTTCCTTGGCTTTGAATCCTTCATATGAGAGTCATGTGTGTTATTATATAGTGTCGGTGAAGGCTTGCAGGATGTGTATGTTGTACTCACCTATTTGTATTCCCTATTTGTGGTGGCAGGGTCGACTCGTTGCTCCTGGCCCCGCCTTATCGCTGGCCGTTCGTTCTACATTTCACTCTCCCGCTCCAGAGCTTTGTCATACCTCTTTTTAAGCTGAATTCAATCCACTTATCTCACCAGATTGTGCCACTTTTTCTGGGAACCCTAAGAGTGAAGAAACATTCTAAGTACCTTATGACTAATCTGACTTTTCATCTTCCAGTGTGTTTCCCTGTGTATCATCCGATTTGTGGTTGCAAGGGTCGAATTTCTCAGCCTCCTGGCCTGATCTTCCTTGGTCTGTACTGGACACACTCTCTCTCCTTCTGCATGAACCTTCTTCTTATTCTCTTTTTAATGCTATGTTTGGTTTCTTCCTCAACTATATCACTCTCCAGATTGTTCAACTTCTGATGACTCTGAATGAAGAAATACTTCCTAACATTCCTGTGACTCATTCTGGTCTTCAAACGTCCTAACATGTGTCCCTTTTGGTTTTTGCTGTGTCCCATCTCTGAAAAACATACTTCACTATCCTCCTTGTCTATGCCTCTCAGTATTTTATGTCTCCTTTTACCCTCCTGTCCTACTGGGTCAAGGTGATTCTCCTTAACACTCCTCTCTTAGCTTGGGACTAGTCTTGTTGCAAAACCTTTGAACTTCCTCTAATTGCTTGACGGAAACTTGACCAAGTGTGGGTTCCAATCTGGTGCTGTGAATACACAAATAACCGCTCCATAAAGAGAGGAAGCTTACGACGACGTTTTCGGTCCGACTTGGTCCATGACTTGTCACACCAACCAGAGTGGAGGCGGACGGCTATATATAGGAGGAAGAGGTGGTGGTTAGTAGTGTAGTAGTAGTAGTACAAGATGAGTATATAATACCGACAAGATGAAATTATGTCACATGCCGCAACACCCGGGCAACCTACGTGGACGTTCGCCATTCCAACTAGCCACTGGATGGCGAAACGTATCCTCTACAAAGACAACCAGACGCCGCACATATGTCTTAATTTCATCAGTAGTTGTAGTAGTAGTGTAGAAGAGGGTAGTAGTAGTGATAGTGGTAGAAGTGGAAATAAGGAGGGTCGAGCCAGCTCAACTACAAAGGAAGGGGACACTGCAAGACGCTAGGTGCCCACTGAGGGAGAAAAAGCAAAGCGACAGAGGTGGTGAAAGGGGAAGTGTGTGTAAAATTAAATGAAGAAGGAAACAGAAACACCGGAGGACAGAGATTAGGAAAGACAACCCAGAGGAGAAAAGGAAAGAGGGGTAAGGGGAAGAGGGATGAAGAAAAAGAAAAAGAAAAATTGAGGAGTCAGGTTAAGTCAAGGGTGTTCTGAAGTTTTGGAGCATTTTACAATGTAGTGGGAGTTGAGGAAGGCATCTACGACTGGTCGGATGGAAGTAGGGAAGACTGTTTTTAAGAACTAGCAGTCGCCGTCTAGTGATCCTCTCTAATACACAACTTTCCTTGGTATGAACCTTAGCCCTGGCATTCATCTCTGTAGATGCCTTCCTCTCCCACTACATTTGTTAAGATGCCTCCATACTATCCAGAACACCGTGACTTAACCATGACTCCTCATTTTTTCTTTTTCTTTTTCTTCTCCCTCTTCCCCTTTCATCTTTACTTTTCTCCTCTGGGTTGTCTTTTATTCTTCGTCTCGTGTTTCTGTTCCTTCTTCATTTATAATTTCACGCATTCCCCTTTCACGCACCTCTGTGCGCCTTGCTCTCCCTCAGTGGGCACTAGCTCTATGCAGTGCTCCCTCCTTGTATTTGGACTGGCTCGTCCTCCTTATTTCCCACTTCTTCCACTACACTAATACTACCTCTTCTATATACTACTACTACAACTTCTGATGAAATTAAAACAATTGTGCGGCGTCTGGTGTCTGTGTTGTGGACGTTTCGCCTTCCGTGGCTTGGTGGATGGCCGAAGCGTCTACGATTGGGATTGCCCAGGTGTGGCGATGGTATTAATTTCATTCTTTGTGGTAGTTTGTACATTCTTGCTTTTTTCTACTACTTACTTACTACTATACTACTCACCACCTCTTCCTGCCTATATACTAGCCGTCCTGCTCCCCTTCTGGTTGGTGTGTTGTCAATGGTCCATGTCGGACGAAAACGTCGTCGTACGATTCTTCTTTTATGTGCGGGTTATTTGTGTATCGTTCCAGTACGGTATTGTTTTTGTGTCTTTTTTTGATATTTATTGGGCTGCATATCCAATATGCGGCCTGACGAACACGGTTGTACTGTGTCTATACTATGTTACTATATTCTGTGACCTTCCCCAATCATAATGACTTTGAATTGGTGAAATTAAACTCTTGAAGCAGTTTGATGGACAGGCTTACAGGTCTGTCCGAATTCCCTTGGCAGTCCATGCCTGATTCTCATCAATTGAAGTCTCATTACTTCACATCGTCTGCACACAGGGACACCTTGAATCTATCCCCTTCCGTCATGTCATTCAAAATCAGAAAAGTTCCAGTCTAGGGACTGAACCCTGTGGAAATCACACTTGTCACAGTCGCCCACTAAGACACTCCGTGTTGCCTTCCTGTCAGTTATTCTCTGACCAATACAGTGCCTTTCCTGTTAGACCTGCCTGCACTTATCTATGTGAGGAACTGCTTCGAAAGCCTTCTTACAGTCCAAGAAAATGGCAATCTACTTCTCTATCTCTGTCTGCCCTTCTGTTACTTCGTCAACCTGTCGTAAAATCCAGTGTTTTTGACACAGGATTTCCCTTCCTTACGGATACGTGCTGGTTTGACTTGTTTATACTTCGTTCCTTTCTAGGTGCTCCCACACTCTTTTGCCTGATTGCTTATCCGTTACGTGGATTGCTCTGGGTCTCTGTAGTTTACACTTCCTGTCTGTCTTTCGTTTCTTTAAACAAATGGGACCATTTTGTTGTCTTCCACACCTCAGGGAGTTGTCTGTTTCGTGTCGACATGTCTGAAAATTGCTGTTAGTGGCTCGCATAGAGTTTATGCTTCCTCTCTCAGGTCACAGGTAAAGATGTGTCTGTCCACGCCTTTGAGGTTATCTAGCTCACTTACTAGTCTCTTCACCTCCTCCTCAGGTGTGTGCATTGTGACCAGCACTTGTTGATGTACCATACCAACTGGCTTTATGGAGTCCTTTCTGTCTCACACTGAAAATACATACTTTATTCTTATGTTGAGATCTTCACATACCATCTCAGTCGTTTCTTGTTGATCTGCCCTCTTTCTTCTTTCTTCCTTTCTTCCTCAGCTGATTACCAGGTCCTGACATGCTGTTTTCCCATTTGTGGCTGATATACAACAGCTTGAGGGTCAGATTTGGCACTTCCATACTATGTCATTTTTGTATTGCAATATATTTTGTTGTGTGTGTGTGTGTCGTGTGTGTGTGTGTGTGTGTGTGTGTGTTACTCACCTAATTGTACTTCACCTAATTGTGGTTTGCAGGTGTGTCGAGGACTCTGCTCCTGGCCCGCCTCTTCACTGATCGCTATTGGGTCTGCCCTCTCTCTCTGCTTCCTGAGCTTTGTCATACCTCTTCTTTAAAAAACTATGTATGGCTCTGCCTCAACTACTTCACTTGCTAGGATATATTCCACTTGTGATCAACTCTATCTGGCTGAAGTTATTATCCTAAACGTCCCTGTGACCTAGTCTGAATATTCAGTTCCAGTAGTGACAAATTGCCCTGTGTCCCCTCTCTGGTACTTCCTATCTTGTCCACCTTTGTCTATTCCCCGCAGTTATTGTATGTATGTCGTTATCATGTCTCCACTGACCCTCTGTCCTCCAGTGTCGTCAGTCGATTTCCCTTAACCTTTCCTCGTACGGCATTCCCTTGAGTCTGGACTTGCCTTGTTTGCCATACCTTTGTAATTTCTCTAACTTCTTCTTGACTTGCTTGACAAGGTGTGATGGTGTTTCCAGAGACTGGTGCTGAATAATCCAGTATGGTCCTAAAATACACAGTGTACAGTGTCTTGAACGATTCATTATTAGGTTCGAAACGCTATTCTCAGGTTTGCCAGGCGCCCGTTTATGCGGCAGCAGTTATTTGGTTGAATGTGTGCCTACGGTGATGTGCTTTGGGTTTGGGTCACCCCAGGTCTTTCTCCCTGAGTGAGGTCTGTAGTCTTTGTCCTCATAGCCGATCCTCTGTCTGCGGGTTTTTTGCCCCTTCCCCAATCTTCATGACTTTGCATTGGCTGGATTGATTTCAAGAAGCGTTACTGGTCCACAGGTCACAGGCCTGGTCCAGGTCTCTTTGTAGTCCTGCCTCATCCCTCGTCGTTTTAATTTTAAGGAACATAATGAACATAAGAAGGATGGAACACTGCAGGAGGCCTGCTGGCCCATATTTCTCATCATCTTCACATCATCTGCGTACAGGGACACGTCAGGTCTATTCCTTCATCAATGTTCGTTCACATATATCAAAAATAGCACTGGTCTAGAAAAAACTGACCCCTGTGGGACCCTGCTCGATAACAGGCGCCCACTGTGTTACCCTCTTCCACGTACATGAACTCGTTTGACCTGCCTCCTGTCAGGTATTCCCTTATCCATTGCAGTGCTCCCTTTTACATGCGGTCTGATTCCTCCAGCTTCATGCATAATTCTTATGGGGGAAAAATGTGTCAAAGGCCTTCACTGCAGTATAGAAAAACGCAATTAACCACCCTCTCTCTCGTGTCTTACTTTGTTACCTTGTCATAAAATCCAGGACGGTTTGTGATACAGGATTTGACCTTCCAAGACACCATGTGGTTTTATTTATTATCTTGTTCCTTTCCAGGTGTTAAAACACTCTCCCTCCTGATAATCTTTCCATGACTTTGCACAACAATCATGTCAGAGACACTGGTCTGTAGTTTAGTGCCTCGTTTCTGTTTCACTTATTAATACATGGGGAATACATTAGCTGTATTCCATGTTCTCAGGTACGTTGCCCAGTTTCAAGGGATGGTGCAGATTTGTGGTTAGAGGCACGCACAGCATCTCTCGCTCCCTTCTATAAGGACCATGGGGAGATGTTGTCCGGTTCCCATCGCCATTGAGTGTGTCAAGGTCACTTAAGAGCTCTTTCACCTCCCTCCTCAGTTTGTTTTGTATGTCATCCAACACTTGTTGGTATATTCGTATTGATGTTCCCTTCTGTGCTGTCTTCCCACAGCCCTTCCTGACTCTACTGTAAAAAACTTCCTTAAAATCTCCTGTTCAGCTACTTACATACCTCCTGATCATTTCTTGTGAGTTCTCCACCTTCTGTCCTTAATCTGATCACCTGGTCTTTGACTTGTTGTTTCCTCCTGATGTGGCTATTCAACTGTTTCGGGTCAAGTCTTGATTTCTCGATGCTTGTCATTTTTCATACTGTCGCTGGGCCTCCCTCAACTTTCCGAGTGCATACTCATCCTGGACTCTGCGGAATGTTCTCCCTTATTTTCGTGTTGGGTTCTCTGCCTTCTTGTACTTTTTTCCGATTCTCTATTGCACTTTGTTTTTGCCTCCTTACAACCGTCGGGTAATCCTAGAGGGCTCGTTCTGGTCTTCCCGTTGTTACTGTTGCCCTTGGGTAAAAACTTTTCCACTGCTACCTTGCATTTTGGTTGATACATATTCCATCTTTTTCATTTACTGGCTTTCTCGCCTGTTCTCTGTCCCACTGGAACTCCGCAGGAAGTTTTTCAACCCTTGTAGTCCCTCTTTTTTAGTCAGCTTTTCCCATTCAACTCTGTTATTCTATCACTTGCAGATCTACTATGTATTCAAAAGCAACGAGAAAACAAGTGGTCGCTAGCTCCTAGGGGACTCTCATACTCTGTTGTACTCAATGTCTGAGTTGACCAGGGTGACACTACGGTCCAATCTTGATGGTTCATCCTCCCATCTCAACTTGGTTGTGTCCTTAACTTGTTGAGCATTGAGGTTTTCCAAGCACACGTCAACATCCTGGCTCTCCAGGTTTCGGACCCCACATGTGGCTCCAGGTTTTCCCAGTCGATCTCCTAATGGGGTTGGAAAAAGGGGGAAATTACTTATTAACATAACTTTGCTCTGCTGGATATGAGCTCTTCTTGCCACATCAGCAAGTGTGTCCACACCTTTGCTCTGTTGCTCTCTTCAATATTCCTCGCTTGGCATCTGCAGTTCTGTGGTTGGATTATACATCACTGTTTTTCAATGTCCACTTTGTGTTCCCCAGACTGATTGTACTGCTATGTAGTCACTCTTTCTCCGTCTCATTAATGCCTTCCATTTTCTCGAATTTCCATCTGTTTTTTTTCGAGCAGAGCAACCCACATCCCCCTCTGCCACTTCTATCTTTCCTCTTGATCTGGTTATCCTGGTGGGAAGATTGCATCTGTTATTGTCTCCTGTGAGTTTTGTTTCTGTAACTGCTATGATGTCTGGGGACTTCTCATTGATTCTTTCTTGCCATTCCTCATGTTATCGTAATCCATCTGCATTTGTGTACAACCTTCAACTTCTGTTCTAATACTGTAAAACTGTGGTTCGGGTGGTGGAGGAACAGAGGGATACGTGGTGTGAGGTTGGTTTGGATTGTTTCGTTGCCTTGGGCGGTTGTCGTGGCTGGAGTCCTTCTGCAGGTGTTTCGGGGGGTGTGCTTGTCCTTCCATTTGATCCTGGGTTATTCCGCTCTCCTTTGTCATTTCATCCCATTTCTCCTTTCGTTTTTGAACTCTTCTTTCTTTCGTCTTCCTTTCATCCTGTGTTTGTCTCGAATCGTGGTAAACTATCGGAACTCTGCTTGCTCTCAGCCGTGCTTTCTCTGAGGATCATGGTTCGGGTTGATTCTGCTTGAAAATTTACTTTGTGTGGCCGATTTCCTTTTCTTTGTGAACCACCCAATTCTCTGAAAATTTTGCCCTCCTGGCGTCATGTCCCCCTCGCTCTATCACATCATGATATCTTCAATCGCTTTTTTATCCTCCTGCTTTCTTTCATCATAAGTTTCACCTTTTGCTTCGTCTAGCCCATTGACATAAAACGGAATCTCATACCTTTCCACCTCCAACTGTGACTCCATTGATCATCTGATGGTGGTTTTCGGTTCTTCCTTGGTGTGTTCCTTCCTTCTGTCCCTTCTTGGTTTGGCCCCTATGCTTCTCTGGTTTGTCCTTCTGCGCAATCACCTGTTTCCTGGCCGCACAGGTATCTGGTATGGTCCTTGCAAATGTCCTAGTTCCTTCATGTCTTTCAACCTCTCATTATTTCCTAGTGTGCTCCCTGCTTTGTTTGGCCCTTGGTGGGGTTGAAAGGCATCTGCATACAGTTTAGTTTCCATGCATTTTCTTCAGACCTGTTGTCTGTGTTTGATGTTGAACCATTGCTGATGCTACTTCTGTAATATATCTTGTGCTGTTTCAGATGTATCAGCTCTCCTCTTCTAATCTATTATCTTGAATTTCCTGCTGCTGGGCCTGTTGCTTCCACCTTCTGCACTTCTTGCTGTAACCTCTCTTCCCATTTCCTTTTCCAGCATCATCTAGTCTCCTTCCCCAGTATTCCTCCCTTTTTTTGAGTCTACCTCCCATGCTACCTCCCAGATTGTTCCTTGGAGCCCTTTGTTCTCATCCTGGTTCTAGGTTCCCCCGTTGCTCCAAAGAAGGGGGACGGGTGAGACGGGTGGTTTGGGGGAGAGGGGAATAGATGGTTAGGAGGAGAGGGGATGGATGGTTGTGAGGAGGGGAGGTTGTTATTGGAGGGGTAGAGATAGTTGGGGAGGGGGTTAGATGGTTTGTGGTGAGAGAGGGGTTGGATTGATTATGAGGGCGGAGGGAGGATGGTTATTGGTGGCGAGGGAGGTTGTTGGGGGGTTAGACGGTTTGGGGAAGGGGTTGGTGGTTTGGGTAGGGGTAGGTGGCTAAGGTGAGGGGTGGTTAGGGAAGGGGGAGGGGTGGTTAGGGGAGGGGGTAGTGTTGTGTTAAAGTGTTGGTCAAGGGTGGAGGGTGTGTGTAGGTGTGTGTGTGTGTGTGTGTGTATGTGCGTGTGTGTGTGGTGTGTGTGTGGTGTGTGTGTGTGGTGTGTGTGTGGTGTGTGTGTGTGTGGTGTGTGTGTGTGTGTGTGTTGTGTGTGTGTGGTAGGTGTGTGTTTGGTGTGAATGTCGCTGTGTGGTGTGTGTGGCTGTGTGTGTGTTGTGGTGTGTGTGTGTGGTGCTGTGTGTGTGAGTGTGTGTCGTGTGTGTTTGTGGTGGTGTTGTGTGTGTTCAGTGTGTGTGTGGATGTGTGTGTGGGTGTGTGTGTGTGGTGTGTGTGTGTGGGTGTGTGTGTGTGTGGTGTGAGTGTGTGTGTTTGTGTGTGTATATATATTTATTTATATATTTATATATAGATATATATATATATATGTGTTGTGTGTGTGGGGTGTGTGTGGTGTGTGTGTGTGTGTGTGTAGTGTGTGTGTGTGTGTGTGTTGTGTGTGTGGTGTGTGTGTGTGTGTTTATGTATGTGTGTGTGTGTATGAGTGGTGGTGTGTGGTCTATGTTGTGTGGGTGTGTGTGTGTGTGTGTGTGTGTGTGTGTGTGTTCGTGTTTGGGGTGTGTAGTGTGCATGTGTTGTGTGTGGCTTATATTAGTCTTCTATTAGTGGTTTCAGGGGCAAAACGTCTCTGTCTCACGAGCTCCTCCATAACAATTCCTTAAAATTCTATAATTGATCCTGTCTTTTGCATGCGTTGCCTAGGTCTTTCTACTCCCTCCTTCATGTAAGGGATAGAAAAACATTTTCTAAATCTCTGTGACTCATCTGGTGCTTTAACATTCAGCTGTGCCCTCATGTATATTAAGAACCGCCTTTTAAACTAGGGGGGTGGGGGAAAAACCTAGCCCTGACCCTCCCTATCAATTACTCACAGCACTTTGACGTGTAATTCACGTTCATCTCTTGCCCTGCTCCTCTAACTATCATTTAGGTTTAGGCACCTTAGCCTCTCAGTGTTGACTCCTTTGGCTGGGGATTAATTTCTTTGCAAACCTTTGCCACTTTTTCAGTTTGGAATATTTGCTCAGTGTGGGTTCCATAAACGTTTGCTGCTTTTCTCCAGTTGACAGTGTCAAGAATGAATCATGGTTTTTAGTTAATGTAGATTTCCTTGGTACGCATTTGATGCAGCCTGTCAAGCACGTGATATGCACTTCAGGGTTATGATCGACAAAATGGCTAACCCCGAGGTCCTTCTCCTGAACTGCAGTTTTAAAACCCTTACCTTCTGAAGCCGTTATCCGTTGTGGTCTTACTTTGCCACCCCAATCTCATATATTTGCATTTTGGGGGTAGTTTAAATTCATCAGCCAAATGTCAGACCAGAACCTACTGCTACGTCAGGTCCCATTTGTAGGTTTTACTGTATATCACCGTTTGTATTCTCCTCATTAGTTTCCACATCATTTCCAACGCACACTCTGACTATTCCTCCGGTCATGTCGTTCATACACAAGAAATAGCGCTGATACTAGTACTAATTCTTGTGGATCCCCACTCGTGACACCCCCCCTATTTTGACAATCTTCTCAGGACTTTTGTTTTCTTTGTTAAATACTCTTATATCCATTGCTGTGCCTTTCTTGTGTAAACCCCTGTCGGGTTACGTTGCTTAATTAGGTCCTGGCTCTTATGCAGTCCTTGTAAAAACTTCTTTCAGTCCAAAAATATACGTCCTCTCATCCTTTTTATCCTGCCTCACTTTTGTAGACTCTGAGACAGGATATATAATTTCTAAAGACCACGTCATGGTTGTTTATGAACCTGCTCCTTAGTAAGTGCTTCCCGTGCATTTCAGTGATACTGGCCTCATAATTTAACTTACCTGTATATCCCTCATTTCTTAAATATTGTGGCGGTCTTCTACACCACTGACAGTTGCCCTGTGTCGTCCAACTAGTTGAAGGTTGTGGACTGTGGATCACCTCAGTACATCCACTCCTCTCTTAGGACACAACTGCGAATATTATCTGGTCCCATTGTCTTCTAGGTTCTAGCTCACATGCTTTGTTTCAGTACTTGCTAAGTTTGCTTTTTTTCCTCTTTTTTTTTTTGTTCTTGGGTACGTTCATAATGTATTTCAGAATTTCTCTCTAAAATTTGATACTAAGAGCTTCTCCACAGACATCCTAGTCTCATTCCTTCTTTCAAGCACCTTTTAGTCGGGTTTTGTGTTTTCGATGCTCTGGTTATTCTCAAAATGTTGTTTGAACTTCTCCTTTCTTATCAATGCGTTATTCATTTCTGCTCTTCGGCTTGTGCATTGCTTCCGTTTTCATTCGCTCTTTGCATTCTATTGTTTCATTGTTCGAGCACTCTCAGTGTCTGCCTCTCTGTTGTCTCTAGCTGACACCATGCGTTCTTTCTGTTCTTACCATTACATTCTGTTCTGGCTATGATATTCTCCTTTGCTTTGGCATTTCCCAGCTACAAGTTCCATCAATTAAATGGCTGTTTTCCTTCCAGCTCTCTTTCTCACTGAACTTATTCAAGAGCTGCCTCACGTCTCTGTACACTCCTAATTTTGATGTTTGGCCTCATTAGGTCCTTCGCGTCTAGTTCACTTCCACAAAGTGTTCGAAACTAAGGACTGTAGGCCACTGTCATTTCTGTGTGGTCACGATCAATATCATTCTACATCAGAATAGCTCAGGGTGACTACAGAGTTCCCTAAACTGATTCAATCCATCCTCTTTCTCTACTTCCTTTTCCCTCTGGTGTGTCCCTCACATGGTGTATGAAGATTTTCATTTCTACGTGCCTACATCTCAGTCCAACATTATGTTCTCACTGTGGTTATTTCCACAGTCGTGTCCGCCATCGCTCTTGTTATATTCGCGTACTGCTGTCTTAGTCTCTTGCTGTTTAGTTTAAGGCAGTAAATCATTGTTACCACCATCCCAGGGTGTGTGTGTGTGTGTGTGTGTGTGTGTGTTGTGTGTGTGTGTGTGTGTGTACTCTCCTATTTGTACTCACCTATTTGTGGGTAGCAGGGGTTCGAGTTCCTAGCTCCTGGACCACGCCTCTTTCTCCAGTTGCTACTAGGCCCTCTCTCTCCCCGCTCCATGTGCTTTATCAAACTCGTCTTATAACTGTGTTTGGTTCCTGCCTCCACTACGTCATTTTCTTGGGCTTTTCCACTGCCTTACAACTCTATGACTGGAGAATTACTTCTACTTATCTCTCTGACTCTTTTGTTGTCTTCAAATTCAATTGTTGGCCTCTTGTTTCTGTGTACCCTCCATGAGATCAAGCCTGATCTTTGTCCACCTTGTCTATTCCACGCAGTATTTTATATGTCGTTATCAATGGTCTCCCTGACCATCCTGCTTCTCCAGTGTGGTGCAGGCCGATTTTCCTTAGAATCTTTCTTCATTTGGACATTCCCCTTAGCTCTGGAACTAACCCTTGGTCGCAAAACCTTTGTACTTTTTTTCTTGTTGGTGTGTGTGGGTGTGTGTGTGTTGTGTGTGTGTTGTGTGTGTGTGTTGTGTGTGTGTGTGTGTATGTGTGTGTGTGTGTGTGTGTCTGTGTCTGTGGTCGTGTCTGTGTGTCTGTCGTGTCTGTGTGAGTCTGTCGTCTGTGTCTGTGTCTGTGTGCCCCAATTTCTTATGTAAACGAAACAGAAGAATGCATGTCACTCCAGAAAGACGGGGGTTATTTGTAAGTGTATCAGCTAAATGGTTATTGCCAGAGAACTGTGAGTGTTATGCCGCGAGTAAAGAAATGATCTGTACACATACAATAGGTACACTTGGGGTCGGAAATCTTTACAAAGTGGGGTTGAGACATTCACTTGACATACAGGCATCACGAGAGAAAATTGAAATCAAATAAAGCCATGAAGGAGGACTTGTTATCCAGTGAGGGAAACTATTGTAAACCACCGAGTCTTAGGCCGAGACTTGGCGGAACACAGGGTTCCCTGGGGTGACGGGGACACGGTAAAACGGAGTGCACTAGGTGCCCTCTACGTATGTATTGACGTCATGGTATACAATCTCTGAGGTTCAGAGACACGGTATGTGAAACAAATCACGGGAACACAGAGAGGACAGAAAAGAGGAGGGCACAAGAGAGAAATAGAAGAAGAAAGAGGAGGGGGGGAGGAAGCGATCATCGAAACCTCGGACGACAAAAAAAATACTCTGATAATTTTTCCAGGAGAACATGGGACGAGGGAGAATCATCACTAAATTAGAAGGAGTCCATTGCAAAAACTCGGATGCCTGTTTTTATTTTTATTTTCACGAGACGAGGGCCGAAAGAGAGAGAGAGAGAGAGAGAAAAGAGGAATGAGAGGCGGGAGTTATGTAGAGCTAGGGCGAATGAGGCGGTTGGCGTGCCGAGGCGAGGGGTGGAGAGGGAGAAGGCAGAAATAGTGAGGGGAAATGAAAGGAGAGGTGCAGAGGGTAAGAAAGGAAAATTATCTCAGCATGAAAACAGGGAGGGGTGGGAAAGTGAGTGTAGAAGAGGGAGAGGTAATTTATGAAGAGGAGGGGAAGGGAGAGAAACAAATTCTTGAGAAATGGAAGAAGAGGAAGAGGCGAACTGTAATGAAACTGACTGCAGGTTTTCAGGAAAAGAAAAGAAGAGAAGAAGAAGAAGAAGAAGAAGAAGAGAAGAATGAGGATGAGAAGAAGAAGAAGAAGGAGTAAGAGAAGAAGAAGAAGAAAGAAGAATGAAACAAAGATAATGAGGGGTAAACTGTAGGGTTACTCCATGACCCTCCCGCGCCCCTCTTTCACGATTGATAATAAATTGTACAGGTTTAGATAGCTCCAGCATCACACATCATGTACATTCATACCAAAGGAAACACTAAAACATCAACACATCATGACACTTCATACACAAGTAACACTAACATTAAATCATGAACATCATACACAAGTTACTTAACATCCAACATCAGAACATCATACACAAGTAATCACTAACTTTACACATCATGAACATCATACTCAAGTAACACTAACCTTACAATGCAACTGTACGCTGTGTAGAATGAACATCATACACAAATAACAACTAACATCAACATCATGTAAATTTACACAAGTAACACTAACATTAACATCATGAACATCATACACAAATAACCTAACATCACACATCATGAACATTTACATCAAGTAACACTAACATTAACACTTCATGAACATTTTACACAAATAACACTAACATCACACATTGTAATTACAGGTTAGTAACAATAACATAACCACATCATAAACGTTATTAAGAATGAGTCTCCGTATCACAAAACTTACAGAGAAACACGACCCATTATAACTGTACTTATAACTACAGGACAATCATACCAACGTTAACTGTTAGTTCGTTATGACAGATGTGATCTGCACGCATCTAGGTTAGGGTTAGGTATCGTTCGTCAGATAAGGTCAGTGTTTCCTGACGTCGGTCTTAGTCCATGATGACCGCCGGACGGAGCTTTCGGTCATCTGACCGAGGCCTTCCGCACGCATCCTGTGAAGACATTACGTAAAATACGTTTTATGTTTCAGTGGTACAACAGTGGTCATAGGAGCTGAGCTGCTTTAGGGATTAATGTGGAGGGTTACAAAGTCCATGTATTGCTTACTGCAGTGTTCAAAATTCGTGGTTAAGTGCTTCTACAGGAGGAAATTAGGAGGCTGAGGGCTTCACTTCCGATTGAGTTGGGGAGTGAGTGTGAGGTTTGTGGTGGGCTGGGATGTGGGGTGTGGGGAAGGATTGAGGTACACAGCAGTGAGGAGCAGTCCAGCACCTCTGCTACAAGTGCTAGTTTGTTATGCAGTAATGGGAGGAGCATAAAATAAGTAGAGTTAAGAGAGAAGATTTGAGGTAGGAAATCACTTTCTCTGTTCTCAGGATGAGTTGGTTACTTCAGTGGTCAGTGAAGGATATTGTACTCCTCCCCTGCTAATAGTCGTAAGTGCATTTTTGTGGTTGGTGACTCATAGGTAAGATATACGGACCGTGTTTTCTGTAATAGGAATAAGAAGATGAGACAGACAGTGTTTTCCTGCAGCTGGTAGTTGGTGATATAGTCACAGGTGGATAATGTAAGAACATATGAAGAAGTGGAAAAGACACGTATGTACAGTTCAGGACATTTATTAAAGGAAAACGTTCGCCACGAGTGGCTTCTTCAGTCCTAATACAGAGAAAACTAAGAAAACACATATATATAGTGGGGGGAGTCATGTTGAGGTGAAAGCGTGGGTAGAGAGGTGTTAGTAGTAGAGTGTAGTAGTAATGGAACTAAGGGGTGAGGTTAGAGAGGGACCTGATGGCCCCCCCCCCTTGCATCAAAGTAAACACCAGTTCCCGGGATGGGTAAGATCCTCTTGCTTAGAAATTTTGAAATACTGTAACTACCGGATTTCTGCTTTATAGTGTTACTGACTGAAATTAGTGCAGCTTCAATTCATTTTCTCCGTCTTCAGTCGTCTTCTTTAATAACTAGTTTAGTGCATTGAATTTCATGAGGTGTCAACATCGTCTCTATGTTGAACACATGCGTTTTTGCGGTCATTTCATTTCTGCAAGCATTTTTGTGTTCTGCTATCCTATTGTCCAGAGTTCTGGTGTTTCCCTACATATACTTGGTCAACACCCCCACATGGTTAGTGTAGATTACTGCACTTGGTGCCAGAATCATGGCTTGGGTTATTGTATTCAGGTTCCTAATAGTGTTGAGAGCTGGTAGATATTTTGTGCCTGTTTTCTGTCTAACATTTTTGATACATTAGTGGCAACGTTGCTGACCGTAAATCGATGTAACTTGGAGGCTTTTCTTACCAATTTGATAGGGTTGGTCTTGCTGAGGATACGTGTTGCACGTTTCCTGCAGTCACGTTGAAGTGTAGGGGAAAGTGTAGTGAACTAAAGTAGTGTGATGTATGTACATTACTTCTTCGTGGAACTGCGGGATGGAAATTCTGTAGGCTTCAGAAAGAGCCAATAACTACCCCTCTTTTGTTCTTGTGCCATGGTGAGAGAAGGATAGTAGATCATTCTTGTGGTAGGCTTCGGTAGACTTTAAAGGAATGTGGCGCTTTCCCCTGTGCGTAAGAGAAGTCGTGAAAAGGTAACTGGTTGTCCTTCTCCTTCCTCTAGGAGTAAATATAAATAGTAGGTTCAGGTGAGTTGTTGGTGTTGAGAGATGCCCTGTCACGTCAAAGATTTTTTGGGGACAATGACCAAAATATCATCTACGTACCGCAGCCAAAGTAATGAAAACGAGGGATGTTATTGAGGATCCTTCTTGATTCTAGGGTACCCATATATAAAATTGGCAAGAACGGCACTAAGGGGGGATCCCATGGCTAGTCCGAAGAGTTCGTTTGTATCTTCTTGTCGCGAACCTATACAGTTATAACGAGACACAAAGTTCGACAAAGGCCAAAAAATCTTGGCGGGGTACAGGAACTCTCTATCATCTTTTATCACCCTGCGAAGAAAGATCAATGGCTTGTTAAACTGGGGACATTGGTGGAATAAGGCCAGTCATCGTCAAAAACTTGGAAGTTTTATCACTCATGTCGAGATCACTGATACGGTTAAGGAGGTCACCCCGAATGCTTTAGATGAGCCTGACTGATTGTACCCAGGAGCTTTGACAAATATTGCGCAAGGGTGATTAAAGATGATACAAGAGTTACTGTACCGCTTGTTTTTGTGAGACTTGATCGAAATTAGTGGTCGTTATTTCTGTTTTAGGTTCGAGGACTAGAAGTACAAAAAACAACTCTTCGGACTAGCCAGGGGAATCCCCCCTTTGTGCAGTTCTTGCAATTTATATATGGGAGGTCCTGGAATCAAGAAGGAGTCCTCAATCACATTCCCTCGTTAAGTTACTTCGTTGCGGTTTCGTAGATGATATTTTGGTCATTGTACCAAAAATCTTGACCGTACAGGGCATCCTCAAAACATCTACACTATGGAACCTTACTATTATATTTACTCTTAGAGGAGGGGAGGACAACCAGTTACTTTTCTCGACGTTTCTTACGCACAGGGAGGAAAGCCAACTTTCTTTTAAAGTCTACCGGAAGCTAACTACATGAATGATCTTTCTACATTTCTTCTCTCCCTGACCACAAGAACTAAAGAGGGGTACGGTAGTTTGGCTTCTTTCTGAGAGCCTACCAGAATTTCCAGTCCTAAGTTCCTAGAAGAAGAATGTACATACCATACCAACTCTTTTAGTTTCACTACAACTTTCCCCTACACTTCATACGTTGACTGCAGGAAACGTGCAAATACGTATCCTCAGCAAGACACCCAAACCTATCAAATCTGAAGATAAAGGATGTGTATGTGTACTCACCTATTTTCTATTCACTAATTTGTGGTTGCAGGGGTCGACTCGTAGCTCCTGGCCCCGCCTTATCGCTGGCCGTTCGTTCTACATTTCACTCTCCCGCTCCAGAGCTTTGTCATACCTCTTTTTAAGCTGAATTCAATCCACTTATCTCACCAGATTGTGCCACTTTTTCTGGGAACCCTAAGAGTGAAGAAACATTCTAAGTACCTTATGACTAATCTGACTTTTCATCTTCCAGTGTGTTTCCCTGTGTATCATCCGATTTGTGGTTGCAAGGGTCGAATTTCTCAGCCTCCTGGCCTGATCTTCCTTGGTCTGTACTGGACACACTCTCTCTCCTTCTGCATGAACCTTCTTCTTATTCTCTTTTTAATGCTATGTTTGGTTTCTTCCTCAACTATATCACTCTCCAGATTGTTCAACTTCTGATGACTCTGAATGAAGAAATACTTCCTAACATTCCTGTGACTCATTCTGGTCTTCAAACGTCCTAACATGTGTCCCTTTTGGTTTTTGCTGTGTCCCATCTCTGAAAAACATACTTCACTATCCTCCTTGTCTATGCCTCTCAGTATTTTATGTCTCCTTTTACCCTCCTGTCCTACTGGGTCAAGGTGATTCTCCTTAACACTCCTCTCTTAGCTTGGGACTAGTCTTGTTGCAAAACCTTTGAACTTCCTCTAATTGCTTGACGGAAACTTGACCAAGTGTGGGTTCCAATCTGGTGCTGTGAATACACAAATAACCGCTCCATAAAGAGAGGAAGCTTACGACGACGTTTTCGGTCCGACTTGGTCCATGACTTGTCACACCAACCAGAGTGGAGGCGGACGGCTATATATAGGAGGAAGAGGTGGTGGTTAGTAGTGTAGTAGTAGTAGTACAAGATGAGTATATAATACCGACAAGATGAAATTATGTCACATGCCGCAACACCCGGGCAACCTACGTGGACGTTCGCCATTCCAACTAGCCACTGGATGGCGAAACGTATCCTCTACAAAGACAACCAGACGCCGCACATATGTCTTAATTTCATCAGTAGTTGTAGTAGTAGTGTAGAAGAGGGTAGTAGTAGTGATAGTGGTAGAAGTGGAAATAAGGAGGGTCGAGCCAGCTCAACTACAAAGGAAGGGGACACTGCAAGACGCTAGGTGCCCACTGAGGGAGAAAAAGCAAAGCGACAGAGGTGGTGAAAGGGGAAGTGTGTGTAAAATTAAATGAAGAAGGAAACAGAAACACCGGAGGACAGAGATTAGGAAAGACAACCCAGAGGAGAAAAGGAAAGAGGGGTAAGGGGAAGAGGGATGAAGAAAAAGAAAAAGAAAAATTGAGGAGTCAGGTTAAGTCAAGGGTGTTCTGAAGTTTTGGAGCATTTTACAATGTAGTGGGAGTTGAGGAAGGCATCTACGACTGGTCGGATGGAAGTAGGGAAGACTGTTTTTAAGAACTAGCAGTCGCCGTCTAGTGATCCTCTCTAATACACAACTTTCCTTGGTATGAACCTTAGCCCTGGCATTCATCTCTGTAGATGCCTTCCTCTCCCACTACATTTGTTAAGATGCCTCCATACTATCCAGAACACCGTGACTTAACCATGACTCCTCATTTTTTCTTTTTCTTTTTCTTCTCCCTCTTCCCCTTTCATCTTTACTTTTCTCCTCTGGGTTGTCTTTTATTCTTCGTCTCGTGTTTCTGTTCCTTCTTCATTTATAATTTCACGCATTCCCCTTTCACGCACCTCTGTGCGCCTTGCTCTCCCTCAGTGGGCACTAGCTCTATGCAGTGCTCCCTCCTTGTATTTGGACTGGCTCGTCCTCCTTATTTCCCACTTCTTCCACTACACTAATACTACCTCTTCTATATACTACTACTACAACTTCTGATGAAATTAAAACAATTGTGCGGCGTCTGGTGTCTGTGTTGTGGACGTTTCGCCTTCCGTGGCTTGGTGGATGGCCGAAGCGTCTACGATTGGGATTGCCCAGGTGTGGCGATGGTATTAATTTCATTCTTTGTGGTAGTTTGTACATTCTTGCTTTTTTCTACTACTTACTTACTACTATACTACTCACCACCTCTTCCTGCCTATATACTAGCCGTCCTGCTCCCCTTCTGGTTGGTGTGTTGTCAATGGTCCATGTCGGACGAAAACGTCGTCGTACGATTCTTCTTTTATGTGCGGGTTATTTGTGTATCGTTCCAGTACGGTATTGTTTTTGTGTCTTTTTTTGATATTTATTGGGCTGCATATCCAATATGCGGCCTGACGAACACGGTTGTACTGTGTCTATACTATGTTACTATATTCTGTGACCTTCCCCAATCATAATGACTTTGAATTGGTGAAATTAAACTCTTGAAGCAGTTTGATGGACAGGCTTACAGGTCTGTCCGAATTCCCTTGGCAGTCCATGCCTGATTCTCATCAATTGAAGTCTCATTACTTCACATCGTCTGCACACAGGGACACCTTGAATCTATCCCCTTCCGTCATGTCATTCAAAATCAGAAAAGTTCCAGTCTAGGGACTGAACCCTGTGGAAATCACACTTGTCACAGTCGCCCACTAAGACACTCCGTGTTGCCTTCCTGTCAGTTATTCTCTGACCAATACAGTGCCTTTCCTGTTAGACCTGCCTGCACTTATCTATGTGAGGAACTGCTTCGAAAGCCTTCTTACAGTCCAAGAAAATGGCAATCTACTTCTCTATCTCTGTCTGCCCTTCTGTTACTTCGTCAACCTGTCGTAAAATCCAGTGTTTTTGACACAGGATTTCCCTTCCTTACGGATACGTGCTGGTTTGACTTGTTTATACTTCGTTCCTTTCTAGGTGCTCCCACACTCTTTTGCCTGATTGCTTATCCGTTACGTGGATTGCTCTGGGTCTCTGTAGTTTACACTTCCTGTCTGTCTTTCGTTTCTTTAAACAAATGGGACCATTTTGTTGTCTTCCACACCTCAGGGAGTTGTCTGTTTCGTGTCGACATGTCTGAAAATTGCTGTTAGTGGCTCGCATAGAGTTTATGCTTCCTCTCTCAGGTCACAGGTAAAGATGTGTCTGTCCACGCCTTTGAGGTTATCTAGCTCACTTACTAGTCTCTTCACCTCCTCCTCAGGTGTGTGCATTGTGACCAGCACTTGTTGATGTACCATACCAACTGGCTTTATGGAGTCCTTTCTGTCTCACACTGAAAATACATACTTTATTCTTATGTTGAGATCTTCACATACCATCTCAGTCGTTTCTTGTTGATCTGCCCTCTTTCTTCTTTCTTCCTTTCTTCCTCAGCTGATTACCAGGTCCTGACATGCTGTTTTCCCATTTGTGGCTGATATACAACAGCTTGAGGGTCAGATTTGGCACTTCCATACTATGTCATTTTTGTATTGCAATATATTTTGTTGTGTGTGTGTGTGTCGTGTGTGTGTGTGTGTGTGTGTGTGTGTTACTCACCTAATTGTACTTCACCTAATTGTGGTTTGCAGGTGTGTCGAGGACTCTGCTCCTGGCCCGCCTCTTCACTGATCGCTATTGGGTCTGCCCTCTCTCTCTGCTTCCTGACTAACAAACAAGTATAGAGTTGAAGAACACCTGAGTACTTCTATTATTGATGCTTGGCAATATAAACACAAATGCAGTATAATGTGATCCTTTATTGACTACGTTTCGCCCACACAGTGGGCTTTTTCAAGTCACAAAACAGAACTACCTGGGGTGGAAGGAACGCGAGTATTTATAGTCCAGCTGAGGTCAGGTGAAGAATGCTGCATCTGATGATGTACCGAGTGGGGTTATAGTCTAAAAACTTGGGTAGCTTGGAAAGGAGATTGGAAAAGTTTGTGAGCAGACCTTCTACAGTGTTCTTATGTGGGATAGCGATGAAGAAGTTTCTTGGCAAGTGGTTCAGCTATGTTATAGAAGCCACTATTCTGGTTGAAGTTGTCGGATATAGAAATGAGTGATGATTCCAGGATTCTTCGGTATTGAGTGTTGTCTTCTGTGGCGATAAGTCTTGAGTTTCTGTAGTTTATCAAGTGGTTGTGTGAATTACGGTGTTGTACGCAGGCATTCCTTGTGTCGTCAGACCTGCTTGCGTATTGGTGTTCTGAAATACGTGTTTGGAGGTCCCTTGATGTTTCGCCCACGTATAACTTGTTGCAGTCATTACAAGGGATTATGTATACCCTGCAGAGGATGGAGGCTTGTCCTGCCTGCTACTGGTGATGTCCTTGATGTCGTGGTTGTGGAGGTAGATACTTGGAATGATGTTTTGGCAAAGATGTTGGAAACATGTTTGGCAATGGGAGTTGGTGGGAAGGACTATGTATCTCTTCTCGGCAGTGTCTTCTCTGGGTGTGTTGAAGATGTTTAATGCTCGCCGTCTGCAGTCTCTGATGAAGTGACGAGGATAGTGGAGTTTAGAAAATATTTGTTCAATTATAGTGCATTCTTCCTCAAGGAACTCGTTGCTGCAGATTCTGAGTGCACGCAGGAAGAAGCCTATAATTACACCACGTTTGGTTTTGGTGTCGTGGTGAGAGTAGAAGTGGAGAAGATCGTTTTGGTTGGTGGGTTTTCGATAGACTTTAAAACGAAGTTCGTGGTCAGCTTTGCAGAGCAGGACATCAAGGAAAGGAAGAGTGTTGTCGACTTCTTCTTCAAGTGTGAACTGGATTGAAGGCTCGACCTGGTTGAGCTTGTCTTGGAGAGCTTGAACGTTGAAGCATTTAGGAGTTATGAGGAGAATGTCGTCAACATAACGGAGTTTCTCTTTCGAAAATCACCTCTTTCAGCAGACTTTTGGACTACCCATGGGTTCGCCACTCAGTGCAGTCCTGGCGAACCTATACATGGAACATCTAGAAGCCGAACGTTTCTCCACCATTATTCCTTCGTCTGTCACCTGGCTCCGTTATGTTGACGACATTCTCCTCATAACTCCTAAAAACGCTTCAACGTTCAAGCTCTCCAAGACAAGCTCAACCAGGTCGAGCCTTCAATCCAGTTCACACTTGAAGAAGAAGTCGACAACACTCTTCCTTTCCTTGATGTCCTGCTCTGCAAAGCTGACCACGAACTTCGTTTTAAAGTCTATACGAAAACCACCAACCAAACGATCTTCTCCACTTCTACTCTCACCACGACACCAAAACCAAACGTGGTGTAATTATAGGCTTCTTCTGCGTGCACTCAGAATCTGCAGCAACGAGTTCCTTGAGGAAGAATGCACTATAATTGAACAAATATTTTCTAAACTCACTATCCTCGTCACTTCATCAGAGACTGCAGACGGCGAGCATTAAACATCTTCAACACACCAGAGAAGACACTGCGAGAGAGATACATAGTCCTTCCCCACCAACTCCATTGCCAAACATGTTTCCAACATCTTTGCCAAAACATCATTTCCAAGTATCTACCTCCACAACCACGACCATCAAGGACATCACCAGTAGTAGGCAGGACAAGCCTCCATCCTCTGCAGGGGTATACATAATCCCTTGTAATGACTGCAACAAGTTATACGTGGGCGAAACATCAAGGGACCTCCAAACACGTATTCAGAACACCAATACGCAAGCAGGTCTGACGACACAAGGAATGCCTGCGTACAACACGTAATTCACACAACCACTGATAAACTACAGTAAACTCAAGACTTATCGCCACAGAAGACAACACTCAATACCGAAGAATCCTGGAATCATCACTCATTTCTATATCCGACAACTTCAACCAGAATAGTGGCTTCTATAACATAGCTGAACCACTTGCCAAGAAACTTCTTCATCGCTATCCCACATAAGACACTGTAGAAGGTCTGCTCACAAACTTTTCCAATCTCCTTTCCAAGCTACCCAAGTTTTTAGACTATAACCCCACTCGGTACATCATCAGATGCAGCATTCTTCACCTGACCTCAGCTGGACTATAAATACTCGCGTTCCTTCCACCCCAGGTGTTCTGTTTGTGACTTGAAAAAGCCCACTGTGTGGGCGAAACGTAGTAAAAAAGGGTCACTTTTACTGATTTTGTTTATTTGCCATTGTGTCGGTATTTTATACCATTTATTTCCATTATTGATGCTTCTTGATATGAAGCCAAGGATTCTGTTAACTTTATTGTGAACATTTATGCACTGTTGTCTAGGTTTCAGATTATGCCCCAGAAATTAAAAATTTTTTCAAAAGTAATTTTTAAAACAAAAACTTTTTTATTTGGGCATGTTTTTTTCCCTACTAACATTTGTAGAGCTTTGCATTTGCTATATTAAATGCATTTTCCCACTTCCCCGAATTGCATCAGTTATTCAAATCATCCTGGATGCTCTAATGCCTCATTGAAAGAATTTAATGGCCGTTTTGGTGTCATCAGCAAATTTGTTTATGCCTTTTTTAAAAATTTCCCCTCATCAATGTCTTTTATTAAATTGTAAAAAAAAGGGGGCCCGTCACTGACCCCTGAGGAACAGTTTGGACCGGGCCCCAACTCTGATTTCTCCCCATTTATGCAAATTTCTTGCTGTTATTTGTAAACCATGCCTCTACCTCCCAAATCCTAGTAAAAAAAAATTTATAAATTCGTAAGGCAAAATCCCCTTTCGTAAAACCATGTTGAGATTCTTTAATCATTTAATGCCTTTAAACAGGGCCACAAATTGTCTCAGAAATTATTTTTCCCATAAATTTTCCCACTATGGAGGAAAGGTTGGTCTATATTTCGAGAAAAGAACCTATCCCCTGTTTTGTAAATAGGTTCATTTGCCTTTTTCCCACTTGTCGGGCACTAGCCAGTTTGTAGTGATATGTTGAAAGATTACCCAAATTTTTTGCCAGTTCCTTCACATTCCTTTAAAACCCTTGCAAACGTTCATCAGGGGCCCGGGGATTTGTAGGTTTCAATTTTTTATTTTTCTGAGGACCCTGTCACTAAATTTCCCCAGCGTGCATAGTTTATTATCGTCCCGCTCTAATAATTTATTATTTCTAAAATTTGCTAGTATATCCGTGTAAAAAAAATGAAGGAAAAAAAGTGTTTAAAATTTCACACATTTCCTCATCACGTCATGATCTGAATGAGTTACTTTAATGGGCCTCTTTGTCCCTAATTTGCTTTGTATACTGAAAGAACCTTCTTGGGTTAGTCTTCGAATCCATTGGATTTTCCTCAAAAACCCTTTTTGCTTCTCTTATTCCATTTTTTTTTTTTCTCTCTTTTTAATTGAATGCTATTGATTTTTTAACCGCCCATCCCACTTTGATTGCCTATAATTTCCTTTTTTTGACCAATGAGATGTTTTAATCTATTGTTTATCCATTTGGGTCATTTTTTATTGATCTAATTTTTTCCCACTTGGAACATAATTTCTGGGACTAGAACTATGCTTGATAAAAGACTGACCCATGCTTGGGGGATTCCAAATCACCCACCCGGAATTTTTTCCCGTCCAATGAAATCACAAGCAAAATTGAGACAAAACTTCCTGCGACATTTGGATAATTTATATTGAAACTAATGATTTGTCTGCTTTCCCCCAAATCATCAAAAGTGCAAGTGTTTGCAATAAAGCGAACAGAATCCTTGGGGTTTAAAGGTTTTTCTCAGATTTTTCTTAACTTGGGTTTGGGCCCCATTTTTGATTAGCGAGCAGTTCTGGTCACCGTATTACAGAATGGATAAAATGCCTAGGAAAAAGTACAAAAAAGGTTTACAAAGTTGATCCCCTGTATCGAAGTCTAAGAGGATAAACTGAGGGGCCCTAATATGTACTCTCTGAAAGGCATGAATTTGGGGGTGTTAAATGGAAACGGGGGTAAATAAATAGCGTGCAAAAAAATTTTAGCCAAGACAGGACTCGCAAAATGGTTTTAAGTTGGAAAAATTCAAAAACAGGAAGGATATAGGAAAAGCACTGGTTTGGGAATAGAGTTTGGATGAGTGGAACAAACCCGAGTACCGTCATAGAAGCTGAGACGTTGTGTAGTTTTAAAAATAGGTTAGGTAAATACATGAGTGGGTGTAGGTGGGTGTGAGTTGGACCTGACTAGCTTGTGCTAATGGGTCTGATGCAGTGCTTTTTCCTTAAGTGGATGTGACCTGACCTGACTAGGTTGGGTCATTGGCTTAAGCCGGTAGGAGACTTGGACTTGCCTCGTATGAGCCAGTAGGCCTGCTGCAGTGTTCTTTCTTTCTTGTGTTCTTAAGTTAAAAGAGGTTAATACGTGTCTGTGACTTGATCCCCGGTACGGCTGGAAACATTAGGACGTGTTTCCCGAAGACACCTGCTGTCCCTGTTCACCTAGCAGCAAAATAGGTACCTAGGTGTTAGTCGACTGGGTGTGGTCGCATCCTGGGGTATAAAATTGACCTAATTTGCCCGAAATGTTCTGCATAACAGGGGTTTTCTATATAGCGTGAGGCCTGGTCAATGGCCCGGGCCGCGGGGGCGTTGATCCCTGGAATAACCTTCAGGTAGGTAATAGTATGTCATTGATGTCACCTATGCGTGTATACCCTGTACTAGTACTTGTAAAAGTAAAGATTATTATTATTATTATTATTATTATTATTATTATTATTATTATTATTATTTATTATTATTATTATTATTAATGTAGAAAGTTAGTACTCCCCAAGGCACGGTTCTGGTCTCTTTACTCTTTCTCTTCACATCAGTTACAGATAGAAACATTATCCACATATTCACTATTCTTTGTGTTAGCATGAAAGTCGCCTCAGTTTAAAAGGCACAGAATAATTACAAGCAGAAACAGTGGTGGTAAATTGTGAAGAGTTCGTTTTACTGTCCACAAAAGAGTCAATAAACATCTAAAAATACTTTTCACATCCCCAACACATAACAGTGATAAAACCGAAAGAACGAGGGAGGAAAACGAAGAAAATGACACAAAGGCATGCGAGGACCCGAGCAAAGGATTCAGGGAAGTATTCACTGAGGAGACAGGAACAGCGCCCAGGAGCCTAAGGGGTAGCACAGATTAAAAAAGAAAGGTACAAAGAAAAGTCTCGTGTCTTTGTATTATTCATATATGTAGGCGTCCCCCCCGGAATCAGTGAAGCTCGACAGCTCCAGGGTCCCCGAGAAAGTGATACAGCTGTGGGAGAACTGAAACCACAATATTATAGGAGCCTCAAAGTATTTTTAGGATACCGAAAGATCGGGGGGAAGAAAGAGTTAGCTTTTAAGATATCGTAAAAAAGTTTCGAGATCCTAACAACTACCCCAAATTTCTTTAAAGCTAAAATGGAGTCACACACCCACACACACACACACACAACACAACACACACACACCACACACACACACCACAACACACCACAATGTAAGTATGCAAAGTCATGGAAAGATTTTCAGGAAAAAGATGGGGGAACACCTAGAAAGGAATGATCTCATAAAGCAGCCAACATGGATTCAGGGAGGAAAAAAATCCTTGTCCAAACCTAGGGGGAGTTTAGACAGGGTGACCCCGAAAGACAAGAGAGAGAGAGGGGTGGGTGGATTGCATTTTCTTGGATTTCAAAAAGTTTTTGACACAGTTCCACAAAAGAGATTAGTGCAAAAACTGGAGGACCAACGGGAAACAGGGAAGGCACTACAAGGGATCAGGGAATATTTGTCGGGAAGACAGCAGCGAGTCTGTACGTGGCAGGTGTCAGAGTGGGCGCCTTCCCAGGGGGGTCCCACAGGGGTCAGTCTAGGACCAGTGCTGTTTCTGGATTTGTGACGACTACGGAGGGAATAGACTCCGAGGTGCCCCTGTTTGCAGATGACGTGAAGTTGTGAGAAAAATTTCTTTCGATCGAAGACCAGGCGAACTACAAAGGGATCTGGACAGGCTGCAGACCGGGGCCCGCAATTGGTCCTGGAGTTCAATCCCCCCAAGTGCAAAGTCATGAAGATTGGGGAAGGGCAAAGAAGACCGCAGAGGGAGTACAGCTTGGGGGGCCGGACTCAAACCTCACTAAGGAAAAAAGATTTTGGGGGGTGATATAACCCCAGGCACTCTCCGAAAGCACTTCAACTAAATAAAGGCTGCAGGTATGGGCGCCTAGCAAACCTCAGAACAGCATTCGTTCTTAATAAGGAATCGTTCAGGACCCTGTACACCGTGTACGTTAGGCCCATATTGGAGTATGCGGCACCATTTTTGGAACCCACACCTAGCCAAGCACGTAAAGAAACTAGAGAAAGTGCAAAGGTTTGCAACAAGACTAGTCCCAGAGCTAAAAGGTATGTCCTACGAGGAGAGGTTAAGGGAAATCAACCTGACGACACTGGAGGACAGGAGAGATAGGGGGGACATGATAACGACATACAAAATACTGAGAGGAATTGACAAGGTGGACAAAGACAGGATGTTCCAGAGATTGGACACAGTAACAAGGGGACACAGTTGGAAGTTGAATACACAGATGAATCACAGGAATGTTAGGAAGTATTTCTTCAGCCACAGAGTAGTGAGGAAGTGGAATAGTTTGGGAAGCGAAGTAGTGGAGGCAGAATCCATACATAGCTTTAAGCAGGGGTATGATAAAGCTCACGGTTCAGAGAGAGTGACCTAGTAGCGACCAGTGAAGAGGCGGGGCCAGGAGCTTGGACTCGACTCCTGCAACCTCAACTAGGTGAGTACACACACACAAAACACGCATATATATATATATATATATATATATATATTAATATATATATATATATATATATATATATATATATATATATAAAATATATATTTATATATATAAACAACACTGCGCTAGCCACGGATTCGAACCCATGTTGTACTGGCCTGCCTCATGGTAAGCGAGAACCACATGACACTTTAAACCACAGGATCACCCAACCCTACAAAGAATGGCGCAGCCAGCACACAGCTAGCTGTAAAGTAAAAGGACACAAGTGCAACTAATGTGACATTTTATTGTGGCAACGTTTCGCTCTCCAGGAGCTTTGTCTAGCTGATACAAACAGTATATGGACACAGAGGGTATATAAAGGCTCAGAGTGAGGTGCAATACTAGTGAGGTACCATTTCGATGTTCACTAGTGGTAGTAGTAGTAGTGACAAAAGTAATACAATATGGTAGAGCAATTAATTCGTACATGAGTAAAAGGATATAAAAGCTATTACTTGGGTAACATAAAAATAGGTTGGACAAATATAGACTGGATAGAGAAGGCCTTTTTCAGTGTTCACTCTCTGTAATGTGCTTTGTGTAGTATAATAGGAGAGACTATGTGATGGCAGGGTTTACTGTTTTCAGGAGGATTCTCGCTAAGACTTCAAAGATGGTGAAGCTGCCGTTGTTTTGTTTAATTGTATTCGAAACAGCGATCAGTGCTGATTCGAGGCACTTGCGTCTGCGGAAATTAGTTTCTTTGATCACTAATTGGGCGTCCCTGAATTTCATGAGATGATTGGTGGAATTTCGGTGTTGTACGCAGGCGTTGTTCAAGTTATCGTTCCTACATGCGTAAATGTGTTCATTGAGGCAGATGTCGAGGTTTCTTGCTGTTTCACCTACATAAATCTTGTCACAGCCTCCGCAGGGTATAGTGTAAACCCCTGCATTGACTGATTCGTGGTGCTTTGATTTTGTCCTGGTTAGATCCTTTATTGAAGTGCTAGAAGCGATGGCGACTCTGGTGTTAGCTTGTGAAAGTACTTTAGAAACGTTCAGTGCAACCTGGCTGTGGGGAAGAATTATAACTTTGTTGGGAGTGGTGTTGGTGCATGGAGAATTAATGATCTGAAGAGCTCTTTTCTTGCAGTCTTTGATGAAAAAGGAAGGAAAATGTAACTCATTGAAGGTTTGGTGAATGTATGTACAATCCTCGTCAAGAAACTCAGGACTACAAATTCGGTATGCTCTTAGGAAAAACCCGATGATGATGCCTCTTTTGGTCTTGGTATCTTGACTGGAATAGAAGTGTGTGAGATCATTTTTATTGGTAGGTTTCCGATAAACTTGAAATCTTAGGTTGTTGTCTACTTTGTGAATGAGGACGTCGAGGAAAGGTAGCTTGTCATTGGACTCTTCTTCTAGTGTAAACTGGATCGCCGGTTCAACTGCGTTGAGCCTTGCCTGAAGATTCCGTACATCGAAACGTTTGGGAGTTGTTGCGAGGACGTCGTCCACGTAATGTAACCAAGTGACGCTTGAAGGGATGATTTTTGCGAAGTGTTCGGACTCTAGGTGTTCCACGTATAAGTTGGCTAGGACGGCACTGATGGGGTACCCCATTCCCATGCCGTAGGTTTGTTTGTAGAGCTTGTTGTTGAAAGAAAAACAGTTGAAATTAACACAGAGTTCAATCAAGTCAACAAAATCTCCGGGAGGTAGAGGAAGATTAAGGTCCTGATTGACTTTACGTCGTAGAACCTCGATGGCTTTTGTGGTAGGTACTTTTGTGAAGAGGAAAGTCACGTCCAAACTACTTAGTTTCTTGTTACGGATGGAGAGGTTGCGGATGCGGTTGAGAAGATCGCCTGAGTGTTTAAGATGAGCGGGGCTGATGGTCCCCCTGGTCTACTACTACCACTACTGAACATCGAAATGGTACCTCACTAGTATTGCACCTCACTCTGAGCCTTTATTTACCCTCTGTGTCAATATACTGTTCGTATCGGCTTGACAAAGCTCCTGGAGAGCTAAACGTTACCACAATAAAATGTCACATTAGTTGCACATGTGTCCTTTTACTTTACATATTGTCGGTAATTCTACCAACATTATTACACACAGCTAGCTGTTGGGCCGCCATCCGAGGCATACGTAGGTGTTGGAGCTTCTAAGCTAATTTCATTCTCATCCCTGATTGGTGTACTAGCCTCACGAGCAGAATTTATATATTATATATGCCCAACAGCTAGCATTGCTGGCTGCGCCATTCTTGTAGGGTTGGGTGGTCATGTGGTTTAAAGCGTCATGTGGTTCTCGCTTACCATGGAAAAATACCCTGACTTTGCCTATTGTAAATCAATCATAACCACTTAATTCAATATCACACATAAGCTGCACTATGTTATTTTGTTATTTAATTCATGTCTGCAAAAACAACTCATTACGACTGTAACCAGTTAAAACACGTAAATTGTTTAGTAATAATCTTGGTAGAACTACCGACAAAACTTTAGGTAAAAGGACACAGATGCAACTAATGTGACATTTAATTGTAGCAACGTTTCTCTCTCCAGGAGCTTTGTCAAGCCGTTACGAAGATACAAGGACACAACAGAGGATATATATAGGTACTACGTGAAGCGAAAGAGATATGTGGCGTGGTAGGCATCTTGGCCCATCCCTCCCCACAACTTGGGCCAGTAGGCCTACTGCAGTGCTTATGTTCTTTCAACTCACTTTGTTACCAATATATATAACCTTTCTGTTTTTTATGAAAATTAGACACATGTGCGACATCTGGGTATCTTTGACTGTAGACGTTTCGCCAGCCAGTGGCTGTATCAATACAGATTCTAGGACATAATTTGAAGACTATGTACAAAAGATGAGGTAAACAGTCCCTCAGACTTGAAGTTGGTGTGTAGAGCACCGTATGGTTTGTAACGACTTGACAAAGCTCCTTCAGAGCGAAACGTTTCCACAATAAAAATGTCACATTAGTTATACCTGTGTTCTTTTTAACCTACATATAACTGGTTCATTACCACAGTGACTTGTTAACCAACCTTTCCTCTTAACTCAGGTGAACTTCCAATTGGTTTTTCTCACAATGTTCAGGAAATTTCTTGGTAGGTTAGGCTAGGTTATGTTAGGTTACGTTAGGTTAGGTTAGACTAGGTTTTGTTAGCTTACGTTAGGTTAGGCTATGTTATGTTAGGTTAGGTTAGCTTAGGCTATAGACTATATTAGCCTAGAATGTTTCTATCAATAAATATAAAATAACTACTTATAATATACCATCACGGGGAAGTTATACATATAAGTTCAAGGCGATAAAAAGTTTTGTGGCGCGAACAACTGACAACCACCGAGAACTGTGAGATTTGGACTGTTTAAAGAGGCTTCGGCAGCGCTGTATAGCCCTTGTGGCTTAGCGCTTCTTTTTGATTATAATAATAATTCGGCAGTCCCACATTTGACTGGAATTACAGTACTCAGACGCTACCTGTAATTCAGAGGATAGACTGAATTTGCCGACCTATAAAAAGTCTGGAACCCAGTCGCAGGATCCATTATGTGCTTGAAGGATACCTGAGGGACGTTTCAGGAGGTCCTATATCAGGTCTCTTGGAGGATCAAGGCCTGATCAACCAGGCTGTCACTGTGGAAAAAGACACTTATGTACAGTTCAGGACATTTATTAAAGGAAACGTTTCGCCACGAGTGGCTTCTTCAGTCCTAATACAGAGAAAACTAAGAAAACACACATATATATAGTGGTGGGAGTCAGGTGAGGTGAAGCGTGGGTAGAGGTGGTAATAGTAGTAGTAGTAGTAATGGAACTAAGGAGGTGAGGTTAGAGAGGGACCTGCTGGCATCAAGTAACACCAGTTCCCAGGATGGGTAATATCCTCTTGCTTAGTAATTTTGAAATACTGTAACTACCGGATTTTTGCTTTATAGTGTTACTGACAGAAATTAGTGCGCTTCAATGCATTTTTCTCGTCTTAAGTCGTCTTCTTTAATAACTAGTTTAGCTTCATTGAATTTCATGAGTTGTCCAACATCGTCTCTATGTTGAAACACATGCGTTTTTGCGGTCATCATTTCTGCAAGCATTTTTGTGTTCTGCTATTCTAATGTCCAGAGTTCTGGCTGTTTCCCCTACATATACTTTGTCACACCCCCCACATGGTATAGTGTAGATACCTGCACTTGTGCCAGAATCATGCTTGGGGTTTTGTATCAGGTTCCTAATAGTAGTTGAAGAGCTGGTAGATATTTTAGCCAGTTTTCTGTCAAACATTTTTGAAACATTAGTGGCAACGTTGCTGACCGGTAAAACGATGTAACTTGGAGGCTTTTCTTCAATTTGATAGGTGTTGGTCTTGCTGAGGATACGTGTTGCACGTTTCCTGCAGTCACGTATGAAGTGTAGGGGAAAGTGTAGTGAACTAAAAGAGTTTGGTGATGTATGTACATTCTTCTTCGAGGAAACTGCGGACTGGAAATTCTGTAGGCCTCAGAAAGAAGCCAATAACTACCCCTCTTTTAGTTCTTGTGTCATGGTGAGAGAAGAAATGTAGAAGATCATTCTTGTAGGTAGGCTTCCGGTAGACTTTAAAAGAAAGTTTGCTTTCCCCTGTGCGTAAGAGAACGTCGAGAAAAGGTAACTGGTTGTCCTTCTCCTCCTCTAGAGTAAATTTAATAGTAGGTTCCAGATTGTTGATGGTGTTGAGGATGCCCTGTACGTCAAGATTTTTGGGTACAATGACCAAAATATCATCTACGTACAGCATCCAAGTAACTGAACGAGGGATGTTATTGAGGATCCTTCTTGATTCCAGGTCCTCCATATATAAATTGGCAAGAACTGCACTAAGGGGGGATCCATGGCTAGTCCGAAGAGTTGTTTGTACTTCTTGTCCTCGAACCTAAAACAGTTATAACGAACACAAAGTTCGACAAGGCTCACAAAATCTTGGCGGGGTACAGGTAACTCTGTATCATCTTTAATCACCCTGCGAAGAAGATCAATGGCTTGATCAACTGGGACATTGGTGAATAAGGCAGTCACGTCAAAACTTGCAAGCTTCTTATCACTCATGTCGAGATCCCTGATACGGTTAAGGAGGTCACCCGAATGCTTTAGATGAGCCTGATTGATTGTACCCAGGAGCTTTGACAAATATTTCGCCAAAACTCCTGCTAGACTGTGAGGGGCGCTGCCGATACCAGATGTAATGGGTCTCATAGGCACATTTGGTTTGTGGGTCTTTGGTAAACCATAAAGTCTAGCTGACTTGGGGTTGGTAGGGATGAGGCGCAAGAGCTTTTTACCTTCTTCTGATTTCCTGAGTATACTGCGGGTCTTACTGAGAAAAGAATCTGTTTCTTTCCTCCATGCATGTTCGGGGATGGAAACGTATGTGTTGGCGTCGTTCAATAAATCTTGCATCTTACTAACGTAGTCTGTACTGTTGAGGATGACCACTCCTCCTCCTTTGTCCGCTGTGGTGATGAGAATATCATTATTGGTAGCTAAGTGTTTGAGTGCCTGGATGTAGCGACGAGGAATGACTGGACGACTAGGTTCAGAAACTGCAGCTGCAATAAGTCCTTGTATGAAACCTTTGTTAAACTCAGAGTCACCGAAGGACAACCAGTTACCTTTTCTCGACGTTCTCTTACGCACAGGGGAAAGCAAACTTTCTTTTAAAGTCTACCGGAAGCCTACCTACAAGAATGATCTTCTACATTTCTTCTCTCACCATGACACAAGAACTAAAAGAGGGGTAGTTATTGGCTTCTTTCTGAGAGCCTACAGAATTTCCAGTCCGCAGTTCCTCGAAGAAGAATGTACATACATCACCAACTCTTTTAGTTCACTACACTTTCCCCTACACTTCATACGTGACTGCAGGAAACGTGCAACACGTATCCTCAGCAAGACCAACACCTATCAAATTGAAGAAAAGCCTCCAAGTTACATCGTTTTACCGGTCAGCAACGTTGCCACTAATGTTTCAAAAATGTTTGACAGAAAACTGGCTAAAATATCTACCAGCTCTTCAACTACTATTAGGAACCTGATACAAAAACCCAAGCATGATTCTGGCACAAGTGCAGGTATCTACACTATACCATGTGGGGGGTGTGACAAAGTATATGTAGGGGAAACAGCCAGAACTCTGGACATTAGAATAGCAGAACACAAAAATGCTCGCAGAAATGATGACCGCAAAAACGCATGTGTTCAACATAGAGACGATGTTGGACACCTCATGAAATTCAATGAAGCTAAACTAGTTATTAAAGAAGACGACTTAAGACGGAGAAAATGCATTGAAGCTGCACTAATTTCTGTCAGTAACACTATAAAGCAAAAATCCGGTAGTTACAGTATTTCAAAATTACTAAGCAAGAGGATATTACCCATCCTGGGAACTGGTGTTACTTGATGCCAGCAGGTCCCTCTCTAACCTCACCTCCTTAGTTCCATTACTACTACTACTACTATTACCACCTCTACCCACGCTTCACCTCACCTGACTCCCACCACTATATATATGTGTGTTTTCTTAGTTTTCTCTGTATTAGGACTGAAGAAGCCACTCGTGGCGAAACGTTTCCTTTAATAAATGTCCTGAACTGTACATAAGTGTCTTTTTCCACATCTTGTCGGTATCACCATACCATTTCCTCAGGCTGTCACTGTTGGTCGGACGCAGTACAACGTACGAACCTCAGAGAATAAAAAGGCACAATACAGTGACTCGAACAATACAAAAACAACCAGGAGTTATCTGTATACGAACTACAGCCCGGCTGGTCAGGCACTGACCTGATTGGTAATCTTTTGGCTACCGCCGTGCCTTCAGCCTATCCTTCTCTGTATGTTGTCCAGTGCACCTCGTATGTGTATCTTGTGTACATGTAAATATACCTGGCAGGGTGCTGACATATCTAATTTCCTTCACCTCACCTCTGGCAATTATATATACTTTTAATTTATTTATTTCCTAAGATTCCTCTGTTTTAAAAGGGGATACTTTAAAGAGGATATCTAAAAGGGGGATACCTAAAGCGAACGTGGTAAATGTGGTTCCTCTTCGTCCAAGATCTCCGTGAGATAACCCGAGAATGCCTCTTCCGATACACTGACATATACACACACACACCACTCGGTGTATATACAGTGACATATACACACCACTCGGTGCATATACATTGAGATATACACACCTCTCGGTGTATATACACTGAGATATATACACCTCTCGGTGTATATACACTGAGATATACACGCTTCTCGGGGTATATACACTGAGATATACACACCCCTTGGTGTTTTTCACCAGTGAAAACCCTTGTGTACACACAAAAA
>NC_069402.1:22565381-22581658 GCF_026875155.1 Cherax quadricarinatus
GAAACCCTGGACCGGAAAAGGGGAGAGCACTTGGGGGGTGGGGGAAAGGGGGGGGGGGGAAAATTTTAGGGGGATCCCGGAAAGAAGGAGATACTGGTTGCAGGGAACCCTGGGAAATGGGGGGAAAGGGAAACATCTGAGGGGACACGGAGGACCCTGGAAACCCTTTACGGGAAAAAGGGGAGAGCACCTTGGGAAGGGGGAAAAGGGGGGGGAATACTGAGGGCGGACCCTGGAAAGAAGGAGATACTGCTGTAAGGCAGACCCTGGGAAAGTGGGGAAGGGAGAAACATCTGAGGGGACACGGATGGACTCCCGGACACATGGACCTGGGAAAGGCGAGAGCACCTTGGGGAAGTGGGGAAGGAGGGGGGAATATCTGAGGCGGACTCCTGGGAAAGAAGGAGATACTGGTTGCTAGGCAGACCCCGGGAAAGGGGGAAGGGAGAACATCTGAGGGGACACGGATGGGCTCCTGGACACATGGACCTGGGAAAGGCGAGAGCACCTTGGGGAAGTGGGGAAGGGAAGGGGGGAATATCTGAGGCGGACTCCTGGGAAAGAAGGAGATACTGGTTGCTAAGGCAGACCCTGGGAAAGTGGGGAAGGGAGAACATCTGAGGGGACACGGATGGACTCCTGGACACATGGACCTGGGAAAGGCGAGAGCACCTTGGGGAAGTGGGAAGAAGGGGGGAATATCTGAGGCGGACTCTGGGAAAGAAGGAGATACTGGTTGCTGAGGCAGACCCTGGGAAAGTGGGGAAGGGAGAACATCTGAGGGGACACGGATGGACTCCTGGACACATGGACCTGGGAAAGGCGAGAGCACCTTGGGGAAGTGGGGAAGGGAAGGGGGGAATATCTGAGGCGGACTCCTGGGAAAGAAGGAGATACTGGTTGCTAAGGCAGACCCTGGGAAAGTGGGGAAGGGAGAACATCTGAGGGGACACGGATGGACTCCTGGACACATGGACCTGGGAAAGGCGAGAGCACCTTGGGGAAGTGGGGAAGGGAAGTGGGGGAATATCTGAGGCGGACTCCTGGGAAAGAAGGAGATACTGGTTGCTAAGGCAGACCCTGGGAAAGTGGGGAAGGGAGAACATCTGAGGGGACACGGATGGACTCCTGGACACATGGACCTGGGAAAGGCGAGAGCACCTTGGGGAAGTGGGGAAGGGAAGGGAGGGAATATCTGAGGCGGACTCCTGGGAAAGAAGGAGATACTGGTTGCTAAGGCAGACCCTGGGAAAGTGGGGAAGGGAGAACATCTGAGGGGACACGGATGCACTCCTGGACACATGGACCTGGGAAAGGCGAGAGCACCTTGGGGAAGTGGGGAAGGGAAGGGGGGGGAATATCTGAGGCGGACTCCTGGGAAAGAAGGAGATACTGGTTGCTAAGGCAGACCCTGGGAAAGTGGGGAAGGGAGAACATCTGAGGGGACACGGATGGACTCCTGGACACATGGACCTGGGAAAGGCGAGAGCACCTTGGGGAAGTGGGGAAGGGAAGGGGGGGGGAATATCTGAGGCGGACTCCTGGGAAAGAAGGAGATACTGGTTGCTAAGGCAGACCCTGGGAAAGTGGGGAAGGGAGAACATCTGAGGGGACACAGATGGACTCCTGAACACATGGACCTGGGAAAGGCGAGAACACCTTGGGGAAGTGGGAAAGGGGGAATATCTGAGGCGGACTCCTGGTAAAGAAGGAGATACTGGTTGCTAAGGCAGTCCCTGGAAAAGTGGGGAAGGGAGAACATCTGAGGGGACACGGATGGACTCCTGGACACATTGACCTGGGAAAGGCGAGAAACCTTGGGGAAGTGGGAAAGGGGGAATATCTGAGGGGACACAGATGGACTCCTGGACACATGGACCTGAGGAAAGCATCAAAAACACAGTAAGTGGGGTTTGGTGGACCCAAAGACGAACCAAATGGCCTCACGTGGGCAAGGTCTGTAACTTCAGCGATAACTCTGATGCTGACAGTGGGTCGCAAATAAATAATGACTAAAAAGATTTCTTATAAAAAAGACAACTGTAATTATTTAACATTTAGCTTGTTGGGGACAGCTTTTAAAAAGGAAATGTTTTGGCTCGACCCGTATTATCAATTTATTAAAACATCCTTATACTGCGCCATCTAAAACATTTTTAGGATATTTTTTCTTTTACATATGAACGATTAATTAAATAATGGAATCCGTAATTAGCTGAATGTTTTGGGACTTGATTTCCTTTACCTTGACTTCACCTTCCTCGAGACTTGAATAATAAGAAAACAGCGAAAAGGCATGAAGAGAGTGTAATCTCTACCTGATAAGAGTGAGAACACCAGAGATCGTCCCCACAATCAACTACATAACTGTTGAGGAAGAGTTCGTCGTCCCGATAGGACAGAATCATTGATCCTCTCCTTCTTTCAATCTGTTTTTCCTTCTATTCATCAACACATTACACAAAATCTTCCCGCTCAACTAAACAGTAACCACCAGCTATCGATAAATATGTATTTAATGCACATTATTATTAAAACAAGGGGGAACGCTTAAACCCGGAGATTTTACAGCGGCTGGGGGGGATGTGGAAGCATCAGGCTTAATTCGGGGAACTGGAGCACAGATCCAATATCCCTAAATCAAGAGCCCCTCACCAACATCAAGGAAACCTATCCTTGAGGGGGAAGTCATCACAAAGCACCAATATATTTTTTCTATTACCATGGGGCATTTAAATATGAGTGTTAAAGAACTGACTCAACGAGGCTCAGAGAAACTCGTGGACAATGTAAACTTCTCTCAAAACAATATGTAAGCAGCTTTTAAGCCGACTGGGAAAAAAAATCCTTGAATTGAAGCCATATGTTTTAATATGTAACATGTACTTGTTTCAAAGCAAGAACATATACTGAACACTTTACCTCCCACAATCACAAAATTACTCTTGTTCACACACATGCTGACGAAAAACAAAAAGAACGATGGTTGAAAAGTTAACAGGTGAGGCACTCGCTCGGAGAGATCTATCGTGATGAATTTTGTAGAGCACCGAAATAAAATGGGTTGAAAGTTAGATATAATGGTGATGAAAAAAGTTCAAAGAGATTCCTGAAGGAAGTAAAGGCGAGAATATTGGAAAGACATATTAACCAGTGAGAATATAGGAAGAATAAATGGAGTATGTATGAAGTGGAGTATGAAATATTGAATATGAAGAATGGGAATGAAGGCAATATGAAGGAAGTGGGAATGATAGGCAATAAGAAGAAGTGGGAATAAGGCAATGTGAAGGAAGTGGGAATGAAGGCAATGTGAAGAAGTGGGAATGAAGGCAATATGAAGGACGTGGAATGAAGGCCAATCTATGAAGGAAGTAGGAATGAATGGCAATATGAAGGAAGTTGGAAATGAAAGCAATATGAAGGAAGTGGGAATGAAGCAATGTGAAGGACGTGGGGAATGAAGGGCAATGTAAGGAAAGTGGGAATGAGGCAATATGAAAGAAGTGGAATGAAGGCAATATGAAGGAAGTAGGATGAAGCAATATGAAGGAAGTGGGATAAGGCAAGATGAGGAAGTGGGAATTGAAGGCATATGAAGGAAAGTAGGAATGAAGCAAAATGAAGAGAGTAGAAGAATGCAATAGGAAGGAAGTGGGAATGAAGGCAATATGAAGGAATGGGAATGAAGGCAAAATGAAGGAAGTGGGAATGAAGGCAATATGAAGGAAGTGTGAAATTAAGCAAACTATGAAGGAAGTGGAATGAAGGCAATAAGAAGGAAGTGGGAATGAAGGCAATGTGAAGGATGTAGAGAATGAAGCCAAAGAAGGAAGTAGGAAAGAAAGGCAAATGAAGGAAGTGGGAATCTGAAGGCAAATATGAAGGAAGTGGAATGAAGGCAATATGAAGGAAAGTGGGAATGAAGGCAATATGAGGAAGTGGGAATGAAGGCAATATGAAGGAAGTGGGAATGAAGGCAATGTGAAGGAAGTGGAATGAGCAATGGTGAAGGGAAGTGGGAAATGAAGGGCAATATGAAGGAAGTGGGAATGAAGGCAATATGAAGGAAGTAGGAATGAAGGCAATATAGAAAGGAAGTGGAATGAAAAGGCAATAGAAGAAGTGGGATGAAAGCAATACTGAAAGGAAGTAGGAATTAAGCCAATATAAGAAGTAGTAAAGAAGGCAATTGAAGGAAGTGGGAATGAAGATATGAATGGAAGGTGAATGAAGGCAATATGAAAGGAAGCTGGGAATGAAGGCAATATGAAGGAAGTGGGAATGAAGTCAAATGGAAGGAAGTGGGAATGAAGGCAATGTGAAGGAAGTGGAAATGAAGGCAATGTGAAGGAAGTGGGAATTGAAGGCAATATGACGACGTCGGAACAACATCCAGAAGGCAATATGAAGAAGTAGGAATGAGGCAATATGAAGGAAGGTGGGAATGAAGGCATATGAAGGAAGTGGGAATGAAGGCAATATGAAGGAATTAGGAACGAAGCCAATATGAAGGAAGTAGAAAGAAGGCAATATGAAGGAAAGTGTGAATGAAGGCAATATGAAGGAAGTGGGAATGAAGCAAAAATGAAGGAAGTGGAATGAAGGCAATAAGAAGGAAGTGGGTAATGAGGCAATATGAAGGAAGTGGGATGAAGGCAATATGAAGGAAGTGGGAATAGGGCAATTTGGAGGGGGGGGGGAAGGTGAAGTAGTAATGAAGTCCAATATGAAAGAATTAGGAAAAGAAGGCATTAGAAGGAAGTGGGATGAAGGCAATATAAGAAGTATTGGAATGAAGGCATATGAGGAAGTGGGAATTGAAAAGGCAATATGAAGGAAAGGGGAAAGAAGGCAAATGACGGAAGTGGAAATGAAGGCAATGTGAAGGAAGTGGGAATGGAAGCAATGGTGAAGAAGTGGGAATGAAGGCAAAAAAGAGGAAAGCGTGGGAATGGAATGCAATAGAAGTAGTAGGATGGAAGGCAAATAAGGAAATGGGAATTGATAGGCAATAGAAGGAAGTTGGAATGAATGGCAAATATGAAGGAAGCTAGGAATGAAGCCAATATGAAGGAAGTAGAAAGAAGGCAATATAAGGAAGTGGTGAATGAAGCAATATGAAGGAAGATGGAATGAAGGCAATATGAAGGAAGTGGGAAGAAGGCAATATGCAAAGGAAGTGGGAATGAAGGCAATATGAAGAAGTGGGGAATGAAGTCAATATGAAGGAGTAGGAATGAAGGCAAATTGAAGAAGTGGGAATGAAGGCAATGTGAAGGAAGTGTGAATGAAATGCAATATGAAGGAAGTGTGATGAAGGCAATATGAAGGAAGTAGGAATGGAAGGCAAATATGAAGGAAGTGGAATGAAGGCAATATGTAGGAAGTAGGAATGAAGCCGATATGAAGGAAGTAGAAAGAGGCAATATGAAGAAGTGGAATGAAGCAATATGAAGGAAGTGGGCATGAAGGCAATATGAAGGAAGTGGGAATGAAGGCAATATGAAGGAAGTGGGAATGAAGCAAGTATGAATGGAAGTTGGAAATGAAGGCAATATGAAGGAAAGGCTTGCAGTAAAGGGAATTTTGGTGAAATTTAAATAAAAAACAAAATAAAAATCGAATTGGTGAGAATAGAACGAGGAGAATAAAAGAAAGTGAATATAAGTAAATAAATAAAAAAAGATATAGAGAAAGAGTGAATGAGTCAGCAGGTTAACAGTAGGAAAGTAGAATTGATTAATGGTATGTTAACAGTGATCAATGTTTAACAGTGATCCAACGTGTGGTAGTTTCCTGGTAACGGAATAACAGTGACAAGTGTGTAGTTTTCCTGGTAACGCATAACAGGTGATCAATGTGGATTTTCCTGTAACTGCAAGAAAAACTGTGATCAAGTGTGTAGTTTTCCTGGTAACGAAATACAGGTGATCAACTGTGTATTTCCTGGTAACGGAATAACTGTGATCAACTGTGTAGTTTCCTGGTAACGGAATAACAGTGATCAACTGTGTAGTTTCCTGGTAACGGAATAACAACAGTGATCAACAGTGTAGTATCCTGGAAACGGAATAACAGTGGATTCAAGTGCATAGTCTCCTGTAAGCAGGAATATCATTGATCAAGTGTGTGGGGGTAGTTTCCTGTAACGGAAAATACCAGTGATAAGTGTGTAGTTTCCTGTAACGGATAAAGAACAGTTGATCCAAGTGTGTAGTTTCCTGGTAACGGATTAACAGTGATCAACTGTTGTAGTTTTCCTGGTAACGGAATAACATGATCAACTGTGTAGTTTCCTGGTAACGGAAAACAGGATCAACTGTGTAGTTTCCTGTAACCGGAATAACAGTGATCAACTGAGTAGTTTCCCCTTGTAACGGAATAACAGTGATCAAGTGTCAAAGCCCCCACTGGTAACGTATAACAGTGATCAACTGTGTATTACCTGGTAACGGAATAACAGTGATCAAGTGTGTAGTTTCTGGGTAACGGAATAACAGAGATCAAGTGTTTAGTTTCCTGGTAATGGAATAACAGTGATCCAAGTGTGTAGTTTCCTGGTAACGGAATAACAGTGATCAACGTGTAGTTTCCCCTGGTAAACGAATAACAGTGATCAACTGTGGTATTTCCTGGTAACGGAATAACAGTGATCAAGTGCATAGTCTCCTGGTAAACGGAATAACAGTGATCAACTTGTGTAGATTTCCTGTAACGGAATAACAGTGATCAAGTGTGTCATTTCCCTGGTAACGGAATAACATGATCAAGTGTTTAGTTCCTGGTGAACGGAATAACAGTGATCAAGTGTGTAGTTTCCTGAAACGGAATAACAGTGATCAACTGTGTAGTTTCCTGGTACCGGAATACCAGTGATCAAGTGTGTATAGTTTCCCTTGGTACATCGGAATAACAGTGATCAAGTGTTTAGTTTCTTGGTAACGGAATAACAGAGATCAGTAGTGTAGTTTTTCCTCCTTGGAAACGGAATAACAGTGATCAATGTTTAGTTTCCTGGTAACGGAATAACATGATCAACAGTGTAGTTTCCCTGGTACCGGAATAACAGGGATCAAGTGTGTAGTTTCTGGTAACGGAATATCAGTGATCAAGTGTTTAGTTTCTGGTAACGGAATACCAGTGATCAACTGTGTAGTTTCCTGGTAACGAATAACGTGATCAAGTGTGAAGTTTTCCTGGTAACGGAATAACATGACAAGTGTTTAGTTTCCTGGTAACGGAATAACAGTGATCAACGGTATAGTTCCTGGTAACGGAATTAACAGTGATCAACTGTATAGTTTCCTGGTAAACGGAATAACAGAGATCAATGTATAGTTTCCTGGTAACGGAAATAATCATTGATCAACTGTATAGTTCCTGTAACGGATTAACAGGAACAACTGTATAGTTCCTGGTAACGGAATAACAGTGATCAACGTATAGTTCCACTGTAACGGAATAACAAGGTGATCAAGAATATAGTTTCCTGGTAACGAATAACATGATCAATACTGTATAGTTTCCTGGTAACGGAATAACAGTGATCAAGTGTAATAGTTTCCTGTAACTTGAATAACAGTGATCAAGTGTATAGTTTCCTGGTAACTGGAATAACAGTGATCAAGAAAAATAAAGTTTCCCTGGTAACGGAATAACAGTGAATCAACTGAATAGTTTCCTGGTAACGGAATAACAGTGATCAACTGTATAGTTTCCTGGTAACGGAATAACAGTGATCAAGTGTATAGTTTCCTGGTAACGGAATAACAGTGATCAACTGTATAGTTCCTGGTAACGAATAACAGTGATCAACTGTATAGTTTCCTCACTGGTAAAGGAATAACAGTGATCAGTGTATGATTTTTCCTGGTACGGGAATAAACAGTGTATCAACTGTATAGTTTTCCGGTAACGGAATAACAGTGATCTAAGAGTATACTTTTCCTTGCGGTAACGGAATAACATTGATCAAGTGTATAGTCTTTTTCACTGGTAACGGAATAACAGTGAACAAGAGATTCATAATAGTTTTCCTGGTGACGGAATAACAGTGATCAAGTGTATAGTATCCTGGTAACGGAATAACATGAACAGTAAAGTGTGTATTAATTTAATAAGTAGAATAAGTGTGTGTGTTGACTATGTTTAAGTAAAGTGATGATGGAGTCATACAAGTGACAAGATATAAGTGACAAGATATAAGTGACAAGATATAAGTGACATACAACAAGTTTAACTGCGGAAGGTATTAAGATATGTACGTGCATGTTTACTCTGCAACATTAAAGTCAATAAAACTTTATACCGGACTATGTTTACTCATTAAAAGAACTTTGTTAATATAGTTGACATAAGATGCATGTACACTTAAGTTAGTGAACATGTAAATGTTTTACACTTGTTACATATAATTTACCTTTAAAAACGATTTTCGTCGTTTACTTCACAAGAAACACTAGAGTCATATAATATTTTATCAGTTTTGTTGCATGTTAACATTGTTAGTACAGAGAAACACATATAAAACATTCACCTGTTTACAAAAAACAACATAAAAATATGCATACACAGTTTCTTCTATCGTAAAAATCTTAATTATGTAGATATTACTTTGAAGTATAAGTAGAACGTCTGGATTTCTCAATATTGGCCACTCCATTGTGGTGTAAGCTTGGTTGAACTTGTTTTGTTGTCTCTGGCTGCAACTACAGTCGAACCTTCCATAGGTGAGTGTAATTAATTAGGCGCAGATTTCTGTGTTCCTCCCTTGTAATTACATCAGTCCTGTATATCATGATATTGAAAACATGTATGTTAAATATCATATATGGGGGAATGTCTCATTGGGATGGTTACTCCCTTGAAAAGTTAAGTACCTCTTTGAGGAGATGCTGTGTTTGGTGTTTCTCACAAACTGTCCAACCGTCACCATCTGGACGGGTTTCACTCTCATATATCATTGTTCTGGACGGGTTTCCCCTGTCATATTTCATTGTCCTGGGACGTGTTTTCCCTTCCCATATTTCCTTGTTCTGAACGGGTTTCACTCTCATATTTCATTGTTCTGGACGGGTTCCCCTGTCAAATTCATTGTTCTGGACGCGTTTCCTCTTATATCTCATTGTTGTGACTTGGTTTTCCTCCATGTTTCATTGTTCTTGGACGGGTTATCCTTTTCATTATTCAATCGTTCTGGACATGTTTCCTTCTCATTTTTTCATTGTTCTTTGACGGGGTTTCGCGGCATATTCATTCTTCTGGACGGGTTTCCTTCTCATATTTCATTGTTCCTTGATGGGTTTTTCGGTCTCATATTTCGATTGTTCTTATTAACGTTTTGTTCTTATATTTCATATGTTTCTTTTACGGGTTTCGTTTCTCAATATTTCCCCCTTGTTCCGTACGTGGTTACCTTCTCATATTTCATTGTTCTGGACGGCTTTCACTGTTCATATTTCATCGAGATCTGGATGGGTTTTCCCATTCATATATCTTTCTTCTGGACGGTTTCCCTGTCATATCGCAAAATGGTTTCTGGATTGTTTCCCTGTCATATTTCATTGTTCTGGACGGGTTCCCTGTCACATTTTATTGTTCTGGACGGGTTTTTCCAGTCATTTTCATTGTTCTGGACAGGGTATTCCTTTTTCCCTGATTACATTTGCAATTGTTAATGGACGGGAGTTCCGCCTCATGGGGATGTGCGCTTTGGGGTTAGTAAGGTGGTGGTTGCGGCGTGTAGCGACGAGTAAGGGAGCTGTGTGGAGATAGAGCTGGTAGGGCGATATGTCTTAGCCTTGTGTCGTGAGCACTATGGATTGGTACTAATGTCTGCTCATCAGGAGACCTAGGGGTTGTGTCATTCGCTCTGTGGGGTTCTGGCTCACCACGCATCACTCTACGATTAGTCGTTGTAAGAGTAGAGAGGTTTTACCCTCAGCTCTTCAACTAACTCAGTCTATCGGCAGATTCTGCATGACGAGTATGCAGGGAGCTGGAGTAATTCCCTCTTCATACAATGAATTTAGAACTATTGGATTACGTGACGCGAAGAAATCTCTTCCTCCAGTAATCATTGAAGGCTAGATACTACAGACATGGTTTCCAGCCTATATCGTAAACTACTATGCCAGTTGCGCGATCGCGTCTCATGGACAGCTGGACAAAGAACAAATTTCTTAGTCATATTTTCTTTTCTTAAGGGCTGGTTTCATTCACTATACTTGTCCTTGTTCTGGTACGGTATGTTGCGCTACTCTATTGGGTCCTCAAAGTGACTGGTGGATGTGGGAGTTCGGCCTGTGCATATTTCAGGGTGTGTTTACTGGTGTACCTTTGGGCGCTTGTCGATATAAGATATAATTTGGTTTTCTGTGACGGGTTTCAATTAGTCGAAGTGGTCTTTGAGTTCTGTGGCGACATGTGGTGTGCGCTTGCGCTCATAATTCCGAAGATTTCTGACTCTGGAATCTGTGTACTCTAGCTCTCATACTGCGTATCAAAAGATAATCTGGACTGGGTATTAACCACCCTCTGTAGTGAATAGATCATATGTTCATTGGGAGTATCAAGGTACGCGCGATCTAACACAAACGCAATGTCATATTTCGCATCTTGGTTTCTCGAAGCTTCCACTATCACTCATATCTCATTGTATATGATTAGGTAATATCGGTGGTTGCTAGGCAACAGCCCCTCTCATGTTTCAGTTGCTTCGAGAACAAGTGAGTATATACTTCGATCAGTTTTTAAGTGATATTCACCCTAGAGATCTATGGATCAAGACGGGTTCACATTCATCAGGCATTATTTACCATGACTGTATCATGCGCGACAACCCTGATAAGTTAGACAGCGACAGGTCGAATATAATAATGCATCAATTGTTATGGAGACGCAGGCGTTAAAGATACTTAGACCACTCACTCTGATAATATGTCAGAGTGCATCGACACCTGATCCAAGTTGAGACGCGTGAGGACGTCCAGATAACGGTCATGCCATGATAGTTTATAAATCGATAATCAGACTTCTTCGGTGTTCGCTGTCGCCTAGCATCTAGATTGTCTATAGGCCGCCTGGAATCCTGTTAACTGAGTACTGGAGTAGTGCTGTCATATTCATCGTTTCTGCTAACGGGTTTCCCCTTTCATATGATGCCACTGCTCTGGACTTGTTCCCCTGGCATATTTAGATTGTGTGGTCTGGGAGGCGGGTTTCCCTGTCATATATCATGGTTCTGGACGGGTTTCCTTTTCATATTTTCATTGTGTCTGGAGCGTGTTTCCCTGTCCTTATTTCATTGTTCTGGACGGTTTCCCTGTCATATTTCATTGGTAATTGACGGTTTCCCTGTCATTTTCTACTTGTTCTGTACGGTTTTTTCCCTGTAACATTTCATTGTTCTGACGATTTCCGAGAGATAATATATTTCAAATTATAGGGTTCTTGACGTTTTTTCTGTCAGTATTTCATTGTTCTTGACGATTTCCTTCTCATAATTCATTGTTCTGGACGGGTTTCCTGTCATATTTCATTGTTCTGGACGGATTTCCCTGACATATTTCATTGTGCTTGACGAGTTTTCTTCTTCTCATGATTCTTTCATGTTCATGGACGGGTTATCCTTCTCATATTCATTGTTCTAGATGGGGTTTTCGTTCTTATATTTCATGTTCTTTACGGGTTTTCGTTCTCATATTTCTGATCTTTACGGGTTTCGTTCCTCATATTTCTTTGTTCTAGGACTGGTTTCCTCTGTCATATTCATTGTTCTGGCCGGGTTTTTCCTTCATATTTCATTGTTCTGACGGGTTTTTCCTTTCATATTTCATTGTTCCTGGACAGGCTTCACTGTCAAATATAATGGTTCTGGACGTGTTTCCTTCTCATATTCATTGTTGTTGACGGGTTTCCTGTCCTATTTCAATTGTTCTAGTCCGGTTCCCTGTCATATTTCGTTGTCTGGAAGCGTTTTCCCGTCTTATCTACTCTCATTGTTGTCGGACGGTTTTCCCCTCTCATATATCATGTTCCAGGACGGGTTTCCTCTCATATTTCATGTTCTGAAGGTTTCCTTCTCAATATTTCATTGTTCTTGATGGATTTCGTTCTCATAATTAATTGTTCCTTTACGGAGTTTTGTTGCAATATTCTTTGTACTTTACGGTTTCGTTCTCATTTTTCCTTGATACGGACGGTTTCCTTTCTCATATTTCCTTTTTAATGGACTGGTTTCCTTCTCATATTTCATCGTTCTGGACGGGTTTTTCCCTTTCATAAATATGTTCTGGACTGGTTTTCCTTTTCATATTTCATTGTTGTGGACGGTTCCCTGTCCATATTTCATTGTTCTTGCCGAGTTTCCTTCTCATATTTCAATTTTCTGGGCGGGTTTCCCAGTCATATTTCCCTTGTTTCTGGACGGGTTTCTATCATATTTCATTGGTTTTGACCGTTTTCCCTGTCATCATTTCGTTGTCCTGGAACGCTTTTTCTCTCTTATATCTAATGTTCTGGACGAGTTTCCTCTCATGTTCATTGTCTGGACGGGTTTCCTCTCATATTTCAATGTTTCTGGACGGGTTTCCTTCCCTCATATTTTCATGTTCTGGCAGGGTCCGTTGGCCATATTTCATTGTTCTGGACGGAATTTCCTCTCATATTCAATGTTCTGAACCCGTTTCCCTGTCATCTTTACATTGTTCTGGACGTTTCCCTGTCCATATCGCATGTTCTCGGACTGTTTTCCTGTCATATTTCTTGTTATGGACGGCGTTTTTCGTCATCTTTCATGTTTGGACGGTTTTCCCTGTCATACTTTCATTGTTCTGGCGGGTTATTCCTTGTCATATTTCTTTGTTCTACAGTTTTCTCTGTCATATTTCATTGCTCTTGACGAGTTTCCTTCTCATATTTCATTGGTCCCCTGGACGGGTTTCACCGTCATATTTCAATGTTCTGGACGGGATTACCCTTTCATATATCATTGTTCTGGACTGGTTTATCCCTGCATATTTCATTGTTCTGGCCGGGTTTTCCCTGTCGAAAAAATATATCATGTTCTGGACGGTTTTCCTTCTCATATTGATTGTCCATGACGGGTTTCCGTTGACTTTATTTCAATTTTCTGGACCGTCTCCCTGTTAAATCATTGTTAAGGACGTTTTTACCCTTATCATATCGCAAGGTTCTGACTGGTTTTCCTTGTCATATTTCATTGTTATGACGGGTTTTCCCTGTCAAGGTTTTCATGTTCTGACGGGGTTCCCTGTCATATTTCATTATTCTGGAGCGGTTTCCTGTCATATTTCATTGTTCTGGACGGTTATCCCAGTCATATTTCCATTTTTCTTGACTAGATTCCTTCTCATATTTCATTGTTCTGACGGGTTTACCCATCAATTTCATTGTTTCTGGACAGGTTCCCTGTCTATTTCATTGTTCTTGGGAGAGGTTCCTTCTCATATTTCTTTGTTCTGGCAGGCGTTTCCCTGTCTATTACCATTCTATCTGGACGGGTTTTCCCTGTCAATAATTCATGTGTTCTGGATGGGTTTCCCTGTCATATATTTCATTGTACTTGGAGAGTTTTCTTCTCATATTTTAATGTTCTGGACGGGTTTCCCTTCATTATATCATTCTTCTGAAAGAATCCCTTGCACACGCATTGGTTTTGGACGGTCCCCTGTCATCTTTATTGTTTTGGACGGTTCCCTGTCAACATTTCTTGTTTCTGGACGGTTTCCCTGTCAATTTCATTGTTCTGGACGGGTTTCCCTTCTCCATATTTTATTGTTCTGGACGGGTTTCCCTACCATATTCATGTTCTGGACGTGGTTCCCTGTCATATTTCTATGTCTGTGACGATTTTTCCTTCTCATATTTCATTGTTCTGGACGGTTTCCTTGTCATATTTCCATATCTAAAAAAATGACGGGTTTCCCTGTCATATTTCATTCTTTTGGATGGGTTTCCCTCTCATACTTTCATCGTTCTGGACTGGTTTCCTTCTCATATTCATTGTTATGGACGGTTTTCCCTCTCATATTTCCATTGTTCTGGACGGTTTACTTCTCATATTCTTTGTTCTAACTATTTCATTCTCATTTTACATTGTTCTGGACTGGTTTCCCTCCTTTTCATTGTTCTGCCGGGTTTTTCCTTTTCATATTTCATTTTTCTTGAGGGGGTTTCGTCCATATTTCATTGTTTTTTACGGGGTTTTTTTCTCATATTCCTTTTTCTGGAGGGCTTCCCTTTTCACATTTTTTCCCTTTTTCGGACGGTTTCCTTCACATATTTCATTGTTCTGGACGGGTTTTTTCCCCCTCATTTTTCTTGTTCGGACCGTTTCCCCTTCATATTTCGTTGTCCGGACGCGTTTCTCTCTTTATCTCATTTTTCTGGAGATTTCCCTCTCATGTTTCATTGTTCTGGGTGGTTTCTTTTTCTATTTAATATTCGGACGGGTTTTTCCCTTCTCTTTTTCTTTTTTCTGGGGCTGGTTTCCCCTTTATATTTTATTTTTCGGGGCGGGTTTTTCCCCCTTTATTATCAGGTTTTGGACGGGGGTTCCTTTTCAATTTTATTGTCATGGCCCGGGGTTTCCCCGACTTATTTCAATGTTCTGGACCGGCTCCCTGTTTTATATCTTTTTTATTGACGGGTTTCCCTGTCAGGTTTTTTTGTTCTGGGCGGGGTTCCCTGCATATTTCATTATTCGGACGGGGTTTCCTTTTTCATTTCATTGTTCTGGACGGTTTTTTTCCCCGTCAATTTTTATTTTTCTTGACGAGTTTCCTTTTCATATTTCTTTTTTTGGACGGGTTTTTTTCCCCGTAATTTCATTGTTCTGGACGGGGTTTTCCCCGTCATATTTTATTGTTTGGACGTTTCCTGTCATATTCTTGTTCTTGGAAGTTTCCCTTTCATTTTCATTGTTTTGGAGGGTTTTTCCTGTCAATTTCATTCTTCTGAACGGTTTCCCCGTCACATTGCATTTTCTGGAAAGGGTTCCCTGTTGTTTCTTGTTCTGGACGGGGTTTTTCCCCCCACATTTATTTGGGCTGGACGGGTTTCCCTTATATTTTGTTGTTCTTCAAAATTTTCTTTATATTTATTTTTCTGGATTTGTTTCCCCCTCATATTCATTTTTCTGGACGGTTTTTTCCCCCATATTTATTGTTCTGGGGGGTTTTTTCCTTTTTCATTTTAGGTTCTTTGGGGTTTCGATCTCATATTTCTTTTTTCTTTACGGGTTTCGTTCTGATATTTCATTGTTCTTTACGGGTTTCGTTCTCTATTTCATTTTCCGGCTGGGGTTTTCCCCCCAATATTTCATTTTTATGGGGCAGGTTTCCCCCTCAATTTATTGTTCGGAGGGTTTCCCCCTTTATATCGTTGTTCTGGACGGGTTTCGCGTCTATTTCATTGTTCTGGACGGTTTTACTCCATATTTTTTGTTTTGGGCTGGTTTCCCTGTCTTTTCATTGTCCTGGAGGGTTTTTTCCTTCTTAATTTCATTGTTTTGGGGGTTTCGTTTCATTTTTCATTGTTCTGGACTGTTTCCCCGCACATTTTAATTGGCTGGACAGTTTTTCCTTTCATATTCCTGTTCGGAGGTTTCCTCTCACATTTCTTGTTTCTGGGGGGTTCCCCTGTCAAAAATTTTTTTTGTTCTGGACTCGTTTTCCCTCTTTTTCTCATTGTTGTGGGGTGGTTTCCCTTTTCATGTTTCATTGTTCGGACGGGTTTCCTTTTCTATTTCAAAATTCTGGACATGTTTTTCTCTTTTTTTGTTTTTGAAGGGGTTTCGCGGCCATATTTATTGTTCAGGACGGGGGTTTTTTCCTCTTTTTATTGTTCTTAGGTTTCGTTCTCATATTTCATTGTTCTTTCGGGGTTTTGTTCTAATTTCATTGTTCTTTACGGGTTTTTGTTCTCATTTTTTTCCCTTTTTCTGTACGGGTTTCCTTCTTTTAAATTTTATTGTTCGGACGGGTTTTCCTGTAAAATTTTATCGATCTGGACGGGGTTTCCCTTTCTTTTAACATTGTTCTTGACGGTTTTCTGTCATATTTTCTTGTTCGGGCGGTTTCCCCGTCAATCGCATGGTTTTGGATTGGTTTCCCCGTCATATTTCAGTTTGGACGGGTTTTCCCTTTTCATATTTCCCTTTTTCTGGACGGGCTTCCTTCTCACTTTCTTTTTTCGGACGGGTTCCTTCACATATTCATTGTTCTGGAGGGTTTCCCCTTCATTTTTTTTCA
>NC_069402.1:22582158-22602657 GCF_026875155.1 Cherax quadricarinatus
GGAAATGTAGCAACAATGTGCAAGGAGGCGAGGAGAGGTTTTGTACCCCAAGGGGTAACGTATTAAAAAAAAAAGCCGGATGACCCCCAGGGTTCCACCAGAGGTGCAGAGAGGCAAAAACCAAGTGTGCTAGGGAATGGAAGAAATATAGAAGGCAAAGGACCCAGGAGAATAAGGAGAGCAGTCGTAGAGCCAGAAATGAATATTCACAGATAAAAAGGGGAGGCCCAAACGACAATATGAAAACGACATAGCAGCAAAAGCCAAATTGATCCGAAGCTGTTATACAGCCACATCAGAGGGAAAACAACAGTCAAGAACCAGGTAATCAGGCTAAGGAAGGAAGGAGGAGAAACAACAAGAAATGACCATGAAGTATGTGGGGAAAACTCAACAAAGATTTAAAGAAGTGTTCACAGAGGAGGACAGAAGGGGCTCCAGGAAGACGAGAGTGGGGCACACCACCAAGTGGCTGGACCAGTCACACAACCGAGGAAAAGGGTGAAGAGGCTTTCTGAGTGGAGCTAGATACCTCAAAGGCAATGGGGCTAGATAACATCTCTCATGGGCCCCCCCTGAAGAGGGAGCAGAGGCGCTATGTGTACCTCTAACATCAATATTCAATACATCTATCGAAACAGGGAGTGGGTGCCTGTAACGAGCGGGGTCCCACAGGGGTCAATCCTAGGACCAGTGCTTTTTCTGGTACTTGTGAACGACATGGAGGAAGAACTAGACTCCCTGTTTGCTGATGATGTGAAGTTGAAAAGAAGAATTCAATCGGACAAGGACCAGGCAGAGCTACAAAGGGATCCGGACAGGTGCAGGCCTGATCCAGTAACTTGCTCCTGGAGTTCAACCCCACCAAGTGCAAAGTCATGAAGATTAAGGAGGGCAAAGAAGACTGTAGACGGAGCACAGTCTATGGGGCCAGAGACTACAAACCTCACTCCAGTAAAATGATCTTGGGGTGAGTATAACACCAGGCACATCTCCTGAGGCGTACATCTACCAAATAACTTGTTCAGAATACGGGCACCTAGCAAACCTAAGAACAGCATTCCGACATCTTAATAAGGAATCGTTCAGGACCCTGTACACCGTGTACGTTAGGCCCATATTTGGAGTATGCAGCACCAGTTTGGAACCCACACCTAGCCAAGCACGTAAGGAAACTACAGAAAGTCAAAGGATTGCAACAAGACTAGTCCCATAACTAAGGAGTATGTCCTACGAGGAGAGGTTAAGAGAAATCCACCTGACGAAACTGGAAGACTTGAGAAATAAAGGGATATGATAATGACATATAAAATACTGAGAGGAATCGACAAGGTGGACAGAGACAAGATGTTCCAGAGATGGGACACAGCAACAAGGGGACACAGTTTGAAGCTGAAGACTAAGATGAATCACAGGGATGTTAGGAAGTATTTCCTCAGCCACAGAGTAGTCAGGAAGTGGAAAAGTCTGGGAAGTGATATAGTGGAGGCAGGATACATACATAGCTTTAAAAAGAGGTTGATAAACCAGGGCAGGAAGAGGGCCTAGTGCGGCCAGTGAAGGGCGGGACCGGGAAAATCTGTGACTCGACCCCTGAAATTTACAATTAGGTGAGTACACAACACAACACACACCCCAAAACACACACACACACACACACACACACACACACACACACAAAACAACAACACACACACACAAACACAACACAAAAACACCACACACACACCAAACACACACACACACACACACGTTAAAAGGGTTTGGTACCAAATGCAGATGGATTAACGAAAAAACATGGGGGAATGGCAAAAAAAGAATCAATGAGAAGTCCCCAACATCATAGCAGTTTACAAAAACAAAACTCAGGGAGACAAAAACAGATGCAATCTTCCCCCAGGTTACAAGTCAGAGGAAAGAAGAAGGGGCAGGGGGGAGGTGGGGTTGTTGCTCGAAAAAAAACAGGGAAAAATTCGAGAAAATGGAAGGAATAGATAGACGGGAGAAAGGACTAAATAGCAGGTACACTTCAGTCTGGGGAACACAAAATGGTCATTGCAGTGATGTATAATCCACCACAGAACGCAGGAGGCCCCAAGAGAGGGAAATGAAGAGAGCAACAGGCAATGGGGGACACACTTGCTGAGGTGGCAAAAGAGCTACCCGCAGAGCAAAGTTGTGGTTTTTGGGGGATTTCAACCAAGGGGATTGACTGGAAAAACCCGGAGCCACGGGGGGCCCCCCCCCAAAATGGAGACCAGGGTGTTGGACGTGGTGCTGGAAAACCTCATGCACCAACATGTTAAGGACACACCAAGTGGAGGGGAGGATGAAAACCCGCAAGATTGGACCTTTTTTGGGTTTACCCTGGGCAGCTCAGATTTGAGGACACAAGTTGAGAGTCCCTAGGAGCTAGCGACCAGTGGGTTCGTGCTTTGAATACATAGTAAGCTGCAATGGAGGAATAAAGGATTTGAATAGGAAAAGCCTGCTAAAAAGGGGGACTACATGGGGTTTTGAGAACCCGGGGGGGGTTTCCGTGGGACAGAAAAACGGGCCCAGGAAGCCAGAAAATGAAATGTGGAATATGTAACAAAAAAAATGCAAGGAGCAGGGGAAAGGTTTTTTTCCCCAAAGGGGCAACAGTAACAACGGAAGACCGGGAAACGACCCCGGGTTTTTTACCCGACGTTGTAAGGGGGGCAAAAAAAAAAAATGCAAAGAGAATGGAAAAAGTACAGAAGGCAGAGAACCACAAAAATAAGGAAATAAATTTCAGAGGCCGGAATAGTATGCCGGGTAAGGAGGGAGGCCCAGTGCAGTATGAAAAGACATAGCATCGAGAATAAGACTACCCAAAAACTGTTGAAACCACATCAGGAGGAAGACAACAGTCAAAGACCAGTGATCAGTTAAGGACAGAAGGTGGAGAACTCCAAGAAATGATCAGGAGGTATGTGAGGAGTTTGAACAGGGGATTTAAGGAATTTTTTTTACAGTAAGACGGAAGGGCTGTGGGAAGACAGCACAGAAGGGGGCATCAAAAGGGAAATACCCCCAAGTGTTTTGGGTGGGAAAAAACGAAAAATGAGGAGGGGTGAAAAGCCTTTTAAATGACCTTGACACCCAAAGGCGGGTGGGGCCCCGGGCAACATCTCCCCATTGGGTCCTTAGAGAAGGAGCAGAGATGCTGGGGGGTGCCTCTAACCACAAACTTCAAAACATCCCTTGGGGAAAATGGGGAACTACCGAAAATGGAAGACAGCTAATGAGTCCCCCCTATTTTGAAAAGGAAACAGGGGACGAGGCACTAAACTACAGACCTGTGTTTCTGACATGTATTGTTTGGCAAAATCATGGAGAAGATTTCGGGGAGAGTGGTCGAACACCTGGAAAGGGAAAAAGATTTTTAAATGAAAACCGCATGGGTTCAGGGGAAAGGCAAATCTTGTACACAAAACCCCCTGGGTTTTATGACAAAGTAAAAGAAGTAAGACACGAAAAGAGGGGGTGGGTAGATTGCGTTTTCCCCGACTGCGGAAGGCCTTTTACACAGTTCCCCCCCAAGAGATTAGTGCAGAAGCTGGAGGGTCAGGCGCAAAGTAAAAGGGAGGGGAAATGCAATGGAAAAAGGGAATACCTGACAGGGAGGCAGCAAGAGTCATGGTACGTGAAGAGGTATCAAGGGGGGCGCCTGTTACGACGGGGGGTTCCACAGGGGTCATTCTAAAAGGGCCAGTGCTATTTTTGAATATAGGGGAACGACATGATGGAAGGAAAAAGACTGAGTGCCCTGTTCGAGATGATGTAAGTGATGAGAAGAATTAAATTGAGGGAGGATGGGCCAGGACGCAAAAGACCTGGACAGGCTGGCCCATGTGGCCCAAAGCAACTGGGCTTCTCAAATTTTCAATCCAGCCAAATGCAAAGCCCCATAAGATTTGGGAGGGGCAAAAAGAAACCCGCAGACGGGGTATAGGCTAGGTGGACAAAGACTACAGCCTCACTCAGGAGAAAGACCTTGGGGTGGGAACCAAAACCCACGGAGCCCCAACACCGGAGGCACACATCAACCAAATAACCGCTGCGGGCATACGGGCGCCTTTGCAAACCTGAGGAAATAGCTTTCCCGATACCTAAAGGAATCGTTCAAGACACTGTACACTGTGTATGTTAGGCCCATACTGAGTATGCAGCACCAGTCTGGAACCCACACCTGGTAAAGCACGTCAAGAGTTAGAGAAAGTACAAAGGTTTGCAACAAGGCTAGTCCCAGAGCTCAAGGGAATGTCGTACGGGGAAAAAGGTTAAGGGAAATCGGACTGACGACATTGGAGGACAGAAGGGTCAGGGGGGAGACATGATAACGACATACAAGATACTGCGGGGAATAGACAAGGTGGACAGAGATAGGATGTTTCCAGAGAGGGGACACAGGGACAAGGGGTCACAACTGGCAGGTGAAGACTCAGACGAGTCACAGGGACGTTAGGAAGTATTTCTTCAGTCATAGAGTTGTCAGCAAGTGGAATAGCTAGCAAGTGAAGTAGTGGAGGCAGGAACCATACATAGTTTAAGAAGAGGTATGAAAAGCTCAGAAGCAGAGAGAGAGAGGATCCAGTAGCGATCCAGTGAAGAGACGGGGCCAGGAGCTGAGTCTCGACCCCTGCAACCCACAATTAGGTGAGTACACACACACACACACACACACACACACACAAACAAACACACCACACACATTCAAAGAAGTGTTCACGAGGAACAGAAGGGCTCCAGAAAGACGGAGAGGTGGGGTACACCACCATGTGCTGGACACAGTACACACACAACCGAGGAAGAAGTGAAGAGGCTTCTGAGTGAGCTAGATACCTCAAAGGCAATGGGGCCAGATAACATCTCTCCATGGGTCCTAGGGGAGGGAGCAGAGGCGCTATGTGTACCCCTAACAACAATATTCAATACATCTATCGAAACAGGGAGATTACCTGAGGCATGGAAGACAGCAAATGTGGTACCAATCTTTAAAAAAGGAAGACAGACATGAAGCACTAAACTACAGACCAGTGTCACTGCATGTATAGCATGCAAAATCATGGAAAAGATTGTCAGGAGAAGAATGGTGGAACATCTAGAAAGGAATGATCTCATCACCAGCAGAAAAACATGGTTTCAGAGACGGGAAATCCTGTGTCACAAACCTACTGGAGTTCTATGACATGGTGACAGCAGTAAGAGAAGAGAGAGAGGGGTGGGTGGATTGCATTTTCTTAGACTGGGAAGAAGGCGTTTGACACAGTACCACACAAGAGATTTTGTGCAAAAAACTGGAGGACCAAGCAGGAATAACAGGGAAGGCAAATGCAATGGATCATGGAATACTTGTCAGGAAAAACAGCAGAGAGTAATGGTACGAGGCGAGGTGTTTAGAGTGGGCACCTGTGACCATGGGGTCCACAGGGGTCGTCCTAGGACCGTTGGCTGTTTCTGGTATTTGTGAACGACATGACGGAAGGAATAAACTCCGAGGTGTCACTGTTTGCAGATGACGTGAAGTTGATGAGAAGAGTTCATTCGATCGAAAAACCAGGCAGAAATACAAAGGGATCCCGGACAGGCTGCAGACCTGGTCCAGCAAACTGGTCCTGGAGTCAATCCCACCAAGTGCAAAAGTCATGAGGATTGGGGAAAAGGGGAAAGAAGACAGCAGATGGAAGTACAGTCTAGGGGATCAGAAGACTAAAACTCCCCTCAAGGAAAAAAAAACTTGGGGGGTATAACACCAGGCACATTCCTGAAGCGCACATAACCAAAAAAAACTGCTGCAGCATATGGGGGGCCCCGGGAAACCTCAGAAAAAGCATTCCCCACATCCCCGTTCCTGGAGGACAGGAGAGATAGGGGGGACCATTAAAAACACACACCCCACCCACACAAACACACAAAACACACCACACACAAAAACACAACACACACCAAACACACCCACACAAACACCAAAACCACAACCACACACCAACAAAAACACACAAACCACCACACACACAAACACACCACACACACACAAAACACACCAACAAACACACAAACACACACCCCAACACACACAAAACCCAAAACACACACACAACACACAAAACACACACACACACCACAAACACACAAAACACACACACCACACACAACCACAACAACACACAAACACACCCACAACACCCCAAACACACACACACCACACACACACACACACAACACAACACACACATCACAAAAACCCCACACACACACACACCACAAACACACCCAACACACACACACAAAACACACACACACAAACACAAACACACACCACACAAAAACACCACAACCAAAACACCCACAACACACACACACACACAAACACACAACCACACACACACAAACAACAACACACACACAAAAACACACTACAACACCACACACACACACCCACACACACACACACACACACAACACCACACACAAACACACACACACACACACAACACACACACACACACAACGCAGACGAGTACAGTCCAGGGGTCAGGGACTACAAACCTCACTAAAGGAAAAAGATCTTGGTGTGGATAAACCAGGCAATCTCTAAAGGGCGCACATCACCAAATAACTGCTGCAGCATATGGCGCCAGAAAACCTCAGAACACATTCCGACATTCTTAAAAAGGAAATCATCAGGACCCTGTACACCGTGACGTTAGGCCCATATTGGAGTATGCGGCACCAGTTTGGGAACCACCCCTAGCCAAGCACGTGAAAAAACTAGAGAAAGTGCAAAGGTTTGCAACAAGACTATCCCAGAGCTAAGAGGTTGTCCTACAGGAGAGGTTAAGGAAATCAACCTGACACACTGGAGGACAGGAGAGATAGGGGGGCCCATGATAACGACATACAAAATACTGAGAGGAATTGACAAGGTTTGGGCAAAGACAGGATGTTCCAGAGATTGGACACAGTAACAAGGGGGACCACAGTTGGAAGTGAAGACACAGATGAATCACAGGGATTTAGGAAGTATTTTTTCAGCCCACAGAGTAGTCCCGTAAGTGGAATAGTTTGGGAAGCGATGTAGTGGAGGCAGGATCCATACATAGCTTTAAGCAGAGGTATGATAAAGCTCACGGCTCAGGGAGAGTGACCTAGTAGCGATCAGTGAAGAGGCGGGGCCAGGAGCTCGGACTCGACCCCCGCAACCTCAACTAGGTGAGTACACACAAACACACACCGCTGCCTGCTGCAGGAAACAGTTGGTTATTCCTTCACTCTGGCCTTCATGCCGCTCAGGGGTTCTTAATCCAAACAACTGGAGACTCTCCTTCCCTGGGCAAACACTGATTAATTATCTAAGGTTACCCGGGTTCTTAATGATCCCTGTGGGTTTAGGGTTAAACAGCGGCTGGGGAATTGAAGATAAGCAGTTTGATACATGGAAGAGAGCAATGGTAGTATTGATAGTTTTTATGGTGACGATGGTAGTAGTGGTAGTTGTTGGGATGGTCGATAGAAGTAATGGTGATGGTGGAGATGATGAAGTAAGGGTGATGAGTAGTGATGATGGTAGCAATGATGATGGTAATGGTGACGTTGTATTAATGATGATTGTGGCCAATAATGATGAGGTAATGGTGATGGTGGTTGTGAAGATGATGGTAGTGTGATGGTGGTAATGGTGATTGCGGTAGTAGTGATGATGGTAAAAGATGATGGTGGTAGTAATGATAGGTGGTGATGGTGGTAGATGATGATGCTGGTAATGGTGATTGTGCAGTAATGATGATGGCGGTATGAATGATGGTGGTAATGGTGATGGTGCTTGTAGTGTAGTAGATGATGGTGGTGGTAATGATGTGGTAATGGTGATGGGTGATAGTAAATGGTGGTAATGTATAGATGATAATGGTGATGGTGGTAGTAATGATGTGTGGCAAGTTGTTGATTTTGGTAATAGTGATGATTGGAAGTGATGTTGGTAGTTGTGTAGTGGATGATGATAGTGAAGTTGGGTAGTGGTGTAGTGATGATGTGGTAGTTGGTGTAGTCATGATGGTAGTATGGGGGTGGGGGGGTGTAGCCATGATGGTGGTAGTGTGTAGCAACATGATGGTAGTAGTGTAGCCATGATGGTGGTAGTGGTGTAGTCATGATGGTAGTAGTGGTGTAGCCATGATGGTGGTAGTGGTGTAGTCACGATGGTGGTAGTGTAGTCATGATGGTGATAATGGTGGTACTGATGATGATAGTAGTGATGGCAGTGATGATGCTGGTAGTGGTAATGGCGGTAGCGGTGGGGGTCGTTGGGATGGTGGTGATGGTAATGGTGGCAAGTGTATGGTAATTGATGAAAGGCAATCATGTACTTCTTGCCTGCTAGGTCCAGGTCACTAGTGACATGGTTTTCAGATAGATAGATAGACAGGTCCTTATCTTCGAATTATAGACCAGTTAGCTTAAGCTTAGCCTCAGTTGTGGAAAAGTGATATGATCAATAATAGCAAAGGCAATTCGAAGTCACCTTGAAAAATATAAATTGATCAATGAGTCTCAACACGATGTTTCCAGGAGGCGAACCTGCTTAACAATTTATTAAGCTTTATTCACTAAGGTATCACTTGTGAAGGTAGATCATGATAATGAATAAGATATGCGTATGTGTACTTTGGTAAGGCCTTAGATAGAGTTCAACAAAGGAGACTGTTGAAAAAAGGTAATGGCACAGGAAATATTATGGAAAGGGAAACTGCCTCTCTCGATATGCAACAGAGAGTTTGCATAAATGGAAAGAAATTAGAATGGGGAAGCGCTACGAAGTGTTTCATAGACGTCAGTACTGAGACCCTTGTTATTCACACTCGACATAGACGAGGGAATAGATAGCGACATGTGCAAGTTTGCAGATGACACTATAATAGGACATCGACTAAATAATGATGAGGACACTAGAGCGCTACTGTATAGTGTAGATTGGTTGATGCAGTGGCAGATGCAGTTTAATGCGGACAAATGTAAGGTTTTAATTCTGGGAAAGAAAATAACCATGGCACTTATGAAATAATAAGAATCTCAATCAAACTGAATGTAAAAAAAAAAAAACAGTATTTAGGGTTTCTAGTTTACAGAAATCTAAAGCCAAGACAACAGTGTTAGCAATAAAGCTAATTACAAAAACAATTTTTGGCTTTATATCAAGAAGTATAAATTATAGGAGTCCTCGGGTTATAATTATTTTCCCTATAACTATAGAAACGTTTCATTTAGATTATACTTATCGGTTCTTGTCTCCATATAACAGAGTGAACATAAATGCACTGGGAAAATATACACAGAAGGATGACGAAGTTGATTATCTGTTTCGGAAAACTTTCCGGCAACGACAGAATGAAGGCACTGAATCAGCACTCTCAGGAATGACGTAGAATTAGGGAAGATGTGACTGGTTTTTCAACTGAGTAAATGGATGAACAGAACTAACTCTGGAGTAGCATCACTGAAGAGACAGAACTAACTCTGGAGTAGCATCACTGAAGCAACAGAACTAACTCTGGAGTAGCATCACTGAAGCAACAGAACTAACTCTGGAGTAGCATCACTGAAGCAACAGAACTAACTCCAGAGTAGCATCACTGAAGCAACAGAACTAACTCTGGAGTAGCATCACTGAAACAACAGAACTAACTCCAGAGTAGCATCACTGAAGCAACAGAACTAACTCTGGAGTAACATCACTGAAGGCAACCAGAACTAACTCCAGATAGCATCACTGAAGCAACAGAACTAACTCTGGAGTAACATCACTGAAGCAACAGAACTAACTCTGGAGTAGCATCACTGAAGCAACAGAACTAACTCTGGAGTAGCATCACTGAAGCAACAGAACTAACTCTGGAGTAACATCACTGAAGCAACAGAACTAACTCTGGAGTAGCATCACTGAAGCAACAACAGAACTCTTAAACTCTGGGAGTAGCATCACTGAAGCAACAGAACAACTTCCAAAGAAGCATCACTGAAGCAACAGAACTAACTCTGGAGTAGCATCACTGAAGCAACAGAACTAACTCCAGAGTAACATCACTGAAGCAACAGAACTAACTCCCGGATAACATCAACTTAAGCAACAGAACTAACTCCCAGAGTAGCATCACTGAAGCAACAGAACTAACTCCAGAGTAGCATCACTGAAGCAACAGAACTAACTCCAGAGTAGCATCACTGAAGCAACAGAACTAACTCTGGAGTAACATCACTGAAGCAACAGAACTAACTCTGGAGTAACATCACTGAAGCAACAGAACTAACTCCAGAGTAACACATCAACTGAGCAACAGAACTAACTCCAGAATTAGCATCACTGAAGCAACAGAACTAACGTCCGGAGTAACATCACTGAAGCAACAGAACTAACTCCGGAGTAACATCACTGAAGCAACAGAACTAACTCCAGAGTAGCATCACTGAAGCAACAGAACTAACTCCAGAGTAACATCACTGAAGCAACGTAACTAACTCTGGAGTAACATCACTGAAGCAACAGAACTAACTCTGGAGTAACATCACTGAAGCAACAGAACTAACTCCAGAGTAACATCACTGAAGCAACAGAACTAACTCCAGAGTAACATCACTGAAGCAACAGAAGCTTAACTCCGGAGTAACATCACTGAAGCAACAAACTAACTCCGGAGTAACATCACTGAAGCAACAGAACTAACTCCAGAGTAGCATCACTGAAGCAACAGAACTAACTCCAGAGTAACATCATTGAAACGACAGAACTAACTCTGGAGTAACATCACTGAAACGAAAGAACTAACTCCAGAGTAGCATCACTGAAACGACAGAACTAACTCTGGAATAGCATCACTGAAACGACAGAACTAACTCTGGAGTAACATCACTGAAGCAACAGAACTAACTCCAGAGTAGCATCACTGAAGCAACAGAACTAACTCTGGAGTAGCATCACTGAAGCAACAGAACTAACTCCAGAGTAACATCACTGAAGCAACAGAACTAACTCCAGAGTAGCATCACCGAAGCAACAGAGCTAACTCCAGAGTAGCATCACTGAAGCGACTGAACCTATACTCTGGAGTAGCATCATCACTGAAGCACATAACTAACTCACGGAGTAACTCACTGAAGCAACAGAACTACTAACTCCAGAGTAACAACACTGAAGCAACCAGAACTACTCCAGAGTAGCTCACCGAAGCAACAGAGTCTAACATCCAGAGTAGCATCACTGAAGCAAACAGAACTAACTCTGGAGTAACATCACTGAAGCAACATAATCTACCTCTGGAGTAACATCACTGAAGCAACCGAAACTAACTCCCAGAGTAACATCACTGAAGCAACAGAAACTAACTCCAATTAACATCACGGGGGGGGGGGGGGGGGGGGAAGCACAGAACAAATCCGAGTAACATCACTGAAGCAACAGAACTCACTCCGGAGTAACATCACTGAAGTAACAAATCTAAACTCCAGAGTAGCATCACTGAAGCAACAGAACTAACTCCAGAGTAGCATCACTGAAGCAACAGAACTAACTCTGGAGTAACATCACTGAAGCAACAGAACTAACTCAAGAGTAACATCACTGAAGCAACAGAACTAACTCCAGAGTAGCATCACACTGAAGCAACAAACATAACTCCCAAGAGTAGCATCACTGAAGCAACAGAACTAACTCTGGAGTAACATCACTGAAGCAACAGAACTAACTCCAGAGTAGCATCACTGAAGCAACAGAACTAACTCCAGAGTAGCATCACTGAAGCAACAGAACTAACTCGGGAGTAACATCACTGAAGCAACAGAACTAACTCCGGAGTAACATCACTGAAGCAACAGAACTAACTCCAGAGTAAACATCCACGAAGCAAACAAAACTAAACTCCGGGGTAACATCACTGAAGCAACAGAACTAACTCCGGAGTAACATCACTGAAGCAACAGAACTAACTCCAGAGTAACATCACTGAAGCAACAGAACTAACTCCGGAGTAACATCACTGAAGCAACAGAACTAACTCCAGAGTAGCATCACTGAAGCAACAGAACTAACTCCGGAGTAACATCACTGAAGCAACAGAACTAAACTCCAGAGTAACATACTGAAGCAACAAACAGAACCTAACTCCAGGAGTAACATCACTGAAGCAACGAACTAACAACTCCGGAGTAACATATCACTGAAGCAACAGAACTACTCCAGAGTAGCATCACTGAAAGCAACAGAATCTAACTCCAGAGAACATCACTGAATCAAACAGAACTAACGTTCTGGAGTAAACATCACTGAAGCAAACAGAACTAACTCTGGAGTAACATCACTGAGCAAACAGAATCTAACACCAAGTAACATCACTGAAGCAAACAGAACTAACTCCGGAGTAACATCACTGAAGCCAACAGAACTAACTTCACGAGTAACATCACTGAGGCAACAGAACTAACTCCAGAGTAGCATCACTGAAGGCAACAGAACTAACTCCCAGAGTAACATCATTGAAACACAGAACTAACTCTGGAGAACATCACTGAAACGAAAGAACTAACTCCAGAGTAGCATCACTGAAACGACAGAACTAACTCTGGAATAGCATCACTGAAACGACAGAACTAACTCTGGAGTACATCACTGAAGCATCCGAACTTAACTCCAAGAAGTAGCATCACTGAAGCAACAGGAACTAACTCTGCGAGTAGCATCACTGAAGCAACAGCACTAACTCCAGAGTAACATCTCACTGAAGCAACAGAAACTAACTTCCAGAGTTAGCATCACCGAACAACAGAGGCTAACTACCGAGTAAGCATCACGAGCGACAGAACTAACTCTGGAGTAGCATCACTGAAGCAACAGAACTAACTCCGGAGTAACATCACTGAAGCAACAGAACTAACTCCAGAGTAACATCACTGAAGCAACAGAACTAACTCCAGAGTAGCATCACCGAAGCAACAGAGCTAACTCCAGAGTAGCATCACTGAAGCAACAGAACTAACTCTGGAGTAACATCACTGAAGCAACAGAACTAACTCTGGAGTAACATCACTGAAGCAACAGAACTAACTCCAGAGTAACATCACTGAAGCAACAAACAACTCCCAGAGTAACATCAACTGAAGCACAGAACTAACATCCGGAGTAACATCACTGAAGCAACAGAACTAACTCCGGAGTAACATCACTGAAGTAACAGAACTAACTCCAGAGTAGCATCACTGAAGCAACAGAACTAACTCCAGAGTAGCATCACTGAAGGCAACAGAACTGACTCTGGAGTAACATCATCTGAAGCAACAGAACTACTCAGAGTAACATCACTGAAGCAAACAGAACTAACTCCAGAGTAAGCAATCACTGGAGCAACAGAACTAAACTTCCAGAGTGCACACTGAAGCAAACAGAACTAACTCTGAGTAACATCACTGAAGCAACAGAACTAACTCCAGAGTAGCATCACTGAAGCAACAGAACTAACTCCAGAGTAGCATCACTGAAGCAACAGAACTAAACTCGGAGTAACATTCACTGAAGCAACAGAACTAACTCCCGGAGTAACATCAACTGAAGCAACAGAAACTAACTCCAGAGTAACATCACTGAAGCAACAGAAACTAACATTCCCCGGAGTAACATCCACTGAAGCCCACAGAACTAACTCCGGAGTAAACATCACTGAAGCACAAACAAACTCCAGAGTAACATCACTGAAGCACAGAACTAACTCCGGAGTAATAATCACTGAAGCGAACAGAAATAACTCCAGAGTAGCATCACTGAAGCAACAGAACTAACTCCGGAGTAACATCACTGAAGCAACAGAACTAACTCCAGAGTAACATCACTGAAGCAACAGAACTAACTCCAGAGTAACATCACTGAAGCAACAGAACTAACTCCGGAGTAACATCACTGAAGCAACAGAACTAACTCCGGAGTAACATCACTGAAGCAACAGAACTAACTCCAGAGTAGCATCACTGAAGCAACAGAACTAACTCTCTCCGGAGTAACATCACTGAAGCAAACAGAACTAACTCCAGAGTAACATCACTGAAGCAACAGAACTAACTCCAGGAGTAACATCACTGAAGCAACAGAACTAACTCCGGAGTAACATCACTGAAGCAACAGAACTAACTCCAGAGTAGCATCACTGAAGCAACAGAACTAACTCCGGAGTAACATCACTGAAACGACAGAACTAACTCCAGAGTAGCATCACTGAAGCAACAGAACTAACTCCAGAGTAACATCACTGAAACGACAGAACTAACTCCAGAGTAGCATCACTGAAGCAACAGAACTAACTGTGGAGTAGCATCACTGAAACGACAGAAACTAACTCCAGAGTAGCATCATTGAAACGACAGAACTAACTCTGGAGTAGCATCACTGAAACGACAGAACTAACTCTGGAGTAACATCACTGAAGCAACAGAACTAACTCCAGAGTAGCATCACTGAAGCAACAGAACTAACTCCAGAGTAGCATCACTGAAGCGACAGAACTAACTCTGGAGTAGCATCACTGAAGCAACAGAACTAACTCTGGAGTAACATCACTGAAGCAACAGAACTAACTCGGAGTAACATCACAGAAAGCAAACAGAACTAACTCGGGAGTAACATCACTGAAAGCAAACAGAACTACTCCAGAGTAGCATCACTGAAGCAACAGAACTAACTCTGGAGTAACATCACTGAAGCAACAGAACTAACTCCAGAGTAGCATCACTGAAGCAACAGAACTAACTGTGAGTACATCACTGAAGCAACAGACTAACATCCAGATAGCATCACTGAAGCACAGAACTAACTCTGGAGTAACATGTCACTGAAGCAACAGAACTAACTCCAGAGTAACATCACTGAAGGCAGCAGAACTTAACTCTGGAGTAGCATCACTGATGCAACAGAACTAACTCTGGATAAACATCACTGAAGCAACAGATACTAACACTGGAGTAACATCACTGAAGCACAGAACAACTCTGGGTAGCATCACTGAAGCAACAGAACTAACTCTGGAGTAACATTCACTGAAGCAGGCAGAGACTAACTCTGGAGTAACATCACTGAAGCAACAGAACTAACTCCAGAGTAGCATCACTGAAGCAACAGAACTAACTCTGGAGTAACATCACTGAAGCAGCAGAACTAACTCTGGAGAGCATCCAATGAGCAGCAGAACTAACTCGGATAGCATCACGAAGCAACAGAACTAACTCTGGAGTAACATCACAGAAGCAACAGAACTAACTCTGGAGTAACATCACTGAAGCAACAGAACTAACTCCAGAGTAGCATCACTGAAGCAACAGAACTAACTCTGGAGTAACATCACTGAAGCAACAGAACTAACTCTGGAGTAGCATCACTGAAGCAACAGAACTAACTCTGGAGTAGCATCACTGAAGCAACAGAACTAACTCTGGAGTAGCATCACTGAAGCAACAGAACTAACTCTGGAGTAGCATCACTGAAGCAACAGAACTAACTCTGGAGTAGCATCACTGAAGCCAACGAGAACAACTCTGGAGTCACATCACTGAAGCAGCAGAACTAAACTCTGGAGTAGCTCACTGAAGCAGCAGAACAAACTCTGGAGTAAGCATCACTGAAGGCAGCAGAACTAACTCTGAGTAAACATTCACTGAAGCGAAGCGACAGAAACTAGCTCACAAGTAGCATCACTGAAGCAACAAGAAACTAACTCTGGAGTAACATCACTGAAGCGACAGAACTAACTCCAGAGTAGCATCACTGAAGCAACAGAACTAACTCTGGAGTAGCATCACTGAAGCAACAGAACTAACTCTGGAGTAACATCACTGAAGCGACAGAACTAACTCCAGAGTAGCATCACTGAAGCAACAGAACTAACTCTGGAGTAGCATCACTGAAGCAACAGAACTAACTCTGGAGTAGCATCACTGAAGCAACAGAACTAACTCTGGAGTAGCATCACTGAAGGGACAACTGTGAGGGTTATCTTTAAAAGTAGGTTGGAGAGGTACATGAGCGGGTGTTGGTGGGTGCATGTTGGTCCCGCTCATGTTGCCACAATGGTATTTTTCACCGAATTTATCGCACACTTGCCTGCAACCCAAATTATTCGATTTTTACATTCATTATCATCATACAAAATTAAAATATAATAAATAGATAATTAAGCTGGTCTAGATTACTTTTCAAGTAACCATTTATTTGCTTTAACTAAGCTTTTAAATAATTAAAAAGAAAAAGCCATTTGCATGCAAAGCAGTATAATATCTATATCACGTTAAACAAGCAACATTTTTTTTTACCATGTCTTTTAGGCCTACATCACAAAACATGATTTTAGTACAATTACTTGCAAACGCCTACCTTTTACGTTGATGTTACAGGAGTGTCATTCTCACTGTCAGCCATAATGATCGTGAGAACCCTCAGAGATCTCAAATTACCACATCGATCGATCAATAACCATTGATCGTGACTTTGTAAATGGTCCAAGTTGGATCGAAACACCGTGGTGAGCTTCTCTCTCTCTTGTGCGGGTTATCTGTGTATTGTTCCAGTCACGGAGTTGTGCCTTTTTGTTCTTCATTGATTCTAAATGTTACTCAAAACAGTTCTAACGCACCGGGGTAGTAATATTGCTGAGTTGATATAAGTAGATATAACCTGTGCGAGCAATCCACCAGGCAGGTATCCTTGTACATTAAGCAAAATTATTAATACATAGAAATCACTGTCACAAAGCCATTATTTTAATTCGTAAAAATTTTACTTAAATTAAAATCTGTTTTCAGTGTGAATATTATATTCTAAGGGTTTAAATACAAAATCGCGAATATGCTGATACATTTTAACGTAACTTGTTCAGTAATATTAAGTTGTTTAGAAAACGTCAGCAACAAGTCTGACATTAAAAATACTTGCACTTCGTAAAATTATGAAATTTTGCTGTCAGCAGCAATTAGATTTTAGTAATTATGCCAGAAATTGTATTTAATATCGGAGAAAAATGCCGGGAGTAAGAGGCCAGTAACCCTTTCTCCTGTATACGTTACTAAATTTAAAAAGAGAACCTTTTCTTTTTCTTTTTAGGTCACCCTTCCTTGGGGATACGGCCGGTCGTTGATGTATATATATATATATATATATATATATATATATAAATAAAAAAATAATATATAATATATATATATATATATATATATATATAAATATATATATTGATGGGGTCCCACCTCTGGTGTAAATTGTGGACCCATTGCCTCGGAGAAGTGCATAAAAAAGACTTCAAGGAAGAATATTTGGATTTCTTCCTGAAAGCCGTTTGAATATTCCACTTCCCCTACCACCCCATCTTTTAGTATATTTTTTTTTTTTACCAATAGGAATATTTTATTACATAATATGGTACAGAAGATTTAAGAGATACACTTGTTGATATAAAGTGGCATATACGGTACATGTTGTTACGTGTGTAATCACCGATTATAAGGCGAAATCTCATCCAGCTCCTCAGAGCTGGGGCGTGTGCCCAAAATACAGCAGGCATTACCCCTCTGAACAGCCCGCACTGAGCCGCTGGAAACAGAAAACTAGCTGCCCTGGGATCCCTAGTTACCCTGATGAGTCTTTTTCCCAGCTCCTTAAGGAATTTAGATGCACTCTTTCCCCATGAGCCAAGGGTCTCTGAGCCTATGGGAACAAACATATAATGATGGGCAAGTTCTCCATATTTTTAGACTTTTGGGATTCCCTGAAGCTGGCAGCTGCCCCTCCTTCCTCCCTGGTGTATTGGAGATAGGTATCAGCCAGGTAATGCACATGTATAGTCCCACACCACCTGCTTCCCATCTGTCCAGGCTTGAAGGGTGATACCATCTGGACGCTTCTGGCTGCCATCAGATCTCGATAGTTGGGGTGGCTCCCTTACTGCTGGGCATCCAGCTGTTGTGAGGCTCCTCTTGATAATGTTATTAACCTCCTCATGTCTTGCAATCTTTCCCTCGGATTTACGGCACACAAGACCATGGTACCCGAATCGGTCTGCTGCTTCACTGCCACAAATACACCTGTGTTCGGCGAGAATAGGGCGGCAAGTCGAAGGGCAACACCGATGCGATGGTCTGTGGGTCGAGACGTGTGCCAAGGCTGGAGTTGGGAACAGCCAACAGAAAATCCCCAGCATGAGGGGCTCTCACTGCCGAGGCGGCTCTATCCTTCCCTGACACACTCTGAAGCATTGTTGAGGCAATATTTTCCACTATTGGACCATCCCAGTGCGATTGTTTGTAGTTGTTGGGGGAGCAGGTCTGCTCCAGAGCCCGTAGATTATCCCAGATCATTGCTCCGTCAATGAATTTTTGGTCCTGGACTCCTACCTTGTCCTAAGATGTTCAGGGAGAATCGCTGCTACAAGCTCTCTGGATGCAATACACGAGGACAGAAAAGCAGGTAACGCAATCTGTGATGACTTCGGACACCAATGCCTCCTAGTCTGACTGGAAGTTGTAGCTTGGTTCCACTGCCCGTCTTCTAGAGTAAGGTTAAGTACTTTCGTAAAAATCTGCCTCAGAATACTGTCATATTCGTGCAGTATAGGGTTATCATATGAAGGTGCACATCTTAGGAAATATGTCAACCTGGGCAGACTCAAGCACTTTGTGAGAAGGTACAAGGCATCGTGGGTGTCCAGATTGCCTATTCGTTGTTCCATTCTCCTTAACTCTTCCAATTTCTTCCTGAGAATTGTGTCAATGGCATTGCTTCCCAGAGGTGCTCCTAGCAAGACACTATTTGTGGGGGCAATGACTGCTGCTCCTGGTAGTTTTGCTCTCACTGCATTTATCACTTGTTGACTGACTGAGATGATTTCACATTTGGATGGATTCAGGATGAGACCCATTTCCTGTCCCCGTGTCATTACCTGTGTAAGGTCATGTAGGAGGGACTCTTTTGTACCTGCTAGTGTGCCATCATCTAGGAACCAGATGTTTAGCTCGCTGGTCAGTCTGACTGTGATTTCCCTAACTGCTATACAGAAAGAGAAATGGTGCAAGAGGATCTCCTTGTTGGACACCCCCGATGATGTAATTTCATGCTCTCCAAAGAGAAGCATTGATTCCTTGCTATACCCGGCTGAAACAAAGGGAAGAGACCAGGGAAATGTTCTTGTACTGCTGCTAATACCACGTCTCTTTTCAGGAGATTGAAACGCATTCTTGAAATCTAATTTTACCACTGCATGTCCTCAGGCAGGTTGTTGATATACGCCCTTGTTGCATGAACCGCTGCTTCACTTCCTTGAGAGACCCCAAAGCCAAGCTGGTTTGGTTGAAGCATCATGGCTGCCTGTGCACGAATACTTCGGACAGCAGCTTTGGATACGAGGCGGCGTAAGGTGTTGCCTACTGCAATTGGCCGAATTCCTCCATCCTTCTTTTTAAGTGCCAAAGTGTTGCACCAAAAAAGAAAGGTCTAATTTCATCAGGGATCAACCACCAAGGAATTGTTGACGAACCTTGTGATCTCTGAAAGCAGTGTCTCTGCAATTTTCCCAAATAACTGGATTAACCTTTCCTTTAAATGCTGTGGCCTTATTCCAGTGTAACCCCCAGCAGAGCCCGATGGGAACGACATTATTGCTTTGTAAATGTCTGAGTCTTCCCCTATCAATGGTTCCATAGTGGGGCAGAGGTGTTGGAACTGTTGGTGCCTCTGGTTTCCCCGGCAGGGTGCTTTTCCCCTAAGTGCTTCAGCCGTGTCAGCATCCCTGGGAGCAACTGTATCTTCATGGAATAATTCTTATTGCCCCCACTGGTTGCCCTCTTCAATTTTCTTCTCACCTGGACTCTGACTTTTCAAATGTCAGTAGAGTGAGTGGGGGTTCTGCCTCTCCCTTTGCACAAAAAAAGTACTAGAACCAAAACATGACATTAAATAAATATCACTACATGTTTAAAGTTTTTTTGTGACTTTTCTATAAATTATTCGCAATAAAATCATTACAATCATTTATTTTTTCATAGGTCCTAGTGCCCAGTAGCAGGTTAAACGTTATACGTATTACAACATTTTTCTTTTTTTGGGAAGGTAATGGAGGGAGGGCACTGCAGGGCACTACAATTAAAATATATTTTTTTCTACACTGTGTTGAATAAACTTCACTTTAATGTTATTTTATATATTGATTAAAAAATATATATTTCCAGCCCTAAGCCAACTTGACGCAACATAACCTAACGTAGCTAGGTTAGGTTAGGCTTTGATTAGATTAGATGGGTTAGGTTCATTTCAGTTTGAGTGCTGTCTATCACTCACATTAAAGGGAAATTTTAAAATAGCAAGAAACTCCATGATTTTTGGTCACATTTCCACTCACTAATAACCCCCCCCGTTAGTTCAAGGGTAAACACCCGAGCATTGCGATCGAGCGTTTTCCAACT
>NC_069402.1:22603157-22639625 GCF_026875155.1 Cherax quadricarinatus
CCAAAATAAAAACAAAAAAGATGAAAAAGGCCCCCAGAATGGCTTGGACTTGAATCAAAGCGTGAAGACACTCACATGGTTTACTTGAGTATGGGGAAAGACCCCTGGGTTAGTTTCTAGTGGCTTATTTTAAACCTTCACTAGAATAGTTGTAATTCTCACAATGGCACGGGGCAGGGGTGGAAAGTGGTGGGCAGGAAAAGGGAAAATGGATGGATAGATGGGGACTGGACCCCCTCACCAAGATGGAAGTGGTTATTTTCAAAATTGGGTCAAACCCCTGGGAAAAATGATGAAAAAAGAGATAAAACACTAATAAAAAAGGGGGACTGACAGTGAAAAATGTAGTGGCTGGTGAAGCTTGGGAGAGTAGGGTTGAGGTAGGTCGAGCTTTCCCGCTCAACAGGCTACTCACAAGATGGAGGCTCGGTCAAAATTTATCTCCAAAATAGCTGTAATCGTCAGAATTCAGGCCTCCGTTGCCACCATTTATCGTAGGGGTTCTTAAATGGAGATATCGAGGGTTGAAGGTAGACACACTTGTTGGATGGTAACGATATATTGTCAGACTGTGATGATGGGAAATGGAGCCCAGCCTCGCCTGCCTCCCATGTCAAACCCCGCTGAGAGGAAGGCAGGGTTCAAAAACGTACCATGCGCATCCCGTGACATCACACAAACAGTCACAGGCCTAGGGATCTCCTATCTAAAGCACATGGATGATACTGATATGCTATACAACACAGGGATCAGCAACTATGCTGACACCAGGACTCGACCCTATGAACGTTGTATCGCCTCATGAGACAACACAACATATGCATCACCTTTACCACTCAGCCACTGATACTACAAGAACCAAGCACACAGTACAGAGCTATGTGTTTTACCTTGGTCCGAGAACACTCGTGGCAGTGGTATTCAAGGATTATTTCAGCACTCCTCTTTTGAAATCCCAAAGCCTCAACAAGCAGTCTATATAGCAATGAAATCACGAAACAAGTGATTTAATTCATTTATCAAACTGCAGCAGGCCAGGACTCAACCCTACGAACGTTCTGCCACCTCGTGAGACAACAAAACATATGCAGTACGAGGCGGTACAACGTTCGTAGGGTCGAGTTCCTGGCCTCCCGCAGTTTGGTATATATATTTGTATATTTTTTATATATATATATATATATATATATATATATATTATTATATATTATATATATATATATATATGTCGTGCCGAATATGTAAAACTCGTCAATTAGCAAGAACTCATTTAAAATTAAGTCCTTCTAAAATTTTCTCTTATACGTTAAAGATATATTTTTTCATTAATGTTAATTTAAAAATTTTTAATTTTCCCTCCAAAGAATCTTAGAAACTTACCTACCTTATAATAATAAGAACAATTTTATTTTAGCCTAACCCAACAAAATTATTTTAGATTTGTTTACAATAATTTAATACTAAAAACACAAATCAATAATTTTTTTTTTTTAGGTTCAGAATGATTTGGGGAAATTATTGCATACAAAATTTTCCCCTTGTCCTAATGGCAAGATGAGCGTTGTATTTAAGCCAGATGGCAAGTTCTGCCTATTCAGCACGACATATATATATATATATATTATATATAAAATATAAAATTTATATATTATATATAATATATATATATAAAATATATATATATATATATATATATATATATATATGTCGTGCCGAATATGTAAAACTGGTCAATTAGCAAGAAACTCTTTTAAAAATTTAAGTCCTTTCTAAAATTTTCTCTTATACGTTTAAAGATAAATTTTTTTCACTAATGTTAATGTAAAAATTTTTAATTTTGCACCAAAAGAATCTTAGAAAACTTACCTAACCTTATTATAACAAGAGCAATTTATTTTAGCCTAACCCAACTAAATATATTTTAGATTTGTTTACATAATTTAATACTAAACAAACACAGTGAAATATATTTTTTTCGTTAGGTTCAGAATGATTTTGGCGAAATTATTGCATACACAAATTTTCACTTGTCCTATATGGCAAGATGAGCGTTGCTATTTAAGCCAAGATCGCAAGTTCGCCTATTCGGCACGACATATATATATATATTTTATATATATATATATATATATATATTTTAAATATATTTATATATAAATATATATATATATATTATATATATTATATTATATATAGGCGAGGGCTGGGGAGGGGTTGTTGAGGTGGTTCGAATATGTAGAGAGAATGGAACAAAACAGAAAGACTTCGAGAGTGCATAAATCTGTAGCGGAGGGAAGGCGAGGTAGGGGTTAGCCTATGATGGGTTGGAGAGAAGGGGTAAAGGAGGTTTTGTGTGCGAGGGGCCTGGACATCCAGCAAGCGTGCATGAGCGTATTTGATAGGAGTGAATGGAGACAAATGGTTTTTAATACTTGACGTGCTGCTGGAGTGTGAGCAAAGTAACATTTATAAAGAGATTCAGAGAAACCGGTAGGCCGCACTTGAGTCCTGGAGATGGGAAGTACAGTGTCTGCACTCTGAAGGAGGAGTGTTAATGTTGCAGTTTTTTAACTGTAGTGTAAAGCACACCTTTGGCAAGACAGTGATGGAATGACTGATGATGAAAGTTTTTCTTTTTCGGTCCACCCTGCCTTGGTGGGAATCGGCAGATTTGTTAATAAAAAAAATAATAATATATTTTATATATATATATATATATATATATATATATTATATATATATATTTTATATATTTATATATATGTTACATATATATATAAAATAATATATTATATATATATATTTTTACATATATAAATATTTATATATATATATATATATATATATATATTTATATATTATATATATATATATAATATATATATATATATATATACATATTATATATATATATATTATATATTTATATATATATATTATATTTATATATGTGTGTGTGTGTGTGTTGTTTTGTGTGTGTATACCACCCCAGAAAGATCGCAGTCAGCAGGATTCGAAACTTACTTGGGGACAGTCAAGTTCCCAGGGAGTGATTAGTCATTTGTGGCATTTGTGTGATGGAGTGGACTAGAGCGCTGCCTGGGAATCTTGACCGTCCCCAGTAGTAGTTCGAATCCTGCTGACTGCAATCTTTCTTTGCTTGTTTCTGCGTAGTGCACTGATATATATATATATATATATAAAATATATATATATATATATATATATAATATATATATATATATATATATATAATATATATATATGCAGAGTCACTTGTTTGCACATAACTGCTTAATGCCTCAAATGATGTAGTGGAAGTTTTAGCAGTTAAGGTCGAGAACCAAAACCTAGTCATTGTGGTAGTCTACGAGCCTCCGGATGCAACATCCCAACAATTCCAGGAACAGCTGTTAAAAATTGACCACCGTCTGGAAAATCTTCCAGCTCCTGCACCCAACATCTTGCTCCTTGGGGATTTCAACTTAAGGCACCTAAAATGGAGAAATATAGAAAATAATATTGTTGCAGTAATAACACCAGGAGGCAGCTCTGATGAAAACTCACACTCACACGAGCTTTTAAATCTCTGCGCAAAATTCAATTTAAACCAGCAAATAATAGAGCCTACTAGACTGGAGAATACACTAGACCTCATCTTCACTAACAATGATGATCTGATAAGAAATGTCACCATAATCAAAAAAAATATACTCAGATCACAAACATAATTGAGGTTCAGACATGTATGCGTGGAGCCCCAGACCGACATAATGAGATTAGTCACGAGGGAGCATTCACCAAATTCAACTTCAATAACAAAAATTTAAAGTGGGACCAAGTAAACCAAGTCCTAACCGATATAAGCTGGGAAGATATACTAAGCAACACAGACCCCAACTTATGCCTAGAACAGATTAACTCGGTGGCACTCGATGTATGCACAAGGCTTATTCCTCTAAGAAAAAAGAGGAGTAGATGTAAAATAGAAAGAGACAGGCGCTCCCTTTACAGGCGACGGAAAAGGATAACAGAGCGGCTAAAAGAGGTCAATATATCTGAAATGCGTAGGGAGACACTGGTCACAGAAATAGCAAGCATCGAACTTAAGCTAAAGGAATCTTATAGGAGTCAGGAATCGCGGGAAGAACTAAAAGCCATAAATGAAATCGAAAGAAACCCAAAGTATTTCTTCTATGCCAAATCAAAGTCGAGAACAACGTCCAGTATTGGGCCCCTACTTAAACAAGATGGGTCCTACACAGATGACAGCAAGGAAATAAAGTGAACTACTCAACCCCCAATATGACTCAGTTTTTAGCAAGCCGCTAACCAGACTGAGAGTCGAAGATCAAAATTAATTTTTTATAAGAGAGCCACAGAATTTGGTTAACACAAGCCTATCCGATGTTATCCTGACGCCAAATGACTTCGAACAGGCGATAAATGAAATGCCCATGCACTCTGCCCCAGGGCCAGACTCATGGAACTCCGTGTTCATCAAGAACTGCAAGAAGCCCCTATCACGAGCCTTTTCCATCCTATGGAGAGGGAGCATGGACACGGGGGTCGTCCCACAGTTACTAAAAACAACAGACATAGCCCCACTCCACAAAGGGGGCAGTAAAGCAACAGCAAAGAACTACAGACCGATAGCACTAGCATCCCATATCATAAAAATCTTTGAAAGGGTCCTAAGAAGCAAAAACACCAAACCCCTCTAGAAACTCATCAGTTACACAACCCAGGGCAACATGAGTTTAGAACAGGTCGCTCCTGTGTGTCTCAACTATTGGATCACTACGACAAGGTCCTAGATGCACTAGAAGACAAAAAGAATGCAGATGTAATATATACAGACTTTGCAAAGCCTTCGACAAGTGTGACCATGGCGTAATAGCGCACAAAATGCGTGCTAAAGGAATAACAGGAAAAGTCGGTCGATGGGTCTATAATTTCCTCACTAACAGAACACAGAGAGTAGTCGTCAACAGAGTAAAGTCCGAGGCAGCTACGGTGAAAAGCTCTGTTCCACAAGGCACAGTACTCGCTCCCATCTTGTTCCTCGTCCTCATATCTGACATAGACATGGATGTCAGCCACAGCACCGTGTCTTCCTTTGCAGATGACACCCGAATCTGCATGACAGTGTCTTCCATTGCAGACACTGCAAGGCTCCAGGCGGACATCAACCAAATCTTTCAGTGGGCTGCAGAAAACAATATGAAGTTCAACGATGAGAAATTTCAATTACTCAGATATGGCAAACACGAGGAAATTAAATCTTCATCAGAGTACAAAACAAATTCTGGCCACAAAATAGAGCGAAACACCAACGTCAAAGACCTGGGAGTGATCATGTCGGAGGATCTCACCTTCAAGGACCATAACATTGTATCAATCGCATCTGCTAGAAAAATGACAGGATGGATAATGAGAACCTTCAAAACTAGGGAGGCCAAGCCCATGATGACACTTTTCAGGTCACTTGTTCTATCTAGGTTGGAATATTGCTGCACACTAACAGCACCTTTCAAGGCAGGTGAAATTGCTGACCTAGAAAATGTACAGAGAACCTTCACGGCGTGCATAACGGAGATAAAACACTTGAATTACTGGGAGCGCTTGAGGTTCCTAAACCTGTATTCCCTGGAACGCAGGCGGGAGAGATACATGATTATATACACCTGGAAAATCCTAGAGGGACTAGTACCGAACTTGCACACGAAAATCACTCACTACGAAAGCAAAGACTTGGCAGACGATACAACATCCCCCCAATGAAAAGCAGGGGTGTCACTAGCACGTTAAGAGACCATACAATAAGTGTCAGGGGCCCGAGACTGTTCAACTGCCTCCCAGCATACATAAGGGGGATTACCAACAGACCCCTGGCAGTCTTCAAGCTGGCACTGGACAAGCACCTAAAGTCGGTTCCTGACCAGCCGGGCTGTGGCTCGTACGTTAGTTTGCATGCAGCCAGCAGTAACAGCCTGGTTGATCAGGCTCTGATCCACCAGGAGGCCTGGTCACAGACCGGGCCGCGGGGGCGTTGACCCCGGGAACTCTCTCCAGGTAAACTCCAGGTATACCACCTCTGGAACTGCCCTCAGAGAAAAGAATAACCTTCAGGGAAAACTCCAGGTTCTCCGTGAAGCTGTTTGAAAATTTTCTCGTGCCACCCCCATATTTAATATAAATTTTATTTAAAGACAAAATACATTGACAAAATACATTGACAAAAATACGATAGGGGGTAAAACAGCATAGATAAAAACTCAGAGCTACATCTCGAATACTTCATCCAGCTCCCTGGCGGTGGGCCGTGTGCCCCGAATCCTGCAAGCATTTCCCTTCTGGATCACAACATGAGTCTCTAAAAAATGAAGCTGGCCGCCCTGTGGTCCTTGATTTCTATGATAAGTTTTTCACCCAGTACTTTGAGGAACTTTAGAGCACACCTGCTTCATGCTCCAAGGGTCTCCGACCCTCTCGGGATGAAGTTATAGCAAGGGGGAAAGTCTTCATATTTGCAGGTCTTCTGGGTTTTCCTATGACTGGCAGCTCCACCCCGTTCAGCTACGGAGAAAGGCCAAGTGGGTGCCCTGCCAGGGGGGTTTGGAAACAGGTGAGCCCCAAGCAATCTTTTCCCCCACCCTTCCCAAGGGTAGCATAGTGGGCTTAAATTAAAGGAAACCTTTGACTTCCGTCAAAACCTCTGCTTTTTGGGGTTTTTCCCTTTGGGGGCTGGCCCGGGCGGGCTGAGGCGGGGGTTTTTCCTCTTTATAAAGTCTTTGGCCCTTTCCTCATATCTGGCATACTACCCTTCTGATGTGTGAAAACATGAGACCATGAAGCCCCAAATTGTCGGGGCCTTACCCTCCCGCAAATAAACCCCAGGGTTACACACATAACCCGCAAAATAGAAGAAAAGGAGTTTTAGGGCCCGACGTTTGGGGCCCCAAAGTGGGCCCGAAACGTCGTCGGAACTCCTCTCATCTATTTCGGGTTATTTGGGGTATCTTTTCCAGTCACGGTATGTCCCCTTTTTTTTTTTTGTTACACCTATGTTGGGTGAAGATGGGGGGGGGGCTAGGCGAAGAGCAACCCCAAATTTCCCGAAGGGCCTTGGGTCGATTTCAAAGTCCCCCGGGGAAGGAAATTTGGGGAACAACTAGAAAAAAAAATTTTCCTGAGTGGGCGCCTTTAAACCCCCCTTTTGGGAAAACGAGTTTTTGTCCTTACCTGAAGCTTTTTGGTGAGCATTACGTTTGGCGATATTTTAAAAATTTTTGGGTTTTGTCCCAGGGGGGCCCTTTTTTGTGCTCTTTGGGAGGAGCTGGCCCTAGGGGGAGGGGGTCGCAAGGGTGCCCCAAAACCCACATGGCTCTTCATTTAACCCCTGGGGTCTTGAGCCCCCTAGGGCTCCTCTCAAGCTTCCCGGGGAAAAATCTTCTTGACTAATCCACGAAAAAAACCCAAAAACGAAGACAAAATGCAAAGGGAAAGCTACTTTGCGTTGCTTTGCGCACCCCCCTATTCCCTCCCCCGTCACCAAAAGGGTTTTAAAGTTAAGACAAAACGTGCAACATCTGGATAACTTTATAGGGAAACGTTTTTGGCCATCCAGTGGGTTTATTTTTTAAAATACAGATTTTAACAAAAAATGGAAGGCAGAGAACTATATACAAAAGATGAGGGAACAGGGGGCCCTTTTAGCCGGAGTTAGTGTTCACAGCATCGGGTGGAGGAGAAAACCCGGAGGGAAAATGCAAAAAAACGGCGTTATATAGGCCCCTCGTGGATCAGGGAAAGGGCCCGCAAAAACGAGGGCCCAAAATCACTGGTAGGGGGGGATTCCCCAGTGGAATAGGCCCCTTTCCCCCGAGATGGTTTTTTAAGGGGAAACCGTGAAAAAAAGGGCCTTTTGATTTCCTCCCGAATAAAATTTCCCCCTTTATGGGTTTCAGTGTCCCGACAAATTTTTGCAAGAAAGGATAAAAAACCGACCAAAAATGGAAAAAATAAGGGCAAAATGTGCAAAAATTTGGATATCTTTATTGAAAAACGTTTCGCCAAACCCCCCGTCGGGATTTTTATACCTTTCTTGCACAACTTTTCAGACACTGGGGGGGGGAACATCAAGGGAATTTTTGGGGCAAAGGACATCTTTCAAGGCCTTTTTTCACGGCTGGGAAAAAACCCCCTCTTTTTGGGAAGGGGCCCCCACCCACTGGGGAATCCCCCCCCTTTCCCGTGACCCCCACCCCCCTGCTTCACGTCCTGATCCACTGCCCCCTACATAAAAAACCGGGCCCGTCCTTTTTTTGCCTTTGCTCCCCAAAACTCCTCCACCACAAGCTGCGAACACTAACTCCCCAAAAGGGTAGGGACTGATTACCTCATCTTTTTTTATATATTTTTAAAATGTCTTCCATTAAATTTCCCAAATCTGTATTGATAAAGCCCTTGGATTGGCCCCAAACCCCCCTTTCCTAAACCAATAAAGATATCCAGATGTTGCACATGTGCTTTTAAATTTCCCTATTGTCCGGGGATTTTATACCTTTCTCTTTTTTCACAACTTGGGGGTTCCTGATTCCCCCACTGGGCCCATCCCAGTGAATTCAGTGCCCCTTTTTAAAGGTTTATCTCAGGGGTGCATAAAATTTCTACGAGTGTTGGGGTTTTTAAAAGAGGGGTTTAAAAACCCCAGGGAAATGAGCCTTGGGATAAATAAGAAGACCCTTTTGAGGAAATTCAGGACAAACAAAAACACAAGGTCCCCTTTTTTCCCCTCCCCCAATCTCTTCAGGGTTTTATACAATTTGGCCTTGAGGACCTTGGGCGATGGCCTGGTTTTCCCCCCCGGTTTCTCCCCAAAAGGGTACAAATTGGTGGGAAGGGATAGAGACCCCTTTTGGGGAAAAATTTTCCGCGAGCATTGGGTTAATTTTCCCCCGGTTTTTGTGATGATTTCACAAATTGGAAGAATTTTAGAAGAGTTCCCAAGGCCTCCCTTTTAACTTTAGTTTCAGGTCCTCTAACAGGGATTCCTTTAGTACCCCGCCGAGTGCCCTCATCCACGTAAAAAAATATTAAACTTTACTGTTAAGCGGAAGTTAGTTCTCTTTTACTGCCAAGCAGAAAGAAGTGGAGCGAGTGGGTCCCCCGGGTGAACCCCCCTCTGATGAGGGAAAATTTTAAAGTTAAAAAAAATTATTTTTTTGGTTAAAGGAGGGGCCCCCAAAAAAAACATTTTTCCCCCTTTTTTTACCCCTATTAGAAGGGGGTTTAATCTTTTTAAAAAATTAAATTTGATCGGCCTTATTTTCCGGTAAGGGCCCCTGGGTTTCCCCCCTTTTTTCTTTTTCCCCAAATAAAACCGCGGTTTAATTCTCCCTGTCTCCTCTCTCCGCCTCATCAAAATTCCATCGATGTATGATCACATGCCATCCTCCACCCCCCTGTTCGCTTCTGTCTTTTCCTTCCCGGATTCGTGTATCCCACTGAAAGAGGGCATCTGGTTATCATACCTGTAACTTGGTTTCTTTCTGTGATTACGCTATGAATGTCTTGGTGGATGCCTCTTTGACTCTTTCCGTGCCACTCCTCCCACTGTTTGTTATTCCATCAGCGTTTGTGTACCATACCTTCAGTCCTTTCCAACACTGTGGTTTGGGGGCCTGTAGGGGTGGGAGACCTGGTATCCATCTGTTTGGGATTCCTTTGGTGTGGGTTGGGGTGGAAGCTGTGTGGATGGATTTGGTATTGTGTTTGGGATGGTGTGTAGGTTGTTGGGTTCTGTAGGATAGTTTGTGTGTGTGCTTTGCCCTTGTGCTGTCTTGTTCTGCTCGACTGACCCTCTGCTGTTCCATCCTTGTCTCCATTCCTAGCTCCTTTCGCTTTTTTGCTTCTCCCTCAGCTGCTGTCTCTCTGTTGTTCTCTGTCCCTCTGTCTAGGAACACCTACTTGTACTCTTCCGAGCATTTTCAAACCGTGGTTTCGTCTTGTAGGATCCAGTTCTGCACTGTTCTGTCCTGAGAATAGCTGATCTGTCATTTCTCCCTTCACGTACCCCCTATTCTCTGAAAATTAACAACTCATCCATGTCTTCTCCACTGTTCCGTGATGATTTTCTCAATCTCCTTTCTTTTCTTCCTGTGGTAGTCCCTGATGTAGAAGACCCTTTCTGCACGAGCTGGCGGCTTCATTCACCGGCCCTTGAGAACCCCAAGCCCATTTTGTGAGCTGGGTAAACAGCAGTCTTTGAGGTGAACATTAAAATAGTATAAATACCCGACAAGTTGTTAGGTAAGACACAATATCAACAGTTAGGTATCTTTATTTCGAAACGTTTCCGCCTACACAGTAGGCTTCTTCAGTCGCGTACAGAAAAGTTTTATAGAAGCAGAAGGATACTGAAGAAGATGTAATCATCCATCACCCTAGACACAGCTTTTGGAGGTGAGTCAGAATAACCCTTCAGTCTGAGATCTCGACAGTACTTGTTCCACATAGTCCTGAAACAATGTTTGAGTTGTAATCTGACATGGGATGGACCTTATATTACACCAGGAGGATGAGATGTAGGCCACAAGTAGAGGTAAGAATGTGTCGTTTGGAAGGTCAGGTCCTCTCTCAGATCCAGCAATTTCTACTAGTAGAAGTTGACAAAGTTGATTTCCAGTCTGCACCAAGATACCCATAGTGTTGCAGTGTATATGACACTGCCACACAAGGGTATACATAAGCCTCCATACACTTCACATGCTATGCGCGATGCTAACAAATACTATACCTATAGACACTATACACACTATGAACAAACCTATCCATTAACCTAGGAAATATATATTAAATTATATATATATATATATATATATATATATATATATATGATAAATAAACTATATATATATATAAATATATATATATATATATATAAATATACTAAATAAATAATATTAATATATATATAAATATATATATAAAATATAATATAAATATATATTAAAATATATATATATGAATATAAATACACATATACACATATAAATATACATATGGTATATATAAATGATAATATATAAATATAAATATATATATATTGTCACATAAATATATATGATAATATATATAAATAAAATAAAATTACATATATATATATATAAATATATATATATATATATATATATATATATTATATATAAATATATATATATATATATATATAAGAGCGCTAAAATTAAACACGCCTATCACCAACAATATATTCAATTCATTCAATTCATTCAATTATCAATTCAGGCTTTTGAATGAAGTGTCTCCTATAATGGTTACAATGTGGGTTTTACAGGTTTTTGGGTATTTTGTGGTTTACATGTTATAAAACACTAATTACAGAGGGGCCATCTAGGACACCTAGGCATGCTAGCTTTTCCGAAAGCAAGATCTTAGAATAATCTTAACATTAATCCTTACAGATTATAGGTATTAATGCTAAGGTGACTACATCATAATTTTGAGTTTAGCAATATGAATGTTTTTGTTTTAGCAACAATACAAGGTGTCTATATTTGAGTAACATAGGCAAACTTATGACTAGTTAGGATTTAATTATTTTAAGATTAAGAATTAGTATTTCTGGGTTCAAAGTCAGTGGGTGTAATGTAATAGATAACCACCAGGTGGTTATCGATGTTTTATTTGTCCGGGTGATCAGGGAGATAAAATGTTTTCAACTGTAGTATTGAAAGTATGAATGTGTCTGCAAGTTCTAGAGTTTTCCATGTAGTGTGCGCGTTCCATTTTAGTTCCTTTGAAATACATTGAATTTTTGTAAAAGTTTAGTCGAACATGGGGAATGTCATAGAGATGTTTGTCTCTTGTGTTATGCCTGTGGATCCCTGTCACAACTAACAGAAAGCGTTTTGGTCAAGTAAAATATTGGAATTTAAGGTCCTGTAGAAATAATTGCACATTAGGTAAGTGTTGATGTTCTGAACAGCGATTAAGTTTAGATCTATGAAGAGTGGTAGGGGGTGTTGCTAGGGAATGGGATTTAGCATATTCTTGCTTGCCGGCTTTTTGTTGGTTATTATTGGCTTTGTGGTTTGCTGCAGGTTGAACCCCAAGCACAGATAGCATAGAGTTGAGGTTAATGGATATATAAGTGAATGTATAGTGAGAGAAGGGCAATTGCGGCACGAGTAACTTATCTTGGAGAGGTCCCCACCGTTTTGGATACTTTTTTTGTTATGTGTGTGGATATGGGGTGCGCTGAAATTTTAGGTGTTTTCGAGGTATAGCCAAGGAATTTGCCCTCACTATGTCTGGCGAATTAGAGTGTTTCGATCTTAATTTAAGTTGTGCAACACCTGCTTCTGCTTAACCAAACATAATATATAGTTATGTCATTGGTAATTATAAGTTTATGGCTGTCATCCAATCGATATTTTGAGCAGGCTCCTCGTTAACAATGGTGTTGAGGGGTGGCAAAAAATTAGGGTGGGATATGACATAAGTCGTGTCGTCAGCACAGAGAAGGGTTTCAGGTGTTAGAATATGTTGGAAATCATTTGATGTATATGAGGAAGAGCAGGGTCCAAGGACACTTCCCTGCGAACACTAGTATCATGTGCCGTATTATGAGTAGTCTCTTAATGGTGACACACTGATACTTATTGAAAGGTAGGATTTAAAATACAAGCAGCATGGCCCTCATACCAATAATGGACAAGTTTGTGGAGTAAAAGGAAGAAATAAAAAACAATAAAAAATTCCGTGGTCTCTTGTGTCATAACGCTTTTCCTTTGCTTAGTGTCAATAAAAATTCCTAGCGGATATTCCTTATTTATAAATGCTTTGTTAAAGCAGTCTAGAAATTATTTATAAATGGATCATTAAGTGCTTTTAATTTTTCTGAATCCAAACTTTCAGGGTTTAGTAAGTTTTTGTGACGTTAAATATGAATATAGTCTCCTGTGCACTAGTTTCTCGAATATTTGGATAGCAACGGTAAGTGATATTGGCCTATAGTTGTTTATGCTGTAGGGTCACCACCTTTATGTATTGGAGTAACCCTTGCTGTCTAGAGTAGTGTCGGTAAAGTGCAAGTTTCTAGTGACTTGTTAAAAAGTTAATGTAATAGCATGCAAAGGACTTGGACCGCTCGCTTGTACAATAATAGGGACGTGAGACAGATTTCACCCGAGTTATTTTTAAGGTTTACTTTTATGATCGCGGTGACTCCCGTGGGCTCATTGGTAAAAGATAGAATAATTTGGGAAATTCCCATCTAGTAATCCCAAGCACGGGCATTGGTATGTGGGATTTTAACTGGCGAGATTAATCCTATGTTTGAGAAGAAGTCGTTTATCTTGTTAGCTGTATCGTGTGAATGCAAGTGGTGGTTTCAGAGTTTAGTTAGAACAATATTCTTGTTTTTTTCAGTTTGGTGGGTGCCCAGAGATCTGGAAAGTGTGTGTATATATATATAAATATATATATATATAAAATATATATATATATAGAAATATATAATATATGATATAGTATATTATATAAATAAATATATATATATATATATATATATATATATATATATATATATAATAATATATATATATAAATAAATATAATATATATATATGCGTGTGTGGTGTGTGTGTGTGTGAGTGTCAGTTCCGAATAGGCAGAATTTGCATCTTGGCTTAAATACCGAACCTCATCTTGCCACAAAAACAAGTTAAAATTTGTGTATGCAATTAATATTCGCCAAATAATCAGTATGAACCTAACGAAAAAAAATATTCACTGTGGTTTCTTAGTATTAAATTATATGTAAACAAATCTAAAATATATTTATTGGGGTTAAGTCTATAATAAAATTTTCTTGTTATAATAATGTTAGGTAAGTTTTCTTTTCTAAGTTCCTTTTGTGCAAATATAAAATTTTACATCAACATAATGAAAAAAAAATATATCTTTAAACGTATTAAAAAAGAACAAATTTAGAAAGGCTTAAATTTAAATGAGTTCTTGCTAATTGACCAGTTTTTACCTATTCTGCACGACAAATATATATATATATATATATATATATAATATAAATATATATATAATATATATATATATAATATATAAATATAGTATATATATAATAAGTATATAGATGTTATTTATATACATATAATATAAATATACATATATATATATAAATATAGTATATATATATATATATATATATATATATGTATATATATATATATATATATATTAAATATATAATATATAATATATAAATATATAAAATATAATATATAAATATATATATCATATATATATATGATATATAGCATTCTTTCAACACACTGGCCGTATCCACCCGAGGCGGGTGTCCAAAATGAAAAAACGAAAGTTCTCCTTTACAATTAGTAATATATACATAAGAAAGGGTTACTATCCCCTTGCTCCTGCATTTTAGTTCCTTCTTACACAACACGCATGGCTACGGAGGAAGAATATCTGTTTCCACTTTCCCATGGAGGTAAGAGGAAATAAACAAGAACGAGAACTAGAAAGAAAACAGGAGAAAACCCGGAGGGTATATATATATATATATATATATAAATATATATATATAATATATATATGATATATATATATATATATTAGATATATATATATATATATATATAATTATATATATTATATGTCGTGCCAATATTAAAACCGGTCAATTAGCAAGAACTCATTTAAAATTAGTTCTTACTAAAATTTTTCTCTTATATACGCTAAAAGATAAATTTTTTCATTAATGTTGGGTAAAAATTTATAATTTTGCACTCAAAAGGAACTTATGAAAACATACCTAGCCTTATTATAACAAGAACAATTTATTTTATCCATCCGCAACTAAATATATTTTAGAATTGATTACATAATTTTTAATACTAAACAAACACAATGAAATATATTTTTTTCGATAGGTCAGAATGTTTTTTGGCGAAATTTATTGCATACAAAAATTTTTTCATTTGTCCTATATGGCAAGAAGAGCGTTGCTATTTAAGCCAAAAATCGCCAAGTCTGCCTATTCGCACGATATATATATTATATAAAAAAAATAAAAAATTTTAAATTTAAAATATTATATTATATATATATAAACATATAATATATATATAAATATATATATAATTATATATATATATATAATATTATAAATATACATATTATAATTGTTGATTTATCATATTTTTGCTTAGTAAATGTAAGAAAGAGAGGAAGTTACCTAGGATTGGGCAGAGATAGTATATAGTTCCTTTATATAAAGTTAAGGGGTACAAAAGAGATTGAAAATTATAGGGGAAAAGTTACTGGCATACAGGTAATTGAATAGTAGGTTATTATTGAAAGAAAATTAGAGGTAAGACAGAGAGCAGGACTGCAGAGACCAAGAAGCGGTTATTAAAGAGGTAGGGGATGTTGTAGATCAAGTGTTTACATTAAACATATATGTGAACAGTATTTAAATAAAGGTAGAAAAGGTTTCATTGCGTGTATAGATTTAGAAACGGCATATGATAGAGTAGATAGGGAAGCAATGTGGCATTATGTCAGTGTAGGTAGTAAGTTACTAAAAGCTGTAAAGAGTGTTTATGAGATAGTGCGGCTCAGGTTAGGATGTGTAGGTTAGAAGGAGATTACTTCCCGTAAAAGTGTAGGTTCTTAAGGACAGGGGATAGTGATGTCACCAAGGTGTTTAACAATTTGATTAAATGGGGCTGTAAAAGAAGTTAATGCTAGGGTGTTAGGGAGAGGAGTGGGTATTTAAATTAATTGGAGTTGACACAGTTACATTTTTACATGATACTGTGCTTAGTGGAGATTCTAAAGAGAAGTTGCGAATTTCATTGTACGGAGATTGGGAGGTATGTGAAGGGAAGATTTTAAAGTGAACATAGATAAGATTAGGTAAAGAGGGTATCAAAAGTATAGACAAAGAAAAACACAGTTGGATATCACTTTAGATTGAGGGGTATGGGAAGAAGTGAATGTGGTTCAATATTTGGAGTTGACTATGTCAGCGGATGGGTTTATTAAGGATGAGGTTAACCGTAGAATTGATGAAGGAAAAAAGGTGAGTGGTGCGTTGTGGTATATGTGGAGACAAAAATCGTTATCCATGGAGGCAAAGAAGGGAATGTTCGAGAGTTTAGTTGTACCAACACTTTTATATGGGTACTTACCTAATTGTGGTTGCAGGGGTCGAGACTCAGCTAGGTGTGAAGCATGGGATGTAAATGCTACAGAGAGGAGGCAGTGAAGATGTCCTGTCTAAGGGCAATGTGTGGTATAAATATTATGCAGAGAATTCGTAGTGTGGAAAATTAGGGAGGCCGTGGAAATAATTAAAGTATAGCCAAAGGGCAGAAGAAGGGTTGTTGAGGTGGTTTGGTCATTTAGAGAGAATGGAACAATGTAGAATAACTTGGACAGCATATAAATCTGTAGTGGAAGGAAGATGGGGTGGCCGTCGGCCTCAAAAAGGTTGGAGGAAAGGGGGTTCAAGGAGGTTTTGTGGGCAAGGGGCTTGGACTTGCAGTAAATGTGTTTTAGCGTGTCAGATAGGAGTGAATGGAGACGAATTGCTTTTGGAACCTGACGAGCTGTTGGAATGTGAGCAGGGTAATATTTTGTGAAGGGATTCAGGGAAACCGGTTAGCTGGACTTGAGTCCTGGAAATGGGAAGTACAATGCCTGAACTTCAAAGGAGGGATTTGGGATATTGGCAGTTTGGAGGGACGTCTGAACTGTCGTACCTGAGCATCTCTGTAAAGACAGTGATTATATAAGATTGATGGTAAAAGCATTGAATGATGATGAAAGGTTTTCTTTCTTTTTTGGTCAACCTACCTTGGTGGTAGAAGCCGACGCGTTAACTAACAATCAATCTATATATATATATATATATAAATATAGAAATATTAATATATATATAATAGTTATATATATATATATATATAATATATATATATTTATATATATATATATATTATATTTATATATATATATATAAATATATAAATATTATATATATATAAATATATATATATATATATAACCAACCACTGTGAAAGAACTAGAGAAATTCCAAGCGCTTTCCGCGACTACTATCACATTATCAATGACTATGATGTGATAAGACTATGTGAGAGTAGTCACGATAGCGCTTGGAATTTCTCTATTCTTTCCACATTGGTTTTCTTTAATATTATTCGAAATCCACCTGCTTACTGTGATCTTATTGCAATATATATAAGTTTAGTATAGAATAAAATATATATATATCTATATATATATATATAATATATATATCTTTTCTTTCTTTTCCAACACTACCGGCCGTATCCCCCGAGGCGGGGTGGCCCAAAGAAAAACGAAAATTTCTCCTTTAACATTAGTAAAATATACATGAGAAGGGGTACCAGCTCCTTGCTCCCGCACTTTAGTCGCCTCTTACAACACCGCATGCTTACGGAGGAAGAAATTCTGTTCCACTTCCCATGGAGGATTTTTTCTAATTTTTTTTTTCAACAGAAGCCGGTCTTCACCCCCGCCGAGGCAGTGTGACCAAAAAAAGAAAGAAACTCCCCCAAAAAGAAAACACTTTCACATCATTCAACACTTTTCACCACACTCACACACTATCAATGCTTTTTCAGAGGCCCAGAACACAACAGTCCAGAAGCACATACATGTACGTATAAAATTACACAAATATCCCTCCAAACTGCCAAAATCCCAAACCCCTCCTTAAATGCAGGCACTGTACTTCCCATTTCCCAAGGACTCAGTCGACTAATAAGAAAATAAACCGGTTTCCTGAATCCCCTCACTAAATATAACCCTGCTCGACCACTCCAACAGATCTCATGTCCCAAGTACATTCGTCTCCATTCACATCCTATCTAACACGCCACGCACACCCGCTGAAGTCAAGCCCCTTTCCCACAAAACCACCTTTACACCCCCTCCCCTCCATACCCTCCGAGGACGAAACCCCTAACCCCTCTTTCCTTCCCCCTATATATTAGATAAGCTTTTCCGCATGTCATCAAACTTTGATTCCATTCTCTCTAAATGACAAACCACCTCAACTACTCCTCTTTCTGCCCTCTGACTAATGCTTTTTATTAACTCCACACCTTCTCCTAATTTTCCACACTCCGAATTTCTGCATAATATTTACACCACACATTGCCCCTTTATACCAAGGCAACTCCCACTGCCTCCAACCGTCTCCTCGCTGCTTCATTTACCACCCAAGCTTCTACAATCCATATAAGAGTGTTGGTACTACTATAATTTCAAACATCCCTTCTTTTGCCTCATAGATAACGTTTTTGACTCCACATATACCTCAACGCAACCACTCCCACCTATTTTTCCCTCATCATTCTAATGATTAACCTCATCCTCATAAATCCATCCGCCGACAACTCATACTCCCTAGTATCTGAAAACAATCACTTCTTCCATACTCCTCCCTCCCCAATTTGATATCCAATTTTTTTTCTTATCTAAAGATTCATTTTATACCCTCATCACCTTACTCTTTTCTTATGTTCACTTTCAACTTTCTACCTTTTCACACATTCCTCAAACTCATACCATAACCGTTGTATTTTCTTAGAATCTCCCATAGCACAGTATCATCATCAAGAAAGTAACTGTGTCAATTCCCATTTTTTGAATTTGATTCCCCATAATTTAATCCCACGCCCTCTCCCGAACACCTAGCATTTACTTCTTTTACAAACCCCTTCTATAAATATATTAAACAACCAATTGTGACAAATTACACACCCTGTCTAAGACCTACTTTTACCGGAAGATTCTCCTCTCATCAACACACCGCTAACCCTGAGCCTCATCAATCCCCATAAAAGCTCTTTACAGCATTAGTAACTTACCACCTATTCCATATACATGCAAACATCTGCCACAATGCTCCTCTTCCATCTCTATCAAATGCCTTTTCTAAATCTCATAAATGCAATAAAAACATCCTACCTTTATCTAAATACTGTTCATATATATACAATATATATAAATTAGTATAGTATATATTAATATATATATATAAAAATATATAAATATATATAAATATTAAAATATAAATTAAATATACTATATATAGGTAGAAGGTTGGTATACATCAACCGCCCAGGGAGGTACTACGTCCTGCCAAGTGAGTGTGAAATATAAGCCCTGTAATGGTTTTATATGATGGTAGGATACTGCTGGTGTCCATTTTTCTGTCTCATAAACTTGCAAGGTTTCCAGTATGCTTGCTACATCCTACTCACATTTATGTCCACTACACATACAAGTACAAGCTATATATATATACATATATATATCTATATATATATTATATATATATATATATATATCATATAAATATATAATATATATATTATATATATATATATATATATATATAAATATATATATAATATGTGTGCCGATATGTAAACCCGGTCAATTAGCAGAACTCATTTAAAATTAAGTCCCTTTCTGAAATTTTCTGCTTTATGTTTAAAGATATATTTATTCATTAATGTTAATGTAAAAATTTTTAATTTTCCCACCAAGAGAATCTTTAGAAAAACTTACCTAACCTTATTATAACAATAGCAATTTATTTTAGCCTAACCCAATAAAAAATATTTATATACGTTTTACAGTAATTTAATACAAGAACAACACAGTGAAAATATATTTTTTTTCCGTTAGTTCAGAATGAATTTTTGGGGCGAAATTATTGCATACGACAAATTTTCAAATTGTCTATAATGGCAATATGAGCGTTCATATTTAAGGCCAAGAAATGGCAAGTTTCTGCTATTCGAGCACGACATATTATATATATATATATATATATAACATATATATATATATATATATATGTCCGTGCCGAATAGGCAAACTTGCGATCTTGCTTAAATAGCAAACGCTCATCTGCTATATAAGACAAGCGAAATTTGTGTATGCAATAATTTCCCAAAATCATTCTGAACCTAATGAAAAAAATATATCTTTTATTGTTTTTTAGTTTAGTTTAAATTTATTGTAACAAATCTAAAATATATTTAGTTGGGATAGGCTAAAATAAATGCTCTTGTTTAAACAAGATAGTTAAGTTTTCTAAGATTCTTTTGGTGGAAAATTAAAAATTTTTAACAGTTACATTAATGATAAAAAATATATCTTTAAACGTACAAGAGAAATTTAGAAAGATCTTCATTTTAATGAGTCTTGCTAATTGACCAATTTTAACTATTCGAAGTGTACTCGTTTCCTCAAAGAGCTGTGTTGAAAGTCTCAACCAAAGAAACCAAGGACCACAGGTCGACCTGTTTTTTTCTCTTTCAGAGACTCAGTGTCGCGATCCATAGAGGAAATGCTTGCACATTCTGGGCACGTGTCCCACCGCCGGGATGCTGGAAACAAAGGTCTTAGAGATGTAGCCTGAGTTTTATCAGGGTTGTTTTACTTCTATTTGTATTTTTGTGATGGTTAGTCAATTATTATTGCTTTAAATAAAAATTCTTAAATATAGTGGTGTACGAAAAATTCCTCCCAACAGCTTCAGGGAGAACCTCGAGTTTTGCCCTGAAGTAATTTAATTCCTTTTCTCTGACGATTTAGGGTTCCCCGGAAACCCTCATCGTATATAATATATATATATATATATATATATATATATATATATATATATATTATATATATATATATATATATAATATACATAATATAAAATATTTTATATATTATGAATTGGCTTTTCATATATTTTGAGTTTGATTAATGCCTGGAATGACCTTACATTCATTTAGTATTTATTTTTATCTTCTATACATCTTGTTGTTAAGTTAATTGTACACACGTACAGTAAACACTGTGTTTTTGCACTTAAGATGTGATGGCCACTTTCCTTTGGACCTCTGCACTTCCTTCATTTACATCAGTAATCTCCAAACAATCCCTACACCTGAAACCCATTCTCTTGCTGACGCCATAACGACTTGATATCATCTCTCACCCTAGTCTTGCCACCCTCAACACCATTGTTAACGAGGAGCTGCTCAAAATGTCGACTTGGATGACACCAAATAAACTTAACACTTAACACGTGACAAAAAACCTACGATATTATGTGGTACAGAGCAGGTGTTGCGCAACTTAACATTAAGATCGACAACCCTCAAATTAGCCAGACCATAATGAGGGGAAATTCCTTGGCCTATACCTCGACAACAACCTAAATTTCAGCACCCACATCCAACCATAACAAAAAAGGTATCCAAATCGGTGTGGGATCTCTCCAAGGATACGATACTAACGTGCCGCAAACTGAACTGCCCGTTCTCAACACTATACATTCACTTATATTATCCATACCTCACTTATGCTATCTGTGCTTGGAGTTCAACTGCAGCCACACACCTAAAGCTAAATAATAACCGCAACAAAAAGACCGCAGTAAGAATAATCGCTAAATCCCATCCCTGGCACACCCCCCCCCCCGCACCTTCCATAGATCTAAACTTACTCCCTGTTCAGAACATCCACACTTACTACTGTGTCAAATCTATATCTACGATGACCTGAAAAAACCAATATTAACCTGACCTAAAACGCTTTCTTGATAGTTTGTGACAGGATCCACAAGGCATAACACGCAGACAACAAACATCTCTTTGACATTCTCCCCATGTCCCGACTAAACCTTTACAAAAATTCAATTGTATTTCAAAGAACCTAAAATCTGAACACCTTCCAGAAAACTCTAGAACTGCAGACACAATCATCACTTTTCAAAACTACAGTTATAAAACATCTTATCTCCCCCTGATGACACCCGGACAACTACCTACATGATAACCACCTGGTGGATCAACAATTACAACCCACATCATCCACTGAACAATAAACCCAAAAACTCACTTAATCTTAAAATAATAAATCCTAACTAGTCATAAGTTTGCCTAATGATACTCCAATATAGACCACCTTTGAATGGGTGCCCTAAACAAAAGCATTCACATTTCAAAATCACAAAATATAATGTAGTCACCTAACCTTAATACTAATAATCTGTACGAATTTATGTTAATAAAATTTAATTTAAGTAGTCTGCCCGAAATGCCTAGCCATGCTAGGGTGTTCCTTATGTGACCCCCTGTAATTAGTATTTGATATTAACCGTAAAATATTTGTATTGGTGTTGAATGTGGGAGTTTCACATGCAGAAGTGAAAAGGTTAGTAATGGTATTGCTTGCATGGTTGAGGCAACTCATTCTGGCAACTCACCAAGACGCTACAGTCACTCACCGTGACCCAACTTGCATCTGACTACTGGACACTAGAACATGAACACATGCTGACACCTGAAGTGACACTGCTGACACTAATCATGGCACTACTGGGCACTCATCCTTGTCACTGTCACCTACAACCTTTAGTGGGTTTATTGGAAGAAGAGAGAAGGCCTGCGTGTGTGAGGTCAGTTGGCACTCGCAGAGTCCTGCGGTCCCTGCTGACGCACTCCCTCCACGAGAGTTCCCACAGCTATCCATAAGAGCACTTTTAAGCCCACAACACATGGTCCTCAGTCAAAGTCAAGCTGATAACATAACTTTTTCCATTTGGCTGATCAAATAAATTTTTGGTCAGCGTCTGGATTATCTGAGTGGATGGTGTGTGTTGTGTGTATGGTGTGTGATGGTTGTGAGGTGTGACGGTGGATGATGGTGTGTGATGGTGTGTGATGGAGTGTGATGGTGTTGTGGTGTTGATGGTGGGAGGTGTGATTTGTGTGTTGGTGTGTGATGGTGTGTGATGGTTGTGTGATGGTGTGTGATGGTGTGTTTGTGAATGTGTTTGATGGTGTGTGTTGATGTGTGTGAGGTGGTGTGATGGTGTGTGATGGTGTGTGATGGTGTTTGCTGTGTTACGCCACCTAGTTGTACTCCACCTATTTTTGAGGTTGCAGGGTCGAGGTCCAAGCTCCTGGCCCCGCCTCTTCACTGGCCGCTACTTAGGTCACTCTCCCTGAACCATGACTTCATCGTACCTCTGCTTAAAGTATTGTATGGAACCTGCCTCCACTACATCACTTCCCAAACTATTCCACTTCCTGACTACTCATGGCTGAATAAATACTTCCTAACATCCTTTGATTCATCTGTATCTTCGAGTTCCAACTGTGTCCCCGAGTTGCTGTGTCCAGTCTCTGGAACATCATGTTCTTTGGTCCACCTTGACATTCCTGTCAGTAATTTGTAAGTCGTTATCATGTCGCCCACCTATCTCTCCAGTCCTCCAGTGTCGTCAGGTATTTCCCTTACCTCACCTCATAGGACCCAATACCTCTTAAACCTCTGGGACTAGTCTTTGTTGCAACCTTTGCACTTTCTCTAGTTTCTTATACATGCTTTGGTCTAGGTGTAGGTTTCCAAACTGGTGCCTGGCAAACCCAATATGGGCCTAACGACACGGTGTTACTGGGTCCCTGAATGATTCCTCTTATTAAGGATTTCGAAATGACTGATCCGAGGTTTGCCAGGCGCCCCATATCTGCAGCAGTTTTTATGTGGTTGATGTTGCGCTTCAGGAGATGTGCCTGGTGTATACTACCACCCCAAGAATCTTTTTCCCTTGAGAGTAGAAGTTTTGTAGTTTCTGGCCCCGTTAGACTGTACTCCGTCTGCGGTCTTCTTTGCCCTTCCCCCAATCCTCATGACTGTTGCATTGGTGGATTGAACTCCAGGAGCCGTTGCTGGACCAGGTCTGCAGCCTGTCCCAGATCTCCGCTTTTGAATTCTGCCTGGTCTTTATCGATCGAATGAACTCTTCTCATCAACTTCACGTCATCTGCAAACAGGTACACCTCGGAGTTTATACCTTCCGTCATGTTCACACATACCAGAAACAGCACTGGTCCTAGACTGACCCCTGAGGGAACCGCCGCTGTTCACAGTTGCCACTTCTGACACCTCGCCACGTACCATTACTCGCTCTGTCTTCCTGACAAGTATTCCCGATCCATTTGCAGTGCCTTCCCTGTTATCCCGCTTGTTCCCCTTTTTGCACTAATCACTGTGTGGTACAGTGTCAAAAGCCTTCTTGCAGTCCAAGAAGATGCAATCTCACACCCACCCCTCTCCTCTCTTGTTTCTTACTGGCAGTCACCATGTCATAGAACTCCAGTAGGTTTGTGACACAGGATTTTTGTCCCGTTTCCTGAAAACCTGTTGCTGCTGGTGAGAGAATCATTCACTTTCTAGAAAGTTCCATTCCCCACACCATTCTCTCCCTGACAATCTATCATGATTATTGCATGCTATAACATGTTCAGTGACACTGGTCTGTATTTATGCTTCATGTCTTCTCCTTTTTAAAGCTGGGACCACATTGCTTTCTTCCATGCCTCAGGCACTCCTCCCTGTTTCGATCGATTATTCAATATTGTTGTTAGGGGTAACACAGAGCGCGCCTCTCTCAACCACTCTCAGGACCCAGTGGAATAATGTTCTCTGCCCACCAGTTGCCTTTGAGGTATCTAGCTCACTCAGAAGCCCTCACTTCATCCCTACGATGTGTGACATGTTTCCAGCACTTGTGGTGTACCCCACTCTCCGCTTTCTTGAGCCTCTTCTGTCTCCTCAGTGAAACACATCTTTGAATCTCCCTAGTTGAGTTCCTCACATACTTCACGGTCATTTCTTGTTGGTCTCTGGCTCCTTCCTTCCTTAGCCTGATTAACCCTGGTCCCGACGGTTTTTTTCTTCTGATGTGGCCTGTATAACAGCTCGGGTTCAGATTTGTTTTGCTGCTATGTCGTTTTCATATTGACTTAGGGCCTCCCTTCTATCTAGCCATATTCGTTTTCTGGCTCTACGACTGCCTCCTTATCTCCTGGGTCCCTTTGAGCCTTCTATATTTCTTCCATCCCTAGCACACTTGGTTATGCCTCCAAGCACCTTTGGGTAAACCATGGGCTCATCCTGGCTCTTTTCTATTCCCCGTTAACACTTGGGTACAAACTTCTCCTCAGCCTTCTTGCACATTGTTGCTACATATTCCATCATCCTCATTAACTGGTCTTCCCTGCCAGTTCTCTGTCCCACTGAACCTCATTCAGGAAGTTCCTCAGTCCTATTGTAAGTTCCCCTTTCCTGTAGTTTGGTTTCATTTGTCCTGCCTTCTGCTTCCCCCACCCCTTGTAACTCTACGGTGTATTCGAAGCACAAAACCAAACATGATTCGCTGCTCCAAGGGCCATATCATATGTGATGTCCTCAATATCTGCACTACTCAATGAATACTAAGGTCCAGCCTAGCTTGTTCATTCCCTCTCCTCTCAGCTCTGTAGTGCCCTTACGTTTGGTACATGAAGTTTTCCAGTACCACCTCCATCATCTTAGCCCTCCATGTATCTTGGCCCCCATGTGGCTCCAAGTTCTCCCATTCGATCTCCTTGTGGTTAAAGTCGCCCATGATCAGGAGCTTTGCCCTGCATGCATGAGCTCTTCTGGCACTGCAGCCAGTGTGTCAACCATCGCTCTATTGCTCTCGTCATACTCTTGCCTTGTCCTCCTGCTGATCTGTTGTTGGTTAACATCACTGCAATATCACCTTGGGACCCACCAGGAGAAAGCGTTCCCCCGCTATGTAATCACTTTCTTCTCCCTGTCTCCTCTCTCCGCCTCATCAAAATTCCATCGATGTATGATCACATGCCATCCTCCACCCCCCTGTTCGCTTCTGTCTTTTCCTTCCCGGATTCGTGTATCCCACTGAAAGAGGGCATCTGGTTATCATACCTGTAACTTGGTTTCTTTCTGTGATTACGCTATGAATGTCTTGGTGGATGCCTCTTTGACTCTTTCCGTGCCACTCCTCCCACTGTTTGTTATTCCATCAGCGTTTGTGTACCATACCTTCAGTCCTTTCCAACACTGTGGTTTGGGGGCCTGTAGGGGTGGGAGACCTGGTATCCATCTGTTTGGGATTCCTTTGGTGTGGGTTGGGGTGGAAGCTGTGTGGATGGATTTGGTATTGTGTTTGGGATGGTGTGTAGGTTGTTGGGTTCTGTAGGATAGTTTGTGTGTGTGCTTTGCCCTTGTGCTGTCTTGTTCTGCTCGACTGACCCTCTGCTGTTCCATCCTTGTCTCCATTCCTAGCTCCTTTCGCTTTTTTGCTTCTCCCTCAGCTGCTGTCTCTCTGTTGTTCTCTGTCCCTCTGTCTAGGAACACCTACTTGTACTCTTCCGAGCATTTTCAAACCGTGGTTTCGTCTTGTAGGATCCAGTTCTGCACTGTTCTGTCCTGAGAATAGCTGATCTGTCATTTCTCCCTTCACGTACCCCCTATTCTCTGAAAATTAACAACTCATCCATGTCTTCTCCACTGTTCCGTGATGATTTTCTCAATCTCCTTTCTTTTCTTCCTGCCGTCCTTTCAGTGTGTGTCCTTTCCTCTCTCAGTTCCACCGAAGCCTCATGGATAATCACTGATTTGGCCTTTCCTCCTCCTATTTGCCTCTCCCTCTGTCCTCTGGTTTCCTGTCTGTATGTGGTTCATTTTCTCCCTTGATGTTTCTAATGGCTCTTGGTAGCATGGTTTGCCTCAGCAATCGACCTATCTCCCTCTTCATCTGCACCCATCTGCTTTTCCCCTCCACTTCCATTGCCCTTCTTTGCAGGCTTGATGTGACCTTAGCATAATCATATCTCCTTCTTCCTGTTCAGCCTCCTCACTTCGTATGCGTGTTTTCTCTGGTCACTACCCCGAGACTTGCTTCAGCCTGTTTACCCTCAAATTCTAGTACCATTACTCTGGCTACTGCAGTTTCGACTTGTGCCTTCCCAATTCTACCCCAAGTCTTCGTCTCCTTATCCAACCTCTTTTCTTCCCAATCACAGAGAGCTCTTTCTTCCATTTTTTCCCAGAAAGTGTTCATCCGTAATTTTCTCTCCCATTCTTGCTCTATCTTTTTCCAACTGTTCCTCTAAATTCATTCCTCCGCTACCAGTAACCATTGTCATCCTGATCTGAATCCTGCAAATAACCCAACCATTTTTTTTTTTTTAGTGAAAGAGAGAAGAAAGATAAAAAGAAAAAGGGGAAGAGTTAGAGAGAGAGGAGAAAGAGAGAGAAGGTTAGCCTATAAGGAGGGGAAAAAGAAGGAAAAAGGGGGAGAAAGTAGAGAGAGGGAAAAAGGTAAGAGAGAGGGGGGAGTGACAAGGGAAGAGAAGAGAAAAGAAAGGAAGAGAGCGAGGAAGCGAGAAAGAGAGAGAGGAGGAGAGGAGAGAGAGAGGAAGAGAGAGATAGAGTGGAGAGGAAGAGAGAGAGGAAGAGAAGAGGATGAAGAGAAAGGGGGAGAGATCGAGAGAGAGATGATATAGGGAGAGAGAGATGAGAGAAGAGAGAGAGAGAGAGAGGAGAGAAGAATAGAGAGAGAGAGAGAGAGAGAGAGGAAGAGAGGTAGGAGAGAGAGGGAGAGAGATGGGGGGAAAGGAAGGTTATAGTGTCACTCACAGGAAGGTGTATATCCTGTATATTTGTGTGGTGTGTTTTCTGTATGTGTGTGTGTGTTGTGGTGTGTGTGTGTGTGTGTGTGTAGTGTGTGTGTGTGTGTGTTCATTGTGTGTGTGTGCGTGGTGTGTGTGTTGTGTGTGTGTGTGTGTGTGTGTGTGTTTTGTGTCTAACAGCTATTTAAGTGCCTAACAGCAGATCCTGCCTCTCACCTAGGTGTGTGCATATGTTTTATGTAAACAGTCCTTATTTCCCACGTATGTACAACATATTTATTGCATATGTACCCGATTTTACCCTCTTGTTCCCACTTGTACTGTCTTATGCATTTAAAAATTAGTTCAAAAATAAATACACTAGGCTTCGCCTATATTGCCATGCCGCTATAACCCTCTAAATTCTATTAAATGCCAGTAAATGCTGCTTATCCTAATTCTGATAGCTCGAGGAAGAGTGGAACCCCCAATTCGCAGCAGAGACCGTGTACTATTTGACCCCATACAACTCAAACTAGGTGAATATTACTTAAGTGGCTGGCAGTGGATTAACATTGCCTGGTCTGTCCTGTCCCAAAGTTGAAGGAGGTTTGATGCTTCCTCTCGGTAATTTATCCACTAACTTCACTTATTGCACTATAGTCTCTTGCTCTTCAATTTTTTTCACTTCCTCACTGTATTTACTGTCACATCTATCCATATCCCTTATCACCCTGGTCTTGAGTCGCCCCTTATTCTTCCAAATACCCCACTCGCGTTATTAGGCAACATATTTAGTCCTGACACAACCGTTCACCCTTCCAACAGCCTCCTTTAAACACTCAGCCAACTATTTCCTTTGTTTTCTTTTCTGTGATTCACTTATATTCCTTTTTTCGGGCTTAAGTGATTTATATGGGCCACCCTTATTCGTGCGACACGCCTAGATCCCACACTCTATTATTTATGCACAGTCAGAAATTTACCACCAATAACACGAGCTCAAACCGCGTGACTCTCCACAGTGTGTGTGTGGTGTGTGATGGAGTGAGTGTGATGGGTGTGTGATGTGTGTGATGGTGTGTGTGCTGGTGTGTGATGGTGGGTGTGGTGATGGCGTGTGATGTGTGTTGAGGTGTGTGATGGTGTGTGATTGTGTGTGTGATGGAGTTTATGGTGTGTGTGATGGTGTGGTGTGTGAAGGTGTTGTGATGTGTTGAGGTGTTGATGTGTGTGATGGTGATTGTGTGTTGGTGTGTGATTGTGTGTGATGTTGTGTTGATGGTGTGTGATGGTGTGTGATGGGTGGATGGTGTGTGAATGGTGTGTGTGATGTAGTGTGATGGTGTGTGTGATGGTGTGTGATGGTGTGTGTGAATGGTGTGTGATGGTGTGGTGATGGTGTGTGATGGTGATGTGATGGTGTGTGTTGGTGTGTGATGGTGTGTGATGTGTGGATGGGTGTGGTGCGATGGTGTTGATGGTGTGTGGATGGTGTGTGATCAGTGTTGATGGTGTTGATTGTGTGTGGATCGTGTGTGTGATGTGTGTGATGGTGTGTGATGGTGTGTGTGATGGTGTGTGATGCTGTGTGTGAATGGTGTGTGATGGTGTGGATGTGTGTGTGATGGTGTATGATGTGTGTGTGTGTGTGATGGTGTGGATGGTGTTGGTGATGGTGTGTGATGGTGTGGGTGATGTGTGTGATGGTGTGTGATGGTGGGTGGTGTGTGATGTGTTTGTGTGTGTGTGTGTGTGCGGTGTGTGTACTCACCTATTTGTGGCTACAGGGGTCGAGTCATTGCTCCTGGCCCCGCCTCTTCACTGATTGCTACTAGGTCCTCTCTCTCCCTGCTCCATGACTTTATGCATATACCTCGGTCTTAAATACTATGTTATGTTTTCCTGCCTCTAGTACGTCATTTTCTAGGCTATTTCACTTCCTGACAACTCTACGACTGAAGAAATATTTCCTAACATCCTATTGACTCTTAAGAGTTTTAAATTCCAATTGTGACCCCTTGTTTCTGTGTCCCATCTCTGGAACATCCAATCTTTGTCTACCTTGTAAGTTCCTCACATTATTTATATGCTGTTATGTCTCCCCTGGCCCTCCTGTCCTCCAGTGTCGTCAGGCCGATTTCCCTTAACCTTTCTTCGTAGGACAATCCCCTTAGCTCTGGGACTAGTCTCGTTGCAAACCTTTGTACTTTCTCTAATTTACTGACGTGCTTGACCAGGTGTGGATTCCAAACTGGTGCTGCATACTCCAATATGGGCCTAACGTATAGGGTGTACAGAATCTTGAACTATTCCTTACTGAGGTATCGGAACACTATTCTTAGGTTTGCCAGGCGCCCATATGGTACAGCAGTTATCAGATTGATGTGTGCCTCAGAAGATGTGCTCGGTATTATACTCGTCCCAAATTTTTTTTTTTTTTTTTTTTTGAGTGACGTTTGCAGACTTTGGCCACCCAGAATATACTATGTCTGCGATCTTCTTTGCCCTTCCCCGATCTTCATGACTTTGCATTTGGTGGGGTTAAATTCAAGGAGACAGTTGCTGGACCAGGCTTGTAGCCTGTCCAGGTGTCTTCGTTGTCCTGCCTGATCCTCGACCGATTTAATTCTCCTCATTAACTTCACATCATCTGTAAATAGAGACACTTCCGAGTCTATCCCTTCCGTTATGTCATTCACATATACCAAAAACAGCACAGTTTCTAAGACTGACCCTTGTGGAACCCCGCTTGTCACAGGCGCCCACTCTGACACTTCGTCACGTACCATGACTAGTTATTGCCTCCCTGTCAGATATTCTCTGATCCATTGCAGTGCCTTTCCTGCTATGCAGACCTGATCCTCTAGCTTTTGCATTAACCTCTTGTGAGGAACTGTGTCGAAAGCCTTCTTGCAGTCCAAGAAAATGCAGTCTTTCCACCCCTCTCTCTCGTGTCTTACATCTGTTGCCTTGTCATAAAACTCCAGTAGGTTTGTGACACAGGATTTTCCTTCCCTGAAACCATGCTGGCTTTCGCTTATAAGCTTGTGTCTTTCTAGGTACTCTATCAGTCTCCTCCTGATTATCTTCTCCATGGCTTTGCATACTGTACACGTCAGTGACACAGGTCTGTAGTTTAATGCTTTGTGTCTGTCTCCTTTCATAAAAATTGTGACTACATTTGACATCTTCCATATCTAAGGTAGTTACCCAGTTTCAAAGGATATGTTGATGATTTTTGTTAGTGGCTCATGCAGCATCTCTATTCCCTCTCTAAGGACCCACGGAGAGATGTTGTCTGGTCCCACCACGTTTGAGGTATCAAGTTCACGTAGCAGCTCCTTCACCTCCTCGATGTGCGTATTTCATCCCGCACTTGTTGGTGCAGCTGCCTATTCTGAATTCCTGGAGTCCTTTCTGACTCAACTGTATTTCTTTAAATCTCATGTTGAGCTCCTCACATACCACTTTGTCGTTTCTTGTAGATTCCCCACCTTCCTTCCTCATCCTGAATACCTGGTCCTTGACTGTTGTTTTCCTCCTGATGTAAATATACAACAGCTTCGGGTCAGATTTGGCTTTCGATGTTATGTCATTTACGTATTGTCGCTGAGTCTCCCTTCTTATCTGTGCATAGGTCTTTTTTCTTCTGTACCTTTTCCATTCTCTAGTACACTTAGTTTTCGCCTCCTTACACCTTTGGGTGAACCAAGGACTTGTTGTGGACTTCCCATTATTTCTTTTTCCTTTGGGAACAAACCTCTCCTCTGCCTCCTTGCATTTTGTTGTTACATAGTCCATCATTTCTGTTACAGGTTTTCCTGTCAATTCTCTCTCCCACTGAATGTCTTGCAGGAAGTTCCTCATGCCTGTGTAGTCTCCCCTTTAGTAGTATGGTTTTACCCATCCTATTCCTGCTCCCCTCTCCACTTGTAACTCAACTATGTAATAAAAGCTAAGAACCAAATGATCACTAGCCACAAGGGACCTTTCGTACGTGATATCCTTGATGTCCGAACTACTCAAGGTGAATACTAGGTCCAGTTTTGCTGGATCATCCTCACCTCTCTCTCTGGTAGTGTCTCTAACATGTTGATGCATGAGGTTCTCGAGTACCACATCCATCATCTTGGTTCTCCATGTTTCGGGACCCCCATGGGGCTCCAGGTTTTCCCAATCAATCTCCTTGTGATTGAAATCACCCATAACTAGTAACTTTGCTCTCCCCATGTGATCACTTCTGGCCACCTCGGGTAGTGTGTTGACCATTGTTCTGTTGCTCTCGTAGTATTCTTCTCTTGGCCTCCTGCAGTTCTGTGGTGGGTTATACATTACTGCAATTATCACCTTATGTCCCTCAGACTAGAGTGTTCCTACTATGTAGTCCCTTTCGCCCATTCCATCCATTTCTTCCATTTCCTCGAATCCCTACCGGTTTTTAATGAGCAGTACGACTCCTCCTTCCCTTCTGCTCCCTCTATCTTTCCTGAGAATATGATATCCAAGTGGAAAGATTGCATCTGGTATCATTTTGGTGAGTTTCGTTTCTGTGAGTGCTATTATATCTGGGGATGTCTCCTTGATTCTTTCATGCCACTCCTCACACTTACTTGTTATACCGTCTGCATTTGTATACCAAACCTTCAATTTCTTTTCTAAAATTGTGGTGTGGGTGGTTGCTGTGAAGGTGGAGTTTGTAATGAGGTGGGTGGGGGCACTGGGAATGGCATGTGTGTTTTGAGTTAGAATATGTGTGTGTGTGTGTGAGTGTGTGTGTGTGTGTGTGTGTGTGTGTGTGTGTGTACTCACCTAATTGTACTCACCTAATTGTGGTTGCAGGGGTCGAGACTCAGCTCCTGGCCCCGCCTCTTCACTGATCGCTACTGGACCCTCTCTCTCTCTGCTTCCTGAGCTTTGTCATACCTCTTCTTAAAACTATGTATGGTTCCTGCCTCCACTACTTCACTTGCTAGGCTATTCCACTTGCCCGACAACTCTATGACTGAAAAAATACTTCCTAACGTCCCTGTGACTCGTCCCGAGTCTTCACTTCCCGTTGTGACCCCTTGTCCCTGTGTCCCTCTCTGGAACATCCTATCTCTGTCCACCTTGTCTATTCCCCGCAGTATCTTTTATGTCATTATCATGTCTCCCCTGACCCTTCTGTCCCCCCAGTGTCGTCAGTCCGATTTCCCTTAACCTTTCCTCTTACGACATTCCCTTGAGCTCTGGATTAGCCTTGTTGCAAACCTTTGTACTTTCTCTAACTTCTTGACGTTTCTTGACCAGGTGTGGGTTCCAGACTGGTGCTGCATACTCCAGTATGGGCCTAACATACACAGTGTACAGTGTCTTGAACGATTCCTTATTAAGGTATTTGGAACGCTATTCTCAGGTTTGCCAGGCGCCCGTATGCTGCAGCGGTTATTTGGTTGATGTGTGCCTCCGGTGATGTGCTCGGTGTTATGTCCCCCAAGGTCTTTCTCCCTGAGTGAGGTCTGTAGTCTTTGTCCACCTAGCCTATACTCTGTCTGGGGGTCTTCTTTGCCCCTCCCCAATCTTCATGACTTTGCATTTGGCTGGATTGAATTCGAGAAGCAGTTTACTGGGCCCACTGTCCAGCTCTCCAGGTCTTTGCAGTCTCTGCCTCATCCTCGTCCGATTTAATTCTTCTCATCAACTTCACGTCATCTTGGCGAAACAGGGACACTTCAGAGTCTTTCCTTCCATTCATGTCGTTCACATGTATCAAAAATAGCACTGGTCCTAGAACTGAACCCCTGTGGGGACCCCGCTGTAACAGGCGCCACTGTGATACCTCTCTCACGTACCATGACTCGTTGCTGCCCTCCCTGTCAGGGTATTCCCTTATCCATTGGCAGTGCCCTTCCTTTTACGTGTGCCTGATCCTCCAGCTTCTGCACTAATCTCTTGTGGGGAACTGTGTCAAAAGCTTCCTGCAGTCTAGGAAAACGCAATTACCCAACCCTCTCTCTCGTGTCTTACTTCTGTTACTTGTCATAAAACTCCAGGGGTTTGTGATACAAGATTTGCTTCCATGGAACCCATGCTGGTTTTCATTTATATCTTGGTTCCTTTCCAGGTGTTCGACCATCTCCTCCTGATAATCTTCTCCATGGACTTTGCACACGATCATGTCAGAGGACACAGGTCTGTAGTTTAATGCCTGTTTCTGTTTCCTTTCGTAAATATGGGATTACTTAGCTGTCTTCCAATTTCTCAGGTAGTTGCCCAGTTTCAAGGGATGTGTTGAAGATTGTGGTTTAGAGGCACACACAGCATCTCTGCTCCTTCTCTAAGGACCCATGGGGAGATGTTGTCGGTCCCATCGCCTTTGAGGTGTCAGGTCACTTAAGAGCTTCTTCACCTCCTCCTCAGTTGTTCCGTATGTCATCCAACACTGGTTGGTATATTCCCTCTTGATGTTCCCTTCTGTTCTGTCTTCCCACAGCCCTTCCTGTCTCTACTGTTAAAACTCCTTAAAATCTCTGTTCAGCTCCTCACATACCTCCTGGATCAATTCTGGGAGTTCTCCTCCTTCTGTCCTTAATCTGACACCTTGTCTTTGACTGTTGTATCCTCCTGATGTGGCTATTACAAACAGTTTCGGGTCAGTCTTGATTCTCGATGCTATGTCATTTTCCATTACTGTCGCTGGGCCTCCTCTTACTGTGCGTCTCATTCCTGCTCTGCGACTGATCTCCCTATTTTCGTGTGTTCTCTGCCTTCTGTACTTTTTCCATTCTCTATTGCACTTTGTTTTAGTTGCTCCTCCTTACACCGTCGGGTGAACCAGGGGCTTGTTCTGGTCTTCCCGTTGTTACTGTTGCCCTTGGGAATGAACCTTTCCACTGCCTCCTTGCATTTTGTTGCTACATATTCCATCATTTCATTTACTTTCTTTCCTGCCAGTTCTCTGTCCCACTGGACCTCCCGCAGGAAGTTCTTCAACCCTATGTAGTCCCCTCTTTTATAGTCAGGTTTTTCCCATTCTACTCCTGTTATTCTCTCCACTTGCAGCTCTACTATGTATTCAAAGCACAGAACCACGTGGTCGCTAGCTCCTAGGGGACTCTCATACTTGATGTCCTCAATGTCTGAGCTGCCCAGGGTGAACACAAGGTCCAATCTTGCTGGTTCATCCTCCCCTCTCACTCTGGTAGTGTCCTTAACATGTTGGTGCATGAGGTTTTCCAGCACCACGTCAACATCCTGGCTCTCCATGTTTCGGGACCCCATGTGGCTCCAGGTTTTCCCAGTCAATCTCCCTGTGGTTGAAATCCCCCATAACCAGCAACTTTGCTCTGCTAGAGTGAGCTCTTCTTGCCACCTCAGCAAGTGTGTCCACCATTGCTCTGTTGCTCTCTTCATATTCCTCTCTTGGCTCCTGTAGTTCTGTGGTGGATTATACATCACTGCAATGACCACTTTGTGTTCCCCCGACTGAAGTGTACCTGCTATGTAGTCTCTTTCTCCCGTCTCATCTATTCCTTCCATTTTCTCAAATTTCCATCTGTTTTTTACGAAAAGAGAAACCCCCACCTCCCCCCCTGCCCCTTCTATTTTTCCTCATGTCTGGTATCCTGGGGGGGAAGATTGCATCTGTTATTGTCTCCGAGTTTTGTTTTTTAACTGCTATGATGTCTGGGGGTTCTCATTGATTCTTTTTGCCATTCCCCATGTTTATTTGTTAATCATCTCATTGTGTACCCCAAAACCTTTAACTTTTGTTAATACGTAACTGTGGTGCGGGGGGTGGAAACAGAGGGGTCGGGTTTTTGGGGATGGTTTGGGTTTTGGGTTGTTCAGTTTTCCTTGGGGGGGTGTCGTGGCTGGGGGTGTGTGTGTGTGTGTGTGTGTGGTGGTGTTGTGTTGTGTGTTGTGTGTGTGTGCGTGTGCGTGGTGTGTGTGTGTGCGTTGTGTGTGTGTGTGTTGGTGTGGTGTGTGTGGTGTGCGGGGTTTGGGGTGTGTGTGCGTGTTGTGTGTGTGTGTTGTGTGTGTGTGTGTGTGCGGTGTGTGTGTGTGTGTGTGGTGTGTGTGTGTTGGGTGTGTGTGTGTGTGTGGTGTTGTGTGTGGTTTTTAGTGTGTGGTGTGTGTGTGGTGTGTTGTGTGTGTGGTGTGTGTGTGTTGTGTGTGTGTGTGTGGTTTTTTGAGTGTGGGTGTGGTGCGTAAGTTTTTTTTTAAATTCATTTGGGTGGAGGGGGACCAAAGATCAAAAGGGGGAAATAAATGGTTAAAATACCGACACAATGGAATATAAAAAAAAATGCAGTTAATGTGATCCCTTTTTTGACAACGTTTCACCCACACAGTGGGGTTTTTTAAGTCCACAGGATCTACCCGGGGTTGGAAAGGACAGGGTATTTATGGCATGTTCAAAAAGTTGAGGAGGGGGAATGCTGCATCTGTGACTACCGGGGGGGGTTATAGGTTTTGGGTAGCTTGGGAGGGGGATTGGACAAGTGTGAGTTAACCTTTTGCAGTGTTTTTGTTCTTTGGGGATAGCGAGAGAAATTTCTTTTTGGGGAGTGGTTTAGCATGTTTAGAGCCATTGTTCTGGTTGAAAAGGGTTGTAGGATGGCGATGATTCCAGGATTTCTGTATTGAGTGTTGTCTTTGGGCTATAAGTTTTGATTTTTTTTTTTTTTTTTTTTTTTTTTTTTTTTTACAATTTTTGTATTTGGGGTTTTGAATTGGTGTTCGGAATCGTTTGTTTGGAGGGGCCCCTTGATGGTTTTCCCCCCATATAATTTGTTGCAGTCATTACAAGGGATTATGTATTTTCCCCCGCAGAGGATGGAGGCTTGTCCTGTCTAACTGGTGATGTCCTTGTTTGGGCGTGGTTTGGGGG